>OX421493.1:4016250-4690000 GCA_949126835.1 Anisus vortex | reverse complement strand
GAACTAATAATTTCGCGCAACCCATCCCCCCCCCCCCCTCCCCGACCCTCGGGCATCGGCTCACGCTTCCGTGAACGCGGACGTCGGATTGTGCCTTTCGGGGGCGCGACGAAGCGTAACATTTAATATTGGACAGTGGACGGAGGATCCCCGTACATCAGCGGTGCAGACATCCTTGCCCCCCCCCCCTCCTCCCCTTACTCAATGAGAGATTCCTAACCAAATAAATATATACCGACTCTCTCTCTCTCCAGAGTGGGTTTGGTCATCAATCAATACTTAATGCTAGTATTCAATTTTGACTACAAAAAATAAACTTTCAATATAAGCTGTACACATTACAGAAGATTATGGTAAAAAAAATATACGCGCTCACCATTACGCGTGCGTTAGACGTAACAAAAAAGCAATACCATCAAAATAAAGCAAACCAATTGTAGATAGCATAGCTGAAAGCTTAAAGTATTCGTATGGGTGGTTTTACAGTAATTATCAAAAATATTCCATGGGCGGGTCAAATTAACGGACCTAGTAGGGATAGGGTTAACGTGATTTTGAATTACAAGCTCTTATCTTTTTTAACATAAAAACCACACACACACGTCGTTTTCTTGCAATAGAACAGCGGCATTGCGGTGAAGTTGAAATAAAAAATATCTGAGTTTATTGGCAACAGTAGTTTCGTATTTTTTCCTTCATATTCGAAATTACCTAATCGGGCCTAAATAAACAACAAATGTAGCCATGGTCTTACGTTACAGTGTCCGTTTTCAGAGTTTTGAATGGGGCGCCCACCCCCACACTCACACGTTACAGATATAAACCCCATTATGAGCTTATTCTCCGGCCGGCCGTGTTTAGTTTAGTTGAATCCTTTCGCTGCGGGCTTCAAGAGCCCCCTGCTCACGTTTCAGGTACCAAAGTACTAGGTGAATCAATAGAAAGTTCTTTAAAAAAAAAAACAGCCTCCCTCAGCTTCCGCCCCCAAAACCAGAGAGAACAACAAAAAACAAAGAAAAAATAAAAACTCCACCTCCATCGATGTACTCACTGTATTGATTCCGACCGGCTCCCACCATCCTGCGCCCTACTCTTCCACCACCCTTGCACCCCTACTCTAGTGCTTACCGCCTCCAGGATATGTTTTAGAGTCACAAATGAATGAGAAGACAAATGTTTATGAGTTGTGTACATAACTGGTGGTGGATTTTGGTTTCATGGGGTGGGGGGGGGGCAATTGTGTGAGTAGCGTCAATGTGTTTGCGGGTGTGTCGATATGGTTGTTACGGTCAAAGTTTGGTCCGCGATCCATTTGGGACATTTTGTTCACGACTTGAATGAGTTAAAAACTTTCGGCCTACAGTATCGTATAACCATTTTAAATTAGTTTAAAGTTATTGTTAAAAAAATATATCCGGCTACTAATCTATTTCCTGTTGCTTCTTGGGATAGGACAAAATAATTCTATGTTGATGGTTTTGGTGAACTAATATTTTGGGAGCACTGTACTTTTATTTACTATTTTTGCGACTCTGGTAAAAGTAAGATTGTGATTGTTCAAATTAGTTTTTAATAGTCAAAACATCACGTAGTCTGTAGGGAGAAAGTTGAGTTACTTTAGTTGTGACTGAGAACGACCCGCTTGCGAGAATTCTGTAAAGTCTGGAGAACTCAACGTTGCGTTATTATTAGAGAAATCGAAAGTAGAGCGACATTTATAACCATTTGCTTGTAAATAAACCTGTCAACGTTTTACAAGTAACTGTGTTTTGTTAACAACGGAACGTGAGTTGAAAATAGAAATAATTTGTCAACAGTTGAACAACTCTACTTGCACACTTGCAGCCTTACGACAAACGTAGCCGTCTCCCAGTGTAATATGTGTATTCACTACATCAGTTGTAGTCGCGACCATGGTCTTGATAAGAGAATAAGATATTATTGCCCTTCCCTTCCCCGCTCCCCCCGCGCCATCCCGTCGCTGTCTCGGTGATCTAGCTGGTGATCTAGCTGGTAGAGCGTCTTATCGCTTGTCTGAACGTCTTGCGTTCGATCCAATTTTTTTAAACAAAAAATATATCAGAATGCCCCCCCCCTCCCCCACTACGTGTAAAAGGTTGTCACAGAGTTGTATCCAGCTCTGGTGGGTGTACCCTGACCTTGAGTTGGGAGAAAGAAAAAAAAAATCTTGTGGCGGCCTGGGCACTGTGCTGGAGACACAATCCTCTACTGTAAGCGTGGCTGAGTAAAACTAGTCAACGCATCTTGACCTAGCCCCCCCCCCCCTCCCCGACCACTATATGAAAAAGAAATTGCCACTGAATGAACGTGAGAAGTTCATTTATATTTTATTATTTATTATTTATACATTTACATTGCGAATTTTATATGCTAGCTCATAGCGTCTTTAGTTTAGCTTTTATAAATTGTACTGTTTAATAAATAGAACATACACACTCCTTAGGGTGAGATTACAGCACCAGTAAACAGTTGTACACTTTAGAATATGAACAGAAAAACGTGATGAAAAAAAAATAGTTTGTTTCTTTTTTTTTTTTTACTTACCTGAGTTGTCATAATCCTGTGTCGCAGAACTAAGCCGAATCCCAAGTCCAGTAAGTGTATCGCTGAATGTGCAAGGGGTGGGTAACTCACTCGCTACTTCCGATAAGGAGAAGGAAAGAACTCACGCAGGTTGGAAGAAACGAAAGGAATGAGGGTGGGGGTTCGATCTTTCCTTCGTAACGGGTGGCTTGATGCGAGTCAATACACGCACGCGAGTAAAAACACACACACACACACACACACACACACCCATGCACGAGATAAAACTGTATAAGTGTGTCACTACCTGCCTCGGATGACATCCACCTCACGCGCTTGTCCCACTCTTGGATATTGACGGGCGTCCCCCCCGCTTAGGCTTCGGCGAGAGTGCTTATGAATTGCCGGTCGGTCTGTGGGTTGCCTTGATGCGAACATGGTCTCGTGCGGCTTAAAGAGCCGCTGGCCTGAGCTTCCTTCCCCTCCCCCATCCATCCTCCGGTTGACACAGCGCCTAAGCCTGTTTACTCCCCCACCCCTCCTCAGACTTTTCCCCTCTCTTCCAGACCGGAAGTTTCATCGTTACACGATCTCTTAGACTAATCTATGAGGAATTCTCGGTCTTTTCCCTCCCCCGTCCCAACCCCCCAGGGGCCACCGCTAGGGAGCTTCGTCTTAATCTCGTGATCACCAGACTATAATCACCCTCACCCCTCTACGCCCCCCCCCCCGCTCCCCATTTTGTTGTTGTTGGTGCCCCATCTCCAGTCGGTATTGCTTTAACATTGAAAACTTTTTTTGTTGTTTTGTTTTATCCCTTGGAGCTTTTTTTTTTTTCTCAACGCCGACCAAGAACTGTTTTGACTTGATGCCTTATCGTTTAGACCTGGGATCGACAACCTACGGCACCCCGAGCCCGACTGGCACACAGAATAATTTTCAAAAACACACGGAAGACCCACAAAACAAAAAAAAAACTAAATTTAAGTCTTTTCTACATGAAATTGATTGGTGGTGTAGGATGACACTTTCCTGGCTGTTGGCACGCTGAATGAATTAGAAATCCTACTTTGACACATTTTTAACAAACGGTTGCAGACCCCTGTTTTAGACGGCATCTGACAACCCATCCTCTTCTCTTGGCATAACACACACACACACGCTTATATACAACATACATATACGCAGACATTCACTGCTGCTACTAGAAGACAACACAAATAACTATCACTATAACTATAGTCCGTGATCAGTGAAAGGGAGGCTGACCAGACTGTACGGTCTTGACCTGAGGGGGGATAAAGATCGGGAGAGAGAATAGCCAGTCAGAGATGGGTGGGTGATGATGATTGGGTGTGGTGTAGATGGGGGCGCCGGGGAGTGTTGTTGGTGAACGAACCCAGATTTAGGTATTCATTATTTAAGCCTCAACCCGGTGTGCTTAATCCAGAAGGATTTCCTCACTTCATGGCTATGATACTAACTAATTAAAAAAAAAAACGAGAAATCTTTCTCCATTAAGACAGATCACTTCCGCATGTTCATTCCAATTGGGATTTTATTAATCGTCTGCTGTTCAGCCATGGGTTCTTCTCCCCCCCCCCACCTCAAGCAGGGCCCACACACAAACGCCTTGCTCCCCCCAGCACTATGTTTTAAAACCCAAGAGGAATATATTACAGATGCTCCTTCTGTAAAGAAGATTATTGCGTCCTACGCTCATCTCATCCGTGATCCAAGTCTAGTCTTGCATTTTTATTAGCGTTTTAAATGATGTTAAGTTACTGGTTTTCCTGGTTTGTTTAGACAATCCAATCCAAAGCCACTTGGGAAGAAAGAGTACTTATATGCATTTGTTCTAGCATAAGGGATAAGGAACGTGTTTTTGTCCTTATGTTTATCTGAGCATTGCAACATGTTATTGTGATGTATTTCTAAATTAGAGTTTAATGTCTTAAGTATTATTACTACTTTAATCTTTGTCATGCTTTCCTCTAGTGTTTCTAGGTTAAGTAGTCTTAATGTGTGAGTAGTTGATTAGTCATGAACTAAAAGCTCACGACTTCCTTATGCTACACTACTTCCTACAGTAGAGTAAGAATCCACATCGCTAATCCCGTTAGTTCTAATTTTCGACCATTGCCTTTGCTTGGCTGATTATTAACAGCGTTGATGAGGACTCAAATACATTATTGATCTGGATGTGCTGAGTTAAAAAATAGAAAGAAAAAAATCGATTTGGAAGGTCATAAGCGGTTATAGCCCTCCCCCCCCCCTTCCCACAGAAACCGTTTGCAAACCTTAGACTGGTCGGGGGAAGGGTTCGAGGATATGTCATGTTGTTGTTATTTATTATTACCGTACACTCCCTACCAGTGCTCCCCGCCCACCTTTAGACCGGAAGTCATTATTTAATGTTGTTAATACGGAACTCTGTTACAATTACATATAAAGCCTTCTAAAAAAAAACAAAAAAAACTTGTGCAGCACACGCTATTAGCACAATTATTGCGGCGGTAGTTACGCAATAAATAATATTATTGTGCTTATATAAACACGTTTATTGATTGCATATAGCTTCTCGAGGGGTTTATGTATTTTTGTATGCTTTCAATCGTTTGATTAGGAATTGTATATTGGCAGGCCAATGTTTAGAAATAGATTTTTTTTTAAATTATTGTAACCGATGAATTCCAATTGTTTCAAAAGTCAATGAAAAAGTTGTTGTTTTTGTCTTGTTTTAATCTTTGAATTGTGTTTATTAAGAACTTTGTTGTTTTTAGTTCCTGATAGTCTTAGTTGGCAATCGAGCTCAGAAATCAATGTTCTCATTTTTTGTCTGAGCGCAGTGATTTCTTTTTCACGCACCAATACAATTGTAATTCTACTTTTGTAGTTGTTGTTGAATGTTGTTTTCGTTTTCATATTTCGGAAGGTTTTTGTTGTTTTTTGGAATCGGTGTTAGAGGCGGAGCAAGGCGCATTGTCTGCGTTGGTAAGGGGCTGAGAGGTTCCCCATTTTTGTGTGTGTTAAGATGCTAGCCGCTGGTGTTGAAATGTCCTGTCACACAAGACTTGTGACGCTGTTGTTTCAACATTAGCTGGGCACTCAATGTCCTGTCACACAAGACTTGTCACGCCGTTGTTTCAACATTAGCTGGGCACTCAATGTCCTGTCACACAAGACTTGTCACGCCGTTGTTTCAACATTAGCTGGGCACTCAATATCCTGTCACACAAGACTTGTCACGCCGTTGTTTCAACATTAGCTGGGCACTCAATGTCCTGTCACACAAGACTTGTCACGCCGTTGTTTCAACATTAGCTGGGCACTCAATGTCCTGTCACACAAGACTTGTCACGCCGTTGTTTCAACATTAGCTGGGCACTCAATGTCCTGTCACACAAGACTTGTCACGCCGTTGTTTCAACATTAGCTGGGCACTCAATGTCCTGTCACACAAGACTTGTCACGCCGTTGTTTCAACATTAGCTGGGCACTCAATGTCCTGTCACACAAGACTTGTCACGCCGTTGTTTCAACATTAGCTGGGCACTCAATGTCCTGTCACACAAGACTTGTCACACCGTTGTTTCAACATTAGCTGGGCACTCAATGTCCTGTCACACAAGACTTGTCACGCCGTTGTTTCAACATTAGCTGGGTACTCAATATCCTGTCACACAAGACTTGTCACGCCGTTGTTTCAACATTAGCTTGGCACTCAATGTCCTGTCACACAAGACTTGTCACGCCGTTGTTTCAACATTAGCTGGGCCTGGGATGGGCACTCAATGTCCTGCCACACAAGACTTGTCACGCCGTTGTTTCAACATTAGCTGGACCTGAGCTGGGCACTCAACGGACTTATACAGACCACGGTGGCCAAGCCGGCAGCGCGTTCGACTGGCGTACTGAAGTTCCTGGGTTCGAATCCCGGTGAAGGCTAGGGTCTGTTCCCTACTATGCCCTATATTTATATAAATAAAATTTTAATATTTGCATAAAGGCCTATGCCTAGAGAGCATTTTTTATCAGAATTCAAAATTGAAACATGTTTCCAGATAAAAGATCCATTTACAAACAAAATATATAGGCCTGTCTACAGAAAAAAAATGTCATTTAGTTTTATATCAGATCTATATAGGCCTATAGCAACCACATCAAAATGATCATTTGACTTTTACTTTTCTGCCTGAGGTCTGCAGTTTAAAAATACTGTTTTAAGACTAGTCAAAGCAGTTGTGCTGATAGATCTATAGTCTACCAGCTGAAGTTTGCCAATGGATATTAAGTAATTAATAATAGGCTTAATTATATCGTGGGGGCGCGGTGGTAGAATCCTGGTGCAGGCTAGGATTTTTTCCCGCGTCAGGATGGTGTCCCTGAGTCTGCCCCAGTTCTGATGGAGTACCTGACTTTAGTCGAGGGGTAGATTAAAGGCGTCTGGGCGTTGTACTGGCCACACAATTCCCTAGTATGCCGTGGCCACAGAAACTGGTGAACCCTTATTCACTGCCCCCATGGATCAATTTGGACCGATTGGATTACTTAACTTTTGTTTTTCCAATAACTTTTGCAAATAAAAATACACACACAAATCACTTTATTTATAAGCTTAAGAATTTGGTAGCCTAATGAAAAAAAAATATGGAAAGACGAGGATAAGAATAAAAGTAAATGAAAACAAGATATTCAACGGAAAAAGAACATGGTTTTCACTCATGATGGGGAAAATGTTGACTGTTGGTAAAATCTAGTACAGGGATAGGCAACCGAATGCACGCGTGCCAAACTTGTCATGCAGAGCGATTTTAAATGGCACGCGAGTGACCCGCAAGGAGTGTTTTTATTGATTAAAAAACATTTTCCGGTGCTGAATGTAAAAAAAAAAAAACTGACTGTTGCAGCCAATGTTTCTGAATTACATAGCGACACATTTCAGTGAGTTGAACTTGCATTTACAACGACCACTGGAATGGATTTGCATTGAAACTTAACATATCTTTCCGTGAAATCAATTTTCCATGCAAAACTAAATGTACATCCCTATATTTCTTTTAAGTTTACAGACGCTCCTTCTACTTCTAGATAGAAGATTATTACGTCCACTAGGCCCAAAACTCCTTCAGGGCGACAGGGATCCGTCGGTGGCAGGGATAGAACCCGCGACGTGTCAGTTGGTTTTTGGTTGACAGTGCGGTGAACTAACCGCTGGACCAGCCGGCTAAACATTTTAAGGCATATGTTAAGATATATGTTTCAGAAGTAGATCAACATCGAAGCACTCAAAGCAGAGTTTTCTAATCAAAGACAAAGACTGTCAAATTGATGGACTCATTTGTTTCATTCCACATCAAGACTAACTGGTTTGATATTACTACAGCTTTCTTAGAGGTAGATCTTTTGTTAAGTGGAGGAATATTGGCGATTTTTAAATTCGGCAAGATGAATTTTAAACATTTAAAAAATGGACTTCCAAATGTGTCCATTTGCGGTAAAAATCTGTAAGACAGCTGCTGAGCAAAGTCTTCTGCTATTGTCAACTGCTAGGCATTATCTCCTTAATTCACATCTTTTGGTTCAACTTATACCTGTAAACAGATTTTATCGCTCATGAAAGCTGTTTTAAGCATACAAAGGGGTATCCTACACTTGACCGCTAAATAATTGATACATTACATTTAAAATAGTTTTTATGCTCATCTTATTTAATTAAACATAAATATAATTAATTTTAAAACAATTTTTTCTGTATTATTAATTTATAAATATAAGAGATTTATTTCAGAGCACTATATTATGTAATTTCTGTAATTATTAATGTTTAAAATATAAACAAACAATTAATGCAGGAAATGTCTATTTAGAACTGTTTTACGTAAATTATTTTAATCCAATTATAAATGAATCTTGTATTGAATACCATAATGTTGGATTTATAAAAAGAAATAATAATTAGTCAGTAATATTTGTTATATTACAAACATAACTTGTTTGTCATCACTATTGAATCAAATGTGTTTTTAAAGGGAGATAATTACCCGTTTCATTTGAGCTAATATTCTAATGTTTCTTTTTTTTTCTGTTTTAAAAGACTAAGTGGTTTACAATTTATAACTTTGAAATGATCAAACTATAAAAAGTATTTGAAAATTATATAAATATTGAATGACTAAAGAATTTAGATGTATAATTTCAAACATTACATTAACTACCAAGTTTGTATGAATACTTAGCATCTATTCCACTTTACGATAATGTAGTGCGATGAAACATAAGTAATAATATAATTAACATTTTCAGGTGTTAGAGCCTCATCTTGAATCTTGACTAATAAATGATTAAGTTAGACAATAATTACCATAAATGTGAAAGTTTAGTAATACAATATTTTACCTGATATAAATGCAAATAAAAAGGATGATAATCACAAACACGTTAATTTTGTATGAAATATAAATATTTATATTATTAAATATAAAACGCCTTAATGATTTTCTCTAATAAAAAATCTCCTTTGAATTTGGCCTGCTACGGAGTTTAATTAATATTTGAATTATTTGTCCTATAAAGATAATTTTTTTAAAGTATAATAGAGAATGTTGACTTTTAGGATGTTGGCACGCATAATGATTTAGAAATCCTAATTTGGCACTCTGTAAGCAAAAGGTTCCCGACCCCTGCTGCAGTAGATATACTGGGAAATAAATAAACTCAACTATATTGTGTTGATAATGGCGTGACAACCCCCTACCCACCCACCCACACACACAAATGATTAAATATAAAGATCAATACAATTTTTTTATAAAGCCGAAAGCTGTTGAAAGCAAATCATAACACGTGGTTCTCTTTATGCTTTCGGTCCCGACCCCCTTGGTAAAGTGAAAAAAACAAAATGCTACGTCACATCCGGCTCAGCGAAGACAGGAAAGCAATTACCTTGATTAGCTTTGACATCTTTACTATTTAAAAAAAAAAGAAAAAAATTGTATCGATGTTAATGTTTTAAAAATCACAACTATCGAACTGACAATGGCATTTTTTTTTTAATTTAAAAGTTACGGCTTACGGAATAATTTGTTTCAGTTTAATGCGCTAAAAAAATGTTTTATTCACAAATTATACCTGAAAACGTTGTTTCTGTCGTGTGTAATACATGCAAAATTAATTTTTCATTATAAGTTATACCTGTAAATATGTTTTTATTTAAAGGTATACCTGCAAAAATAGTTTTGTTCCTAAGTTATATGCCTGCAAAAATGATTGTGTTTTAGTTTTTTTTTCTACAAAAATTTTTTTAATTTATAATTTATATTTGCAAAGATATTTTTATACCCTATCCGCTAAGCTTTTGACATAGTACATAAATATAGATTCAATCAAAGACTATAATGAGATGGACTGCTTGATCTATTTTTAGAGCTTAAGTGTTGTTTTTCCGTGCGCAGCCAATAACACTGTCTTTAATGACGCCTAAACTTCCATTAATTTTCCATTGAGAAAATCATAGCGAATTACTAAACCGGAAGTCTGGAGGACAGGGTGCGGTCGGAAATTCCGATACCTGTTTCAAGTTATTAAATAGCAGAAATATCAAAGCAAGCGGTCCATCTTATTATAGTCTTTGATTCAATTGATGCAAATTTCATTGGAGCCCATATTATGTTTTTTTTAGTGCAGTCTGAGTTTCAGCTCTTGGACTCGCTTGGCATATAAACAGGGTTCGTACAGCTCCTGGAAACT
Organism: Anisus vortex; assembly: GCA_949126835.1. Taxonomy (NCBI): domain Eukaryota; kingdom Metazoa; phylum Mollusca; class Gastropoda; family Planorbidae; genus Anisus; species Anisus vortex. The sequence goes on along the minus strand of OX421493.1, from coordinate 4,679,707 downwards.
CCTTGAAACTCCTGGAAAATAAAAAGTTGTGTTCCAGGACCTTAAAACTCCTGGAAAAACTGCATTTAGTCCTGGGAAAATACTAAAAACTCCTTATTTTTTTAGGGAGATTAATTATTAATATAAAAAAAAATCATAATCACTGCTCTTAGATTGTACTTTCACTTTTTCATAAAGCCCTATTGGAGTTAACCCGCTTTGCTACTTTCTATTTCCGCGCACAAACGTTGATGACACTAGTAATGCCACTCCCTGGTGTTTTTTTTTTACCAGATCTTGTTTTTTTTATATTCAAACTTGGGATGTAGGCTATATAAGTCCCCGTAATGTCGTAAAACAAAAAAAAAAAAGCTGTGTAGCGAGATGTCTGTTTTTTTCTAAAGAGCTTAGCTTGGCTTTTCAAAAAATTTACTCCTGAAAAACTTCTGGAAAACTCCTGGAATACTCCTGGAATTTTGAGGCAATTTTTCTGTACGAAGCCTAAAGTTTCTATAAGCCTCTTGGCGTCATTCTCTGAAGACTTAACCACTGGTCAGCCGTGCTGGTTCGCGGCAAGAACCGGCACATAAGAGACAAGCGCCCCGAGGCCAGATTCGCCCCTTCCCCTCCCCATAACCAGCTCATCGAAAGAGAAGATTGTTGACGTTGGGAAATAATGAAAGTCTCGGAAGATTTGTGGAGCCAGGCTGTCATTACCGCGGACAGTCATTGGACAGTCTGACCTGATGACTGACCACGCACGCGTGGAGGGGGTGGGCGCACATGATGGTTTTTGCCCTGGAGATATCACGCAGACGACATAAGTTTGTGGAACACACACAGAGCTTCGGCTTAAGAGTATCTTATCTTATATATTACAGACGCCCCTTCTATAAAAAGATTAATGCGTCCTACGCTCATCCGTGGTATGAGTCCAGTCTTGTATCAAAATGGTCTGGAAGTTTACACGGTTTTAAGCCCCACACAAACAGTGTTGTACTTGTTTGTTACGAAATTCGATTACTTAACATAAATTTAGTCCCGAAATATCAACTGTTAACGTGTTTGATCAAATCAGCAACATTGATATTCATCTTTAATTAATCGCTATGTATTATTCCCCAGATTTAAGTTCTATGGCATACATGGAATCTGTCATTCCTCAAGGGACGGTGGCGTAATATCTTTTTTTTTCTCTGCCCTTCGACTTTCTCCTGTCTCTCTTCTCTTCTCTCCTATTTGCAAAGGGTAGCCTCTGCGACCTTTGCTCCGCAAGAGGTGCGTTTCACGACAAGGTCCTCCGACGATTTATGGTCGATGCGCGCCCTGAAGCATGTCTTTTTTTGTGTGCATACACCTTTAAACCGCAGGCAAGGGCAGACGTCTTTTCCTTGTGCCGTCTGCGATTTTAGTCACGTGACATATTATATCATTTGGGCACGGTGGCCGAGCGGCAGCGCAATCGGCTGGCGTACCGAAGGTCCTGGGTTCGAATCCTGGTGAAGGCTAGGATTATTTCCCGGGACTCGGGGATGTCCCTGAGTCTACCCCAGCTCTGATGGGTACCTGACATTAGTTGAGGGTAAAGTAAAGGCGGCTGGGCATTGTGCTGGCCACACACATCCCTAGTGTTGCGTGGCCAAAGAAACTGGTGAACGGTCCTGTGATCAGTTAGTTCCGTATGGTACTTTTACTTCCGTGTAATTGAATGGACGTGAATGGTACCTGCGTTTTTTTCGCCCTATTCCTTCGCTTTTGAGACCCTTAGTACGGTGGTAGGTTTGCAAGACGTCCGGCAAAAGGAGGACGTGTCCTCCTTTTTAGACTATTGTACTCCGTCCGGCAAGCAAAGCTAAAACTATTCGAAACTATTCAATTGAAACACAATGTCCTCCTTTTTGTCTCTGGATGTCCTCCTTTTGACACCCATGTGTCTGGCAACCCTAGACGGTCGTACGCTTAATTGTGCTGCCGCCAAACGGTGCTGAAGTAGGGAAAAGTAAATATTTAGTTACATGTGTTTTATAGAAGGCAATTCATTTATCCATACATTGCTGCTAAAAATCTCTAAAATCGCTTAATTAGTTGAAAAGTTACTTTTAAAAGTACACAAGTAAAGGTAAGGAAAGTAGTTTCTATCAGTTGCTTTTTAAAACGGAAAAGAAGCCCAGTATCAACAGCTTAGCGTTACAATCGATAAGTAAATGTTAACAGGATGGATACAATATAATTCGATCTTAATCAAATTTAGCAAAAGCACTCATAATGAATCGACACAGAAATTGTTAAAATTGTAGAAATTTGAAATAATATTTAGTTGACTTTTACTTTTAAATTATTTTATATATGTAGAGGACATTTTGCTGGATTAAAAATAAAAAGCTGCATAAAAACACATTTTCAAGTAATGTCGACAAAATAATGTTAGGTTGAAAAATTCTACAGATATATATGTTAAGGCATTTAACATTAATACAAAATCAAACCCTCAAAAAAAGACTTCAGACCTTTTTTTTTTCACTTTATTTTCTTGTGAGTAATCAATTTTGCCGACCTCCACACCGTGTCGTGGGGTAGCATCACAATTAATTTTCTTTTTAAATACGTGCAACGAAGTCGAAAGAAAAATAAAATTGGTTTATAAGAGTTGTGTTGTTTGTTTTTTGTTCTGGTAGTTTCGGTCGTAACATTAGTATTAGGAAGGCCGGCTGGTCCTGCGGTTACTTCACCGGACTGTCAACTAAGAACCAACCGATACGTCGCGGGTTTTATCCCAGCCGCCCTGCAGGAGATTTTGGCCTAGAGGACGTAATAATCTTATTGACAAGTCTTAATGAGGCGTGAACTTTTGAACCCGAATGTTCGTGAACTTCCTGTTCTATTTTTAAATGAATAAACAAAAAAAGCATGCCTTTGTTGATGTTTGACAATTGATTTCAACCTCGACGGCCAGTTCTAGTCTTTTAGAATTATACAAAGGATACAATATTAGTGATGAGGAATCCGTTTTTAACATCAAAAGTGAACAGCCGATAATTAATACTCAAGTGTTGGTCGCGTGACGTTAAATTTTTATTTGTTTACAAAATAAATGAGTCAAGAGTTGCGTTTTCTTGGTTATTGAAAAACAAAATGCGCAAATTCATAAAAACGAATAACCAAAATTCTTTTGCATTAAGCAATAAGTTTGATATTTTAAAAAGGTGATTATTCCATTCTGACTTTCACAATAAATTGTTTTGCTTTGTAAACATCTATTGGAAATTAAATAAATTTTAATCCCCAACAAATTTGAGTACAACCAGTAAAGTAGCACACAGACATTGTTTCGAATAAAATGATCGAATAAGAACGGAAATGTTTTTGCACGTGACCTTTTATGCATGCATACACGTTAAGACTTGTCCATAGAGCGCACTTTGATCTCAGCATAACTGAGGTTTCCTATAATATTTTATATCGTTCGCAAACATTGCAAAACTACAGTTAAGCGGAATTGATATGTAGAAATCATACAAACTGGGTAGTTAATGTAGTGTTTAAAAATGTAAATATAAGTTATTTAGTCATATAATATTTAAATAATTTTGTATAGTTTGATCATATTAGAGTTATATATTGTAAGTAATTATTTATTTTTTTAAAGAAAAAATTGGAAACCTATTAAAACATTTTAACGCAAAGAAAACGGATTAATTATCTCCCTTGAAATTAAATTTCCCAAATTAATTTTGATTTTAGTGATGACAAAAAGTTTTTTTTTTTTTAATGCAAATCCAGCATTATGGTTGGTAGCCTATTCATTTCAAGATGTAATTAGAGGTAAAAGATTTACTAACGTTAAACAGTCGTAAATAAAGATTTCCTGCTTAAATTGTTTGTCCATAGAAGTGTGTATTTAAACATTAATAATTATAGCAATTGCATAATATAATGTTAGTATAGTCAAGTATCATGTAGGATTAAATTGATCCATAGGGCCTGTAAAGCGGCGTTCACCAGTTTTGTGTGGCCACGACATACTAGGGGGCAGGACCTTGGTACGCCAGCCTAACGTACTGCTGCTCGTCCACTGTGTTGCATAATACTACTTTAAAAGCCGCTTTCATTTAATCAAATAAAATAAATCAAATTGTTTTTACAATAAATTATTTGTAATCCCAATTAAAGAAGATAGGCATAAAAACTCTTTTGAATGTAATTAGTCTGTACGAATTAATGAGCGCCCTGTATTGTATGCTCTTTGCTAATTGTTCAATGTCAGGTACATATTTAGTTACTCCTGAGTGGTCAAGTGTAAGTGACCTATTTGTATGCCTTAAACAGCTTTCATGTGCGATAAAATCTGTACACACGAACCAACCCCGGTAACTTACAGTTGAGAATAGCAGATGACTTTCCTAAGCAGCTTCATTCCAGACTTTCCTGCAAATGATTTTGATACCCTTTTTTAATGTTTAAAATTTAATTTGTTGCATATTAAAATTGCAAATATCCCTCCGTTAAAAAAAAAAATCCAGATCTAAATAGATTGTAGAAAGATCAAGCTGGTCTTGCTTTCCGACAAGAAACGAATCTATCCAAGGCTTAACCTCGTCTCAGCCAACGAACACTGTATGCAACAGCAGATCTCTATATTCAGTATCACTTTCTTGTCGAAGAGACTTGAATTACATGTAAATAAATCAAGAGTGAGATACTATACAATCGACTCCCTTTGCAAAAGATTCAATCACATTTCGTAAGTCCAATGATGAAATATTTGCACAAAAACGTTCCTGAACTTTAACAGTCAACATACCATACATTGTGATTTTCATAAAGTTTATCCCGCAGCAGCCATTGATGACTTGCATTAAAAATCTCTATCTCGCGTGCCATTGAAAATCGCTCTGTGTGCCAAGTTTGGCACTCGTGCCTTAATTTACGAACTTAAATTGCTGACCCCTGCCTTGGAGGAAGGATTTCGGCAGGCTATTATTATCCCGCAACACCTGACATTTTTTTCTTTTAGGTGAATCTATACAGCCTATATATAGACGCATCGACGTAATTTATTTTGTCCAAATGTACGTTACGCGTAAAAAAAAAAACGGCCTTCTTAAAATACGCTTTTGAGCCAATAAAAATACTCCTATGAAAAATTACGGATAGCCAGGTATGGGTAACATCAGCTAGCGAAGCTAAAGTTTTATGCACACGCTTGTTTTTTCAATAGCAATTCTGATAGATTAAGATTTAAGCCATCTCGTTAAAATGAGCAGCTTGCATGTGTATTCGGGATCTGCCTGGAAGTTGTAGCCTGCACATTAAAACTATTTATAGTATCGAAGTTTATTGACTCATAACGTCTACATCTAACATATGTAATAGAATTATTGACAAATAACATCTACATCTAACATATGTTATCGAAGATTATTGACTCATAACGTCTACATCTAACATATGTTATAGAATTATTGACAAATAACATCTTCATCTAACATATGTTATCGAAGATTATTGACTCATAACGTCTACATCTAACATATGTTATAGAATTATTGACAAATAACATCTACATCTAACATATGTTATCGAAGATTATTGACTCATAACGTCTACATCTAACATATGTTATGGAAGATTATTGACACATAACATCTACATCTAACATATGTTATAGAAGATTATTGACACATAACATCTACATCTAACATATGTTATCGAATATTATTGACACATAACATCTACATCTAACATATGTTATAGAAGATTATTGACAAATAACATCTACATCTAACATAATGTTATCGAATATTATTGACACATAACATCTACATCTAACATATGTTATCGAATATTATTGACACATAACATCTACATCTAACATATGTTATCGAATATTATTGACACATAACATCTAGATCTAACATAATGTTATAGAAGATTATTGACAAATAACATCTACATCTAACATATGTTATAGAAGATTATTGACACATAACATCTACATCTAACATAATGTTATAGAAGATTATTGACAAAAAATATCTACATCTAACATATGTTATAGAAGATTATTGACACATAACATCTACATCTAACATATGTTATCGAATATTATTGACACATAACATCTACATCTAACATAATGTTATAGAAGATTATTGACAAATAACATCTACATCTAACATATGTTATCGAATATTATTGACACATAACATCTACATCTAACATAATGTTATAGAAGATTATTGACAAATAACATCTACATCTAACATATGTTATCGAATATTATTGACACATAACATCTACATCTAACATAATGTTATAGAAGATTATTGACACATAACATCTTCATCTAACATATGTTATCGAAGATTATTGACTCATAACGTCTACATCTAACATATGTTATAGAATTATTGACAAATAACATCTACATCTAACATATGTTATCGAAGATTATTGACTCATAACGTCTACATCTAACATATGTTATGGAAGATTATTGACACATAACATCTACATCTAACATATGTTATAGAAGATTATTAACACATAACATCTACATCTAACATATGTTATCGAATATTATTGACACATAACATCTACATCTAACATATGTTATAGAAGATTATTGACAAATAACATCTACATCTAACATAATGTTATCGAATATTATTGACACATAACATCTACATCTAACATATGTTATCGAATATTATTGACACATAACATCTACATCTAACATATGTTATCGAATATTATTGACACATAACATCTAGATCTAACATAATGTTATAGAAGATTATTGACAAATAACATCTACATCTAACATATGTTATAGAAGATTATTGACACATAACATCTACATCTAACATAATGTTATAGAAGATTATTGACAAAAAATATCTACATCTAACATATGTTATAGAAGATTATTGACACATAACATCTACATCTAACATATGTTATCGAATATTATTGACACATAACATCTACATCTAACATAATGTTATAGAAGATTATTGACAAATAACATCTACATCTAACATATGTTATCGAATATTATTGACACATAACATCTACATCTAACATAATGTTATAGAAGATTATTGACAAATAACATCTACATCTAACATATGTTATCGAATATTATTGACACATAACATCTACATCTAACATAATGTTATAGAAGATTATTGACACATAACATCTACATCTAACATATGTTATAGAAGATTATTGACACATAACATCTACATCTAACATATGTTATAGAAGATTATTGACACATAACATCTACATCTAACATATGTTATAGAAGATTATACTCATATTTTCACCTGCTATCGTTATCAACGACTCTTCACGGATTCAATCAACCAATACCACCAGATAATTTTTCTTCAGACCTAACCGGAAATGTTTCTTTAAACCCTAACCTTTACGACATCAAAAGACCCCCGCCCCCCCCCCCCCCCTTGCATCCATCTGATCCAGTAGACTTTGGTATTCACAGGGCTGCCGGTGGTGGACTCCCACGTTGTTTACACCCACCTATGAAAGCCACCTTCGGACAATACCGGGGTTTCAGCAGGGGCGGATTCAGAGACACGCAGGTATGTTCGCGTTGGGGGCACAATGGTCAATATATTAGTACATCTAAAGATCACAGAAATGTACAGAGATTGTGAATTGGAAAAAAGGAAGGCGGGGGGGGGGGGGGGTAGTAAATTTCTTAAAACTAGAAAGGTTTTTTTCAAAACCCTTGTTTGATTATTACTGTTGGTTTTGCCAGTTTCTTCCCCTTAAAAACGTTTTATGAACATCCATGGTCTATGTCTTCCTTTGTTGGCACAATTCATTTCGGACGATATTTCTTTGTACTTCAAGCATGTTTATCACTTGTAATTAGGTTGATGTCGTTGAACGCCATTTGCCGACATTTATTCTACAAAATGTGGCGGCCATTCTAAAATATTCTCAAGCTAGATTACATCCCTTGCACCACTTACATGGTTAATCTATAATATACTGTATTTGAGAAGTCCACTTGCAAAAGATGCTAAGTCACTTTCTAAAAAAAGGGTTATCCTCACTGTCTTCAATATCATGTGTTTATATTCTGATCTTTTGTACAGAGGTGAAAAAAGTTCTCAGTACTCTAATATTATAGTTGATGGGAAAAAAATTAACGCCTACCAAAAGATGCTCAATTGTGAGTTAAAAAGAAGGTTTCTGCTAAATCTGCACCTATTTCAAATGGACTACTCATTTGATGCATTGTTGGCTATTATAAGCAAGAAGGGTGGCAAAGCGTGTAGATTGTTTGTTACTTATAATGAATAAAGATCTCATAAAAATTGTGGGCGTTGATCAGCGTTATAGTGTTTTTTTTTGTTTTTACACAGAGCCATCACTGATAGGGCACCGTTAATACGCCTCCAGCCTTAATTTATCGAGCCCGAATAACAATTTACTTGAATTTAATATATGGAATAAAGTCTTACGGATGCAAGTGTAAGGGAGCCCGCCTTGCTGGACAGATACTAGAGTGCATTCTTGAAAAATTCTTGTTGCTGAGTTGAGCACACCATTTTATGAATCGCACTTCCGTGCACCGGCCGGAGAGATGTCCGGAGTAGGAGGCGTGGGTCTCTTGGGGGAAAATAAAATTGGTGTCACTTCTGATTGCCAGTCTTTGACGACCCGTTTACCGACCACCTGCAAGTGTCTCAATATATATAATATAAAGCTCGCGCCATCGATCTCTGTCAAGGCACGTCTCGTCTTCGCCCCCCCCCCCACCCTTCCCTGTAGACTTTGCATGGCACCATCGATTGTAGATATTTGAGCGAAAATTAAGTCGCTCCCAAAAAATAAAAAAATTGGGTTTGTGTTCATTTTAGGTTGTGGGGTGACGGGTGTGACGGGCGTGACGGGTGAAGGTCGGTCTTGTAGATGTGAATGCACCGAGGAACATCAAAATTCTCTCTTTCAAACGTGTCAAGGTGTGAATTATTTTCTCTGCTCACTCTACTTACAATATATATGACTTGTTATGCAACCAGTAGTATATTGATTTTCTCCATCCGGTGGTTGCTCTACCTTAAGTGGTTTATGTACATAAGTAATGCCTTTAAAGCCGGGGCGTTTCCATCAATATTGAATGGTGTACATAACTAATGTATTAACACAGAATATGTTCATGGGTACACAACTAATGCTTGTACACGGCTAATGTTTTAAACCACCTGATCAACGCTTGATATTTTATTGTGAATTCGTATCGACATCTGCTGATATTTGATTGTATACATAACAGTTGTATCAACATCTGATATTTGATTGTAAATGACAAATGTATCAACTTCTGATATTTGATTGTAAATGACAAATGTATCAACATCTGAGATTCTATTGTAAATGACAAATGTATCAACGTCTGATATTTTGATTGTGTACAAATTTATCAGCATCTGATATTTGACTGTGAAGCCTATATAACAAATGTATGTACACCAGAATGTTTCATTAAGTACACAAATGAACACAAAATACGGTTCCCTAAAGCTTTCTTCCACTGTCCCATCTTATATTTGTAAGCTATTTACCGCTCTCGCTGTGGTTACAAATCAATAGTTTGATTCATACAGATTCGTTCCATATGGCTGAAATTATATTGAAACCGCCCCGCTTGGCGCCCGAATCTTTCCATCTGAAACTCTTCATTGCTAGAGTGATGAGATCAGATCCCCAGGAGACGATTCGCCCTCTCCTGGCTGGAGGGGGGAACTTGTCCATTGAATGTGAAGGTAGTAAATGTGACAGTAGGGCTTTCAGTTGGCGTTGTATAAGAGTTAATGTGATACAGTGGGGCTTTCAGTTGGCGTTGTATAAGAGTAAATGTGATACAGTGGGGCTTTCAGTTGGCGTTGTATAAGAGTAAATGTGACAGTAGGGCTTTCACTCCTAACCATTCAGAATTCAGTCGATTAACTAAAGTATCAAATCAACATCTCTTTACTTTAGTACCCTTCGGACCAACTTGGTCATAGGGCCGGTGAAGCAGCGTTCAAATATCAGACTTTGTGACTAGTACAATGCCCAGCGTTCAAATATCAGACTTTGTGACTAGTACAATGCCCAGCATTCAAATATCAGACTTTGTGACTAGTACAATGCCCAGCGTTCAAATATCAGACTTTGTGACTAGTACATTGCCCAGCGTTCAAATATCAGACTGTGTGACTAGTACAATGCCCAGCCGCCTTAACTTTACCCGAGCGGCAGCGCGTTCGACTGGCGTTCTGGGTTCGAATCCTGGTGAAGGTTAGGATTTGTTCCCGGTACTGGAGAGTGTCCCTGAGTCTGCCCAGCTCTGACACGTGCCTGACATTAGTTGGGATAAAATATTGGCGGCTGGGCATTGTGCTTGACACACCATCCCCTAGTATGCCGTGGCCACAGAAACTGGTGAACGCTTGTTCACCGGCCCCATGATCAATTTGGTCCGATGGATACTTTACTTAGTTTCAAAAAAATACTTTTGTAGTTCTAATGGCGTTAACTTCTCCTCCCCCCTATGTTTGTTATTAGCTTTCTAACCCTCGCTTGATCTCTCGGTTTAACCATGACGTGATCATTGTGCCCGAGTGACATAAAGCCGCTTAGTATTTAGTCCCCCGGATTCCCGGGAAATTGGCCATTGTTCTGATATCGCTATTACCTCCGTCTGGGATGAGGGCTTTTTGTGTTAGTGTGTTGTGTTTTGTGAAACTGTCTCTATGGAAACGACCCAACTAGGGCCGTATTTGGGATTGTGGGGGCCCTGTTCCCAAATTTATGTGGGGGCCCCTCGTGGCCTCGCCCCTGCCTTCCACATAGGCATACCGCAGAAAAATGCCGTTAATTCATGATACATTCTGTAAAATCATGAATACTTTTTATGTTGCGCTTATATCGGTTGGACTGGAACACTTAAAAATGTTGGGGAATAAATCAATTTTATTTTAAATTTTCAAATTAAAAAAATAAACATTTATTTTTGGGTTGTGTGGGGGCCCCTATCTGTGGGGGCCCCTGTTCCAATGGAACAAGTGGAACATGTCTAAATACGCCACTGGACCTAACAGTGTAAGCGCATCATAATTTCCATGATACGATTGCAGTGTTTGTTTTTTTGCTAGTTGTGTGTTGGTGACTACCTATATTTCCGCAGCTACATGTGAGGATTCCGCCTGTGCAATGAAATATCGGACGCGCAACAAGGGCTGTACACTAAACGTTTACTTTATTAAATGGGAGCGTATCGGTGATTTACACACTTTGACAACTTTGAGGCCCATGAGTACTGAAGTACCTTCTACTTCTTTTCAGAAGATTATTGCGTCCTACGATTAACCGTGGTCTGGTTCTAGGTCTAGTCTTGCATTTTGATTAATGTTTTAAATGATGTTAAGTTACTGGTTTTCCTGGTCTGTTCAGGCAACCCATTACATTACCGGATGCCACTTGGGAAGAAAGAGTACTTATTATATGCATTTGTTCTGGCAATCGGGATGAGAAACGTGTTTTCTTTTTCTTTTATATTCATCTAAGTCTTGTAATAGATTGTGTTGTATTTATAAGTTAGAGTTTGGTGTAAAGTAACGGTGGTTGGGAATAGACTTGTCTAACCTGGTGTTTAGCCTCCCAATCCCACGTGGCGTGCCGAGACCACGGAATACAGTTGAATACTGTTTCTCTAAGCCCAGCAAGATAAACACACACACACACACACATACACATTCACTCATACTCGCTCTCACAAAATTACACCTATCTATATGTGTTCATAAATACTTTAAAGTACTCCCCAAGTCTCAAGCCCATCCCTTGCTGTATGTTCGAATTGTTTTCTTTAAATCTAACGATGACAAGACAAGACCAGGGGTCTCAAACACCCGGCCCGCGAGCCACGCGCGGCCCACCAAGTGGATTTTTTGTGGCCCGCCAGTAAGCTTACAAAAAATTACTATTCGTGAAATTCAGACATCTAATACCGATAGGCCCTACACATCAAATGTTATTGTTAATTTGATATACCTAACATACCTATTATTAGTGATAAGTAGTAAAATTAGGTAAGATGTATGCAGTGTTTTTTGTTTACTAGGGTCATGTGTTGTTTTGTTTTTGTTTTGTTTTTTCGTGGGGGGGGGGGGGTTGCGGCCCTTGACACATCTCTTAAGTGCTAAAATGGCACATTCCTTCATCCGAGATTGAGACCCCCTGCGTTAAACCTATATGATCCTACATCACTTAATTCAGGGGATGCAACCTTTTAATAACAGTTTGCCAAAGTATGAATGCTAATTGGTTCAGCGTGCCGGCAGCCTTAAAGTCAACCTGCTTTTTATCTTGTAGAAGAGATTTGAATTACCTTTTGTTTTGACGGGGGGGGGGGTCTTCCGCGTGTCATTGAAAATCGATCTGCGTGCCAAGCTTGGCGCCCGTGCCGTAGGGTGCCGACCCCTGTCATAATCTATCACAAGTAGTTGGTGTGCTCCTTTCTTAAAATACGGGTAACTAGCGTAGCTCCCTCATTTGGCTTTCTGGCATCGATTCTAAGCTCGCACATTCCCGATCTCACGTCTGCTCCATCATCCATCATTGTTTTGACTCAATTAAATTTGGTTAGCAATGAAGCAGACGTGACCTTTTTTGTTTCATTCATTTTAATCTGAAAGCCAGACGTGTGTTGTAAAACCGTATATGGGCAGAAGTGACGGGACGAGAACGCGGTGTGATTTTATTGGCTCCTGCTAGTTTATTTTAAGCCGCTTGGAGGGAAACGGAAGCATTTTATGTTTGAGATTAGTGGTGATATCCAGTGCCGGGTTTAGGATCCTGGGGGCCGGGGGCAAAGAACTTTTGTGGGCCGGATGTTATCAATTATTGACCATACAAAAATTAGTTCAATTTTTTTTGTTGCTTTTCTTAATACCCTGTCAGGCCTGGCGACAGTAACGTAAACCATGTACTAAAACGTTTATTTACAATTTGCAGCACGTATTAAACAACATTTACTTTTCGAGCCTTTCGGCGTGAGAAATCAATCACAATATCATGAAAGTCAATGTCGCGCAAAATGTCAAACTCAATGCTCATCAAGCAAAGCATGTTCAATCGAACGTCTCCCATTGTGGACCTCAATGAGTTCTTCACTCTCTTCAAGGTAGAAAAACTTCGTTCTCCTGTGCAGTTTGTTGTCATCATGCAGAGGAATAGTTTGAGAACCGTTTCTACATAGGGGAATGTGCTCTGCAGTCCATTCTCAACGATGGTAAGAAATAATTGTAGTTCTGGCTGATGGTTGCTGGATGATACACCCTTGGGAGATTGCTGTGAGGATTCCACTCTGAGAAATGCGGCAAAATGAAGCAATTTCTCTGCTAGAGAATCTTCAAAATCATCTGGATATTTTTGCCATCACAGATGGCATGATGACATGTTCAGCTGATGATGAGGTAATTGTTCTTTCAGGCACGATAGATGGCGCCTCTTCACTCACATGCAATGTATTCAATGTTGTGGGAGTAGTGGGACGTGTTGATCCAAAGAAATTATATATTTTTGGAGTTTTTGACAACGCTTCTTCGAGCTGCTGCTCTTTTTCTTTCTTCTCCCTTTCTTTCTGCGCTCCTCCTTTGTAAGGTCGGGATGTCATACTGGGATACTGATACTGGATTTGAGTCCTGTGAGTCCTGCATTAAAACAATGAGGAAAGAGAAAGATACATGTATGCTCAGTATGTGAGTCCTGTGTTAAAACAATGAGGAAAGAGAAAGATACATGTATGCTCAGTATGTGAGTCCTGCATTAAAACAATGAGGAAAGAGAAGGATACATGTATGCTCAGTATGTGAGTCCTGCATTAAAACAATGAGGAAAGAGAAAGATACATGTATGCTCAGTATGTGAGTCCTGTGTTAAAACAATGAGGAAAGAGAAGGATACATGTATGCTCAGTATGTGAGTCCTGCATTAAAACAATGAGGAAAGAGAACTATACATGTATGCTCAGTATGTGAGTCCTGTGTTAAAACAATGAGGAAAGAGAACGATACATGTATACTCAGTATGCATTACACTGGCTACTTTTTCAAAAACCTCACGGAATAGCCCCTGTCTACCCTATTTATATATAATATATAAATGGACCTATTAGCAGGCTGGACTGTATTTAATTGTCGATATATATTATAAAGAGCTTATTATAGAGCCAGACATCAAATTTAGCATCACAAGTTCTGAACTTTATGATATGTGCTTTGTCAAGGTGTTCAATTTTAAGTTAAAGTTTATAATTGTGAAGTTTGCAAAACTAAGGCGAGATACAGATTCATGTATTAAAAATACATTAAAAATATATTAAAACAGTATATTAAAAATATACTAAAAAATATATTAAAAATACAATGCAATGCAGATGTAATTTGCAACCCTTACAGTACCGACCTACTTATTTTCGCTGTATCCCTTCAGTCCCGCAGTTTATTTTAATAATTATTCCCTACAGCCCAGACATTTTTAAATTTTAAAAAAGGAATGACATCGATTGGCTCCGAATTTAAAAAAAAATCTTTTTGTTTGTAAAAAGTCATAATAACACGTAAAGAGGGAATTACTAAAAACATAAAAACTTACCTTATTAGAATAATCAAATGTTTTAAATAGTTTGCTTTATTTGTAATAATAATTCATATGAAAAAGTTATCAACAACACTAATTCCATAATAAAGAAACGTAAACAGGAAGCCGCCACTAGACCTAGACCCGCACTTTCAATTCCGAAAAAAACCCTCATTAATTGGTCAATTAATTGGTCAATTTTCGTAATTTAAAAAACGAAATTTAATTTAACTATTCAGCTATTAAATAAATATTCTGCCCGAGCCGACGAAAGGTCAAATCCTTTTATTCTGATCTTTAATGATATCAAAATTGGGCCGGTAGGGATCAGTAGGGAGGCTGGGGCCGGGCGCTGCAGCCCCCACAGCCCCCTGGTTAATCCGGCACTGGTGATATCCACATTGTGTAACGTGTCAGAGAAATGGGTTTTTGCAGCGTTTGAAGAGTTTATCAAGTCCTTGACCTTTCATAGTGAAACGTTATTTATGTTTTTTTACTCCCTTTCTTTTAATTTGTACCGTCTGTCTGTCTGTCTGTCTGTCTGCTTGATAGCAAAACTTTGCATCGATTTTTCGACCACTTCCCGTCGTCCAATCGAGCTGAAACTTGGACAGCAGACTTGTCCAGACTAACAATACATTCTATCAAATTTTCAGCATCATAGCGTTTGGAATAGTCACGAATTCATTCGACCAATTTGCGAATCGAGGAATATATTCCACGTCTAACAGGGCTGCCTCTCCCGGAAGAGACGGAAGTAAGCAAACTTTTCGTATATGTTCGTTTTTACGATATAAATAGAATGAAAACGACACAATATAGCCGAAACAAAGCGAGTTATCATTTTATGGTTTTTGCGGGCCAAAGCTGGGAAATAAAAAGGATGCGCAAAAGCGAAGCGACAATCGTGGCTTCATGCATTAAAAAAAAAATTGCGCAATCGTTATAATTAGATATGTATTTGCCGACATTAGCGATTCGAAATTTTAGTTTTGTAGTGAAGTGGAAATGGTAAACTTAGTTTACAAAGAAAGAGAGTATAATAAAAACTGTGTTTTTATGGTTTTCTTTTTGTTTATTTATATAGTAATGTAATAGTTTTTCAAAGACTATAATAAGATGGACCGCTTGCTCTATTTTTAGAGCTTATATGTTCTTTTTTCCGTGCGCATCCAACAACGCTGTCTTAAATGACTTCTACCGTTCCTACGTTTGCCTAAAGGTTTCCGCTGTATACAACTTTCAATTTTAATTTTTTATTGAGAAAATCAGAGCGCTATAATGAAACGGGAGAGTACAGTACAAAAGGGAATCGGGAATTCCAAAAAAGAAGTCATTCGAGTCATGAAATAGCAGAAATATTAAAGCAAGCGGTCCATCTTTTTATAGTCTTTGATTACATTAAGATTTTTTTTT
Organism: Anisus vortex; assembly: GCA_949126835.1. Classification (NCBI taxonomy): domain Eukaryota; kingdom Metazoa; phylum Mollusca; class Gastropoda; family Planorbidae; genus Anisus; species Anisus vortex. The sequence goes on along the minus strand of OX421493.1, from coordinate 4,663,645 downwards.
AGTATCTTTCGCTCCCACCTGTATTGGCCAGACATCGATCTGTATTGACCAGACATCGATCTGTATTGGCCAGACATTGTTCTGTATTGGCCAGACATTGTTCTGTATTGGCCAGACATTGTTCTGTATTGGCCAGACATTGTTCTGTATTGGCCAGACATCGATCTGTATTGGCCAGACATTGTTCTGTATTGGCCAGACATTGTTCTGTATTGGCCAGACATCGATCTGTATTGGCCAGACATTGTTCTGTATTGGCCAGACATTGTTCTGTATTGGCCAGACATTGTTCTGTATTGGCCAGACATTGTTCTGTATTGGCCAGACATTGTTCTGTATTGGCCAGACATTGTTCTGTATTGGCCAGACATTGTTCTGTATTGGCCAGACATTGTTCTGTATTGGCCAGACATTGTTCTATATTGGCCAGACATTGTTCTGTATTGGCCATACATTGTTCTGTATTGGCCAGACATTGTTCTGTATTGGCCAGACATTGTTCTATATTGGCCAGCCATTGTTCTGTATTGGCCACTCATTGTTCTGTATTGGCCAGATATTGTTCTGTATTGGCCAGATATTGTTCTGTATTGGCCAGACATTGTTCTGTATTGGCCAGACATTGTTCTGTATTGGCCAGACATTGTTCTTTATTGGCCAGACATTATTCTGTAATTGGCCAGACATTGTTATGTATTGGCCAGACATTGTTCTGAATCAGTTAGTTGATCGACGGCCTGGGCGAAACGTCATGGTTCCATGTAACCACCACCACCTCCTCCCTCCTTCCACGTCCCCAATTCCCTTCCCATCAGGGCTGCGGAGTCGGTAGATAAATGTTCCGACTCCGACTCCTCATTTTTTTCCCTTCCGACTCCGACTCCTCTGTATTAATATGCGAATGTATTTTGTACATTCCTTGAAGGAAAGAAAGGCAACATACATCTACATGTCATTACCACAGGACTACTGGCTGGAAAGCCAACGGTCTACTGTATTTAATTTTAAATATTCATGGGCCCCCTAAACTCTTGACGGCCCCGGTACGGCATACCGGCTGTACCCCCCTCTCGTGGGGCCTGATCAGTAGAGGTCACGATCGGCGACTCCAAGGGACAAACGGTTAATCCCTTACCAGTGAGAGGCTAGGTTACACATGGGCGCTGCGTGCCCTGTAACGACAGAACTAGGGATGTTAAAAACGGTTATCGGTTCTACATAACCGGTTGAAAATCGGATTTCGATTTCCCCCTCCCCCCACCCCCCGCGCTATGTCACAAGTCACAAGTCACATGCCGGAACAGCCAAATGTGAGTAGTTTTGTTGGCATATTTGAAAAATACTTCAAACTTAATTAGTGTTTGCAGGGCATTCAAGGGGTGAATACAATATGATTTTGTACTCTTTACCATAAAATTCTTTAGAACTAAAAAAATATGGGCTAATTGATTAAAACTGATTATAGCTTTCAATTTTTCAAAAGTGATAATCAAATTACCGATTATCGTTGACCATAATATTAAGAAGCATATGAAGTGGCATATTATATATGATAACTTGTAAAATAATTTGTTGAAAGGGAATCAAAAGAATATGTATTTAATAGTGCCGTTAATAATAAAGCACAGTGCGGTGTTTTGAAAATCAAAACCGGTTTTCGGTTCCAAAACCGAAATCCGGTATTCCGGTTTTCGTTTAATATCCCTAAGCAGAACGCAACACTATGAAAAGTATAAATATTGCCACCAGGGCGGTATTTAGGATTGTGGGGGCCCTGTTCCTAAATTTATGTGGGGGCCCTGTTCCCAAATGTATGTCGGGCCCCTCGTGGTCTCGCCCTGCCTTCCACATAGGGCCTACCTCAGAAAAAGGCCGTTAATTAAGTTAATTCATATTACATTCTGTAAAATCATACATTTTATGTTGCACGTAGCATGGTTGAACTGGAGCGCTTTAAATTGTATGGGAATAAATTAATTTTATTTTACATTTTCAACGAAGTATGGGGATATCACTCAAACATTTCTTTTTGGGATGTGTGGGGGCCCCTTTTGTGTGGGGGCCCCTGTTCCAATAGAACATGTGGAACATGCCTAAATACGCCACTGATTGCCGCTCCTAATTGTGCGTTGTGTGCGTAAGTCATTTATAAGTCGTAAAGGCGGCATTTTTTTTTTGGCCTATTGAACGCAAATTACATTATGGAAAGAATCGTAAATGTGTAAAAGCCTCTCTAGGCTTCTCATAAAGGTATGCTTGTACACTAGTTGCTTAAGATGCGTTTTATTTAGGCCTTATGGCCTAGGCCTATAGCCTAACTAAGGCAGTGTTTAGCATTCCGAGAAAACCGTGCTTGCCATGTCCTAGCATTTGAAATCATTACAAACAATGTTTACGGTAATTAGTAATTTGGGCACTTGTATAGTGTCTTCAATACCGACGCCGAGCAGTCTATATGACGTTCAGTCTAATGACGCATTTCAAAGAGTTCAAAAGACTTTTTTTGTGTGTCGACCCGCTATAGGATGACAATAGGGATAGGATCTTGAGTAGGGATGGGGACTTAGAGGAAGAAGCAGATATTTTACTTTCTCATTTCACTAATTTCAGTAGGCCTATTGATCGGTTGTTTAAAATAAATGAAGCCCTGTCTTTTTCCAATCTAAATTTAGTAGGAGTCGGAGTCGGTGCATTATTTGCCGACTCCGACTCCAGGTACCCAAATTTCCTCCGACTCCGACTCCTCGACTCCGACTCCACAGCCCTGCTTCCCATTCATGAACAGTTTTACCTGCCCACGTAAGAAATGCATGCTACCTGTCCCCATTACGTCCGACTTGCCTCTCTCCCCAGACTCCCCGCACCCCACAACACCGTCCTTCGCTTCAATATCTTTATTTCTCCCTTCATTAACGCCCTTTTGGTGTACGACAGTTGGTCCAGTTTTGCTCGCCTTGATTTCGGAAAGCAAAAAAAAAGTATTTTCTCGTTAGTAAATCTTTTTAGATGTTGCATTTAGATCGCCTTCGTTTCGGTTTCTCATTTCACAGAAAAAGCGAACCATTAATTCTGATTATAGTGTAGACAGATGCGAGTTCAGCCGCCCGATCCTTTACTCATCCCCCTTTCTCAATAATTGGAACATTTTTAAACGTTGTTTAAAAAAAATGGCGACTTTTCCTCCTATTGACGTCATGGTACAAGGGCCCACATTTTATGAATGGATCTATACGCTCTCTCTGTATATGTATTTTCTTTTTCGTGTGCTTTTCTCCTGGTCTACTTTTGTAGAATTTGAAGATAGGGGAAGAGATTCTATGGTGAGGATAAGTGTTGGATAACAACGAATTCTGGGTTTATGTGTACGTCATCTGTTTTCTTAATCTTACATTGCTCAAACATATCTCAATTTGCCAAAAACAGTTCTATCTTAACTGGCTCAAACATATCTTGCATTGCTCATGCATATCTTAGCTTGCTCGAACCTTGAACCATTTTATGAATGGATCTATACGCTCTCTCTGTATATGTATTTTCTTTTTCGTGTGCTTTTCTCCTGGTCTACTTTTGTAGAATTTGAAGATAGGGGAAGAGATTCTATGGTGAGGATAAGTGTTGGATAACAACGAATTCTGGGTTTATGTGTACGTCATCTGTTTTCTTAATCTTACATTGCTCAAACATATCTCAATTTGCCAAAAACAGTTCTATCTTAACTGGCTCAAACATATCTTGCATTGCTCATGCATATCTTAGCTTGCTCGAACCTTATCTACATTGCTGAAATAAATCTTAATCTTACATTGCTCAAACACACACACACGCACACACATACAATATAATCTGGACAATTTATATGGATATATATACTTTTTTTCTCTGCGCCTAAATCCATATAAAATATATAGAGCATTTCTGATTATTAGAATCTTTCTTTCTACAGCCTCACCTCAGCCCCCCCCCACCACCATCACCACCACCACCACCACCCCCACCATTTTCTCTCATCTTTTAACCATATTTTGTTCTCGTTATGGCAATGTGGCGGGAGAAGAAGTTAACGGGAGAGGTGGTGGAATTAGTTCGAAGGCTTACCATAACACCACGGCAAGCCGTTATTGACCCCATCGCTACTTCTGATGGACCTGTCTTGTAGTACAAGAGATATATTTTAAATAAAAAAAACGAAAGGAAAGTAAAAGATCGCTTTCCTTGGGCAACCAAGAAACTTGCGTGAGTTCATTTCAATGGACTGGTAGAAGCAATTATGTCGCTTGACTTAATACTCAGGACATAATTCTGGACATTTTCGGCTCGGTTACAGTTTCACTGGGCTGAAGAAAGATGGAAAGGGTGACAAAGAGCCCCAGAAAAAATCGGGAGGGAAAGGGAGTTATTATTTTTTTTTGCTTTAAATATATTTTATCTTCTCACATGTTTTGTTGTTGTTTGATTTGTTTTCTTGTAACCACAAAGTGAGACAAAAACTTTACATGCAATCAGGGGCGAAGCTAGAAATCTGTTTCGGTAAAGACAGTTCTAGATCGGGTTAGATGACAGGAAGAGATTCCGGAAAAGCTGGTGTTTACATTGTAAAGTGTGAATTATGTACACACATTCAGTGAAACGCTGGTGTTTACATTGTAAAGTGTGAATTATGTACACACATTCAGTGAAACGCTGGTGTTTGCATTGTAAAGTGTGAATTATGTACACACATTCAGTGAAACGCTGGTGTTTACATTGTAAAGTGTGAATTATGTACACACATTCAGTGAAACGCTGGTGTTTACATTGTAAAGTGTGAATTATGTACACACATTCAGTGAAACGCTGGTGTTTGCATTGTAAAGTGTGAATTATGTACACACATTCAGTGAAACGCTGGTGTTTACATTGTAAAGTGTGAATTATGTACACACATTCAGTGAGGCGCTGGTGTTTACATTGTAAGTGTGAATTATGTACACACATTCAGTGAGACGCTGGTGTTTACATTGTAAAGTGTGAATTATGTACACACATTCAGTGAGACGCTGGTGTTTACATTGTAAAGTGTGAATTATGTACACACATTCAGTGGTGAGACGCTGGTGTTTACATTGTAAAGTGTGAATTATGTACACACATTCAGTGAAACGCTGGTGTTTACATTGTAAAGTGTGAATTATGTACACACATTCAGTGAAACGCTGGTGTTTACATTGTAAAGTGTGAATTATGTACACACATTCAGTAAAATGATCTTGAAGTATTTTTCAAACTCTCTGATTACCTAAATTAGACTTTATAAAAAAAACAAAACCAATTTTGCGTTGTAGTACAAATATATAGACTTTAAAATACACACACAATTTTGTCAACACTAATATTCCCCCATCGCATCACCCTTATCTTTGGTAAGTGTCAACCCGACCCCCCCCCCCCCTAAAAAAACTGGCCTAGTAGCTGTATGGTATGTGAAGACATAGTCTATATATGAGGTTAAATAATTCAATTGGAGAGATTCTCTCAATGGATATTGGGGCACAAGGAAAATGTCTGAATAATTGAACATACCCACAGCAGTGTGTGGGTTGTGTCTGTCTGTGTGGGATGTGTGTGGCTTTCTATATATAATTGTCTTAAAACAAACACAGCACACACACACACACAAATGATGGCTATCAGAAAACTATTTGCTGTCAATATTTTGACTGGCTAGGGTGGAAGGGGAGAGAATCGCTTCATTACTTGTTGAAAGTATATGAAGAAAATGATATGTCTCTAAGTATGAATGGTTTGTGGCAACATTTTTTATGAATTATTTTTATTGCCCTTTCTTGAAGGAAATACTAACAGATCTAGATCTATAATTCATCTGTTAAAAAATCATGTATCATTTTATTACCAGGTTTTATGTTTTATTAACAATTGCTGTTTTTTTTTATACTGCTAATTCATGATTTGGTGCTGATTTATCTTCAAGTACTGTTTTATTATCAAGTTCTGATTTATGATTTAGCACTATTATATCATTATGTGCTTGATATATCAGGGTCTGAAGTTCTGATTTATGATAAATTAATGTTTCCTTGATATATTTTCCTATTAACTGGCCTGTTAGTTTGAAGCTAGAGTTCTAGCCCCTTCATAGACTGCATTGTCTCCCGTCTTTGCCACCAGTATTTTTTTTTCTCTTTAGTCTTTGATATGTCTTTTTTTGATATTTGTTTTCTTCAAAATTCTGTTTCAATTGAAAACTTTGAGACAAAAGTTTGCACATAATTTGATGTTGTGATGCATGTTGAATTCCCTTGAAAGCTTTTTATTAAAAAAGTTAAAAAAATGTTTGTCTCTTTTTTCAGTCATGAGGTTGACTAAGCCAACCTTAATGCCGCACCAGCCACTGATGACGGAGTCCCGGGACCTCTGCGGGGACGTTTTAAATCGGCTCAACGATGCAGAGATCGCTCGGACCCCAGGGCTTGGAAATTTTCCCCTGGGCAACCTCCTGACTCTGCCCCAAAATTTTGGGTAAGTTCTGTCCAGAGAATATGTTAGCCCATGTTGAGTTTAATTAAGATTTTATTTATAAATTACATGTGGTCCTTAATCTCAATTCGGAAATAAGACTGACAATGACATATTGCATTTTAAAGTTTTCAGTTAACAAAATTTTGTTAAACTGTTATGTATAAATGTGATAATATCACATTAATAAGGCAGTTTGGTACAGATTCCTTTTTTTTTCTTCTTCTTCTTCTAATAAATACAATTGTAAAAAATTATTTTTGCAAATTGCATACTTTAATGTAATCTTGTCTTTTAAGTTACAGACACTCTTTCTATACAAAAGATTATTACGTTCTTAACTTGTCCGTGGTTGGAGTCTAGTCTTGCATTTTGATTAGTGTTTTAAATGATGTTCAGTTACTGGGATTTTCTGCTTTGTTCAGGAAACCCATTCCAGATGTCACTCTATTAAGTTGTTCCTGCATGTGGTATAAGAAAAGTGTTTTTGTTCTTATGTTTATCTGAGCATTGTTTTAAATTGTTTTTGAGTTGTATTTCTAAGTTAGAATTTAATCTAATTTAAAGTAATGTCATCGCTACTTTGCTCTTTGCCCTTCTGTCCTTCTCTTTCTAGGTTTAGTGATTTAATTATTGGTGTTACTCTTGTCAGCTGTGAATGGTGTTAAAATAATATATTATTCAGGCAAGAAAAAAAAAGCAAATTTTAAAATGGTTCAAATGTAGCCGCTGTAGTTTTTATTTGAAACTTCCAACTTTATATTGATCTAAGCTAATAGACAAATTTCCTTCTAATTCTTCACATCTGGCCTGAAACAGTTTTTGTAAATAGAATTTTTTTTTATATGGTAGGGTGAAAACCATTCATTGTTTAAACTTCCTTTTTTTTTCTTTCCCAAAACATCTAAATGTTAACTGTTTCTCTAAACAATGGCTTTTAATGGCAAACATTTAATGTATACAAAGAACCGGAATAGAAAAATTGAAAGCTAATTACAGGGTCTGGGCGTCTCAAGAGGTTTTCATTCTGTTGTTTTTCTTTTTCTTTACTCTTTCCGGTTTCTTTTTGTTAAATGAAGATTTATTATCTAGTCTGTTCCCTGGCTGGCTGCCATCATTGATTTCATTAAGCATTTTTTCATTTCCTGCTCGGCACACACAAAAATGTTTTCCTAATTATTTGTCTTTTAACTCCTGAAATTGAATTAATTTAAATGCTCTTCCTTATTCTTTTCTTTGACCCGATACTACTGTTATGTTTCCCAACCCCAGGTATCTAAATATTTCTCTTACAGTTTCTTCAATTCAACAATAATTCCACATTTATTGCTATGCAATATATAAAATAATAACTCAAAACTTCTGCTTGTTCATATTTTAAAAATATTTTTTTAATTTAACTATTTGAAAAACAAAGTTTACCGTCCAACCCAGTATTCAAAAGTTTTATTGACCCACTTTTTGTCCTGCTCTCCAGTTTAAAATGTGCACATATATGAGTTTCACTTGACAACTCATTTTATCAAATTTGTAGCCACAACAAAAAAAAGCAACAGCTTTTAACTTACACTTTATTGTGCACATTTTTAAATCCTTTTTAAATACTTGTGTATTTTCCTCACTGATCTATATATATATAGAGAGAGAGAGAAGTCTTCTTCTTCTTTGCAATTATCAACTCCTAGTTGGGTCAGAGGCCATTAACAATTTCTCTCCATGTCTTCCTGTTTCTGGCTATCTTCTTTAACTCTTTCCAGCTCTTCCCGATCATCTGCACATCCTTTTATACTTCTCTCCACAAGATGTTCTTTGGTCTGCCTCTTCGTCTTGCACCCTGTGGAATCCCTTATTAAAAAAGAAATTATATTTAAAAAATCATGTAAAGTTCTAATAACTTAGCATGTTGTGTGTTTCTTTCTTTGTGAGTGGCCAAGAGCACAATCTTTGTAAGGCATAACAAAAAATGGATATAATGATTTTTTTGCAAAACATAGTCTTTAGAGATTGTTTGATCATGCTAATGGTTATCATTAATCATTAATGGTTAATCAGTTACTGAAAAAAATACCCCACTACTTTTACAATTTCAAATCTTTAAATTTAAATGTAAACCAAATATTGAATCATTGTGCTGTTTTCATTTACTCAGTTGTGTGATTTATTTTCCTTCATTTTTGTTTATAAAGTAGTCTAGTCATTGACAAAACAATGTTTTTATTTGTTACAGCAATATTTTCCTTGGCGAGACTTTCTCCAGTTATATCAGCGTCCACAACGACAGCAGCCAGCTGTGCAAGGAGATAACTCTCAAGGTATAAGTTGTTTTAGTTTTTTTTGTAGTGGCGTTATGCCCATAGGATTATTGCCGCCTCAGAATTGGCATTTTGTTCATAAAATTGTATGGAGCACGGTGGTCAAGCCTGTGGTCAAGCAGCAGCGCGTTTGACTGGCACACTAAAGGTCCTGGTTTGAAATCCTGGTGAAGGCTAGAATTTTTTTCCCTAGTACTGGAGGGTGTCCCTCAGTCTACCGAGCTCTGATAGGTACCTGACATTAGTTGGGGACAAGTAAAAGGTTTCTGGGCATTGTGCTGGCCACACAATCACCTAGTATGTCCCTGAGTCTACCGAGCTCTGATAGGTACCTGGCATTGGTTGGGGAAAAGTAAAAGGTTTCTGGGCATTGTGCTGGACACACTATATAATATCTCATAGTGAAAAGTAAAAGGTTTCTGGGCATTGTACTGGCCACACTATCTAATAAGCCTAGTAAGCAGCGGCCTTGAAAACTGGTGAATGCTGCCACCACAGAATAGGTATAGAACAGAATGCGCAATCCCTATATGCACAGTCACTAAAAGTGAAGCTCGGCTTCCGCCATTTTCTTTTGATTCAAGGCAGCGGTCACTAGAAACGCTACTATAGTAAAATGAGAAAGGCTTAATTTATTACTAATATCTAGAATATCCACTCTTAGCAAGCTTAGGACTAAAGCAAGGCTACTAATATTAAGTAATATGAGGTTACAACTTTCCGTTGTTAATCATTTACGGGTCAGGAAAGCCATGTAGTTTGACATGCTTATTTGTACCATAATCAATAGTTTTCGCATCATTGTTGCAGTTTATTACACAACAGCCTTTGTACCTTTTGCCTGAAACATTAGCTTTGGGTATTCGAAATTGTAGATTTGATGAAAAAGACATTGTAAATAACCATCAATATATAGTGAAAACAGGACCGCTGCGTTTAAACAGTATGGCGGCGGTATTACTTCCGGAAACAGAAAAAAATACGATTGCGCATTCTGTTCAATATTTATTCTGTGGATGCCACTAGGCCCTGTGGTTCAGTTTTGTCCAACAGGAATGCTTTACTACTTTATTTAATGAATTAGTTACATCCAGTACCAAACCAATAATATTAATGAAATACTTTAAACAACATTTTCCTTTTTTTATTTGCCATTCAGCCCATAACAGTTTCTTTTCTGACATATTATTCATTTGCATTGTGGCCAAGTGGCAGCACATTTGGCTGGCGTACAGAGAAAGTCCTGGGTTCAAATCCAGGTCAAGAGTAGGATTTGTTCTCGGGTCTGGAGGCTGTCTGATGGATACCTGACTTTATTTGGGGTAAAGTAACGGCAGCTGAGCATTGTGCTGGCCACACAATCTCCTAGTATGCCTTGGCCACAGAAACTGGTGAACGCTGCTTCACCAGTCCCATGGACCAATTTGGTCAGATGGGAGGATTATTCAATGCTTCCAAACATTAAAACATAAACATTTTTCCCAGTTGAAGAGTGTCTTACTGGAGCATTCCTCCTGAATGACTTCATTCATGAGCCTCCACACACAAAGTGCTCTAACGTGAAGTTAACAATGAGATATTTTGCATGTATGTATTTCAGGCAGACCTTCAGACCGGTTCCCAGAGACTGTCTCTGTCGTCTGTGAGTTCCCAGCCGATTCCAGAGCTGCAGCCTGACCACAGCATTGACGACGTCATACACCATGAAGTCAAGGAGCTGGGGACACACATGTAATTTTTGTCATTTTCGGCTTTTCACTGATAAAAATATTCATTTAAAGTTTTACAGACATTCCTTCTAGATAGAAGATTAATACCTCCACTAGGTCCAAACACCTGCAGGGTGGTGGGATAGAACCTGCGACATGTCGGTTGACAGTCCGGTGAGCTAACCGCAGGACCAGCCGGCCTCTCGTAAAGCGTATAAGAAAGAGATTAAAAAATGGTTTGCTTCTAAGAATAATTTTTCGGGTTTAAATCTTTGTGTACATTTTTAGTAAGTTTAAATTAAGTCTGTTTTATTTTTCAATCTTGAATTATCTAGTCACAAATTCATTTTTTTCAATAGAAATAGTAGAACAATAGTAGACCTTTGTAAAACTGACCAGTTGTTTTCATTTGCTGTGTATCTACAGTCTGGTTTGTGCAGTCAGCTACATGCTTACCTCAGGAGAAAGGATGCAGTTTAGAAAGTTTTTTAAGTTTCAGGTAAAGCTCTTTACCCCATTGTTAAAGTGATGTTGAATACCTAATTGATTATTTCAGCTAGTTTTAAATTTAATAGGGAAAATACACAAACATTTGGGGATGCGGCACAGATTGAAAGTAAACCTACTTTCTGCACACTGTTATATAACTGGGGTCTTCTGTCGTCTAGATTCAGGTTCACTATTAAATAATACACTCAAGCCACTCTATGAATGTTAAAAGAAGAATTAATGCTCGAACTTATGTATACTAATAACATTCAACTTCACTGGTCAATATAAAGTAGATTCTTTACCGCTAATCAAAAACAAAAACCTACACCTCAGCATGCCTTATATGGATTTTAATGTAGAAAGTACTAGAATGGATTTTCCCCAAAGTTTTCAGGTTTTAAAAGAAGATGCATACTAGAAAGTTGTAGAGACCACGAGGACAAATATTCAAGTTATTACGTCATAATAAATAACTATTGATACAATTGTACACAAATAATCTCGATGCCATAATCAAATATAAATAAATAACTTTAAATAAATTATCAAAACAATTCTAAATACAATATAAAACTATTTTAACTTTCTATACTCATATTACAAAACATACCATACATATTTCATGTTGTATCTAATAGTCCTATGTTTTAAAGTTCAATAAAAAAAAAATTATTTAGGGACATTCTTGCAAAAGTTTTCTAATTCCTCAAATTTCCCTTTGCCAGGTTCTGAAGCCGCTTGATGTGAAGACCAAGTTTTACAATGCTGAGGTAACTTTTCTTTCCAACATCAAGCTATTTCCCCTTTCCCCCTTTGCTTAGAGTTATGACCAATCATTATTTGAATGTTCTTTTTTAATTACTTAGTCGACTGTATGACTGGTCAGACTGAAGTTGATTACTTAGTCTACTGTATGACTGGCCAGACTGAAGTTGATTACTTAGTCTACTGTATGACTGGCCAGACTGAAGTTGATTACTTAGTCTACTGTATGACTGGCCAGACTGAAGTTGATTACTTAGTCTACTGTATGACTGGCCAGACTGAAGTTCCATGTATTGCACATGTGTAATAACCAGAAAAATATGCAAAGACAACATGTGGCAAGAATGAACTATAAGTCGCTTGCATTGCATACAAAGTTTGAATGAACAAGATGTGCAAGATGTAGTGGAAGCTGAGATAGCCTCAAACCATAATACTATAGAACAAGATGAAGATAATACTGAGCAGACTTGCCTTCCACATTCAGATGCACCATCTACATCAAAGACACAAAAGAAAAGGACGGAGGATCAGCTTAAATTCCATGGAAACGACAGTCTTCCAAGTGAATTTCAAGAAATGAGCTCACCGTACGAATGTTTCCAACACTTTTTTTCAGATGACTTACTGCAAAAGATTGTCGATGAATCAAATTTATACTCCACGCAGACTGACATAAATAAGCCTCTAAATTTGAATACATCAGAACTGAGACAGTACGTTGGTATGATCATATACATGTCAATATTACGCTTACCAAATGTGCGATGCTATTGGTCACCAGATTTGGAACTCAACCATATAGTAAACTGTATGGCAGTTAATAAATTTGAAAAAATTCGCCAATTTATCCATTTCAATGACAACACAAAACATTTACCACAAGACAATCCTGCTCATGATAGACTTCACAAAATAAGACCACTAATTGACCATCTCAATCTAAAAAATGCAATGGTTCCACTGGAAGCACAACTGTCAGTTGATGAACAACTATGCTCCACTAAAGTGCATCACTTTTTAAAGCAGTACCTGCCAATGAAACCCTTCAAGTGGGGCTTTAAATTATTTGTGCTTTGTGGAGTGAGCGGATTTGCTTACAAATTTGAAGTGTATTTCGGTCAGGAAAACAAAAGAAAAGAGGCAGATCAACCAGATCTTGGAGCTTCTGCCAATGTTGTGATTAGATTATCCACAACCATCCCAGCTAACCAAAATTACCGCCTTTATTTCGACAACTATTACACCTGCCCTGCTTTATTGGCATTTTTAGCTAACAGAGGCATACTTAGCTTGGGGACTGTTCGCAGAAATAGAATACCAAATTGCAAACTTCCCACTGAAAAGGATTTGAAAAAGGATGCAAGAGGAACATCATATGAATTTGTAGGAGAAGTAGATGGGATAGATGTAAGCTCTTTGGTCTGGAAAGACAACAAAGCTGTCACCCTGCTGTCAACATTTGCAGGCCAGCTGCCGTTGACCACAATTAAACGGTTTGACAAAACCACAAGATCAACCATAGATATCAGCTGTCCATCTGTCATAAAAGAATACAATCGCCACATGGGTGGTGTGGACTTGCTGGATGCTATCATGGCTAGACATAAAATTGTCTTAAAAAGCAAGAAGTGGTACATGCGCCTCTTTTATCATTTTATTGACATGGCATTGGCAAATTCATGGATTCTGTTTCGGAGAATTTCCAAATGTAAAGAAAATGGTCAAGAAAAAATTACATTTTTTGATTTCCGTAAAGAAGTGGCTTTCTGTCTGATGAAAATCGGACAACGAAGTGGCACTAAAAGAGGTCGCCCAAGCAGTAGTACAGTCGAAGAAATGATGTCAATAAAGAAAAAATGTGGACCAGCTCAGCATGCCCCACCAAAGGATATTCGGCTTGATCAAGTGGGACATTGGTTAACATGGACAGATGCAAGGGGCAGATGTAAATACCCTAAATGTAAAGGGTTTGCACAAACACTGTGTGAAAAGTGTGGTGTATATCTCTGCTGCAACAAAAAGAACAATTGCTTCAAGAATTATCATGTTTCGGAATAAAATGTGCCTTTGATGCATGATGTTGCAGATGTGCAACATATGTTTTTTTTTTAATAACATATTAAAAATTGAAAAAAAAATAAATTTTTTGTCATTTTTTAATGAATAAACTAATAATAATTAATACATATGATTTTTTTCAATGTTTTTAAAAAAATCATGCATTTAAGGGTTAACCAGAAAAATATGCAAAGACAACATGTGACTAGAATGAACTATAAGTCGCTTGCATTGCACAAGTGTATTAACCAGAAAAATATGCAAAGACAACATGTGACTAGAATGAAGTATAAGTTGCTTGCATTGCGCAAGTGTTTTAACCAGAAAAATATGCAAAGACAACATGTGACTAGAATGAAGTATAAGTCGCTTGCATTGCACAAGTGTATTAACCAGAAAAATATGCAAAGACAACATGTGACTAGAATGAACTATAAGTCGCTTGCATTGCGCAAGTGTATTAACCAGAAAAATATGCAAGACAACATGTGGCAAGAATGAACTATAAGTGGCTTGCATTGCACAAGTGTATTAACCAGAAAAATATGCAAAGACAACATGTGACTAGAATGAAGTATAAGTCGCTTGCATTGCACAAGTGTATTAACCAGAAAAATATGCAAAGACAACATGTGACTAGAATGAAGTATAAGTCGCTTGCATTGCACAAGTGTATTAACCAGAAAAATATGCAAGATAACATGTGACTAGAATGAAGTATAAGTCGCTTGCATTGCACAAGTGTATTAACCAGAAAAATATGCAAGATAACATGTGACTAGAATGAAGTATAAGTCGCTTGCATTGCACAAGTGTATTAACCAGAAAAATATGCAAGATAACATGTGACTAGAATGAAGTATAAGTCGCTTGCATTGCACAAGTGTATTAACCAGAAAAATATGCAAGATAACATGTGACAAGAATGAAGTATAAGTCGCATGTAGTGTATGTTAACAAGAGACGACACCTGACTGTGACTATGATTTGACTATCCCAGGTGTCCAGTACTTGTTACTCTATACAGAATTGTCGTCAACTCCACCGCCGAACATGTTTTTTTTTTAATGATTATTTGTTTCTGCCCCCAATTACTTTGTGAATAGGTTTTGATCTTGAACAATTTAATTATGATTATGTCCGTAGCCTAAGTTCTTATATCCATCATATTTCCTTTTCTTTTTATATACTTTTCTTTTGTAGTAGCTTCTGACATATATACACAAGTTTTTTGTGTTTTTTTTTCAAACGAATTCATTGGTTGCCAGCCTTGATTAATTATTTTAACTGTGCTGTGCTCTCTTGTGATGAATGTGATGTAACTTTTAATTCATTGTGTTGTTCATGTTTGAAAAATTTGTTTTTTTTTTTTCTTAGTTTTTTTTTTTTTAAGTTTGTGAATTATTACCTCCCCCTGTGCCTGTATTAACTCCCCTACTCCTCGTAGACTTTTTAGACTTGTTCTGTTTTATTGAGTATTTTCAAGTGACAAGTTTGTTTAATTTTTTTTGTTAAAGTGTTTTTGTCTACAACATTATTTTTTTTTTACAGTTTACTGTATCATGTATTTGTATGTGTGTGTGTGCCTGTTTCGTAAAGCATTGAGACAGCTTATTAGATCTTATAAGCAGCATCATTCAAACTTTTGGCTATTCTTTTTGTTTTGTTTTTTTATACATAGAATGTCAAGGACGTACCACTGATAACAATGCAGGTTATACTTTTAGCTGAGAATTTTTCATTGGTTGACCTTTTCATGACCTCACCAGTTGTTTTACTCCTGCAAGTCACTTACCTAAATATTTCACAGTATTTAGGTGTCGCATTTAAAATAAAACTTTTGTTTGCTACCATTCTATTTTGACCCGCCTTCAAACCCTGTCTACTCTATGTCTATGTTTAGTTAAAAAAAAAAAAAAATATTTCATTTCAATCAAAACAATTAGATTACCATGGATAGGTTACCGGAGTGGCATCCGGGCATCGAATGGGTTGCCTGAACAAGCTAGGAAAACCAGTAACTTAACATCCTTTAAAAACACTAATCAGAATGCAAGACTAGACTCAGACCACGGATGAGCGTAAGACGCTATAATCTTCTTTATAAAAGGAGTGTCTGTAATGTAAAAGATAAATGAAAAAAAAATAAAACTTAGCTAGAGATTAGTTTCATCTTCTGATAAAAAAATCAAAACTTTAAAATAAAATTAAAAAAAAATCAATGATCTCTATTGGATTTTGTAATTTTATGACGTAAGGAACACATTTTAAAATCTGACTTCATAAATGATAATAAGCCATTGTTTGTTTTTTTTTCCTTTGGCCTGTGGTTCAATTAATTCACAATGAATCTAAATGGGCATATTGGTGCCAAGGCAAACAAAAAGGCATTGCATTGTATTGTATTCTCCAATAATTCAATACTCTATTATGTGTAATGACCCCCCAACCCACCAGAACCCCCCCCCCAACCCACCAGAAACCCCCCAACCCACCAGAACCCCCCCCCCAACCCACCAGAACCCCCCCCCCCAACCCACCAGATACCACCAGCTGGTTAGTTCACTAGACAGTCAACAGAACAGCCTGGGTTTTATCCCTGCCGCCGACCAATCCCTGCCACCCTGCATGAGTTTTAAGCCTTGTGGACGTAATATTCATCTATCTAGAAGAAACGTCTGTAAACCTATAAGTTATAAGTCAAACCATTACATCCTGTAAGCCTACGGTGAATGGATTCCAAATTTTTCCTTTTTAAATTTTGACCAAGTTCTGTTTTTTTTTTTTCACAATTACTGTCATCATCTTCATCACTTGTCATTTTCTCCTCATCCACTCACTCTCTTTCACCCGCAGATATTCACTAACACAGTGTTTTTCATCTCTGCAACTTGACAAAAATTAATCACATTTTTTTTCAAAGAACATTTTCTAATTGCCAACAATTTTATATGACCTATTTTTTTCATTCAAAAAGTAAAAGTAAAGTATCCCGTCGGACTACATTGATCATAGGGACGGTGAAGCAGCGTTCACCAGTTTCTGGCCACGGCATACTAGGGGATTATGTGTCCAGCACACAATGCCCAGCCGCCTTTACTTTACCCAAACTAATGTCAGGTGCCCATCAGAGCTGGGTAGACTCAGGGACACCCTCCAGACCCGGTAACAAACTCTAGCCTTCACCAGGATTCAAACCCAGGACGCACTGCCGCTCTTAAAAGAAAGTGAAACTGCCGCTCTTAAAAGAAAGTGAAACTGCCGCTCTTAAAAGAAAGTGTAACTGCCGCTCTTAAAAGAAAGTGAAACTTCCGCTCTTAAAAGAAAGTGAAACTGCCGCTCTTAAAAGAAAGTGAAACTGCCGCTCTTAAAAGAAAGTGAAACTGCCGCTCTTAAAAGAAAGTGAAACTGCCGCTCTTAAAAGAAAGTGAAACTGCCGCTCTTAAAAGAAAGTGAAACTGCCGCTCTTAAAAGAAAGTGAAACTGCCGCTCTTAAAAGAAAGTGAAACTGCCGCTCTTAAAAGAAAGTGAAACTGCCGCTCTTAAAAGAAAGTGAAACTGCCGCTCTTAAAAGAAAGTGAAACTGCCGCTCTTAAAAGAAAGTGAAACTGCCGCTCTTAAAAGAAAGTGAAACTGCCGCTCTTAAAAGAAAGTGAAACTGCCGCTCTTAAAAGAAAGTGAAACTGTCGCTCTTAAAAAAAAGTGAAACTGCCGCTCTTCAAAGAAAGTGAAACTGCCGCTCTTCAAAGAAAGTGAAACTGCCGCTCTTAAAAGAAAGTGAAACTGCCGCTCTTAAAAGAAAGTGAAACTGCCACTCTTAAAAGAAAGTGAAAAAAAGAACCTGATTTTTTTTTTTTTATTTGAAAGTTATAGTCTTAAAATAATTCCTGAGAAGATAATGGAAGTGCTTTGTGTATTTAAAAAAAGGCTGCATAAAAGAACAGTTTTGGGAAACGCTTTTATATAGGGAACAGTGGTTTAACGGAAGTGCGTGGTATTGCTATTAGCGAGGTCACTGGTTCAAATCCAGACTATTAAAAAAAACTGCCTAGTAAGTCTTGGAAAGGATGTCACTAAATCTACCCCAGCTCTGCTGTTTGCCTGATATGTTAAAGGAAAATATATAAAATCATTCTTTGCCAGATTGACACACTGGCCATTGCCAGGTTGAACAACACTGAAATATATTTTTTAAACACTTGATCACATCTTCATAATTAGCTATAAGATAGTTTTAAATAAATTTAAAAAAAAACTATAGTAATATTGTGTGTCCCAATCTGTTTTGCCTTGCCAGGATTTTGTCGTAAGTCAGGCCTGCTTGTTTTATATTTTTTTTAGGCTTCTACAAATCATTTTTTTTTCTTTTAAAGTTCTACCGTCATCTCTTTTGTTTGTCCTCTGAGCTTTGTTTACTTTTATTGCAAAAAATATTCCGCAGCAGGAAAAAAAAAGACAACTACACATTGTTGTCCTTTTTATTTTCATACTTTTTTTTTCTCCACATTTTTATTTCTTACGTTCATTTGTTGGTTTATGAGAACGGCTCGTTAGTGAGAAATAAAGATGGCGTTCGCTGCATGCAAGTGGTGTGTGCATGTGTAGTCGCTTGTCCAGGTCTACGTGCATGCTGGGTAAAAAAACAATTGTGTTGTGCATGACGCACTTGTTTTGTTTTTTTTTCGTTATAGTCTTGTCCGGCCCTCGGCTGCTAAACGTTGACACCATTTTTGTTCATTACTCTGTATGGTCCTATTTTGTCTCCTTAGCCTCATTATCAACAAACACAAATTTCCTTTCTTAAAAACTTAAAAGAGTAATTAAAATAAATATAATCAGTAACTTGTCTTCTAAACATTAATGAAAAGTAACCCATTAATGACCT
Organism: Anisus vortex; assembly: GCA_949126835.1. NCBI lineage: Eukaryota > Metazoa > Mollusca > Gastropoda > Planorbidae > Anisus > Anisus vortex. The sequence continues at coordinate 4,644,908 of OX421493.1, read as the reverse complement.
TGCCAATGCTCAAAGTTTTAACTCGCTGTAAGGAATATTCAATTGTTTTAACCAATTCTCTTGGCTTGTTCTGTTTGCTTGCATGGCGATGGGCACATTTGACTGTGTAAACCTACTTGCATGAGGTCCACACTTTAAATATGCTTCAATTTTTCGCAAACCTGTAAGGTTAATGCAGACTCCCTCTGGCATTTCAGGACCAAACACCATTGTTAGTTAAATATCAAAATGGGAATTCTGGTTATTTTATCTTCAATACTGCATTATTTTTCTGTTAAGAAATATATTTGTTAACCCATTTACTATACATAAAAACCTTTTTTTAAACCCGTTGGTCTTTCGCTTGGTTGAAAAAGAAACCATATATGCCCCCCAAAGAAAATTTTATTTGAGCACAGTTTGTTTAAAACATGTATATATCTATGTTTTAAATATAATTATTCATGTTCTCAACTTGCGCACCAACTTCTCTCACTTCCCCCTGTGAGTGGACCTTGTATACAACTATGGAGAAAGGGGGAGAAATAAAAAAGCATGGTTATCTTTTCCTGTTTCCTCTTTAAAGATACACTCATCCTAGTTACATTTGTTTTATAGATACAAATAATAATAATACATTTCTGAAATGGATAATTGAATTTTTGTTTAAATGAAACTATCTTATCTCCCTTATAGATAAATAAATTTAAAGAATTGATTTTGTGTAAAGAAAACATAAAAAAATTAATAAAATAAGTATGCTTTATTAAATATCTTTTAAAATTATTGAATGATATTTTTAGCCTTTGTTAGTGAGTATTTTGTAAAGTAAAATACGGTAATACTAGTATTCTAATGTGTATAAATATATTTTAAATATTGTTAAAATGATAAGTACTCACTAGCATCTATTGAATTTGATACATTTCAATGGATAATATCTCAATGGTAAATTGAGCGTATGTGAGCTAGCGGCACTGATTTTCTTTAACTGATTGCATAACTTGTTCTGGTTCATTTCCACCATTCTTACTTTTTGTGTTAGTCGTTAGAAGAGGTGGTGAAATGTTGACCTGTCTGACCTGTTTTGGACTCTTTGCAGTCTGATGAGGTGTATCTGGAGGCACAGATTCAGAACATCACCCCAGGCCCCATCTACATGGAGCATGTTAGCCTGGACCCATCCCAGCAGTACACCGCCCTGGAGTTGAACTCCAAAAGCGGACAAACAGAGTAAGTACATTAATCAAGGGGGCATGCTGGACGAGCAGCTGCGCATTCGGGTTAATGTATAGTAGGTCCTGGACTCTAATCCTGTTGAAGGCTAAGAATTTTGTATCCCAGATCAGGAGGGTGTCCCTGAGTCTACCCAGCTCTGATTGGTACCTGACTTAAGTTGGGGTAAAGTAAAGGCGGCTGGGCATTGAGCTGGTCACAAAAATCCTAGCCTTTGCCAGGATTCATACCTGGGCCCATTGTTGCACCATTCCAGATGGATGCCGCCAGGTTGGGGTGCCCCTGAAGTACATACATGGCTAACATCATCCATTTCCTTGTCTTTCTCTTTACAAACAGTTTCACTATGATGTTTCTTGTTTGTTTGTCTGTATCAGTCAACCAGTATTCGGCACAATGGATTGCCTCAGTCCTAATGACACCCGGCAGTACCTGTACTGCCTGACCCCCAGGGCCGAGCTCTACAATGACACCAGGCTGCTTAAAGGCGTGACCAACATCGGCAAGCTGGACATCGTGTGGAAGACCACCATGGGGGAGCGAGGCAGACTCCAGACAAGCCAGCTACAGCGAGTGGTGAGTTTCACAGCTTGCTAAAGACAGGGGCAGTGACTCATCCCACACAACAGAAAAAATTTACTGTGGTTTTAGTTCTCACTACTGGTCTATAAATGAAATGTTAAATTTATGTTGGTAGTTTTATTAAATTTTGTCTATACTTTACAATCACTCCATGATCATCCTACATTTCTGCAGGCGCCAGGCTATGGCGACATACGACTGACTGTGGAAAATGTGCCAGACACCATTGCGATAGAATCGACCTTTGACATAGTTTGTCGAATCACTAACTGTTGGTGAGTTCCAGTCTCTACACTTATATCATTCCAATGTGTTCATTGCTTGTTGTAGCTTTAATCCTGACAGTTTCTTTTCCTATAAGAAGTTGTAAAGTAAAAGTGTTGCTGTCTGACCAGTTTGATCCATAGGGTCCTTACTTTAAGTAATAGGCCAATTTGTAAGTTATATCATGCCATGTCATTACAACAGGTTTTGAAAACAAAAAGAAGATAGATCTAATTCTTTCTTTGGTAAATGGTTACATTTGAATACATTTTATATCCCTGACATTAAATTTGAAAGATTTGAAAATGTCAAGCTTGATTGGAATGTTTCATTGCTAGAGATCAACATTTCGTAAACCCTTTTCTTTTTGGCAAACTGGTTATTTTTAGACTTTTGCATTTATAATCGATAAGACTATACGATAGGTAGCATATAACAGATATGAATATCTGCACAATTTTTTAGGCTAGTGTATACCTAAGTACCTGTGCATATTTTGATGTATTCATAAGATTTTTGATACCCTCAGTACAGTGTCACACTCATAATTAAGAAAAGTACGGGCAACAAAAAATGTGTCAATTTTAAAATAGAGCTCAGAAAAAATGGTCAATAAGAGTTTTGTCCCTCCTGGAGTTTCAGACGTAAAATTACTATTTGGATGCACAAATTACAGTGTTAAAAGTTTGTCATGCTTTATGGTCTGATATTTTTGTTAAAAAAAATACAGAGAAAAAAGTAAACCTTAAAGAATTTAAGTTGGATACTGTAATCTGTGATTCCTCAATGCTTCACGCCTCATTCTTTTGGTCAATCTATATATAATATATAGACACCTAGACTCACTTTGTCTGGTGTAAATGTTTGTTATTTGTCAAGATACGGTCATGCATCTTAATATACACTTTTCAGTCAATAAGATTACGCCTTTGAATAAGTACAGGTATCCAGAAATGCTGGTGACCTTACTATAGGGCTTTGCCTAAAATTTACGGAAGTTTGAATATCACAAAATGTCCCAAAGAGACTGTTATAAAACTATGACCAGTGCATCACAATAATCTAGCCTAGATTTGAAAAAAAAAAAATTCTATGACCCGGTGATTGTGTTTACATGGATTTAGGTTGCTGTAGATTTAAAGTATGACTCTTGTTGTTCCCCACAGTAAACAATGTTGTTGTTTATTTTTATGCTTTGTACTTTACAGTGAGAGAACTATGGATTTAACTCTAGTCCTTCAAAACTTGAACCAATCCAACGGTCTACTCTGGTGTGGCGTGTCTGGACGTCAGCTCGGGAAGCTGCCTCAGAATGAAAGCCTGGACATTTCCCTGTCACTTATCGCAGTCGTCCCAGGCTTGCAGGTGAAGGATATTGTTTAGTCTTGCATTTCAACAAGGGTTCTTAAGTTGTTGGTTTTTACCTGGTTTCCAACTTGATGCAATGTGCAATTCAGCAAGCAACTCCCTTTAAACATAAGTGTCCAAAAAGTGTCTGTAAAGTTGCTGGGAGCTAGAAATAGCTCTTGAACTTGTTATAAAGTTGCCTTTCTTAAAGTGCATTTAGGAGCCAACTGGGTGAGTGGGTTTTACTTAATGTTTTTTTATTTCTACAAAAAAATGTGTCAAATGTTCAGCCACATCCATTAACCCCAACCCATATAAAATCAGTTTTAAAATGTTTGTTTCATTTAACTTTACAGTGCTAATTTTTAAATCCCCATGATAATCCTTTTCAAACCCTTATTGAACCCATTTTAAACCCTTGTGAAAGTGTGTGATTGACATACATGTGTATTTTCCACCACTGAGTTATTTATATATAGTTAAGTGATTAGCCTATTCGTGTTTCTTCCTTTGTGAATAATTATTATTAATTGAGAGCAAAATCTTCAGAAGGCTAATGCATAACGAAAAATGATTACAAGGGATTTATGCAAGAAAGTTTTTCAGGGTTCTTTAACTTCTAGGTATAATCAAGGTATGCCAGAATCAATCTCAGGTTTACTTTCCTATATTGTTTAAAGACTATAATAAGATGGACCGCTTGCTTTGATATTTCTGCTATTTGATAACTAGAAATACTCTTGTTTCAGAATTTCCGATCGCACCCTGTCCTTTAGACTTCCTGTTTAGTAATTGGCTATGATTTTCTCAGTGGAAAATTAAGATCAAAATCAAAAGTTGTATACAGCGAAACATTTAGGTCACGTTTAGGAGTCATTGTGAGGCCGGCTGGTCTTACGGTTAGTACACCGGACTGTCAACCGACAAGTCACGGGTTCTATTCCTGCCGCCAACTGATCCCTGCCGCCCTGAATGAGTTTTGACGTAATAATCTACTTAAGCGCACTGAGCACGCTAAAATAGCATGGATAGAAGCGCTATATAAATAACTATTATTTATTTTTTTAGGACAGCGTTAATACCTGTGCACGATAAACACAACACTTAAGATCTAAAAATTGAGCAAGGGGTCCATCTTATTATAGTCTTTGGTTATATCTACAATCACATGTTTATTTTTTTTTTATGGAAAATCTCAAGTGTGGTTTATTTTATCTACAGACAATCTCAGGCTTGCGTTTAACTGACAACTTCCTGAAGAGAACATATGAACATGATGAAATATCTCAAATCTTCGTTGTCTCTGCTCACATGTAAGGGTCTGCCTGCTTCAATTTATCAAGTCCTCAAGATTAGTAGTTGTTTTTTTTTTCTTTTTTTTAAAATAAATTTTCTAAAGAACAGTAATTGTGATTATCTTATTGCAGTTTTAACAATTTTAATGGTTACTTCCCTTGTTCATGTCCATTCATGTTTTTCTTACAAGTTGCCAAGTAGGAGATGTAGTTCAGTTATTTTTTGAGTCTATATTGTTCATGTTTATAGTTATGTTAACATTCCTTGTGATAGTCCATAATTTGCCAATGTTATTGGTTGCTTGATTTTGTACTTTATTATTCTAGGCATGTATAATGAATATATATATATATATAGCGAATATATAGTGAATATATGTTTAAAAGTACATACTGTATCTAATCCTTCATTCATTTTTGTTTTCAAACATCACATGTACTAAAATGGCAAGTGGAAACAAGACAGTCATAAATTTATTTGAAAATGATGTATTAATGCAATTGATTTATTCAAGTTATTTGATTTTTTAATTTTTGTTTTATATCATCAGATAGCTTTGTCTAGTAGCCTAGAGTAATGTTTGTGTTCTTAGTTGTATGTTAAATGCGCTCTGAGCTTACATTATGTTTGTTGGCAGCGCTATACAAATATTATTATTATTATTATTATTATAACCAATGTACTTCACACAAACACAAAAAAAAAGTTGTGTCTCCTAGTTAAAGTGCCGGTAGTACATAGTTAAAGTACCGGTAGTACATAGTTAAAGTACCGGTAGTACATAGTTAAAGTACCGGTAGTACATAGTTAAAGTACCGGTAGTACATAGTTAAAGTACCAGTGGTACATAGTTAAAGTACCGGTAGTACATAGTTAAAGTACCGGTAGTACATAGTTAAAGTACCGGTAGTACATAGTTAAAGTACCGGTAGTACATAGTTAAAGTACCGGTAGTACATAGTTAAAGTACCGGTAGTGCATAGTTAAAGTACCGGTAGTGCATAGTTAAAGTACCGGTAGTGCATAGTTAGTTGTTGGGGAAGGGCGGGGGGGGGGGGGGGGCGTGGGGATATTCCAGTTTTCTATCACTTAAGCCAATGGTTTACCATTTATAGCTAACAATTATAATATAAACTGACAGCATTCCCCCTTGCAAGATATATTTCTTTCATTTTGTTAATAGAATTTGCTCTTTATGCTTTTATCAAATTTCGTAAATATCTTTGACGTGAAAAATGTTTTTTGTTTCTATTACTTGTGTGTAAGTTTCCTGCTGAGTGCATAGTATAACATAATTATGTCATGTATTTTGTTCAACAAATATTTGCCAAATTTTTAAGCAATTTATTTTTTTTCAAAGATGTGAGGAGGATCCTTGTGTTGTTTTTAAAGTTTTCATCATGTGTAAAGTCACTGTAAAGCTGTTTTCTTTCATGCTGTTGCACATTTCATTTACGCTTTTAGATGGAGGGTGGTGCAGGCGGATGCTGTAGAGGCAGGCACCCCAGGGCTGTGTCGTTTCAATGCAGAATTTCTCCAAATAATTTTTTTTTTAAACAATCACATGTGTAAGAAAAAGAAAATGTCATAAATTTTATTGTGCTAAGGTCCAAGCCATAGGGCAGGTAACGACTTAATAAGGTGACACTCACCCCATGCACCTCTCACTATTGCCCACTCATTGGTAATGTTGCTATTTGTGTGATTGAGTTCAAAGTAGGTTGAATGTTAGACAATAGTTGATAGTAAAATTCTGTGTCATAACTGAAGGGAGGCCACACTGGCTATGTTCAATTTCCACCTGGATATGGAGCTGCATAAATCCCAGCAGAGAGGAAATGCAGATTTTACGCCAAGTAATTGAGATGCGCTTAAATTCTTAAAAATAAATACATTTATATAATTAGCTTTTCCAGATGTACCAAATGATGTAAAATAAGTGAAAGTACCTCTTTCAGACCATGTAGGTCCATAGGTCGATATTTGAGAATTTAAACAAAAATGGTGACCAAGAAGAGAACCAGATTCATAGCATAGAAACTGTATTTGCATTAATGTATGTGGAACAGCACTCTAACAGTGATCTCCCTTTGCCATGCAATTTGTTTATAGCAGATTTGTTTTCTTTATGAAGAAATAACAAAGTGCAATAAAATGTTTATAATCTTTGAGCTGTATGTGTATGTTATTTATGTGGTTGTTGTTATTATTTGTTGTTTTCTTTTGCAGGGTTGTGCTTAATATTACTGAATATTTTCATTCTGAACAATTGCTATTATTTTAAACTTGAATTATTTATTATGATGCTAAAATAAAATGTTATAGTAAGTAATGGCTGGGCCTTGTCTCTTATAGTAATCAAAATGTTGCTGTGAGATTTTTTAAGCCTGTATTCTTTCATATGCTTTATTTTACAATTAGGTTTTTATTATTAGGTTAATACATGCAATCTTGGAAACATAGCTGAGTAATACAGTCACATTGATTTTTCTTTTACTTTGAAATAGTTTGTTTATGTATGTAAACTTTCACTGTATGTATATGCTTTCATAAAGTACCCTTTCGGTTGAAGTGCTGGTATAGCAGCATTCACCAGTTTCTGAAACATATCAGGTAGATTGTGTGGACGACACAATGTTCAGATTCTCTTTACTTTCTTCAATTAATGTCTGGCACCTTTAACCCAGAAACAAATATTAACCTTGATCAGGAGTTGAACCCTGAACCTTGCGTATTCCAGGCAACCGACCGTGCTGCCACTCGGTCACCATGTTCCAATTGACTGACCGTGATAGAGATTCTTTCAATGTTCTACTTTTTTTTTCAAGGTAATAAGTCCTGTATGTTTATGCTGTCTTGTAGAAGTTACTCAATCAACCGTTCAATTCTTATAAGTCTACAGAGGTTCCTTTTAGATAGAAGTTTATTAGGTTCTAGGCCCAAAACTCATGCAGGGATTGGTCTGCAGCAGGGCTAGAACCCGAGCCGTTTTGTTGACTGTCTGGTGTACTAACCACAGAACCAGCCTCACCGAGCTGAAATTCTTAGTAAATGAACCGAACATGAACACCAAAAGAGTTTCCTTCAATTTTAATTTGCAATTTAAGCAGCTCATACAAAATATTTTTTTTAAATAAATTCTAAAGAAAAATTCCTTGATTGACTCAAACAATTCAATAAAAAGAATGTATTTCCATTTTTTTTACAATTCTATTTTTATGTTTTTAAAACTTTTACACATCTGGCTTTTAAAAGAATTTCAAATATCAATTAATAGTACTAAACTTTAATTTTTTTTATTAATTTAGATTATTCTTTTTTTTTAACTTTTTTTTTTACAAAACATTGCATGTGAAATTAAATATAAATTAGTTTTAAACAAATTGAAATAATAACAACCAAAAAAATTACATTTACATTATTAAAACTGAAAACCACCAATTCACAACTATAAGTTAAGATAAATAATTTTATCTTAAATGAAACTTCACCAAAAAAAAATATTTATTATAATGAAAAATTCAAAAAATGTAAATTAAATAGTATAAAGAAATAAAAACAAAAAATAGGATTTAAAATCACCAGTAAACAAAAGAAATAGAAAATACAATAATATTCATGAAACAATTCCACAAAGATTTTTTGTTTCACTGTAAAATAAATAAACAATTACAATTTTGTACAATTGAGATTTCTGTTCCTCCCATTATAGAGAATGAAAATTTTACAACTAAATATATATACATGTACCCCTATTATAATATGGATTTATATAGAGAGAGATATATATTGTTTTGTACAAGTAAACTTTTAATACATGAACATAAATAATCTGTACATTTTATTTTACAAATATTATGCCACAGTTTAATATTGCACTGTTCCGGCCTTAATAAATATTCATGTTTAAATTAATTATAGATATAGACCACATACAAATTACATATGGACATGACAGGTAAGACAAAAGTCACATCTAAAGGGAGCTATTGTGTCACACGTTCCTCATTTTGTATAGAGGTGTTATGACACGCACTCCATAAGCTATAGCTGGCCCATGAGTTACACATTCAATAATCTGTACTCACCATATGTGAACACATTCAATAATCTATAGTCACCATATGTCACACATTCAATAATCTATACTCACCATATGTCACACATGCAATAATTTATACTCACCATGTGTCACACATTCAATAATCTAGAGTCACCATGTGTCACACATTCAATAATCTATACTCACCATATGTCACACATTCAATAATTTATACTCACCATGTGTCACACATTCAATAATCTATAGTCACCATATGTCACACATTCCATAATCTGTACTCACCATGTGTCACACATTCAATAATCTGTACTCACCATATGTCACACATTCCATAATCTGTACTCACCATGTGTCACACATTCAATAATCTGTACTCACCATGTGTCACACATTCAATAATCTATAGTCACCATATGTCACACATTCCATAATCTGTACTCACCATGTGTCACACATTCAATAATCTGTACTCACCATATGTCACACATTCAATAATCTATACTCACCATATGTCACACATGCAATCAAGCAATAATCTATACTCACCATGCGTCACACATTCAATAATCTATACTCACCATATGTCACACATTCAATAATCTATACTCACCATATGTCACACATTCAATAATCTATAGTCACCATATGTCACACATGCAATCATGCAATAATCTATACTCACCATGCGTCACACATTCCATAATCTGTACTCACCATGTGTCACACATTCAATAATGTATAATGGCAACATGTCGCACATATTGAAAATCTCATCATCTCCCACTATCACACTTTCTTACGCTCAAAAAAACAATTATCATTTTTTAACATTCAGTACGATTGTACAATTGTACAATATAGTTCATCCAAAAATATGGAATAAAAAAACAGACATTAAAAAATAGTATTATTAATGATTTTAAATACAAAATATCAATAGATACAAAAATGTCAATATTGCACTGTTCCGGCCTTGGCGCCTTTGGTGTATATAGTTATTCATAGTTCGTCAAAATGCTTTTGCTCACCACCCCCTCACACAAACACACACGCACACATACAACCCCCCCCCCCCCTCACCTCCAACACCACCCCCTCTTTTAGAAATTATTATAATAAAAACTCAAACCCAAACGTACAGTCTTAAAATTGCTTGCAAAAGAAAATCTGTTCCCCCACTCCCCCCCCCCCCGGTCCTAAAAACACACACGCCCTATCTTTGTTTGGTGGTGTTTTCTTTTTTTCTTATTTCCTTCAAACTCAAAAATGTGTTCGTAGAATCTAAATCGTTTTGATTCAAAGAGAAAAGAAACCGGAAATGGTTTAGGGCAAAGTTAAATGGGAAAACCCGAATTCGGTAAAAGGAAGAGAGAAACAAAAAACCTCTAAAAAGAAAAACTTTAAAAAAACCTAACCTACTTCCCCACACATGTTACTTTCAATACATCGATGGGACATTTAGAATATCAATGGAATAGTGCCAATTTGGGAGGAGTGGCAAAACCAGCTTTGCAAGATAAGAAGGAGGGAAGGGGGGAGGGGCAGGAAATATAAAAAAAGGGGGGCGGGGGTAAAGCAGGTTTAGCTCCTGCCAATTTTTAAAACTCTTGCACAATTTCATCCTACAGTAATTTATAACTAATATTTCATTCATCAACCATTAAAAGTTAAATTATTCTTAATACTTAAAAATTTAGTTGAAAAAAAGAAAGCATATTTATTATGTCCCAGTAGAAAGCTGATCAAAACAGTGGCTGTGATATGTTCAAAATTAAAATAATAATGTTATAATAAATGGATGTTGGCCCATATTGAATTATTGAGTTATTATATCCCAGTCCTATCCCTGCTTTGTCTTGGCTATGCCAGTGATAACATATAAAACGAATACAAAATTTCATGATTTAACATTCAATGTACAATAGTTAGACATGGACAATTATAATATTGACGTGTCCCAGTTCTATATACAAATTATAGACAATTTTGACTAGATTTTCTCATCTCGGTAAAAGCGATATATATACAGACATAATAGAGCTATTTACACAATAAATATTTCAAGAAATATGTACATCTACATATAACCATCTTCATTTCTTTCTTAGTAAAGTACTATAAACAAAGATGTGTAATAACATTTTCAGAGACTTCGAATGAGATTAACAAATTAATTAAATAATGAACACATTTAAAAAAATAATAATCTTAGACTAAACTTGAGTTTGATTAAAGACTAGGGCTAGATTTAAAAGCAGCCTCATTGTTTCGACTATAAGACTATAGACAATAATTGTGAAATTTCCTTTTTCTCCCCACTTTGGGCCCTTTTCTGTCCCCTAATTGTCTGGGTAGGCCTATGCAACATTAGCTCTTTACCTCCCTCTCTGCCATACAAAATCCGCCACTGCAAAGTCTATAGTCTAATGACTAATGCCACATAGATCAAAATTTGCTAATTCTAAGAATACAGCTTTTAATTCAGAAGAGGGGTCATTAAATTTCTCAAGGAACAAAAGAACAAGATCAACTTCTAAGAAATTATAACGATGTTTAAATTGCTTGCACTTGACTATATGTTCTCTTGAGTAAGTAAAGAAGCACTCTGCTCCTTTGTACAGCCTTTGTTATTTACGGTAAAAGCCTGACTCATTTATATATTGCCCCTCTCACGTACATCATGCCTGACTATGTAGGATTGAAACATAAATTATTCGACCTTTTCATTAGCCTATGTGTCTCTCTTTTTCTTTTCTCTGTAAAAAGTGAATGTTTTAAACTAGCCTATAAGTTTATTTTATAAATATAAGTTAAAGCAACAACAGTGTAAAAACAAAACAGGACCGACTCCTTTCAAGATCCTAAAAATATGTCTCAGTACTATATTAAATAGGCTACTATAATTATTTGGCGAATTTCGGTAGTAACGCACCCTCCCCCCTCCCCTCCAGAGGCCTAGTTTGGTTATTTAAGCACCCGGGGATAAACTATCAAATTTTCGCCCCCACCCCTCGCCCGTTTTTATCATTTTTTTTTTCTTAAAGCAACTTTTTAAGCCTCATTTGTGGCGCCCCTTTACTTCGGCGCCCGGGAACATATGTTACCCCCTGCGGCTGCCTCCTCCCCCTTTAGCTACGCCTCTCCATCCTATCTTTCTTTTTGATTCGAGCCAGTGTGTCCTTGTAATTTGGAGTCTTACAGTACTGCTACTGCGTTCTTTCATTTCAAGTGTATGTGAATACCATGAAAGACACAGAGTTCAAGTTTAATCATTGACTGATTGAGCTTGTGGTACGGTAACTATGTATAATCTGATTCATACTTCCTTGGAAAAAAAACAACTATTAAGACTATAAGCTGCTGTGAGTGTATGATGTGTGTGCGTGTTTGTGTGTGAGAGAGAGAGAAGATATGAGTCGCTGAGTAGACAAATTGTGGCTGTAGTTTGTTATTGTTGTGTTTGATTGTTTACTAGACATCTTTTGATACTTAGGACACACCCAACGTTCAATAATAACTTCGTAGTTTTATTGCAGACATGTCTTCACATTATCTTAAATTGAACCTGCGGCCCGCGGCTCCATTTTGAATGTCTCGCGCATTTTATTTTTTTCGTTGCTATTTAATTTTTATTATGATACTTATTATTTGTAGCCTATGTATAGGAATTCTACGTTTGTTTGTTGTTGTTTTTTTTTAAATATTTTGAAACAAAAAAAAATGTGCTTCTTCCCTCCCCTTGCTTTCACTGTTTATGGCTCCCGTGCCTCTGTTAGCTAATGAACTGGCTCGCATCTAAAAAAAAAAAAAGTTTTCTATGCAGAAGATTTAGGCGTTTTAGGCTACTACAAAAAAAAGTCTTCTATGCAGAAGATCCCTGCGTTTTAGGCTACTCTTATTAGTGGATTGAGTCTTATTGGCGTAAACGTAGTATTGCGTTTTGATATGCCTAAGTGTATTAAATGATGTTCATTTGTTGGTTTCCCCTGACTAATTCAGGCCAACATTGAATGTTCAAATATGCAATGTTCAAAATAATGTGTCTAGTGTCTAGGATACGTTATGTGAGAAACGGTATTCTTACTAACGGTAAACAAAATATTGATGATATATTGATGGTATACACGCGTTGGATAAACTAATATTTTTTAGGTTGTGTCTATTTTTTTTCTTGTTGCCTATTAACTTTCCTTAACGCTTCCATCTTTAATTAAACTGGACAGCTGGGGATTTATAAGCTACTCTTTTTTTTTTTTTTTCTTAAAGACGCCATTGAGAAGGGATTGCAAAGTAGGCCTACAAAGAAATCGATAAACACGTGCGCCATATGGCACGTGCTGTGTCTGATTCTGCCCCCCCCCCCCCCCACGCCCGATCATGTAACCAGCTACATAGCTACATATTACTAAGTTGACGGAGGACAGTTTTCCAACCCTCACAAAAAAATGGCCGGGGGAGGGAATGGAATGGTAACTCAGCACACTTAAACTAGGGCAACCGAACAATTCGCATTCTCGCTCACTGACCGCGAATATTCTGGGTTGGTTCAGTCGATATTGAGGGCCACTTTAGGGCCATTATATTATATGGCGCTAAGCGTGGTTTCGTTGGCGGCTGCAAGTAATTATCATGCCTCTCCAACCAAACAGCTGCTGTACTCTGAAACTCGGTACAAGCGACCCCCCCCCCACACACACACACACTAGTGTGACAGGACAAAGTAGCTGTTACATTATAGGCCTATATAGCACGCTGGATAGATGTTAGCAGTGAAATGTCAGCCGTGGTAGCAGAGTAGCCTTGCGACCATACATTAGGCATAGACCTTACATTACCCATTATAATAGGCCTAACTACTTTCAACTTGTGGACATTTTGTTTTCAATAAAAAAAAACTGACCTACAGTCATTTATATCTTATATAATATAGACCTATATAAACAGGCCTATTACAGACGCTCTTTTCTATAAAGAACATCTTTGCGTTTTAACTACGCTCGCCCGTGGTCTGAGTCAAATCTTGATTTTTATTAGTATTAGGCTAGTTTTTTTAATTGATGTTAAGTTACTAGTTTTCCTGATTTGTTCAGGCAACCCATTCCGGATGCCACCCAGGAAGGAAGAATACTTATATGCTTAAATTGTTTCTCGCACAAGGGATAAGAACAAGCTTTTTTTTTCTTGTGTTTATCAGAGTATTTCATGTAATAAACTTCAAGGGCCAAACTTTATTATAACAAAGGGAACAAACTCCTTAGTCAAATATGAAAAATAAGCCAATCCTTGAAATAAAAAAAACAGCTTTTTCGTGCACGCTTTCTTGTTAGTCAGACTTAGACTAATTCTGATTTGTCTAATTATTATTAATTAAGCTAAAAGAAAACAACAGGTAATAGTTTACATTTTAAAATTATTGCAAGAATTTAAAAGTAAAATGTAGTTCACCAGTTAACTCCCCTTTTAAGAAAATTTTGCACTTTGACTGGCAGCGGAAGTCTGGCCACGACGTCATTGTCTTCCGTGTTGACACCATGGTGACCGGGAATCAGTTGTTCCCCGAGGCTTCTGTTGATAACCTGCCGGCACCTGTCCTGCAGGTCTGTGAATGTCCTCAGCCTAACGCCCACAGTCATGCTCGTTTTGGCAGCAGTGGAGCTGACGGTGGGGTACAGATCTTCTTTGACTCGATCCAGATTTCTGAAAGCCACGCCTGGGAGTAGGAAAGAATATGAACAATGACAATGATTTCTTAATTAGCATTGTATATTTGTGCTACGCTCTAAGTTTGTTCTACAATAAAAACATTGGGCTAATATTGTGAACAATATATAACCTATGTAAACCACATCCTTAGTTAGCTCTATCGTAGACTATATAATTACACAGAGGTAGGCACACTTTTTGTGCGTAGGGCCCCATTGACAAATAAAAAGCTATTGCCGTGCCGAAAATATTTTAGACCTCTATGTCTACTTTGCTGGCAGCAACCAATTATGAATTATTTATAGGTTTTTAAACAATTATTGCAATTTTATTGTACTTTTAATACTTATACATTATTCTTTACAATATGGGCAAAACCTTTTATTAATTGGTTAGTAAGATTCAAAAATTATTTTTATTTTTCATTTTTTGTAAAAACAAAAATTACCATGTTTCAATTGCTTTAATTTAGAAATAAATCGACTAAATAATCGCTACAATTAATGATTTATAATTAGATTTGTGTAGCTCCTTGCAATTGTGGACAATCTTAACGGTACTTACATGAAATTCTGTAATATTCAATTAAATAAAAATGAAGATTTTAAAAATATATTTCTAGATGCCCTCGAAGGCCGCATAATATCAGTTACCGGGCCGTAATTTGCACACCTCAGTTAATAACAATTCAAATCTATATATATAGGCCCACCAAAATATGTAAAAGCTCCAGTAGACATTTAATTTATATTTTTTTTTATTTAAGAAAGATGGAGGTGACAAGCCGAATCTTTATAAAGAAAGAAGTCTTGTTGTATAGATCTATGTGTATAAAGAACATTTTAAAAATTAAACAACAAAAATGGAACAAGTGTCTCCGCCTGTACATCTCTACCACCCACGTAGAGGACGCCCATCCGGTCAAGTCAGCTTTGCACTCAGCACGAGATTTCGTGACTTAAAAGTTTTATAAGAAAAGGCGATTAAAAAAATATGATTTTTTTCTACGAAGTAGGGCTACACATCAGGAAATGTGTCGAGATAACATCTTAAAGTATAGAAATGAAGCAAAGCGTTTAGATGTTAATTGCTCCATAATAAAGTATTTCTATTTCACATTCTCTTTGTCTTATTCATTGAAAGACTGAACTACTTTTAAACGTAGGCTAACAAGTACTCACCGAGGTTGACCCCATCTTTGAAGTACGTCATCTCGCCTTTGTCTCTGTCCACGAGGATGCCGACCACGACAGGGGTGTACTCCTTGAAGGGCTTACAGTAGAACGTGGAAACACCGTTGTGATAAAGGTGGCCCCTGTGGGACAGGCCCCACCCGTTGACATCCTCGCCTGGAGAGAGAAAGACAAAGTTGGTACTGACTATTCGGCACGATTATGTAACTTTTTATTTAAAGACATAGAAAGACATATAGCCTACTAATTAAAGTAGATATGAAAGAAGACTTTGTTAGAAAATGACGTGGCACGAATAGCCACAGAATCTTGTGACATTTGGCACGGTGGCCGAGCGGCAGCGCTTTCGACTGGCGTACCGAAGGTACTGGGTTCGAATCCTGGTAAAGGCTAGGATTTTTTCTCGGGTCTGGAGGGTCTCCCCGAGTCTACCCAGCTCTGATGGTTACATGACGTAAGTTTGGGTAAAGTAAAGGTGTTTGGGCATTGCGCTGGCCACACAATCCCTTTAGTATGCCGTGGCAACAGTACTGGTCCGCCTGGAATAATACTTTATTTAACCACATCGTCGCTGGCGCCCTTGGACAAGTTAAAATTCGGAGTCCTTTTAAAACATAATTATGTTTTAAAAGGGCGCCGAATTTGTTTAATTCAAAAACTTTTTTCACCGTGAAAAAAACAAATCAAATTTATAGAGTGAGAAAGGGAGTTAATTATCTGGAACTTTTAGCCACGCGGGCGACTTTCCGAAAATGTTTTCAGTAAGTAAAATGCCAGTGCTTTTTTTTTGTGACGGTACGCACCGGTATTTCAAAGTGGGGAAAAAATTATTACTTTTCTTGTATTTTAACGTTTATTATATTAAATAATATGACTTATTATATTATTAAATTTTTTTCAATTGAATTATTTTAAAATTGCGCGCAATAAGCATTAAAATATAAAATGCGAAACTGCTTTAAAAGTTAGGCAATCCATCACTGAGTACCGGCCCCTATTTTTTTACAAAAAAAAAAGCACTGGTAAAATCTAATAATTATAGGCCTATTTTAGACACGCGGGAGACGGGTGTTCGATTCTCAGCCAGAGATGTCCAAACTTTTTATTAAATAAAAAGACTTACCTTTTTTAACCCGATTACAAAATTTATTCAAAAATGTTTCAATAGATGACAATTATATTTTAAAGTTATTACAGCTTTCTGTTCATTGTAATTTATACATTTTGTATCTGTAGGCTAGCTATCAGGCCTATCAAGTATAAAGACCTATGTACTCTTGTCCCCGGACAACGCTTGTATGTATATGACCCATACGCTTATATAATATAAAAGGCGTAGTCAAAACCTCTTCCGAACTAATTTTTTGTCCGAAAACCAAGTTTTTTTTTCTTGAACTAGAACTAGAATAATATAGAAAATAATTATACAGAGTTAACAGATTGTCAAATTTTCTAAGCTTTCACATTATTAGTCTAGATATGTATTTTTACAATATTATCACATTTGTAATGTTTTTATTCTAATACTAATTAATTTCCATTATATGCTATTTTAATTTGTCATAACTTAGGCTTTCCAAGGAAATCTCTCTGAACATGATGCGTCATTATTTTGACTAGACCCTCTACTGAGCTAGTAATTTTTTTTTTTAAACTTACTTCATTAGAATAATTGGACTACACATTTTGCCTCATAAAATTTTCGTAAGATCATGAAAATTTAAACTTTAAAAATTTTTTATTAATCTATTTTTGGATGATGTTTAAACCAGATCTTAGCTACATCCTTCAAGTAGGCTATAGACCTTTTCATTTTATTAATTATTCCAAAAAAGAGGTCAATGTCTAGGCATGCGCAGTAGCTAGGGGGCAGAAGTTGTCAATAAAACCTTCTTCGCCTTTGTTATTTTACTGGGGGCCTAGTGGTTTTTGGGCGTAATTATATTAGCTTTTCATTTTACAAAAAAACTAATTCATAAAAACTTTATACCCAGAAGCTAGGGAGCGAACTGTACTTTTCTTTTACCTTTTGAACCAGTTTTTAACCCAAAAAACATTTATTATACATTCTAGGCCTAATGCGTCTATGGTTACCATCAACCATGTCACCATGTTAATACAGATTGGCGTCGAGCGATCAGTAAATCGTCTTTAAGCATACAAATAAAATTTAACATAGTTATATATTTATAAAGCTTTGTTTGTGTTGAAGTATCAACGCGTAGGCTATATTGTATTAAGTTATTATTTGTAGCAATAGAAATCGTAACTTTTAATTATTTTAATTTTTTTTATCGTTCGATTTCGATGTCACAAAAGAACCTTGAAAAGCCAAAGTAAGCTCATCATAGTTTGATTCTGAAAAGGCCTAGGTCTATGTCCCATAGGCCTATGCTATTGTTTGACTTGTTCTGGGGTTTTATCGTTAAAATATTGTATGTAGAAGTAGTTAGGCGGGATTATAACATATTAGTAGGCCTAGACCTAGCTATAGGACTATAGCCGCCTATAGGCTATAGTAGGCCTTTAGGGGCTATAGGCTATATAGTATTATAGGCCCTAATAGGCTAAGCTAAAGTAGCCTAAAGGCCTATATAAATTATAAATATAGGCTTATGGCTTATAGGATAGGCCTATAAATTATAATAGCTATTATTTAATATAATATAGCATATCGAATCGGCTTATCACATATAGTTTACTATAATAATAGGCCTAATTATTAGCCTGCCTATAGGCCTAGGCCTATTACTATTAGCCTATTAGTAGTAGCCTAAAGGTTATAAGCTCAAACAGTTTAAACTATTAAACAATTGAAAATATTTACTATTTACTATAGAAAAGTGTTGATTAACCGATTGCGATTGCATGAAATAATTAAGCGAATATGAAGGTAGGCTATGCTAAATAGTTAATATTTGCAAACTGGTGCGTGTTTTCTTCATGAATTTTTAGTTATAGGCCTGTTATTGTATAATATTTCATGCATAGGACTAATGAAATGACAATAAGTCACAATATGAATAGGCCTATACCCCTATAGGCCTATATCATCTATATCTATATCTAGGCTATAATATATCATATTCAATATGGAAAACATAGGCCTACGCCGACATACGGTCATAGGTCCGACTATACGACATAGGCCTATATATATATATATATATATATAAGCCTCTTCCTACGAACAATATATATTTTTTTAAAGTTTAACATAATATTTGCTATGGCCTATGGCTATGGTTTTTATAGGCCTATTCGTGAATCGGCTCTTATGCGTCTGTCTCTATCAAACATTCAACATGAAATATATCTAGAATTATATTTGCCTTTTTTATTAATCAAAACGAGCGATCTAGGTCTAGGGCTAAGTTAAGCAATAGCTTGAATAGCCTACAGTAATAAAAGCATTATAGGCCTAATTATTTTTTTTTCGATACAAAACTAGTTCTAAACGTAATTTTTTTTTTTACATTGATTCTCATTTAAGAAACTCAACAAAAAGTAATGACACAGTGATCACGATAGAATCGACCATAATATTAAGGTCCAAAGCATAGAGTCCAGGTCTAAAAAAATTTTTCTTTAAAAAATAAAGAAGCTCTAAACGTTATTTTTTAACAATTCCCTTCCTAGGTTCTTAGTTTAAGATCTCCATGTGTTTTTATTGTTTAAAGTTCAAAAACAACTATAATAACATTAAAAACCCCCAACACCTTTAGTAAAATACTATATGGAAAGAAGGAACAAAAATCTTTGTGCCCCCAAAAGAAATATATGTCAGTGAGTCTCAAGGCCACGCCCCTTTTCCGGGGTCAAACTAAAAAGGTCTATAGACATCGCTTTATTATACGTCATATCGGTGATATAGATCTTAGTTGGTCACGAAATAAATGTATAAAAATAACTGGGTCACGATTTTATTATTACAAAAAAAACTTTCATAAAGGCTGCTCTGGTTTATAGGCTAACTGGTTGAGGGAGAGAGGAGAGGAGGAGGGGGGGGGGGGGTTGTTAGCCACGCGAGAACTCCTGAGTCGCGTGTGACTCACGAACCTAGCGACACTTGAGATCGATCGGGCGGTCGGTGGGGGGAAAGGGAGGGAGGGGGGATGAGCCTTTGTGTGCAACAAAGCACGTGCTGTCGTGCTCAAGTGGGGGCTCGTTGCGCATGCGCGGCGAACAAAGACAGACATTTTTTAAAAAAAAAATAGTCATGACGCGTGACAATTCCAAACAATAAAACACACACACAAAATATAAACAAGGGCTTGAGGGCTGGGGGGGGGGGAACAATTGGACCCCCCCTTCCCCCATCGTTTGCAGGTTATCCACCAGCTGACATGCGCAGATGAAAATGTAACATTTCCCAGATGACACAGTACATGTTGATGCTTTCACTGAACGAGTTAGTTCACGTGACAATACTAACCTTTATTGCGAATTTTTGTTAACTGTTAACTGTAGTGTTATTGTTAATCCTTCCACAATCCCTTCCCCCAATATTTTCCCATCCATTTAATATATTATTATAAATATTGTCTTTTTTTGTTGTTGTTGTTGTTTTAATTTAAATTTGAAGCAGACGTTGACATGTTTGAAATTGAGGCTTCGGGAAATTAATGTAGCCTACCAAGCATACACAGACAACGGAAAAGTAACACTACACAAAGATCAAACCAGCAAGAACACGTCACAAAGACTTACTCACGCACGTGGCTGTCAATAAAAACAAACAAACAACAGCCTACCGAGGGTGCAGCCGTATCGCCATATACCATAATATAAGTGATATATCGCTAAGCCAGCTGGTACAGCTATACGATATGGCTTTAGGGTTGGGGAAATTTTACGAAAACATTTGGTGGCTTCGGCCAGGATATAAGAGACTTTGAGCTTTAAGGTTTGTTAAAATACCATTATCACCTTGCTATCGGTTTTCTTTTTTTTAATTATTATTATTGTTATCCCCCTCTCTCGTTCTCCTTTTCACTTATTTTAGGTATCCGCTAAATCTGGTATCATCCTTCGTGTTTAGAATTCGTCAACATTTATTGAAACAACCACCATTTCGGAACCATTTAATCCACAGAGCCTGAAAAGCATGCTAGGAGATTGTGTGGCAGGCACAATTCCCAGCTGCTTTTACTTTACCCAAACTAATGCCATGTACCCATCAGAGCTGGGTAGACTCAGGGACACCCTCAGACCCGGGAACAAACTCTAGCCTTCACCAGGATTCTAACCCAGGGCCTTCGGTTTGCAAAGTCGAACGCGCTACCGACTCGGCCCACCGCGACCCTAACAACAAGAAAACTCACCTATTAAGTTCTTGAACTCACTCGACCGGAGCCTGGCTGCCTTCGTGGTCACCCCGAACATCAGGCTTGTTCCGAACACCCTGTCCCCCACGTGGATCTCCCAGTAGCTCACGGCGCCCGTCAGGGGCTCCGACGCCCGGATCGCGGCCGTCCCGTTGCTCCAGTGCGGGTGAAAGGTCACCGAGGTCATCTTGTCGTCGCACACAAGGGAGGTGACCTCGTCGTGCCCGTCCCAGCACCAGCGATCCGTGCAGCTGATGTTGTGGCGTCGGATGAGTCCTTCGACGCCCCCGTTCACACCACTCACCGGTCCTTGCGTCTCTTCTTGTTCTGACATGCACAAGGCTAAGACGTATTCCGCTGTCATGGCAACCTCGCCTGTATATTTCTTTCTAAGATAACAACAAACTGGAAATCCTTTACAAGAGATTAGCAAAAGGAATAGCTCTTTGTATCTTTAGACGATCTATTGTTTCTAATCCAGGTCTAGCCTTTGTGCTGTTTTATATCTAGCGATCAGAAACTTAGCCTATTCCGACACTACGCTACACATATAGGCTAGTCCTCAACAACTATTTCAAAACCATCAAATAAACTAAAGAAAAAAAATGAACAGCTTATGTACAGTCATTAGATAAAGCTTGACCACATGCTTTCAGATAGTTTAACCAACACCACTGACCACCTTATTAAGCATGGCGAAAGACTATTGTTGTTTAGGTTACTGAAGAGCCGGCCAGGCCTTTGTATCGTATCTGTGCACGCGCGTCCATTGCACGAGCTTTACTAAGCTCGCGATGATCTTCTTTCAAACGACCATCTGAAACATAGATAAAAGAAGTGGAATAGATTCAGTTGTATAGGTAAGTGACCATTGCATGCACACTAGGCTGTAACTACAGAATAAATTATAGAAAAGAATGCCGCAATCGCGTTTTTTTTCTTCTGTTTCTGGAAGTAATAAGCACACGACATACTGTTTTGACTACTCAGACCTGGTTACACTCTTTATTTGTGCTTACTTACAATGTCTGTTTCATCAAATTTTAAAGTCCAAACACTCAAAGCTAATATTTCAGACAAAAGATACGAAGTTTGTTATATGTTATAAACTCCAACAATGATACAAAAGCGATCGATTATCGTACAAACTACATACTATAGCTTTCCTGGCCCCACTCAAGAATAAAAAGGAATAAATTAACCTGATTTAAGCCTAATTCTAATAGAAAAATATACATAAATGTACTTGCTTTTAAAAATAAAAAAATCTTAAGATATTTTGCCTAAGCTGTTTTTTTGTTGGCTGTGTAAATATTGAATGTTTATATTTAGACTCTGTGGTCGTAACTAGGCTGTTGCCCTTGACCTTGACTATGATTCCTATAATTAGATTCTATATTTGACTGTATCGAGGCTTCTTGAGGACCCGATACAATTTTAATTTTGGGCCGTACCTCCTCCTATAGTGACTCGTGCCTACGCCTATTAAATTTATGGTCAATTTGAAATCTGTTATACGAGTTTATAATCTATGAAAATTAATTATAAACCTTTCAGTCTCAATTCTATTTTAAACATAAAAGCCAGCGTTTACAGTTTTGTTTGTTATTATTGGGGAAAATGGGGGGGGGGGGGGGTAACGAATCGCTGAAATAATTGTATTGGGGAGGTCTCTGGAAGTTTGATACAATTCTTGTTGACAAGGGGGGAGGAAAGGAAGGAGGGGGTAACGATTGCCTAAAATTTTTTGACACTGTTAAAATGGACGTCCCCTAATAAATATTTACCGGTAATATTGATTATGCCTACACCAGGAGGACGAATTGCTTTTACATGCGCATATTAATTAAGTTAATTAATTTAAAGTTAGAAAAAATATCAACAAAATGACTAAGCCACATAATCTAAAAATAATATGTAAGGGTATAGGCCTACCCGTTTTTAAGACCGAAAAAAAAAACAAGAAGAAATATTGCCCAACTGTACAGTCATTAGTCATAAGTTACATGTGATCTTGTTATTGTTTTAAATATCTTTTGTTTGTTTATCTCATAACACACACCGTTACGTTAATATCATTCACTATACATGATTAATAATAGTTACATGTAGCACACCCTGCATTGTTAGCTACGGTAAATATATCTGTACATCTAATCAAGTCAGAGATTAAGGAAGAATGAAAAAAAAAACAGAAACCAAAACCACATACAATTATCTATCTATTTGTCAAATCTATCAGTCTGTCAAATCTATCTATATGTAAAATCTATCTATTTGTAAAATCTATCTATATGTAAAATCTATCTATATGTAAAATATATCTGTCTGTCAAATCTATCTGTATGTAAAATATATATGTCTGTCAAATCTATCGGTCTGTCAAATCTATCTGTCTGTCAAATCTCCTGTCTGTCAAATCTAGGCCTATATATCTGACAGATCTATCCATCTCTCAAATTTATATATCTGTCTAATCTAATTATCTTTCAGATCTGTCTATCTGTCAAATCTATCTGTCTGTTAAATATATCTATATATATCTCTTGATGTGTACCTTAAATTTTCACCGTCTCAGTGGGCACACCACGTCGTACCGACGGGAAAAAAACGTGGAAACCACGTTTTTTCCCCGTCGTTACGACGTGGTTTTCCCGTTGGGATGTAATATACGCATGTAAAATACAATAACATAATAATATTAATGTGTACCTTGTTTTACAGATATAATTTGCTTAGCAGACTCCCAACATCCGAAATCCTGGTCACTGAACAGGGCACGTGCTTCGTAAAACAAAGCAGACGCAGAAATGGGGGCCCAATCCATAACGCACGCGCTCACGCACACACATATACACACACACACACAAACACGGCAGCCATGAAAGGAAACCGCCTCCTCAACGCGAAACACTGCTCACCCGGCTGAGCGACAGGGCCCTATCGATTTTATCCCCCTTCCCCACCAACTCACCCCTCACGTGAGAACGCGTGCCCGTGTGTGAGTGTGTGTTAAGCCTTACTTTTATCTTGTAACAGATTTCGGGCTTGTACGTTTTTTTTTATCAAGAGAATTGTTTGGATGTGTATGGGGAAAAAAAGTGGGGGGAGGGAGGGGGAGAGTCTGGATCAATATGCCACTTTATTTCTTGACCACGGTTGCCTAGCAACCTCTGGCAGACAGTCGCACATAAAGGATGGCTTTGTGTGTGCGAGAGAAACGAGTGGAGATAAAAACAACAACAAACCAGCTAACGGCGTGTCTGCTGCCATATTTTGCTGCAGAACAAAACAGCTTTGTCTATTCCAACGTATACAGTCTTTTAAAGATCGCGAAGGTATAACGGGACTCCAAATGGGTGCATCTGTATTTAATTTCCGCATGATCTGAACTTTTGAAAACAAAGTAGGCCTAAACATTAAAATGAAGTGAGTTGAACAGATGGAATTGAACAATATGTTAGCCTAAGCGGGAGGGAGTGTTCTAGTTTTGAGACTCTATTCTACAGTGTTTAGTCTGTTCTTGTGGTTCATTCAACATTTTAACTATACGAAATCTAACGAGTTGGGCAGTATAAATATAAATGCATATGGGGTAGGCCTACATGTATGAAATCACGTGATTTTTGCCAACGTTTACCCCAAAACCTAACTTTTGTCGTCACAAAAAGAAAAGAAAAAGTAAAGTATCCTGTGGGACCAAACTGAATCATAGGGCCGGTGAAGCAGCGTTCACCAGTTTCTGTGGTCATGGTATACTCGGTGATTGTGTGGCCAGCACAATGCACAGCCGCCTTTATTTTACTTCAACTAAGGTCAGGTACCCATCAGCGCTGGTGCTGGTGGACACGCTTATGTGTTTAACGCCACGTCAAATAGCCCACCACCCCCATCTCTCCCACACACCCCTTAACAAAAGGTCATCAGCATTATTTTCTACCATTTAGACTGCGGTAAAAACGCAGACTTAATGCCATTCAGTCAGCCTAGTAGTGCCGGCTCTAGATTCCATTAAATAGCAAAGCTGATAATAACACATTATGACGGATACATTTTTTTTATCAGTAAGCCTAAATAGAAAAATTTACAAAATTAAACATTATTGAATTATACTATTTCTGATATAAAGTTTGAACTAAGTACTGATAAATATTGACAAGTCTTAATGATTATGCATGCCTGGTGAACCTAAAGTGCATAGTGTATCAACATTTCCGGTCCTATTCGCTCATTTACTAACAAAATATGTCTGTTTTCTGCGGTACTGGTCGTTGAGGTTGAAATAAATTTCAAAAGCGAAAACATCATGTAAAGTTTGTCGCCTGAAGTTAAATGGAAGCTCGTCAACACGATAAACCTTGACCTATTGAAAAGGTCAGGCCTTTTTTAAGACTTTTCAATAGACTCATAATTAGTTTTTCAATAGAATTAGGATGAAATTGTGCACAATTTCTTAATTCACTTGCTATAATCCACCCCAGCATCTAATTTAAAGGGATATTTCAGGGAATACTACAGAGTAACTACTTATAGCCTGTGTACGCAAGTAGGCCTACTACTACTATAGAGAAAATACTGTCTGCCCGTGTAAGCGAATTCTATAGAGAAAGTATATGCCTACTAAATGCCTGTGTAAGCGAGTCTATAGAGACAGTACTGGAGTCCTGTGTAAGCGAATAGAAAATGTACTGTAGGCGTGTGTAAGCGAGCATTATTAAGTAGGCTACTATATGCATGTTTGTGTGTATGATTAGGACTACTCTAGATAGAGTTCACTAAAAACTAGGAATGCGTGATGAGCTTTAACCATTGAGAAACTAACTACCTATAGACCTATGCAGGCTAATACCGACGTAAGGCACACGGTAAAAGGTCGGCTAATGCTGAGTGCCATAGTTACCTGTGTGTGAGCTGGAAAAAGGCGAGAGAAGAAGATAGTTGGACGGGGATGGGCGAGAGGCAAAAGAAGATGCAGATAAAAAGAAATGCATTCGTTATTAGTAATATTAGCATCCTGTTTTAATATATATTTTTTTACTTCCGTTTTTTTTTTTTTTTTTTTTTTTGTTTTGTTTAAAATTCAGGGCTACAACTTTTGGTTCAGCGGGGTGGAGAGTGAGTTTTAACACTTCCCGTACCGACCTACTTCTATCTATGCTGCCTTCAGTTCCGCTATATACGCGCCCGGGGCTGTAAGGGTTAACACTTCTATTTTTTTTTTGCATGGCTCTACGTTAACAATCTCCTACATGGGCACACATAGTCATGAAATGCTGGATTGGCCGACGACAGAGGAGTGAGGTGGGAGGGGGGGGGTGAGGTGGGGCGGTGGGTGAAAGGGAGATGCGCTCCCTTCTTTCAGAATATTTGTTTTGACCATACACAACAGAAAGGCTACTTTAAAAAAAATCAATTTTAATAAATATCGGCCCATTGACGTGAAATAAATGATTGAAACAAGACAGGCACTAGTTAGGCCTATATATTGTTGTATTTTGACGGCATTAAAAGAACATATTATGAAGGGTTTTAATGGTCGGGAAAGTGGTGGGGTGATATACAAGAAAAGAGCTCTTTATATCTTCGGCTTTCAAAAAATATATTTTAAGAAGGATAAGGTAAATACGCTAGTTGGCCAAATAAACAGAAACACGATTAACTTAATAAGGGGGGGGGGGGGACAGGTGTATAGTGGGCTGATATATTATGGCATCTATAAATAACAGCTTCTATCTAATATAAGATGTCTGACTGCTAGCCTCTATCTATCTATCTATCCATATATATATATATATATATCAATCTATCTATCTAGGCTGTGTATCTAATTAGGTATCCACTCCATAATATGTATGTAAAGAGATAGAGAGATGGAGAGACAGACTGGCAGACATAGCCTACATAGAGCGAAGGATAGTGTCATAATTAGTTACGTAGACAAACATAATAATATTGAAAGATAGAGAGCTAAAAGATACATAGATAGATAGATAAATAGATAATAATAAATAGCCTATATAAGGGATAGATAAATATATATAGATATATTATAGATAGATAGGCAGATAATAGATATATAATGAATAGATGTACAGATAGTTATACAGATAGATAAATAAATAGATAAAACGATAGATAAATAGATGGATAAATTGATAAATAGATGAATACATAGATAGATATAGAGATAAATAGATAGATAGATAGATAGATAGATAAATAGATAGATAAATGAATAAATAGATAGATATATATGTCTATGTAAAACGCAACACAAACTAACCTTCATGTATGTCCGCTGTATTAAACAGATGTGCTGGTGAGATCAAACCAGCCCAGTCATACTGCACCAGATGCTCAAGTCAGGTAAACCACTCACCTTGGCGTCTGGCACTCACACGTAGCAGGCAGACGGGAAGCACGCGCAATACCCGGCGCGTGCTCTACTTTGCCACGTGATATATCTTTTTAGGTATTCGAGAGTTGAGGTGGGAGTTTGGGCCTGGGTAGTGGGAAAAGGGGGAGGGGAGTTGATGAGTGGGATTAGTTAGCTATTGTTGTGGCCATGTTCTGTGTTTCCAAGATGGATGAATGGAGGGGTAGACTATTATAGATACAGGCCTAATATAGTTTACTTAGCCAGGCCTACGTTACGTCCCTAAAAGCCCACCAGGCCTATATACTGGCCCAATAACGGGATAATATAAGCGTATTCGGCCAATATTATTTGAAACTGGCTTAGCCTAATGTTGGGCCGATATTGGTCGAAAAAAAAGCGTGATAGGCCTAAGATACATAGGGCCTAAGCTTATTAGGCTATAAGCTTAGGCCTATGCCTACCAATGTAGGCTAGGCTTTTATAGTCTTAGATCCAAAAAATGTTATATAGGCCTACACAGAGACATTGGTTAAATAAGCTTAGATTTAGAGAAGACCTATTTAATAGATAGAAATTTATTAAAATAGAAATATGAATAAAACAAAGATAGACCTATTTAGATAAATATATATAGGCCTATAGATGGCTAAAGGCCTTCATAGGTTAGGCAAGAAAAACAGCGGTGATTGCCCAGGACAGGGCATAGGCCTATAATTAAATGCTTCAAAGTTTTAAATTGTAATTTTTCGATAAGGACAATTCATAGCCTATGTATAAACACATATGGCCAACCATGTGTAGGCTAAACCTGTGTAATTAAAACTATTAGGCCTAGCCTAGGCTACTATATGAAACTATTGACTATATATAGTGTGACCGTTATTTTGTAGATATTATGTTAACAACTCTCAGGGAGATCACATTATACAATAATAATCAATGAACAAACTGCCGGCTTTTAGTAGAAATGAGAACTCAATATTTAATGCAATTTATGTACAAGATGAATTCAAATACATCACAGTTTATATAGCCTAGTCTAAAACACGTCTTTCCACTACCAAATTCTTAGGTCGTCTGTCTTTATCTTCAAATGTACGCTACGTTCAATCTAACTCCCACGTCATTGTTTTTATCGTAAAACGTCACTCGTTTATTCTGTACATTAACACCGGGTTAGAGATTATACAAATTATGTCCCACCAAAATAACTATATATATTTTAAATCATCACATTCCCCCATCGACCCTTTAAATTTGTCATACAAATTTCTATATAAAAAAAAATTCTTATCTCCGTCAAATAGTCTGATAAAATATATATCTCTTCAATAACTAGAACTATATGAAAAATTACAATTATCCCAATTTATATCAAAACATGTTATGCATAACATATAACAAAACCAACGTATTCATCAATATATGTTAACCAATAACTTTCACTAATAGGTCCATAATACATATAATACATATAGGTCCATAAGGTTCCACAGTATATCCTGTCCTGTATTGATAGAATACACAAACCAATAGTATAAATATCATCAAATCCGAAAACATAACAGTTCATACTGGTCCATGTAATATCATTGCAACCTTCCTCTTCTGAAGGTCCAACAATACATTCATTGAATATTTCATAGGTCCTTTGTAGATTATCCATCCTGTAGAGTTTCAACACCTTGATAAAATAGTTCCAATAATGTCACAACAATAATTACAATGCATTTACCATTTAATACTTAACCACGAGCTATCTGTCTGTAATCAATATAGTGTTGAATTGTTCATAAACCCAAAAAAAAAATTTATAATGTTATCAATAATGTGTTGATCTGTTGATTCCTCCATATGTTGATGACATGACCTTCATTCTGCGTTGACAATGTAAATGTACCTTAATCATGCAACGACATGACCTTGATTCTATGTTGATTATGTCAATATACCTTGATATAGCGATGACATGACCTCGATTCCATGTTGATAATGTCAATATACCTTGATATAGCGATGACAAGACCTCGATTCCATGTTGATAATGTCAATATACCTTGATATAGCGATGACAAGACCTCGATTCCATGTCAGCACCATAAATGTATATACATATGATGTCTTCATGGTTGCGTTTGATATGGTGTCCATAAAAACCGTTCACGATAATGTGAGGACGTGATAGAACATCTCTCACTTACAAATGGTACGTTGTGTTTGAATCACCGTGCTTCAGTTGTAGAACCATTTCTCATCCAGAACCTTTGGAAAAAATCAATATTTCATTAACACCGTATCTATACTTTATATTTACATGAAAAATAATTTTTAACCGCGTTTCAAACTGGTGATTACGTATCAAACAACACACCTTAAACACCACATCTAGACAACAAATCAGCCAATATATTATCAACCCCAGGCATATTTTCCACAGTAAAACTGTATGCCTGCAGGATAAGTGACCATCTTGCTATTCTACTGTTGTTTAACTTGTTCTGATTTATAAAGGACAAAGGCTTATGGTCAGTCATAAGAATAAACCTTGTTCCCATCAAGTACCTTGCCAATTTAGTAATACACCAAACCACACCAAGAGCTTCCCGTTCTACTGTTGCATACCTAACCTCAGCCTCACTTAATTTCCTGCTAATATACTGAATCGGGTGTAAGACATTGTCATGATATTGTCCCAAAATTCCTCCCAAACTAACCAAACTTGCATCAGTCAAAACCACAAATCTTTTTTTAATGTCTGGTAGTCTTAATATAGGTTGTCCAGAAAAAGCAACCTTTATCCTATTTAATGCCATTTCACACTCCTGAGACCAAATTATTTTAATTGGGCTTTTCTTTTTAATAAGTTCAGTCAACGGAGCTACCATCTCTGAAAAATTAGGAATAAATTTCCTATAAAAATTACATACACCTAGAAGACTCCTCACTTCTTTTTTATTTCTTGGAATGTCAATTTTTAGAATTTTAGTAATATTCTCCTCCAATGGCTTAATGGTGTTATTGGATATCTTGTGTCCCAAAAAAGTAATTTCTTTCATGCCTATTTCTAATTTGTTAGGTTTAATTGTCAAATTATGTTTTTCTATAATTTCAAAGATATCATTAAGACTTTTTAAATGATTTTCCCAAGTATCATTAAAAACACATATGTCATCCAAATAAAATATAGTATCCTTCCTATGTCCTAAAATCATACCCATCATCCTATTAAAAGTTGCAGGAGCATTCACCAATCCAAAACTCATCACCTTCCATTGATATAACCCCAATGGAGTAACAAAACTTGTAAATGGTTTAGCTCTATCAGTTAAACCTACTTGATAGTACCCTTTAGCCATATCCAATTTAGAAAAAATAGTTGCATTAGATAGCTGAGCCATAATATCTTCAGCATTGTTCATAGAATATGGGTCAAAGAGAGTAACATTATTCAGCTTCATATAGTCCACACACAACCTTATAGTTTTATCTTTTTTCTTAACTAATACTATTGGAGAGGCATATGCTGAATTGGATGGCTCTATCAACCCCATACTCACAAGCTCATCTATCTCTTTTTGCAAGTTATCCCTCAAATGAATAGGGATTGTGTATGGTTTTAGCCTCACCGGCTTATCATCTGTTACAATAATGTCATGTTGTATGACATTGGTCTTACCAGGCAAATCAGAAAATATACCCTTATGCCTGTGTATTATTTTTGCCATCTCATATGCCTGTTCATGTGTCAATTTCTCTAAATTCACATCTTTATATGTTTGCTGACCCTGTGTATTCACTGTTGCTATTTCTTCAATATCCTCTTTAATTTCTTCTGATATTATACTACAGCATATATTGCTTTCTACTGATTGATCATTATACTTTTTTAAATTATTAATATGAAAAACTTTAAGTTGATCCTTAATTCTTATCTCATAATCCACATTTGTGACCTTTCTAACCACATCATATGGCCCTAGCCATTCAGTAAATAGTTTGTTATTTTGATTTTTTAATTTTAGCAAAGCTTTATCTCCTGGTTCCAAGGTTCTTAGTTTCCTATCCTGATTTACTCTATTTATTTTCTTTTCCTTATTATTGTCTGAATTCTTTCTAGCCTCTTCCAAAGCAATTTCTAATTGTTGTTTCTTATTTGTAACTAACTCATAATTAGTCATTTCCCTGTTTTCACTAGTACCTACTAATGGTTCTTTGAGAATACTAAGTGGATTTCTTGGATTATTTCCATATATCAATTCAAATGGTGAAAAACCTGTACTATCATGAGTAGTTTCTCTATATGCAAATAAAATTGATGGAATTGCTGAATCCCAATTCTTTGGATCCTCATTACTGACTTTTGACAACATTTCCTTAAGAGTTTTGTTTAATCTCTCACACATTCCATTACATTGAGGATGATAGGGTGTTGTAAACTTCTGCTTTATTCCAAATGTTTCCATAAATTCCTTAGTCAATTTTGATGTAAATTGAGTTCCTCTATCTGATATTATCTCTTCAGGAAATCCAATTCTAGTAAATATTAAATATAATGCTTGCACTATATCTGTAGATTCAATTTTCTTTAATGGTACTGCCTCTGCATACCTTGAACATATATCAATCAATGTAAGGATATATCTATGTCCTCTGTTAGACATAATAGGCATCAAACCAATGATATCTATGGCTACCTTCTGAAATGGTCTAGTTGCAGTCACTCCTGTTTGTATTGGTGCTTTGGTAAAATTACTTCCAGATCCTTTCATCTGACACACTTTGCATTGTTTAACAAATCTTTTCACATCTTTTGACATTTTAGGCCAAAAGTAATGTTGTATTATTCTGTTTTTGGTTTTGCCAACTCCCATATGACCAGCCAATGGTATAGAATGAGCATTAGTCATTATTTCTGTTCTATATTTATATGGTACAACTATCTGTTCCACTTGTCTGCCATTTATGAGTATCTCTCTGACTAATAGTTGTGTATCATTTTTCACTTTGCATACACTATTTTTATTAGTATTTCCTTTCTCTGTAGATTTGAATAGTCTATTCAATGTAGTATCCTCTCTTTGTTCCTTTTTGAATTTTTCCAAATTAAAGTTTTCATTCAGTAATGATTCACTATCAACTGATGTGTCTTTTTCATTATTCACCATTGTCTGACTTTCTTCAGTATTGCTTGCTTTACATTCATTAATCACA
Organism: Anisus vortex; assembly: GCA_949126835.1. Classification (NCBI taxonomy): domain Eukaryota; kingdom Metazoa; phylum Mollusca; class Gastropoda; family Planorbidae; genus Anisus; species Anisus vortex. Next base: position 4,612,328 of record OX421493.1, on the reverse strand, counting down.
TTACATTGTGCTTGATTATTATTAAATTCCCATGCTTCTATTTCCTCTCTAGTACATTCTTTAACTGATTCAACATTTCCAATAATTAAATCAATTGGTGCATCATTTATAACATGAGCCAGTACTCTACCTGTAATATATGGTGTCCTAATATCAATGTAGGCCAACCTCAATTTAATCACTCTTCCATCAAATGATGTACAATCTGCTACCTCACCAGTGTATTGATTTGACTGAACATATTTGCTGTTTATTGCAATGACAGAGGCTCCTGTGTCACGAACTGCAAAAACTGGTATTAATCCCACATATCCTGGAAAAAACTTTATTCCTTTGCTTCTTGATAACACAGCTCCACAATGATTCCTGTTCTGATTAAATCTGGAGTTGTGATCTCTCTGTTGTGTATATCCCTGAGATCTATTATTATTATTATTGTTTCCAGCAGAATTTGACCTTCTGAAGCAATTTCTTGCTATATGTCCTTTCTTTTTACATATAAAACATGTCAATGTGTTATCTCTCTTATCTTTACAATCCTTAGTAACATGGTTATTTCTTCCGCAATTACCACACTTCATCTTGCTCCTTGATAATTGTCTTCCTCTTTGAAAATTATCATTGCCTTTAGCAAAGCATATTATATCCTGGTAATCCTCTCCTTTAGAAGTAGGTGCCATGGGATGAGCTAATTTATAGTTCCTAATCAGGTCAACTATTTCTTCTATAGTCTTGGGAGATCTCTCCTGAATGAATGCTTTGAGATTTTTATCGAGTGAATATATTGCCTTATCTCTAATAATAAAATTCTTCAGTTCCTCAAATGATTTTTCTATTTTAGCACATTTTAGCCATTTGTCCATAGCACTTGTCAATGAGTCAAAATAACTTTTTGGATCTTCTTCCTTTGATAAAGTCATTTCAAAAAATTTCTTTCTATAAGCCTCCTCTGTACTTCCAAAATGTCTTAACAATTGTTCCTTGACAGATGCATAATCTGATTGTTCCATACAAATTTTTGATGGAATATCTCCTGTAAAGGATTTTCCAAGTAGTCCAGACCAATAACATGAAGAAAAATTTTGTCTCTCCATTTCCATTTCAAATTTTTTTAGAAATGTATCAATAGAACCATCCTTTTCATTAAATAATTGGAAAGTAAATCTACACATGTTATTTCTAATAGCCATTTCCTGGTCAACAACAGGTCTAGTGACTCCAATGTTTACATTTGAAGTATTATTCTTAGCCTCCAATTCTAACTTTTTTAACTGAAAAATTCTATCTTTCTCCTTTTCCTCCCTCTCTTTAGCCTTCTCTTCTCTTTCCTTATCTTTATCAATTTGTTTTAATCTCTCTAGCTCAATCTCATCAGCTCTAGCTTTATCTTTAGCCCTTTCTACTCTTTCTAACTGCTCTCTATATTTTCTCTCCGCCCACTCATCCAATTCCTTACCAGCATATCCCAACTCCTTACCACAACTTATATAATTTGCTAATATGTCCACTGAGGACCCCTCCATTTTCAATTAATAAATATATACCTACAACAAACTAATATAATTTAAAATGGAAGCAATATTGCAATATGCATAAAATAAATATCAATATAATAATCAATACATATAAAATAAGAACACCACAGATAGTAGATGAGACCAGAGATTCACAAAAAATTTACTATGACAAATATATAAACAATATAATAACACTGTGCATACAAGACTATACAATCTAACATATATTATGTAATATACACTTATGAAAAGTCTTTTTCAACTAACCTGACTTACAGGGACTTTTCAATAAGTGTATACACAAAATTCCTAAAAGAAACTAATACATGCCAGTGATTTCACAAGAAAAATCTAGGCATATACTATACTACAACATAACGTATACACCAGTTTACTTATCTTAAAAAACGCGTTCTTTTTCCTTCCGTCTCCGAATCCCAGGTTCCAGACTCGAAATGATCCTCCACCACACAGGTTATTTCAGCCCAAGGTCTTCGTGTGTTCGTTAATTCATAAGTTTTACAATCCTTTCACTTTGTTGAAGTTTCTTTTTACTTCCAATTTCACTTGACTTCTGCTACTGTACTGAACTGACTTCTAGTTCTGTGACTATTCTGAAGTATTCTTCTTTTCTCGAACCATTTACTAGTTCTACGGAGATTCTTTTTTAATCTCTTCACTTGACAAACTTAGCTTGTCCTATTAACCACAGCTTCACTATTGTTTCAATAATTGTTACCACTTTCGATACTTTTAAAATGTATCCGAGACGCCTTCCAATTTTCTAGTGTCCTTTTTAACCGACTTGCTTGGTAACATACATAAACTTCCGTTTCTATCTTCATGTACACCGTTATGTACTGGTAGCGCTTATTTCCAGGACGTGCTAGGCTATACTGTTAAACCGTCAAATTTTCTTTCTCGTCGATATTTCTTCACATTTAATTTTAGTCTTCTTTTATTCGTAAGAAACGTTCATTTGCGGTATTCTTTAAGCTGTGCTTCACAATATATTGTAGGCTTTCTTTCAAATTGATTTTCAATAATATTCACCTTGATTCTCCTTCAACATTCTCCGTTGATTTTCAATATTCCACATTGGGCTTCCGAATTCACCTTGAGCTTCCGAATTTTAGTTGGGCGCCAAATAATGTGACCGTTATTTTGTAGATATTATGTTAACAACTCTCAGGGAGATCACATTATACAATAATAATCAATGAACAAACTGCCGGCTTTTAGTAGAAATGAGAACTCAATATTTAATGCAATTTATGTACAAGATGAATTCAAATACATCACAGTTTATATAGCCTAGTCTAAAACACGTCTTTCCACTACCAAATTCTTAGGTCGTCTGTCTTTATCTTCAAATGTACGCTACGTTCAATCTAACTCCCACGTCATTGTTTTTATCGTAAAACGTCACTCGTTTATTCTGTACATTAACACCGGGTTAGAGATTATACAAATTATGTCCCACCAAAATAACTATATATATTTTAAATCATCACATATAGACCTAGCGCAGTCTTTTAAATTATTATAATGTAGGCTATCTTATCTTATAGGCAATATTATAGACGCTTCTTCTATAAAGAAAATTAGGCATATTGCGTCCTAAGAACATCTACATTATAATATTATAGCCTAGTCTGAGTCTATGCATTTGTATTAGTGTTCTAAATGACGTTGAGTTACTGGTTTTCCTGGGTTAAAAAATACTTGGATTTGGAAAAAAAACATTGAGGGAGATTGGGATAGTGTGCCCGCCCTCGCTATTACCCCCACCCACCATCTTTCAACACAACGATACGTTAATAAATAGACATGTGACATGTCGAGATTTGTAAGACGTCAATTTAAAAATCTCTCCCCTTCCAAATTATTCATTAGCTGAAGGGAAAGACTCAATGCTTTTATAGTACAACATCGTCGTTTTATTCAAATACTAAAAGGCGAATTTATTTTTTTACCGTGATTTCCAAGAAGAAAAGGAAAGACCTATGTTGCGATGTTCTTGGTGGTCGGACGTAAATAAGTTTAATAATAAGTATGATTAATAGGCCTATAAGTATAGTCTATAGCTATAGCTTTATACTTAGTCCAAGATATTTTTTATAATTTATTGTTAGGTAGCTATAGAGCTATTTGTTTTACCCAGTGTTGTCTTTTCTACAGATGATAGGCCTAAATAAGATAATGAATGATAATATTGAATCTTATTGATAATTTATATTAATATATTATTTATCTTTAGTTTAGTAACTGTGAGTAGGCCCAACTAACTTATCAGTTACTCAGTAGGCCTATCCTGAGTACTATCAGTGAATTAAAACAAGCCCAAGGCTTAGTTTGTGCCTGTGGGTCCAGTGTGCTGTGAAAATTGTGCTTCAAATGATAATTATAATGTTTCATACGGGTGTTTTACAAGGTTTGAGAAGTGTATCCTTAGCATGCATCATAGTCCAAGAAGCATTTGTGACGTAAATTGTTCATTCACATCAACCCATCTAATAATTTTATTAAAGGCATCCACAATTTCTTTGCTGCACAAGGAGTTTTACCGAATAAAATGATGTAAACTGTAAGGAGTTTTTTTTGCTGAACGATATATTTTTAAACCAAGGTTGCTATAATTATAGAATATTGCTTTGCAAAAATCTTTTTGAATCATCGGATTTTATAAATACATATACACAAGGGTCAATTCAATCGCTGTTTGATTTTGTTTTCCCCACAAATTGAAACATCAGATGTAAAAAAAATAATAATTTCCAGGCCCTCCCCCCCAGTCTCCCCTGCATGGCTTCGCCCCTGCATCTGACACGAGTATTTATAAATAATATAACATAAATAGTTAAATCACTAATTCTAGAAAGACTGATTTTTCTGTCTTGAGTTTAATGATCTGTTTCTTTTTACTTTTAATTAAAACATAGGTTGAAGCGGTCAGGTGTCAGGGACATAAAATAACTTTTAGAAGGTTCCATGAAGGATTTTCTGAAAATGATTACCCGACACAACTTAATATGAAGTAGTCTCAGCAAGCTGCATGAGGATTTTGTTGGCGATGTTCCATATTTGTCAAACAGAAACCATTTACAAGAACTGACGTAGTTGGAAAAGAAGGTGATAAGAGAGCTTAAAATGAATAAATATTTTTCATTATGTGTTGCATGCATTACCACAAGTATTTTTAATATTTGTTCATTATGTGTTGCATGCATTACCACAAGTATTTTTAATATTTGTTCATTATGTGTTGCATGCATTACCACAAGTATTTTTAATATTTGTTCATTATGTGTTGCATGCATTACCACAAGTATTTTTAATATTTGTTCATTATGTGTTGCATGCATTACCACAAGTATTTTTAACAGGCATTAGAAGATGTTGGTGTATTGTCTTTTTTTTATATTATTGTCCTATGTTTGAACTTACTCCCCAGATCTGGCAAATTCCACCCAACAGATCAAGCCATGGTTCACTTCAAGATAACACTGTTGATATTGTTCATCATGCATTCTTCATTAGGACTCTTTTTTATTGAAGAACCTTCACTTGGAAGTAAGTTCATGAAATGTTTGATGTTTTAACCAACAATGTTACAGCTTGTAACTTGAAAACTATGTTCTGAAATGCAAAAGCAATTGAAAAAGCACATGCGTAATTTTCGCATATAACATTCTAAGCGTGGGCCCAAAAAAAAACCTTTCCTGCCCAGATGACAAATAAATAAATTGATAGATAAGTCTTTATGCATTACAGTACATTGTTTTAATCTGTCATTATTTACTGTTTGTATCAGTCAGTATATAAAAAACACTAAATTATTCAAATTTAATAGTTCTATATATGCATTACAGTACATTCTCTTAAGCTTGTTTGTATTCACTATTTCTTTCATTTACTATACAAAAACTATTGATTTTCTCAAATGACATTATTAAGTTAAGTTTATTAAATAATGTGATATGTTTTATTCCATCGTGGCATAACGTCCAGCGCCAAAACGGCGTCGTCCAAACTTCCTTCTTCGCTTTATAGCTGAAGCTGGTTAACTCGCAGAACCCATTGTGTCTATGCTGGCCACTTTTTATATATCCTGAAACCCAAGAGTTCATGGGAACTTAAGCTATACCATTATAAGTTTAAAGCTATTATTGTGAAATGTTATCTTTGCATGCAATATAATCATCATTTCTTTGCATGCAATATAATTATTATATCTTTGCATGTTATATAAAGATTTTATCTTTGCATGCTATATAAAGATCTTATCTTTGCATGCAATATAATCATCTTATCTTTGCATGCCATCACATCATTTCAGATTCAGTATTCTTATGAGCTAATTGAAAATTATTTTGTTTTATACAGCAGTGGCTTTTGATGATTATTATTATCTGGTTGGAGAAGAGCTGAAGATAAATTGTAGCTTAACTGATCAAAATGAATGGACATCAGAAAACTTATATTTTGAGAGACGTCTTCAAACTGTAGTATGTATATTCAATGACTATATTCTTGAACTTGTTGTTTTTTTCAAAAGAAAAAATATAACAATAAATATGTGACATTATTTTCAAAAGTTAAGTCTTAGTTCAGTAGTGAATTTTTTTTAAAAGTATTTCTATTGGTTTCTTTTTAGCCTAGCGGCTGAGAAAAAAACATTGCTCATGCCACTTCTTTTTCTTCTAACCTGGACGCTGTTTGCGCTCTTGCAGTCAATGCAGATCTGTTTGCGCTCTTGCAGTCAATGTAGAGCGGTTTGCGCTCTTGCAGTCAATGTAGAGCGGTTTGCGCTCTTGCAGTCCATGCAGAGCTATTTGCCCTCTTGCAGTAAATGCAGAGCTGTTTGTCCTCTTGCAGTCCATGCAGAGCTGTTTTCCCTCTAGCAGTCCATGGAGAACTGTTTGCGCACTTGCAGTCAATGCAGAGCTGTTTGCGCTCTTGCAGTCAATGTAGAGCGGTTTGCGCTCTAGCAGTCCATGCAGAGCTGTTTGCGCTCTTGCAGTCAATGTAGAGCTGATTGCACTCTTGCAGTCAATGCAGAGCTGTTTGCCCTCTTGCAGTCAATGCAGAGCTGTTTGCCCTCTTGCAGTCAATACAGAGCTGTTTGTCCTCTTGCAGTCAATGCAGAGCTGTTTGTCCTCTTGCAGTAAATGCAGAGCTGTTTGCCCTCTTGCAGTAAATGCAGAGCTGTTTGTCCTCTCGCAGTCAATGCAGAGCTGTTCATCCTCTTGCAGTAAATGCAGAGCTGTTTGCCCTCTTGCGATAAATGCAGAGATGTTTGTCCTCTTGCAGTCAATGCAGAGCTGTTTGTCGTCTTGCAGTAAATGCAGAGCTGTTTGTCCTCTTGCAGTAAATGCAGAGCTGTCTGTCCTCTTGCAGTCAATGCAGAGCAGTTTGCGCTCTTGCTGTCAATGTAAAGCTGTTTGTCCTCTTGCAGTCAATGCAAGGCTGTTTGCCCTCTTGCAGTAAATGCAGAGATGTTTTCCTCTAGCAGTCCATGCAGAGCTTTTTGCGCTTTTGCAGTCTATGTAGAGCTGTTTGCCCTCTTGCAGTAAATGCAGAGCTGTTTTCCCCCGTGCAGTCAATGCAGGGCGGTTTGCGCTCTAGCAGTCAATGCGAAGCAGTTTGCCCTCTTGCAGTCAATGCAGAGCTGTTTGCCCTCTTGCAGTAAATGCAGAGCTGTTTTTCCTCTTGCAGTCAATGCAGAGCTGTTTGCCCTCTTGCAGTAAATGCAGAGCTGTTTGCCCTCTTGCAGTAAATGCATAGCTGTTTTTCCTCTTGCAGTAAATGCAGAGCTGTTTGTCCTCTTGCAGTAAATGCAGAGCTGTTTGCCCTCTTGCAGTAAATGCAGAGCTGTATTTCCTCTTGCAGTAAATGCAGAGCTGTTTGTCCTCTTGCAGTAAATGCAGAGCTGTTTGTCCTCTTGCAGTCAATGCAGAGCTGTTTGTGTTCTTGCAGTCACTGCAGAGCGGTTTGCGCTCTTGCAGTCAATGCAGAGCTGTTTTCCCTCTTGCAGTCAATGCAGAGCAATTAGCGCTCCTGCAGTCAATGCAGAGCTGTTTGCCCTCTTGCAGTAAATGCAGAGCTGTTTTCCCTCTAGCAGTCCATGCAGAGCTGTTTGCGCTCTTGCAGTCAATGTAGAGCTGTTTACGCTCTTGCAGTCAATGCAGAGCTGTTTGTCCTCTTAAAGGCAATGCAGAGCTGTTTGTCCTCTTGCAGTCAATGCAGAGCTGTTTGTCCTCTTGCAGTAAATGCAGAGCTGTTTGCCCTCTTACAGTCAATGCAGAGTTGTTCTGTTATGTTTAGAGGATGTTTGGTTATGGTAGGGTGAGGGGGGAATAATGTGTGTCTGAGATTGATAGCTTGGGGCATTCCAGTGGGATGTTGTAAACTATTTCATGTGTGTGTGGCATATGTCTGCTGTATGGGTGTCTGTGTTTGGTTTATTCTGTTTAGATGTGAGATGCGTGCTATAAGTCCTGTTTTTTTTTAACAGCTTTAAACAAAAATTGGGTTTTAATTTATCTTAAAATAAAACTACAACAGATGAATGGTGGAATACAATGTATGGACGGTAGCTACATAACAAGGCTTGATGCTGACTCCATTGCTATTTCCATCCCAAATGTGACAATGGCCTATGAGGGATCGTACATCTGTAAAGCTGGGAATAAGTCTTGCGGTGATGATGATAAAGTGGTTGCTACTACTGAGGATGATATAATCATCCAATGTGAGTATTATATAATTTTTACATTGGGATATTGTTTGGCCCCTCTTGTCGGTTTGTAAACCCTTGTGAGTGACAAAGCCTGTGTGCCTATTTAGCATAAAATTTTCTGCAATCAGTCAGTCTTCAAGGCCAGTGGCTCAATTATTTTTTTAAGTTTCTATAAAAACACATACTAAAATAAAGTAAAGTATTTCATTACCACCATGTTGGACTAGTGAAGCAGTGCTCACCAGTTTCTGTGGCCACGACCTACAACAGGATACTGAGGCAAGCAAAATGCCTGGCTGCTTTTACTATTACCTACACCAGGGGTCGGGAACCTATGGCTCGCGAGCCAGATGTGGCTCTTTTGATGGCTGCATCTGGCTCGCAGACAAATGTTCAATTATAACAAAAATTTAGACTCCTTTGATCTACATATTAATTGCATATCAATATTTCATTAGACACATGAGCTATAGTCTACTGCAGCTAAGCATCAGAAGTGGTAAAGGGAGATAAACACCGGTGGCTTAAAAGACAGAGAAATAGCAACCCTGCATCCTTTGTAATTAAAGGGAAATAACACTTGCACACATTTACTTCATTTTTTTTAGTTTTAGACATAATGTAGGGCTCTCACAGAATTACTTTTCAAAATATGTGGTGTCCATGGCTCTCTCAGACAAAAAGGTTCCCGACCCCTGACCTACACCAATAAATCTTTTTTTTTTTGTGTTCTAAACTTGTGGAAACACTTTTTTTAAATGAAGCATTTCTTATCTAGGAAACTGTTTCAAACATAGTGCAATCTCTGGATTAGTGAGAATTCAATTCATGCAGAAAAGAATCTTTTCTAACTCTTTACTGTTTTCTAATTTATTGGTCCTGTAGCTGTCTGTTCATGAATTTATCTTCCCTGTATTAAGTTTTATTTTTCCTCTCTTTCAGATGGCCCTCAAAAGGTGACAAATGTTCGCTGCTTCATTTATAATTGGAATGAATACATGAGTTGTTCCTGGCAACATCCTGTGCCGTATACAAATCCAGATCCCCAGACTTTAGTCAGTGTCAGTGAAAACGGGTACGTAGAATCAATTAAATAGTTTGCAACACTTTTCATTCGGTTAACAAAATATGTTATGCATCATTGGTTTTATAATGATTTGTCTAATCATTGGTTTTATAATGATTTGTCTAATCATTGCTTTAATAATGATTTGTCTAATCATTGCTTTTATAATGATTTGTCTAATCATTGGTTTTATAATAATTTTTCTAATCATTGGTTTTATAATGATTTGTCTATGGAACTGTTCTGTGATGTAAAGACTAATAAACTAAATGTAAGTCTGGTTCAGAATATTCCGGTTAAATATAGATCGGCATTCTATAACCTCCCACTCTCTATACCAATGGTCTATTAAAAACAATGGATTAGGCAGGTCAACAATGGCAAGCGGCATATTACATCAACATCACTAATCTATAAAGAAAACAGGTAGCTTAATATCATTTAAAAACTTATCAAAATGCAAGACTAGACTCACACCATGAATAAGTATCAGATGCAATAATCTTCTGTACAGAAGGAGCATCTGTAACATATCAGATTATTTGTTCTGATACTGTTATATTTGGAACTGATTACATTATGAGTAGTAATCCAAATGAAACCTTTGTTTAACTTTCAGCACTTCATTGTGTAGTGGTGAACTTTTAGAAGACTGTCACTGGAACAAAGACACCTTTGCGACCAAAGACACTTACACTGTCAATATAACTGTATACAACTCAAGGAAAAATGTTTTTGCAAGCCAGATAACTGCAATTAATCGACTTGAAAATGGTAAAAAAAAATATTATTTCTTTGATTGCTTTGTTTTATTTAAGAGTTGTACTAAACATTTTCTTTCAACCCATTGGAATGCATTGGATGATAATGAATGAGAGAGGATAAAGAGATGTTAATGTTCCTCACAAGATATCAGTCAGGCAGTAGTTTGCATGCTGTAGTTGGGTTTGAAATTAAACTGTACCGGGGGCAAGCTGAAGGATGCAATCTGCTGGTTTTCATTTAAAAACGGAATATTGCAATCAAATCGAGCTCAGCAAAGTGAATAGGGAAATATTTTTGAGCACAAAGAGAGAATTTTCTGACATAATGGTACATCTAGTTAGTTGTTATTAATTATTACATTACTTCACTTTGAATGTTTTGAATAGATTTGTTTTACATGCAGTGCGACAGCGCATTCAGCTGACTTACTGAAGGTCCTGGGTTCGAATCCTGGTGCAGGCTAGGATTTTTTCCCTGGTCTGGAGGGTGTCCCTGAGTCCACCCAGCTCTGATGGGTATCTGACCTTAGTTGGGGTAAAAAGTAAAGGCGGCTGTGCATAGTGCTGGCCACACAATCACCTAGTATGCCGTGGCCACAGAAACTGGTGAACCCTGCTTCACTGGATCTATGGATCAATTTGGTCCGACGGTTACTTTACTTTTTTATACAATTCAACAAAGTTCCCGTGAAAATAAGATCTATTGTCAAAGTTATATATAACATTCTCTATAGGACACTTACGTATTCGCACATTTGAAAAATACATTTGTCAAAAACTATTTCATGAAATCATTCACTGACTCAGTTCACTGGTTTTATATTTTTCAGTGAAGCCTGCCCCAGTAGAAAATTTGACAGTGAGAGAATTACAAGATGGGTGCCTGAGGCTGTCCTGGAATCACAGTGCCCCAATGGAAAAGATTTTTCAAGTTGTTCTTGAAATAAATGGCAAGCCTGAATTCCCGGTAGGCTTTTTGGTAGAGATTTTAATGGTGGGGGAGGAAAAATGGGGGTTTAATGATGCTGATGAGAAATTTTGGTAGAAATTTATTATACCTCTTAACTCTTTCCATCCCAGGGCTTTTTCCATGGTTTTACCAAGCATTTTTTTACAGATACAAGAAAAAAATAGGACCTTTTTTTAAAATGTAAATCTTGGGACAAATATAAGAGATAGACCTTAGCAGACCTGCCTACTCTCCCGCATTGTGCGGGAGTTCTACGCATTTGAACCCTGTTTTCCGCTTTTACGCACACCTTTAAGATAAGATAAGATAAGATAAGATTTCTTTATTGATCCAAACAAATGGAAATTTGTCTTGATTACAGATGTTTTGTCTTTCAGCATATTTTAAGCAAAATAAAATATTTATTTGTAATTTATATACAAGCACAGAAATATACTTATAAAAATAGACAATCGCACACACAATCACACAATTATCATGCAAGAAAAAGTTCATTAGTAGTCAGCTATTGTTATCTGAAATCTTGACGATAGTCCTATATTTCTTGTTGCGTATGGTAGATAGTTTGGCCGGAGGCTGACGCTCTGAGCTTACATTATGTTTGTTGGCAGCGCTATACAAATAATATTATTATTATTATTAATAATTCTTCGTCTGGTGTGCATATTCTTCTTTTGTTGTAATGTAGTTGGTATTGCGATATTGTTTGTTTATATAGCCAGCCATCCAACTTAACTTGCCACTGTTGACGGGTCTGTCTGAGCAAAGCAGATAAAATGTCCACAGACGTATTCCTCTACGGCCACTTTTAATTCGCCCTGATAGTGTAAAGACATGTTTATTTGTTGTCATTTTTATCCAAGATGGCGGTTCGTTCAATAGTATGGACACTAATGGTGTAAAATAGTTTCGTGTAAGGCGGTTCTTCACATAAAAATTATAGTAACAATAGTTTCCGTTATACAAACCACTAACATACTTTAAGAATATGAAAATAAATAAATTCTGGCTTGATAAGATGGTAAAATTCTTCCGCTTTTTTGTTCCTCGCCTATGGATTTTTTTTTCAAATATTGTTAATTTTTTTTTCTGATCGATATTTTTCCGACACTTGCAAAAAATGCGAATCTTTTTCTGTCGTAAATCGGAAGTCGGAACTAAAATTTATTTGCATGGACATGCGCAGTATACACATTTCCCTTTATTTTACCATCGAATCGGCCAAAAAATGGCGGCACTTTCACTTTCTGGTCTGTGCCGGCCAAAAAAATCGGCAGATAAAAACTACGATAAAATAGCGATTTCCAATCCAATGTCTTATAATAAATATAGTTAATTCCTTTTACTATTAAATAATCTTCCGTTTTTCGCTCGACTTTTCTTTTTTTTTAAATTTATTTTTACAACGATGTTTGTCGAACTTGTTGCTAGCAATGCCTAGGCCTAGGCTAATGCTATTACTATTGTATTGAAATGGAATAAGCTAGGTCATCTGGCTTACGTTATAAATCAGTTAGTAAACATTTTAAGGCATGCTAATGCTATGTGACTCAGAATATAATTTTACCTCTACATATGAAAGACTTTTAGTTTAAAGTTTAGATTTTGAGTGGAAAAGCTGATCCGAAGCTTCAGCCATTGAATACGTCATACTCAAACACTGTTATTTTGCCATTAGCCATTAAGTTAGGCTATATCGGGAGAATTATTTTTTTCAAAAGCCCTAAATAACTGAAACCTCTATGTAAATATAATAAAAAAAAGTAAGTTTTTTATAAGATAAATAAAATATTTAAAATGGCTATTATTAAATTCCATTATAATTGTTTTTTTAATGAAAATTACTATGTGCCATTGAAAAGTGGAGTTTGTGGCAGGGTATGCCACTTTTCCGGATTATCCCGGAAATCCGGATTCGCGAGGCTAAATATTTTTCGGCGCCGGATTCGCGAGATTCAATTTACTTTGGTTCCGGATTCGTGGGTTAACCAACAAAAAAAAATCTACGGGTCCGAACTCGCGGTACGAAACTCGGTTCGGTGAGAATCGGATCCGCTATAAATAGACTTAATAGACCTGGTAGGCAAACTGTAAACCATACCTAGATAGGCCTACAGTATTAGCCTATAAGCTTAGTTTAGTGAAATGTCACGCTATGTGGTTGGATTTTTTAAAATTCACTACAAAATTTTTTATGATCGGAAAATAAGGTAGGCTACCCAAATTTTCCAGCCGCCTAGATTTTTATCGTCATATCGGTAATTGGTAATTCCCGACTCGGCGACTGTTTCACACCTCCGCTAGGCCTAACTATAAGCTTGTAATATGAAAGGTTATTGTCATTTCAATGGAAAGATTAAAACTGCTTTTTTTTTCCTCCGTTAAAAATGCGTTTTTTATCAGCCCGCTATAATGAAGGCGACGAAATATGAATAAATTAATCTATTGGAGCAATGTCACAGTTAGGCCTACTGTTTAATATAGCATATATAGGCCCTACGTTGCAGTCATATTTATTAGGCCTAATGAATGGAGTAAAACTGTCGGTGTAATGTTTAGAACTAGCTAGGCCTAGTCCTAGCAGTCACTTATGCTGGTGCATATAATTTTTTTCTAACAATATCGGACATAACAAGAAAATTATAAAATAATGTTGATTTAAATTAATTTCAAAACGAAGTTTTAAATTGTTAGTGTCGCGCATTCACGAATTTGCTCATTTTCATAACAAAATAAAAATACCTCATTTCACTGAACTATATAGCCTACCGTAAAAAAAAATTTGTATTAATCCATTCAGTTTTTATTTGTTCCCTCTTTTCAGTTATTAGGTATTTGAAGTTACAGACTAGATTCAATAGTTTACTAGTTAACATGTTATTCTAAATAAACTAATGTATCATATGCCTAAGAGTTAAAGTCACTAGGATTAGGATACAATATTTTAATTACATTTATTGGTAACTGACCTAGAAAATACAGAAACAAGTAAATGTTAAATGGGGAATAAAGAAACACATAATTATATCTTTAAAGTCAAGTAGGCTAGCTTAACTTGAAAATAAACAAAAGGGTTATGATAAGATCAATAGGAATGATGTTATTAAATTGTTAAAATAACACATCTTTGTATGTTAACTATGATTTTAGATTTGTCCATTTTTTAAAAAGATTTTTCAAGCCATTTATCAATAACCTAAGTAAGCTTAGCAATAACACAATCATATAAAACATTTTAAAGACATAATTTTCCTATCATAATATGCAGAAACATATTGTAAAAACAACATTGCTTATTGGTGTAGCCTATATTATATTAAATTATATATATATACCGGTATATACAATATGGTAAAAATAATATAAATTTCAGGAGTTGCGATAAATTTCAGGGTTTGTAAAATTTTGGAAAGTAGGTTTCAGGGTTCAAGAAATTTTAAGAAAAGGATTTCAGGGTTCACTGCTTCAAGTGAGTGGCACCCACGGTTTGGGGTTAGGGCCTAATCAAAAATTAAAACGACTTTTTCTGTCATGTGCCCCTCCTTCTATAAACTTAGAGAGGAGACAATTTCTGAGTTTTACAAGTCTGTAAGACTTTATTTTTGTAAAGTCTGTGAATACTTGGTGCAAAACCTGCCCTTGGATGACCAAGTCCTTGTCAATTCAGTTGTAGTCAACCTTCATGAAAGAAAGAACATAACGTCTTCCCATCTAAATTACTTCTTAGATATGTTTCCAATGCTGATGGGGGATGCTGACAGGGATGTTATCCTTGAGCAGTTCGCCAAGCTGCAGAGTACTGACTTGGATCTGCCAGTAAATGAATGGGTTGATCACAGCTGGACAAAGTTGTCATCCGGGTATCCCCAACTCTCTAGTCATAAAGGGGATACTCACAATTCCCCACTCTAGCGCGCCTTGTGAGCGTATTTTTTCAATGGTCAGGAAGACCTGCACTGACCATTGCATTTGGAATGATAATATGTTATTTCATGTAGATTAAATATTATCATATATTATGCTGCAAACCTGTGTTTCTTTATAACTATGATAAAAAAGTTTGTGTATAATTATAATTATATTATTATGTATTTTTGTTATGCTGCTCTAAATCTCCCTCATCAGTTGGAAAATCTCCCACATAACTAGCCTCTGTCTCCCTCATGGGTCCAGTGGGGGGTAGGCAGGTCTGCCTTAGTGTTATACATCAAAAGAAAGCAAAATAAATGTAGTTTATGATCAAAGTACTTTAAAATATGTTTATTGAACGATATACATTTTTTTTAGTGGTCAACCACTAAGAAAAAATTATTTATACACAAAAAAAATTTATTCTTTCCAATAAAAGTTTTTTTATTTATAAAACGTGTCAACCATTTGATGCAAAAACTTTGTTACGTCCACAATCCCCTTGTGGCCAGAGCTGTGTAGATCTTGCTGATAATTCTCGTTAGTCCTAGGGGAGACTTTAATTATTAGTATTTATGTTTCAGTATTACACGAACTCTTCTTATAGTCCTGGGCACAAATTCAGTATTTGTATTCCAACATTTCCTCTCTTGTAAATTATGGTAGTAGATAAATCTTATAGTAATGTATACAACACAATAGGATAGTAACTTGACAAAGAAGCTTCAGTGTAACTGTTGTTGATAGTTTATTTCAGGTGGTATGTTCAATATATACAATATATCTATTATGTACAGTTAGAATAAAATAGTGCAAACACAAACGTTCTCAAAAGAACATATTTTGAAACTCTCTGTCTTTCAGACAAAACAAATCATTAAATACTATCCGAGTGGTGCAAGGGATAGACCCATTACCAGTAGGGGTGAAAATCATGGTATCATTACAAAACTCATAACAAAAACGATAGGAACTTCCCCTATTAAATAATGAGTCGTTCCCAGACTCTGAGAATTTGAGATCAACACAGAATCCCAGCATTACCTAGAACCTTTCGTTTTCCTACTAAACGTCCTAATATTGTGTGTAGTAAGAAAAGAGAGAGAGAGAAGAATAAACATTGCGTGTTCCAATTCTTGGAAAAACAATATACATGACACGCCCCCACCCAATGAAAGAAATAATGTACCATAATTACCCAAGTAATACTCAACATGGTACATTTTTCGTACTTAACACTATCGTTTTAACAACCAACAATCAATGGAAGATTATAAGACAATTTAAGCAAACATGGCTCACTGGCACAACTAAATTATAAAAAGTGTCACTACCCAATGGTAATTGTGATTATAACGTGATGGACAAATATTTCCCCGTTAGTA
This sequence comes from Anisus vortex, assembly GCA_949126835.1. Taxonomy (NCBI): domain Eukaryota; kingdom Metazoa; phylum Mollusca; class Gastropoda; family Planorbidae; genus Anisus; species Anisus vortex. Next base: position 4,595,975 of record OX421493.1, on the reverse strand, counting down.
TTAATATTAACTAATGTCTCAACAAGTACAAATAATTCAAAAATATTCTAGTCATTCTTATTTTAACTATGTACAGTTGTGTGGATTTCCACCAAAATTTGCAAAAAGTCTTAATCTATTTAAACAAATATAACATTGCTCAAACTCTGTCAATTTTCAACAGTTTACTTCTAATATACAAACCAAAAGATAAGTAATACGTAACTCGAATCAAACTATAGGTTACCTCCCCTTTAAATTACAGTGTCAACTTGACATTAACAGGGTTCATACCTAAGATGATGATACTTCCCCTTTTCTCAAATACGAGGAGAAAATACACTCTAGTTACGATTACTACAGTAATCTAAATATTAAAATGTAATCCACTATTATGCGTTTTTTGGCAAATTTAAAAGTTTAATATAAAAGATTGTTCAGGGTTGAATGAGTGCACACCTTTAGGTACCTTTGTTTCCCTCCATTCCCGGATATATGGAATATATAACAACCTATATACAACATAGTGAATATCCACTAGTTTTTTTCCCATTCTATTGCCATGATATAACAATTTAGCAATAGATTTTTAATATTATCTATTAATTTATACCAATTGATATTACATCTCTTTCTAAGATAAAAATTGTACATATTATTATTTAGTTCCATTCATTAACTAAAATAAAACAAGATAATAAATCAACTAGCTCAAAGTTTTCCCACTTAATTGCATGTGATGACAATTACTTTTATCCATCCATATCAAGTAAATACGTGCATATTATATATTTATTGCATCATGCATCAACATTTAAATGGAATTTCTTTTCCATAATCAAATGAATTTAAAATATATCAGAACATCAATATTATACATGATTATAAGAATTATTAATACTTTCAAAAGACTTGACTTCTGTATGATACAAGTATTCTATAGGTATTCCATAATCAAAATTCAAACGAATGATAGGTTATCATGACACATTCTTAATGAATAAGTGAGATGATCTGAAAAAGAAGTATGGGTTATTCAGTCAATCATGTAGCACCCGAGATAGAGTATCAGCTGTGACGTTGTCCCTACCCCTCAGGTGTTTTATGTTTAAGTCATAGGCTTGGAGGAATAAGCTCCATCTAACAAGCCTCTGGTTTTGCTTGACCCTGGAGAGAAAAGTCAGAGGGTTGTGGTCGGTCAGTATTTCTATCGGGTACCCAGAGCTGTTTACATAGAAATCAAACTGTTTTAACGCTAGGATCAACCCTAAAAGTTCCTTCTCACTTGTATTATAATTACGTTCATGTATATTGAATTTCTGTGAGTGGTAGCACACCGGGTGCTCCTCTCCGTGGTCATCCTGCTGAGTCAGCACCGCTCCCATCCCAGTATCGCACGCGTCTACTGCAATTTTAAAGGGTCTATCAAAACGCGGGGTCACCAAAATAGGTGCCCTGGATAATCTTAACTTCAACTCATCAAACGCCTTTTGGCACTTGTCAGACCAAACAAAGCGATTGTTCTTCTTTAGTAGGTCAGTTAAGGGGCAAGCTACCGTAGAAAAGTCCTGGCAAAACTTACGATAATACCCGGCCATTCCAAGGTAACTACGGAGTTGTTTCCTTGTCTGTGGCACTGGGACATTCTGAATAGCTTCTATTTTAGCATTTACTGGTTTAACCTTTCCACCACCCACTACATGTCCAAGATACTCGATAGTGGCATGTCCAAACTGACTCTTAGCCAGGTTTATTGTCAAATTGGCGTTATTCAGTCGTTCAAACAAGTGTTGTAGTTGACTGACATGTGTCTTGAAATCTGTACTATACACCACTATGTCGTCGAGGTAGGCATTACACTGGAAGATACCGCGAGTGAGGGTGTTTATAAGCCTTTGAAACGTCGCAGGGGCATTACGGAGTCCGAATGGCATGACCTTATACCTGTAAAGTCCGTCAGGTGTCACAAAGGCGGATACTTCCTGTGCCCCTGGCGTCAAAGGAATCTGAAAGTACGCGGAGAGAAGATCAATTTTTGTCACATACGTCGCATCACCTATCTTATCAATGAGGTCATCAATACGAGGAATGGGATACGAGTCAGTCTTTGTCAAATTATTTAATTTCCTAAAGTCTGTACAAAACCGCAATGTGTTGTCGGCTTTTGGTACCAACACACAGGGTGAAGACCATTCGCTATCACATTCTTCCACTATGTCATTTTCTAACATATACTTCACCTCTGCTCTAATATGTTCAAGTCTGATGGGGTTAACTCTATATGGATTCTGCTTAATTGGCCTGGCACCCTCAGTTAATACTACATCGTGTTCTATTAGATGCGTCCTCCTGGGAACATCTGTAAACAGTGACTTATATTCATGTACCAGCTCAATAATCTTCTCCTTATCTTCTACCGGAAGATGTTCTAGCCTTGTATCTAAACTCTTAAGGGCATCTGTATTATTAAGTTTACTTTCTGCAAACTTATATTCTAGCCTAGATAAATCCGTCGGGACTCTAGCTAACGAAATCATGGGGACCTCCCGTGGTTTACTCTTTTCCCTGGAAACATAGGGCTTAAGCAAATTAATATGGCATACCCTCTGCTTTTGTCTCCGGTCAGGAGTCTTTATCAAATAATTGACCTCGCCAAGCTTTGACTCTATCTCATAGGGTCCACTAAACTTTGCACTTAAAGGCTGATTTTGCAAAGGTAGAAACACAAGAACTTTGTCACCTGGTGCAAAAGTTCTAGCTGTAGCTTTACGGTCATAGTTCTGTCTCATACGCTCCTGCATCTGTGGAAAATGAATCTTCACATGGTTAAAAGCATGATAAAGCCTATTTTTAAATTTATCTACATATGACAAAAGTCCAATCGGTTCACTGTCCGTTAGCCAAGTTTCATGTAGAAGTTTCAACGGACCTCTGACTGAGTGTCCATACACAAGTTCGAATGGGCTAAACCCCAGGGATTCCTGAGTGGCCTCCCTTGCAGCGAACAGTACATAAGGCACACCCTTATCCCAGTCTTTCTCGTTTTCATAACAGTACTTTTTAAGCATCGATTTTAATGTCTGATGAAACCTTTCCAGAGCTCCCTGGCTCTCAGGATGATAGGCACTTGATAGCCTATGGCTTATCCCTAATTGTTCCATGACTTGTTTGAAAATGTTCGAAGTAAAGTTAGTCCCCTGGTCGGACTGTACTGTCTTCGGTAGGCCATAACGTGTGAAGAAATTTGTCAGGGCGTCTACCACCTTCACTGTTGTTATGTTCCGCAACGGAATGGCTTCCGGGAAGCGAGTGGATGAACACATGACTGTGAGCAGGTATTGAAAACCGGCTTTTGTTTTCGGCAACGGGCCCACGCAATCAATGAGTATATGACTGAATGGTTCGTCGAACGCTGGTATCGGCTGGAGTGGAGCGACAGGAATTCGTTGGTTAGGACGTCCTACCATTTGGCATACGTGGCAAGTCTTGCAGTATTGTTCGACATCTCTTCTCAGTCCTGGCCAGTAGAAGTAAGGGAGGATACGGTGGTGCGTTTTCCGGACTCCCATGTGACCAGCGAAAGGAAGATCATGCGCCATACGCAGTATATCTTGACGATAGCACTTAGGTATTACAATCTGGTGAATACTGTCCCACTCGTTTGTACCTGAGTTGAGCGGTTTCGACTTTCTCATCAATACTTCATCTTTCATGTAGAAACATTCCGCCATTGCATCTGCAGTCTTTTCATCAACAGCTTTCATTCTGAGTTGCATTATTACTTCGTCATTCAATTGTTCTTTCACCAATTTCTGCTTTGGTGACAAAATGTTATCGTTCTCGGTTGCATCACCAGTTGTTAGTTCAGCAAAGAACGTAGCACTTAAATCGATGTCAGGTGTTTCTGTTATCACTGTTTCATTCGCATGTGTGTCTTCAGAACAGACAAGCACATCTTTCGTTGCACTACACGGCGTAGCAGGAGTCTTTACCGACTTCTTTTTCTGCATTGCTCTTGTCAGTGCACATGTTGGGCGTTCATTGGCAGGACGTAGGTTTTTGTCCTCCGCCATCTTTGTCTCCAACACTTTAACCATGGGCTCGACAGTGACTCTGCCGCCCATAATGTCATTTCCTAATATCATGGAAACGCCTTTGACGGGTAGTGCGCGCCACACTCCCACTACGATGTTACCTGTAAAAATATCCGACTCGAGTTTTATTCTGTGCAGTGGAGCTTCCACAGCCTCCATACTAGCACCTCTCAGCACAACAGACTCACCGGTACTGGTGGCATCTGTTAACGGCACACTGCCCTCCAGGATCACGCTGACAGCAGAACCCGTGTCACGTAATATCTGTATTTTCTTCTTGCTGAGTACATCGACTTCTGTCGACACTGTCCCCTCGTAGACAAAGAGTCGAAAATCGGATAGGTCGTCCTCTTCCGGGACTTCAGGAACCATCTGTTCCTCACGGCCTTCTGAAAGCATAATAGATTGAGTACAGCTATTCTCTTTTACCTTAGATAGACTGTTCTCAAAAACCATCGACTCCACAACTATGGGCGATGCCGGCCGCATTTCTTTTGAGTTTCTTGACCCTGTGTTGCACACTTCTTCTGTCTGCTTGCTATCTTTCTGCACTCTGGCACAGTGTAGAATAGCACCTTGCTTCTTGGTAAGGATCCAACAATCTTTCTTCATGTGGCCCTCTTTCTTGCAATTGAAACATACCACCTTTGCTTTATTTACATCTGTCTGCTTCCTGAAATGAACTAAGTTACTATTATTATTTACACCACTGTTCTTATTATTGTTTTCACTTGTCTCTTTTGGTTTACTAGCCTCCTTGGGCTCTGGTTTGTGCACTTTGGGTTTGTCAGCATAATATGGCTTTATGCTGGCGTGAATTATGGCATAGTTATCTGCCAATCTAGCAGCTTCATGCACATCTTCAACCCCTCGGTCTGAGATGTGAGTTTTAATATCCACTCGAATACAATCATTGAATTCCTCAAACAATATTAGGTTCTTGAGTTTATCAAACTCACTTACATTCTGTGACCTTAGCCACTGTTCTAACATTTTCTCCTTTTGTCTCAAAAAGTCTACATGAGTTTGATCATATGTCTTCTTTCTGTCTCTAAATAGCTTTCTATATTTTTCTGGTGTCAGGGAATAACTTTTTAGCACCCTATCTTTGATTACTTCATAGTCATTTATTTCCTCGGGTGTTAAACTCAACACTACGTCCAATGCTTTTCCTTTGTTGAGAGTTGACCTTAACAATAAAGCCATCTTATCATCAGGGAACTGATAATCTACAGCTATCCTCTCAAAAAGCAAAAAGAAATCTTGAACATCTTCTTCTCTGAATATAGGCAAGTGTTGCTTCATTGCGCTAATATCCATACCATTGCTGTCCCTACGATGGTCAGGTCTGTTCATGCGTGCCATCTCTATCCTTTCTCTGCTTTCAATCCTAATTCTTTCATTTTCCCTTTCAGTTTCTATCCTAATTCTTTCCAATTCCATTCTCTTCATAGCTAATTGGAATTTTAGGTTTTCACTCAACCCTTCATCTTCATCATTGTTTGATGATCTAGATGACATATTTCTTACCTCGTCTCCGTGGGCAATTACCTCGCCCCCACTGGGAGCTACATAACCTTCATTGATATCGTTCTGTCCCACTTCAACTACACTACCAGTGTTCATGGCATTCTGCCCGTTCAAACATGTCATAATTTCTTTGGTCAAACGATTACGATTAGGTCTTGCCTGTCCTGCCTCAATCCCAAAGGACTCAGCTAATTCTTTTAGTTCAGCAAATGACATGGCATTAAGTTCCTCACTTGATATATTCGAAGCCATAGTATAGCGTTCGAAATATTTGTTATAGTAGAGTAGTATATATTGTATAATAAAATATAAAGTTCCAACTTACGATTTGTCCAGAAATTTGCACAATATAATATTAAACACTTCGTGGAATCTTCACACTTCCCAAGGAATAAAAACGCAAACCAGTTCTCTCCTCTTTTTAAAAAAATTGTTTCACAGTCCTGAAAACGAAACACAAATATGCCGCTCTCAGTACTACTAATGTCACAAAATATTTATAGGTCAGCTAGATCAAGAAAAGTAGAACTCAAATCTACCGAACGAGACTACCAAATCTTGTCAATCCTAGGTCAGGAAAAGTAGAACTCAAATATACCGGGCGAGACCACCAAATTTTGTTACGTCCACAATCCCCTTGTGGCCAGAGCTGTGTAGATCTTGCTGATAATTCTCGTTAGTCCTAGGGGAGACTTTAATTATTAGTATTTATGTTTCAGTATTACACGAACTCTTCTTATAGTCCTGGGCACAAATTCAGTATTTGTATTCCAACATTTCCTCTCTTGTAAATTATGGTAGTAGATAAATCTTATAGTAATGTATACAACACAATAGGATAGTAACTTGACAAAGAAGCTTCAGTGTAACTGTTGTTGATAGTTTATTTCAGGTGGTATGTTCAATATATACAATATATCTATTATGTACAGTTAGAATAAAATAGTGCAAACACAAACGTTCTCAAAAGAACATATTTTGAAACTCTCTGTCTTTCAGACAAAACAAATCATTAAATACTATCCGAGTGGTGCAAGGGATAGACCCATTACCAGTAGGGGTGAAAATCATGGTATCATTACAAAACTCATAACAAAAACGATAGGAACTTCCCCTATTAAATAATGAGTCGTTCCCAGACTCTGAGAATTTGAGATCAACACAGAATCCCAGCATTACCTAGAACCTTTCGTTTTCCTACTAAACGTCCTAATATTGTGTGTAGTAAGAAAAGAGAGAGAGAGAAGAATAAACATTGCGTGTTCCAATTCTTGGAAAAACAATATACATGACAACTTAAACCCAGATCGCAAATCTAATAAATAAAAACACTTTCAAATTTGAACAAAATTGATCAATAAATAACAAAGTTACACAATATTTAGCCAAACATATGCCTTCAAAAAAAAAAAAAAATTTGCAAAGTTGAAATAAACAAACATCTATTCATATTCTCATAAACTGGTCTAATATTAAAAATATACATGAAGTGTAATACATCGATTGAAAGGAAATTGAATGTAGCATATGATAAATGTATTTAAAAATATATTTATTATATTTGAAAAATAAATTTTAGTCCAAATTTGTAACCTTTCCAAGTGGGCCATGCCCCCTTTTTGGACGCTTTCATTACATCATTTATTTTGCTTATTCTAAATTATAATCGATCTCTTGTTCTGTGAAGTTTTCATTGTTAGAAGTTAATAAAATAGGTCACCGTATTTTGTAATGAATAAATCAGTTATATATCTTTATTAGCGGTAATAATCTAAGTTGGAGATGCCCCTAGACCGCTTGGCCCCATAACAGAAATAATTGAACCCAAATATCGATCAAAATGTAAAAAATTAACGCAACAAATGTAAACAAATTGCATTAATAACAAAGAAAATGGCGTAACGAAAATGGCGACGTAAAATTACTTCTTTACACCGTATAGGCTTTTCGCAAAATTATTAATTAATCATGAGCCGGTAGAATCGGCTCGCGGGACGGAAACGAAAAAAAAAAAAGCCGATTGTACCGGCTCATGGGACGGAAAGAGTTAACCATAGTGTTTTATTATTTCATTTTCTTTTTCATCATGTTAAAAATACTGCTGAATTAAAAACGGGGGACAATTTTAAGAGTTTATTTGTATTTCCTTCAGGTGCAGAGCTCCAATTTGACCGGTTCATCTTACCAAATCTGTGATGTTGAACAATACTCACTGTACAATTTCTGTGTGAGTTGCTTCCCTTCTGGTGCAAAAGGCTTTTGGAGTGATTCTCGTTGTGCTAGCCTCAGACCTACACTCCTAGGTAAACAAATACTTGACAAAGCTAGGGACAGTGTCTTGAGCATGCCTGCTCACTCGTATGGTCACCTGTTAACAAAATAAGAGAGTTTAAGCCCCCCCTCCCTCCCCCCCCCCCAATAGCCCAGATTTGTGACTACATAATTTGCTCAGTACAAATAATGTAAGCAGCAAAAAAACAACAACAACACAACTTGGCATGCCTAAGTGGACAGCATGGCAGTTATAAATCAGCATGGCAGTTATAAATCAGCATGGCGATTATACACCAGTAAGGCGGTGTTATAGATTACAATTGCCTGGCACCCACCACCTTTTTTCTAGCAAAGAAAGCCAACTTGGCATGCCTAACTGGATCGCTTAGCAGTTAAACACTACAATCGCCTGGCTTCCTCCACCTTTTTTCATTGTATTGTATTTTTATTGTATAAGTTGTATAAGGAGATTGGGTGGCCATCTCAATGTCATTGCAGAATTTTTCCTCACTAGCTTTGATTACTAACTAGAGTGTATACTTTATTGAAACAGGAGGTCATTGAGCTATCAACTCAATGCACAACAGCTGGGTTTGTGTAAGTTGTCTATTACTGGATTATTATAATCCAGTAATGCTGAACTTATAATGAATAATAAAGTAATTTCTTACTTTAGCACAGGTCTCTTTCTCTTTTATAAACGGCAATACAACTTCTCCTTCTAAGTTTGTTAGTTTCTTTCAACTTGATAAGACCAGAGGCTGGCTGGCCCCTGCGGTTAGTACTCTGAACTGTCAATATGGCCCACCAGGTTCAAACCCTGCTGGAGGTTTGGTAATGACATAATTATCTTCTTTCCAACAGGACATTCTGTAAAATATAATAAGGTAATTAATTGAAATGTATGCATTTGTCCTATGATGTTTGAAATATTTGTTTCATTTGTAAAAAAAAACACAACTTCTTAGTTCCTCCATCTGTTGGACCAAAGTTGACCAACAACAGTTATGTGGCGTCCAACTGTGACAACGGATACAGAGAAATCCGAATTTACTGGCAGGTAAGCCTTTTTTTCTGTAAGCTTTACATTGCCTAGTGAGAGCTATCAGATAGACAGGTGTGGAATGCAGGGTCCTGAGTGTAGAATTGCCTGAGGGAGATATCATCATAGGCAGGTGTGAAACATTTTGGCTACAACAACAGAAACAATAAAAAATTGTGTTTCTATCAATGATATGCCACTAAATCTGATGTATATCTATATATATATATTACTTTTGCTCGCATTAAATTATTGTTTAAATCTTGTCCACAACCCCCATCACAGTTAAGTCTCCCGATTGGACCAATTTGAAGCAGCGCTGACAGGTTTCTGTGGCCACGACATACTAGAAGATTGTATACCCAGCACAATGCCCAGCGGCCTTTACCTTTCCCCCTACTAATATCAGATACCCATGATAGCTGATAAGACCCAGGCATTTCCAGGCCTGGAGAAAAGTCCTGGGAATTGAGCCCGAGACCTTTGGTACACTAGCCTAATGTGCTGCTGCTCTGCCACCATCCCCCATCATCGACCTTTGAGACGTCTGCTCTCACCATTTGTCATAATACTCTTTCTTCTTGGTGTCGCCCACTGACAAGGATATTATATTATACTAGTGGTTGATATGCATCATGAAAAAAAATCGCTCTGAGTGCGAAATTTGGCACACATGCCATGGGTTGCAGACCCCCTGAATTAGAACAATACGATGTCATCTCTCTTCGTTCCAAACTCAATCTAGAAATAACAATAACAAAATAATTAATAATAATATGAAAATAATGTTATAAAATGACGTAGAAACGAATGACTACAATGTGTCTTGTTAAGAGAGAAGAAAACTAAATTACCATAAAAACTGCAGTAAGAACGTTTATTTTGGTATTTAGTTTTTGTTCTTTTTTTATTGTTTCTGGCCACCCTGACCCATATATTATATTATAACATTAAGATATTATTATTATGTTACCCTGTAAATCAATCTTTATGTAAATTCACCTCACATCCGACAGAGGCCCGATGTGAAGACAAAAATTACAAACTACCTCATTAAATACAGAGGGAGTGTGTTGCCAGCAGAATACCCCACAATGTTTACAGCTGTTTTTTATCTAGACTGCAACAGCACAAATATTTGGCTGGAGATTGTCGCTGTCAACGAAATGGGACAGTCCAAGAGTCCTTCCGTTCTGCTGATTCTGCAAGACCTTGAAGGTATGGGTAAAAGTGCTGAACTTAAAATGTTTCAAAAAATAATTTTTGATCTTGTTAATAAATATTTATTAAAAAAATATGTTTACTTTGACTAAATGTGAAAGATAGATATCCTTAGAGTGAGCTATTGAACTATTTATGTTTTATCTATAGGTTCTTGTTTCATTTGTGAATTTGTGTGAGCATTAATTTGCTCATCATTGATATTTTCAACATTCTTAAATTGGTTTAATTTAGGCACTATTCAGATCATTATTGTTCATAATGCTAGGGGTGATCTACAATCTGCAGCAATAAAATACAGAGGGAGTGTGTTGCCAGCAGAATACCCCACAATGTTTACTTTCACATTATAGTTGGTTAGACTGTGGGATACACTTCAGATCGGTGTGAGGGGCGGGGGGGGGGGGACGCTGGTGTTTAACCTGGCTTTGATCTCAGTATCTTCAGAATGGCTCTCCCAATGCATTGCTGCTAGACCAGCTTGTCCCATGATGAAAAAACTGTTTCATAACACTTCTTTATTTGTTGTCTTTTTATTTAGTTCCAGACAAAGTCAAAGAAACCTTCTCTGTTGATCTGAATATGGGTCCTAAAGCCCACTGGGACCCTGACCCAGATAATAAAGTGACTTATAATTTGCACTGGTGCAAATCAGACTCTTCAGTTTGTAAGGTAATATAGTCAAATATTATTTGCCTTTATTTTGGTTTTGCCGAATGTTAACTCCTGTGTTGAACAAATTCATACAATGTCAAGGTTACAAAACCATCCACAATTGAATACAGCCAAATGCTAACATGTCATATATCTGACTTGGTAGGGAAGGAAGAAAAAGTCTAAAAAAGTTAAGTATCCTGACGGACCAAATTGATCCATAGGGCTGGTGAAATAGTGTTTACCAGTTTCTGAGGCCATGACACACTAGGGGATTACGCAACTCTTCCTCACATAAATCCAAATCACTCTCAAGTCATCCTTGTCAACTTACTCTGACTTAGGATGGTCCTCATAAAAAACGATGGACATGCATCATGAAAAAAAATCGCTCTGAGTGCCAAATTTGGCACACATGCCATGGGTTGCAGACCCCCTGTATTAGAACAATACGATGTCATCTCTCTTCGTTCCGGACTCGATCTGGAAAAAACAATAACAAAATAATTAATAATAATATTAAAATAATTTTATAAAAGATCATGTTAGTTGCCAATACAGTTGTCTATAATTTAGTCGACAGATACATATACCTTTGTACCTTATGGTGTTTCAGGATCAGATATATTGGAAAACTATTGCTTGGCCAAATACATCCTACATTGTTCCAAATTTAGATGATCCAAGATACTACAAGTATGGCATAAGTATCTCCAAAGGTGACACAAATTCAGCTATCTACTGGACAGACTGTCTCTTCCCTGTGAAACCTGGTCAGTTTTAAAATGGGCAGTTTTAATTTTGCCTTTTTTTTGTTGGTGTTTGTAGTGTGATATACAATTTTATACTCCTAAATATTTCATGATAGCATTGCGCTCAAATATTACAGTTTACAGTGGGTCTTTGAGGGTCCTATGTTCTTTGGTTGAGAATGCCATGTAAGGTCATGGCCTCTGTTAGACCAGTTTGATCTATAGTGTATGTAATGCAGCATTCACAACTTACAAGTTTCTGTGGCCCAGACATGCGAAAAGATTGTGTGTCTAGCACAATGCCCAGCCAAAGTTTCTGTGGCCCAGACATTCGAAGGGATTGTGTGTCTAGCACAATGCCCAGCCAAAGTTTCTGTGGCCCAGACATGCGAAGAAATTGTGTGTCTAGCACAATGCCCAGCCAAAGTTTCTGTGGCCCAGACATGTGAAGGGATTGTGTGTCTAGCACAATGCCCAGCCAAAGTTTCTGTGGCCCAGACATGCGAAGGGATTGTGTGTCTAGCACAATGCCCAGCCCCCTTTACTTATGTCAGGTACCCATCAGAGCTGGGTAGACAGAAGGATTTGAACCTAGGAGCTTCGGTACGCCAGTCGAATGCGCTGCCGTTAGGCCACAGTGTGCCCCATGCAACCTTTTAAAACAGGTGCATAACATCTTTAGTGTGCAGTTGTTTTTTTCTAAAACCAATATAGTTGGGAAAGTGTAAATGTTCTATTATAAGATTGCACTTATTTCAATATGACATTTTAAGTCTGAGTGTGTATTTTTTTTTCAGATATGTTGCCAGAGCCCAGTGTCCAAGTTGACGTCTTTGAAACTTACGCCAAAATTACTTATGGCATGAGGTGCTCCTACCAAAATAGAATAACGGCTTTCCTAATCCAGTACTGTGAGGCACCCAAGTGTAATGGTTGGTACACACACACAAAATTTGTTATGTTTTACATTAGCATTCAAATCAGGGATGTTTCAAGTGTTTCTTAATCATGCTGTCTATATTGCCTCAGGGTTCATATGGGTTGAGAAAAGTGTGGGAAAATTGATTGAATTTTTCAAACCTGGGAAAGTTTGTGAATTTCACTAAAAGGGACAAAAGTAGTGTGAAATATATTTCAGAAAATGTTTTTTTTTTTACATCAATTGCTATGTAGTAAAGTCCTTAAATCATATCATGGTTTTTATCTAGAATTATTCTACGGATGCTTAAAATCATCCACAGATATTGTATAAATATTTAGACTAACTATGTACGCTACTTGTCTAGACATTAAAATATTTATTTGTGCATTTTTTGGTAAACTTTAAGGAAAAGTTTGTGAAGTTTGCAACGTTTGTAAAAAAAACAAAAAAAAAACGCATTTCCTGTTTAAAATTCTGGTATTTTTTTTTTTTTGCAGCCTGCATAACATTTCTATAGAATAGTTTGAGTAAATGCTATGTACCAGTTTGTGACTAAACCGTGAAGCTTCTCTGAAGGATGGCTCTATTAATTAACTAATATCTAGTGTTTGCTTCTCTTTGATATAGACAGCGCTAGTTTCAGAATTTGTGTTTTACCTTTGAGCTTTATTTAACCTCATCCAAGTTTTTTGTTTGTCTATTTCTTTATCAGATTCTAACCAGGTCAAGGCTTATAGCACCCCGACTAATGTGACAAAATACACGCTAGAGCCTCTCCTCCCTGAAACCTTCTACCAGATAATGGTACGGGCCAGGAGTGATGAGATTGATGGTAAAAGATTTGAAAGGAGAGTGAAAACCCTCGCTATAGGTTAGTTATTTGATGTTAGTTTAGTCAAAATTTATATATTGTACTCACAGTTTCACATATGTTTGCTTGAATGTAAATTTATATATTGTAATCACAGTTTCATGTATGTTTGCTTGAATGTAAATTTATATATTGTAATCACAGTTTCACATATGTTTGCTTGAATGTAAATTTATATATTGTAATCAAAGTTTCACATATGTTTGCTTGAATGTAAATTTATATATTGTACTCACAGTTTCACATATGTTTGCTTGAACGTAAATTTATATATTGTAATCACAGTTTCACATATGTTTGCTTGAATATAAATTTATATATTGTAATCACAGTTTCACATATGTTTGCTTGAATGTAAATTTATATATTGTAATCACAGTTTCACATATGTTTGCTTGAATGTAAATTTATATATTGTAATCACAGTTTCACATATGTGTGCTTGAATGTAAAGTAAAGTTATGAATTTTTTTAAGCACATGTTTACCATACTGGTACGTTAACATTCTAAGTAAGGTAATGCATTATAACCACACTTTTAAAGCACATTTACAATTTATATTCTAAAAAAAATCAATGTTTACTATGTTACATATCCTCAGGAACCACAACCCATGCAGGGTTCTGGCTTGCTCAACCAAATTTTAAAGTCTCTTTAAACCTGACGAGCCAGGGCGTAACTAGAAAGGGACACCCTGCATGCTAGGTATCCCAAGACACTTGCGCTACACTCCCCCCCCCTGCAGAATTCTCCTGGATCATTAAATTGGTGGCATTACCTTGTATATCTACTCTTTTGCCCGGTAGTACAAATACCTGACTCTAGGCCTGGTCATCCAGACACTGGGCTTGGCGAGACTGGTTAACGGTGGTTATTCCTTCCTCCCCACCAAGTTTTGGTGGGCTCTCATTCGCACAAGGATGCACGAATGTGCCATGAGGGGGTGGGGCCTGCTTCAACACCCATCCTTCCACCCATGCCTAACCATAACTCTTTGCCTCCATAAACTCACATCAAATAACAAGGCTATAACCATTGATAAAACATTATCATTTGTTATTTAAACCTTCCTCGATTTGGTTCCTTTAGAACTATTTGTTCCCACTCAAGGTATTTCTTCATTCATGTATCAAATTTTAAAGATGATCCTTAGTGGGTTGTTTTTTTTACTGTCAACTAATGATTGTGTTGAAAATGTTTCATTGGTCAGAAACCAGCGTCAGACCTACTTGGATTATTGCTGCTGTTCTGACTCCATGCCTGTGTTTCTTCATAATTTTAGGAGCTGTGTGCTCTGCCAGGTATGTTCCAGTATTAAAAAAAAACATTCATCCATATTTACAACTATGACATATTTTTCTATCTTATTTAAATTGTATAAGTATAATTATCTTTTTATTTTTTTGTTACTCTTTTTATCACTCTTGAGTATTTTATGTTCTTTCATTCAGGATTATTGTCCTTTTCATTTCATTGCTCTGTGGGTGATTATTTTTATTTTTTTTTTACTTTTATTTTTTCAAATACCAATCAGACAACTCCTATCTATTTCATGTGACTTAATTTCATTGATGCTTTTCGTGGTATGATTTAATGATGAAAGTAAAGATATATTAATTATTTTTTTAATGACTTGTGTATAACTTTTTCAGGAAGTGCCACCAATCCAAACTGAAGACTTCCTACTACACTCAGAATGAAGAAAAAAGTTATGACTTTCAGGTAAAACTTTTGTTTTTTAAATGTCGTAAATGTGGTTAATCCATTAAATGATTTTTTGTAGAAATAAAAAACCTAGTATCGTAGATTAGTTTGGCCAACTACAAACTTTTGGTACAAGTAATTCAATAGTATTTGTGAGATTAGTTAAATCTTGGCAGTAAAACTTAAAACATAGAATTTTAATTTTTTTATCTTCCTTTTACTATTATTATTTTTTAACTTTCCCCTCTAGATTACTTATGCAGCTATAAGCTTAGGTACATCAGCCCTATTTTGGAAAATGTTTATATTTTTTCAGATCACGGTCATAGTACCAGTAATAAGGCTACTATGAAAGTGTCCATCTGTTGTTTAATATAGTTTTCTGAGTCTTAAAAATGAAACTGTTAGAATGTTGCAACTAAGTGTCCCATTTTAATGCCAGCATACTGAACTATATAAATATTATTTTTAAATACTCTACTTCTAAGTAATAAATAATTTGTTTCTTTCTTTTTTGGTCATAAAAATATTTTTTGCAACTTTAGCCTTAAGATCCCAGTTTATTAAACCATTAGTATATTTATTTTCCTGACTTCAATACAATCCCTAGCACTGTCCATTAAAACAAGAACATTTTATTATAAAAGTAACGAAGAATTCTAATTGCCCATTGTAATGTAAAAGTGTTATTTTTCTGCCACTTAGTTGACATATGTCGATGTCACTAGGACAACAATTCTCTTCAACAATTTAATATTAAACTAATGACACTTTCTTTTATTTCAACAGTAATTGAGAACTGTTATTAAAAAACAAAGTGTACATTTAAAGCCCCCCCCCCCCCTCCCAAAAAAAAATAATTGTAAATACCGGTATATATTAAAAAAAAAAAATACTTTATACAATTATAACTTGCTGTTAGTGAAAGAGTTAAAATTGTATATCAATTGCATAAGGAAATAACTAAAAAAAATGTACATCTGTCCATTCATGTATAGTTTAACTTTTTTAATTTGATTGAATTTTTTTTTTAGAAGCCTTCTGCAAGACTGTGCGAAGCTTATGATTCAAATGAAAGCAAGGCAACTTCAAAGGTGTCTACCCATAATACAACATCCTCTGACTTTAGCAAATGTACTGTAGACACTTCTATAGCAACATACTGTAAAGTGGCACTAGGTCAACTATCTAAGAATGAGTCTGGCAGCCCTCACACAGAGCAGCAAGAGGCGCCACTTCCAGAGGCCCCACTTCAAGAGGCCCCTGGCAGGACTACTGTGACGGAGGAGAACGACCCGGTACCAGCTGACCAAAATTTCGATCTTCACCTGACACAAGACGTGAATGAGGGACAATTTATCGTGCAGGAGTTGAACGTTGTTCAGGTGAGCTGTCAGGAGAGAAGTGCAGGACAGGCACCTGTCACCCCGCCAGAAACTGATGATTACATACGTCAAATCCTGTGACCGCAGAGAAAACGTCCACAAACAGTTAAAGCAAATCCATTGGAAGCTAGCACATTCCTCAATAGCACATTCCTCCATACTGCTATCCTACTTGGTTGTAGAAATTACTGAGTATCATTTACTTATGTAACAAATGTGGTTATCGGTCTCCTGTTTATATTTACACAAATTTGTTATTTGTTTCTTATCCGCAAAAAAATTATATTTGTGATAAAAAACTTTTTTTTTTAAATATGTATATAATGTGCTTGATTATAATAATATGACTTATTTTAACATTAAAAGGGAATACTATGCTGTAACAAATTATTACACATTAAACCTGGATTTTCAGGACAACATGTGCATTTTGCAACTCAAATGGCCACATACGCTTAATAGTTCTGGGTTTAAATACCGGTAGTACCGGTACATCCAATTCAAGCTATTAATTTAATGGAACAAAAAAATTTTTTCTTGAAGATATTAATATTGTGTCCTTTTTTTTATATATATAATACAAATAAAAATCTAAACAAATAGATCTACATAGATATGTGAACAGTTAGAAATAAAAAGAAATATATTTCAATAAAAGTCAAGCAATAAGGCCCATCAATTTGAAGAAAGTTACTGAGTTTGGGAAAATTTAACTAACCTTCAGTTTTCACTTTTATAGCCGAGCAATTTTTGAGACTCTTAGATTTGTTTACTTTTTAATGTTTGTTTATATTTTGTTAAGATTTGTTTTTATTTATACACTTGTATGTCATATATATTCTATTAGAATTTATTTCACTTTCAGTGACTTTCACAATATATTTTATCTAACTAGAATTTTGATTTATAAAACAATGGCTTCCAATTATATGAAGTTTTGAAAAATAACGAAAGAATATTTTATTATTATGTATACGGATTTTTAAGACCATTTCTTTTTATAAGTTTGTACTAATTAGGTATATTGTAGATTGTTAAATGTTGACAAATTCATGTAATGCCAAAATTGGTGTTTTATAAATGCATCAAACACAGTATTATCCTTGCATTATACTATAATCATTCTTAAAAGGTTGTACTTAATGATGAGCGAATCATGTCTCATCTTTTTAGAAAACTTTTTTTCTTTTTAGACACATTAACTTCTCATTAACCATTATTCATTACCATTATCCATTTACCGTTATTCATTTACCATTCATATTCTTGAAATGTTCAATAATGCAGTTACAATTTTTTTAAAACTGAAATTGAGGTGTTTTGTTAACCCTTTAACTACTGCAGATTTTTTGTTTACAATATTTTTAAATCGGAGGTACCACCCATTGCTGAGCATGTTCTAAAGATCATTTCTGTTTTATTTTTTAAGATAACCTTAAGCATAACATTATATGATAAGAAAAACTTGGCAATGAGTAGGGTTCCTAAATATGCTATTTATGTGGTCACTGTTATGTTTAGGTTTGCCTTTGGAAGTACTAGGCTCGCACGTTTTCATCCTAAAAGAAAAGTTAACACCTGGTTTGTGAAATAGTCACAATCAATCTGTAACACAGTAAGTGCTAGCAGTTAAATACTCAATAAAAGTGGCTGCTAATATTTACTCTTTTTTTTAAAATTGGATTTCGTCTCCTGTTTAAAAAAAAACTAATAATGAGAGAAAAGAACTTTGAAATCAGGACATCCTCTGTTCCAAAGAATGAAACCTTTTGTTCTAGTTATGACGTCAATGTGACGTCGATGGTATGTAAGTGATTAATGACTTAATGTAAAAAATATTTTAGAATTGTGTATTATTGTTATATTGGTTTATTTCAAAATGCCTTATAATACAGCAATATATCTTTCACGAATTCAATGGTCATTCAAAAGAATGCAGAGTATTTATAGGACTTTATTTCATTCCTCTCAGATCTTGAAAATGTCTAGGGTGTGTGGAGGGGGCCTCTAACCCTGAAGTACGCAATCTTTTGTAAATTGTGTGTTAAAAAAAAAAGCATGCTCCTTGTGACTTAAAAAGCAGTGGTATAAAAAAAATACAAGAAACCCATTACTTTATTGCTTGTATAATTAACAATCGAACAACTAACCTGCCATTTTTACCCTGGTTCTATTTAAATATGTACTGTTTTTTTTTTTTTTAATCCTTCATACACAACATGTTATACGCACAAATGTAAAAAATAAATTGAATGGATAATAAACTTATCTCGTGTATTGCTTTGAGCCACCTATTGTCATAAACTTTAAATAATGAATAATGTTATTGAATAACACCATTTTTATTTTTCTCTTTGTTTATATGACATAGAGCTCCATCATCCTTTTACAACTTCTTAATCAAGGCTTGGCTTGGCTCATTTTGGAGAAACTCTCTGTCTTATTCTTCGTTCTCAAAAGTTATGATTTGGAGGATTCAGACAACAAGTCCAATACTTGTGTAAATTTTTTCTAAATCCCTGTATAAAAATGTATGTAGGAAATTATTATGCTTTCTGTTTGACATTAAAAATCAATGTTATTTGAATCTTTTTTTCATGAACAAATATTTAGCTGGGTTGTTAAAGCAGAACAAGGATTATCTTTTCTTAATGGATCTTGTTTGAAAAGAGGTGGACAAATTCATATTTTAATTTCTTTATTATTCTGTAGATTGCAGTTTGTGTTATTAAGCTAAGCTTATTTTTTAATAAATGCTTTTATAAGATTTTATAAAATTTGATAATTTTCACCAGTTTCTGTGGCCTTGACATGCTAGACTTTTATTTCTTTTAAGTTTGATATATAGTAGTTCCATTTATTTTACCTTACTCGCTTTTTATGTAGAAGATTTGTGTATTTTATGCTGTAAATGGAAATTACAAGCCAAATTTAGATTTTTGTTCTTCCAATCATGAATCATTGCATTTATAAAGGGTCATATTTTTGTATTATGTCAACCATTGCAGACTGCTTATCATAGTGCTATAAAGATCTGTCTGGTAGAACATTTGTAATTATAGGTAATAGTAGACCTGGTAATAGTAGACCTGGTAATAGTAGACCTGGTAATAGTAGACCTGGTAATAGTAGACCTGGTAATAGTAGACCTGGTAATAGTAGAGCTGGTAATAGTAGAGCTGGTAATAGTAGACCTGGTAATAGTAGACCTGGTAATAGTAGACCTGGTAATAGTAGACCTGGTAATAGTAGAGCTAAGTAATATAGAAATATTTTGCTACTTTAAGGCTTTATGGCAAGCTGAAGGCAGAGTCCCTAGACCAGCGGTTCCCAACCTATGAGTCACGACCTCTTTGGGGGTAGAATGAAAATTTCACGAGGGTTGCCTAAGCATGGGAAAACCCATTTTTTCTGGTCCTTGGAACCGAGACACCGCTAATCTATTATCATATATTATAATTTGTTGAAAGCAGCAGTATTGTAGGTGGCAGGGTTGGTGCCATAATGTACTTATGCGGATCAGCCACACATGTGTAGAGTTTAGCTACTTTGTTGAAAGCCTCAGTATTGGTGGTAAAACAACACTTCATGAATATATTAGAACTTAGGGTGGATGCTGTTCAGTCTATTATTTTTAGCTGTGGTTGATGTGAATACTGACCCCTCCCCTTGTAATACTAATAGATATGTAAAAATAGAACAACATTGGGAATGGTCAATCCTTAATTAGAAATGAATATTTCACAATTTTTAATTAGATATTCTTTTGTGATTAATATGCTTTAATTTGTAAAAATGAAGATACATTTTGCATATCACATATTTACACTACAATTCACAACAATAGCAAATTATAGTTATAAGGAAGCAACGAAAATAATTTTATTGTTGGGGGTCGCCACAACACAAGTAGCTGTAGTAAGGGGTCGCGGCATTAGAAAGGTTGGGAGCCACTGCTTTAGACCACTGTGTCCACATAAGATCAGATTGACTATAATGATTCCAATTACAGGTAATTGTCTGTTTATTACACAAAGTCTATCAGCAACAACATTCAGATTTCTGTTCTCAAGATCTCCTATTAAAATCTACAAAACATTTTTTTCACAGGGTCTGGAGGGTATGGTATAACCATGCGGAGGGTATGGTATAACCATGCGGAGGGTATGGTATAACCATACCTAATTTTACTCAGCTTTAAAAAGGGCTACCTGACACTAGTTGGGGAAAAGTAAAGGCATCTGGGCAATGTGATGGCCCAGATGGCCCCTAATTGCAGTAGCCACTGAAACTGATGAACGTTTGGTCACTAGCCCTACGGATCCTACCTACTTACATCCTACATGTCCCTAAGTCTTTTGGACAGTTGGAGCACCACAGTTGACATAAATACCATCCTCCACCTTTCTCTTGCCTTTCTAATGGCATCGCCCAGCATCACTCCTGTCTATTACCTGATATTATCCTCTTATTGTTTTCTCAATGTCTTACTCTCGTTCTTCCTCCTCTGATCCTGTGGAGCAATATGATATAAAAATGAAACTTGCAAACTTTACTTTGTGGGCTTTATGTACATAAGATTTTGAAATCCTATAATTACCAGTACTTATATTTTACTAAATCAAAACAGGGTTACATGTATTTGCAATAGAAGTTCACAAAACATATTTTTTATTGTGCCTTAAATTGGTACATCAAATTTTTTTTCAAACTTTTTTTCTGAAATTATATAAAGACCTAGCCTATACTATAATTATAGGAAATGTTTAAGTATTTTATATAAACACCTAGCCTATACTATAATTATAGGAAATATTTAAGTACGTGATTAAAAAATAATTTAAAAAATAAATAAATGTGTTTTTTTTTATTAGCTTTGTGTGTATGTGTATTTTCTGCTAAATCCACTTTGAAATGTGTTTTTAAAATTAAGCTTTGCATTTCTAGGACTCCAAGTTTAATTTTATAACTTTTGGCGTTACCAGTTTCTTGTGTAATAAAGTAATATAGTTACAACGTATCATTAATTATATATATATCATATCATATATATATCATATCATATATATATATATAAATCTCAAAAGGAATATGTGTGTGTATGTACATGTCGCATAATCTTTTTAAATACTGGACAGAATGAAATGAAATTTGCTACAAATATTCTTTGCGTTACTGCGGTGGACACTGTCAAGGTTTTAAAAAAAGTTAAATGACCGCAGTGGTCAGTTTGGTAAAAAAACACGAATAAAACGACACATTTTGGTTTCATGTTGAAATTGACGTTCCAACTTTGTATAGTTTTTTGATCGATCGCGCTAAAAATAAATACGAAAAAAGGACGCGCAGAGATTATTTTTGTATGACATCATCAAACTTTGCATATTCATTTTAAATTAACTTTGCTTCAATCTTTGCTAATGTTCTTTATGAATGAATAGAACAAAATATATTCACGTTTTAATTTGCGTTGTAATTTATAGCGGGCAATTTTTAAATTGTTGTAATGGGTAATGATTTTAATGGGTAATTTATGTTGTAGCGGGCAAATAAAAAATTCCATCACGTTTAAATTCGTGTCGTATACAAAATATAAAATGTGTAGTTGTTGCGGACAATCTCATTATAACTCCTTGAGTAGTTAGAGTGCATGTAAACATAACTTTTAGCCGATTTGGAGGACCGGGCACATACCGGCTAGTATCTACATATAAATAGGCCTAACATTTACTTTTAAAGCATTATACCCAGCTGCAGTCGTAAAAAAATATAGGCTTACATAAAAAAAAGTACTTTTACAAGCACAAATAATGAAAAAAAAAGTTGACAAATTGCCAGAGGTTGCATTTAAAATTGTATAAATTAGTAATTAGGCAGCAATAAATAGCTGCAGCTTTAAGATGCCTAAATCCTAAAGACATATAAGCCTATATATATATATATTATATATATATATCAATATATAATATATGCTCTCTGGTGATAAAAAAAATTTGAATCATATCAAATTATATCTAGATAGGCCTACTGCATTAAAAAAACAAAAACTTATTTAATAATGAAATAAATATGGATAGGCTTACACAACATTTTTTATAATCACTTTATTTAAATCTTGTGATTTAAAACGATTTTTTAATGAATAGTTGAGAATGGTTAATATTTACACAGTTAGCCAATTATAAACATTTACATAAAAAAAACTATACTCCCTTTCTTTGTAAACTAAGTTTATATTTAATTTATATTTTGATAGATTAAAATAAATATAAGTGATATCATACCTTATGAATTTCCACACTAAAATTTTGCGCATCCTTTTTTTTTTTCTAGCTTTGGTCCGCAAAAACCATAAAAAGAGAACTCACTACATTGTGTCGTTTTCATTCTATTTATTTTGTAAAAACGAACATATCCGAAAAGTTTATTTACTTCCGTCTCTTCCGGTAGGGGCAGCCATGTTTTACGTAAAATTTTCTTCAATTTGCAAATTGGTCGAAGGTATTAGTGACTATTCCAAAGGCTATGATGCTGAAAATTTGATAGAATGTATTGTTAGTTGCAACAAGTCTGCTGCCCAAGTTCCAGCTCCATTGAACGACGGGAAGTGGTAAAAAAATCGATGCAAAAATTTGCTTGCAAGCAGACAGACAGACAGTACGAGTTAATAGAAAGGGAGTAAAAATGTTTAAAACTAACGATCTCTTAATATTTAGGCCCTAATGTGTCTTTCTTCTCGAGTGGCATCCGAGCCTGGAATGGGTTGCCTGAACAAACCAGGAAAACCAGTAACTTAATTCATCATTTAAAACACTAATAAAAATTCAAGACTAGACTCAGACCATGGATAAGCGTAGGACGCGCAATAATCTTCTGTAATATATAGTACCAAAAAAAAATATTCATTCCAAGTTGGCAACAAGTCAACAAGGTCACTAGCCTAGATACATTAAATTATTATATTTATAACTTTCTAAATGGAACTATGAAAAGTAATGAAAACAAGGCGCAGCAGTTTTCTAAGAACTAGACTATTGACTATTCACTATTGAAATGTTACTTCGTGATGGACAGGCCTGTTGCAATCACTCGTAAGTCATACCTAATCGTCATCTTTTCTTTTTTTCAGGGGAAAAAGGCCAGTTTTATTCTATTATTATCGTCATTATGATTTATAACTTTTGAATTTGAGCGTAGCCTACTCAGCTACTGTTTTAATTTTAAGCTATTGATTATTTCCCTTTTTTTTTAAGTATTAAAACTATTTAAATTTTTTTAGTAGGCCTAAGCCTAAATGGTAAAAGTCAAATTGGGAGTATGCCTACTAAACTAAAGAAGATTTACATTTAATATATATATCTAATATTTATTTGGAATCGTATTTATTTAGCAGGCTAGGTGCCCTAGCCCTAAGCCTAAGCCTATCCTAAATTTAATAACTCTATTACACCTACAATTAGGCTATATTTAAAATACATGCATGCCAAATTCAGATTCAAGGTTTGCCCAACCCAAATGCCGCGTATGCCTAGGCAGCTAGGCCCTATTACCTAGGCCTAGGCCTATATAATATTAATATTGGCTATATTAAACATATTAAAAAAACACCACTAAAACTTTTCAATGTTTAGATAATTTGTCCTTGTAAAAGATACTGGACTAATATTTAAAAAATTAATATAGGTTTCTTGTGTCAAACCTGCCAAAATACTCAACTAATACTATATTCAATTATATGCCTATACTATGCCTATATATAATTAATCATAAAAGACTTAAATTGTGTAAAGTAGGCCTACACCCACCTCCCTGACCCATGTTTACAATAAACTTTCACTATCACTATTACCATGGACCATGTATAATACCATTCAATTCCTGTTCAGCAGATAACATAGTTAGGCATATAGTATTATTTTCATGATAGGCCTAATGACATTATAATATTGTCATTTCATTAGTGAAAAAACTAGAAATGTATAGCCTAAATTATAAATCTTTGTCTAATAAAATAATCAGAAAAAAGTTCACAATAGATCTATAGATCCTCCAGTGGCAAAAACCTTGTTTAAAACTATTTTAGAAAAGAGTGTTATTGTCATTTCGTTTTTATGAGCGTGCTGAGCATGCTTGCATTAGCAATGGAGTGAGGTGCTATATAAATGACCAATTAATTAAACTTTATATCTTTAGGAATCCTATGGTGATGCAGATTATTCCCCCCTTTGGTCTTGTCTAGCCATAAAGGTGTGGAAGTATAATCCCATCCTGTCTGAGTCAAGTCCCATGTGCCTAGTCTATGATATAGGTTCAACAGCTCACCATAGTCATTGACCACTGCTTAGAAAGTTATTGCCTGGCCAGCACTGTGCTAAGAGGTTTCAAATTTACATCCCTATAACTTTAGTTTTATTTTGAACATTGAACAGCATTACAAAAAAAAGTAATAGGCCGCTACAATAGTTTTAGCTGAACTCGTACTTGACTCTGTGGTTTATATCTACCGGTAAATTAAATGGGTGATGGTAAATTTAGCATTACACTTTAGGGTGTCCTTCTGATATATGAAGCTACCGCAGACACTTAGCATTTTCCAGTTCACAATCTTCACCTTGTCTTTACTCGTCCTGGTGACCATTGTGTGTGTTTCTGATTACATGACAACTGTTCTGCTTTTCCTCCTCAACTAATCACAATGTCCTGCTAGTCACAATGTCCACTAGTCACAATGTCCTGCTAGTCACAATGTCCTGCTAGTCACAATGTCCTGCTAGTCACAATGTCCTGACATATTTTAATGGCATATATGCTTTATTCCACTTCTTGACACTCATCCACATTTCTGCAATGTTCTTTTTATCGCCCAGTGAGAACTTCAGAAGCCTGTCCACTTTCATATGATATTCTTCCATATCTACCAATGTCTGTTTATCTTTCTTCTCCTGACTCTGGCCCAGTAAGTCCTTTCACTCTATTGCCATATATATGCATGAACCATTGTAGATTGATGTTTTTAAAGTATATACAAGGAGTAAAGTAAAGTACCTTCAGACCAAATTGATTATAAGGCCGGTGAAGCAGTTTCTGTGACCATGGCATACTAGGTGATTGTGGAAGCAGCATGATGCATAGCCGCCTTTACTTTGCCCCAAGTAAGATCAGGTAACCATCAGAGCCGGGTAGACTCAGGGACAACCTCCAGACCCTGGGAAAAAATTCTAGTCTTCACCAGGATTTAAACCCAGGACCTTTGATACTCCAGTTGAACGCACTGCCACCCAGCCACCGCGCCCCATGTGTACAAGGAGGTGTATTATATTAATGTTTTACAATCTTTTTAAAAATAAAATAAAATATACATTATCAAATATGAATAAACTTATAATTTTTGAAATAATCAACTTACCGTATATACTCGCGTATAAGTCGCACCGGTGTATAAGTCGCACCCCTAGTTTAAGTTTTTTTTTTCTTATATGTTGTCATTGACCCGCGCATAAGTCGCACCCCGACTTCCCGGGTTATACTGCCTTTTAATATCTCAAAAATGCATAACTTTTAAACATAAAAGTTACTAAATATTCACCTTAGTTTGGAAACTTTCCTTAAAAAATGGTTTTAATCGTGCATAAGACAAACGTAATCAAATAAAGGCTGGGCTTCATTTATTTTAAACAACCGATCAATAGGCCTACAGACATTAGTGAGATGGGAAAGTAAGGTATGTGTTTCTTCATCTAAGCCTTTCCCTACACAAGTTCCTATCCTACACATAAAAAAGTCTTTGAAGTACGTCATTAGACTCAATGTCGCCTAGACTGCAGACTGGGAGGCGCCGGCATTTATGACGCGCTATACATGTGTCCTAAATACCATTAACATTGTTTGTAATGATTTCAAGTGTGTCTGCGCAATCGACAAATAATAAGCAGTGTTTTTTTTTTCAACTCTTACATGCAACTAATGAAAAATAAAACACACTATTGACATTTCGCGCGTCCATCTGCCGATCGTACTTTTGGAAACATCGCCTAGACCTGGGGCGGTCTTATCGGAATGCTCAACATTGCCTTATTAGTAGGCTATAGCGTATAGCCTATAAGCCTAGACCTTAAATACTAAATAAAACGCATCTTACGCTTATTGGCCTACCTACATAGACAGGCTTTCATACATCTACGATTCTTTTCATACTGTAATTTGCGTTCAATAAGCCTACCAAAAAAATGCCGCCTTTAAACTTACGCTACGTTTCGGCAATATACAATCGGCCCATAAGTTCAAAAGAAAAGAGGGTGGGTGTCAGAAAAAACTAAAATATTTGTCCATTTCAATTTCAGTTACATATAGATAGTAATATTTACACAGACGAAAGTTTTCTAAATGTAAAATGTCGGCCTAGGCATATCCTAGTAATTCTAAATCACTACAATCAACTATACGGGTTATGTAAGAAACTTTATGACAGAG
The DNA here is from genome assembly GCA_949126835.1 of Anisus vortex. Lineage (NCBI taxonomy): Eukaryota > Metazoa > Mollusca > Gastropoda > Planorbidae > Anisus > Anisus vortex. Next base: position 4,569,076 of record OX421493.1, on the reverse strand, counting down.
TAGTGATGTTTTTCGAACTTTTTAAAAACAGGGTTGGGTGTATAAGTCGCACCCCTACTTTTTGTCGAAATTTTCGGTAAAAAAAGTGCGACTTATACGCGAGTATATACGGTAGGTACGTTCATAAAAGAAAACTGTCTTAATTATTAAAGTGCACCTTGGAAATTTGGGATGCTAATTTTAACCTACTGCGGGTAAATGGGTGAAGGCCCTACTGGTCAGTCTTCCTTCTGTGTAACTTTATCATCTTTATCAAATCAAGTATAATTACATCAAACTATGTATTATGTAACACTTTATTGCGTAACATTGTATATTTTGACTGTGATCTACGTGGTATGACCAATGAATATATTATGTTTCAAGTTTTAAAAAAGTTTATGAACGTATGTGTCTGAATATAGCCTACTTTTTACTCTTCTGAATTATTTTTTCAACATGTCCACAGAAAAGAAATATTGCTATATTCTGCAATATTGCAATATTCTGCAATATTGCTATATTCTGCAATATTGCTATGTTCTGCAATATTGCTATGTTCTGCAATATTGCTATGTTCTGCAATATTGCTATATTCTGCGGTTAATTCTGATGTTTTTGGAATAAGGAAAAGAAAAAAAGTTGTGAAAAGACATTAGTGCCTAATGCGTTTGATTTGAAAGTTACATTCTTTCATACACACATCCTTTTCATTGGCTTATCTGAGAGATGGCTGAGTTGATGATAATTTCAGTGTGTAGTATTTGGTTATCAGTAGGCCTACTGTCACTGCACTCGGAGAGGCAGGTTTATAAGTTAGTAGCCCTGATTTATTCGTGTTACAACTGGGATTCCCACATTTTATTGGGAGATATAGGCTGTTAAAGAAAAAAGTGTTATGAAAAAAAAACAACTTAGCGGCCTAAAGATCCTGTAGAGCAGCGCTTCCCAAACTTTTATTTTACTTCCGGCGCCTTTTTTTAAGTAAGCTTTCACCATGGCTCCTTTCACTAACTTTAGTTCCTCGATGGCACATATTTTACCTTGTTTGAAATAAACAAAAGTTTAGAAATAAAACGCCTTAGGACTCCACGCGCCCTCTGTGCACAATTCGGGAACCACTGGTTTAGTGAAAGCTATAAAAATAATTCTCTCCTTGGGCATTCCAGGCATCATAAAAGTATATGACTAGGCCTACTTTAGGCCACTGACTGTATACGTGTCGCACGGGGGTTTTGGGTTCGGAACCGACGTTTAGCCGTTGTAGAAAGTAAAGATATTTTATTAGCTGCTCAAATGAACTATTATCGGAGATTATAGACTCTAGCCTACTGCTGATAACGGGCTTGGCAAATTAATTGCTCTCCAGACTACGTTCTATAACTCTTGTTTTCGGGGACGTAAACAATAGCAAGCATTGTCGTATTCCGCCCCGTTTGTATTGAGCTGCGTGTGTAGTGTAGATTTGGTGTAGATTTGACAGTGCTATTAAAATATAGGCCCTATAGTATATAGGTTCTATCCAGCGCACATTGACGCAAAGCCCTGAACAACACGTTCTTTTTAATATTCATCAATAATAAGTCTTATCTTATCTTATACGCTCCTTCTATAAAGAAGATTATTGCGTCCTACGCTCATCCGTGGTCCGAGTCTAGTCTTGCATTTTTATTAATGTTTTAAATGATGTTAGGTTATTGGTTTTCCTGGTTTGTTCAGGCAACCCATTCCATGCCCGATTGCCACTCGGGAAGAAAGAGTACTTATATGCATTTGTTCTCGCATAAGGGACAAGGAAGGTGTTTTTGTCTTTATGTTTATCTGAGCTTTGCAACAGGTTGTTATTGTGTTGTATTTCTAAATTAGAGTTTAATGCCTTATGTAGTATTACTACTTTACTCTTTGCCCTTCTGTCCTCTAGTGTTTCTAGTCTATCCTCCATCCCAACTTAAATTTTTTTCTTTACAATTTGTGATGCGCATTGGTGAATCCATATTGAACATAGGCTACATGATTTTTTTTTGTTTACTGCGCTTTTGTGTTGCTTATTAGGGGTGGTGGCAACGACTAAATATCTTCGAAAGGCTAATGCGTAAGAAAAATACACATAAACAGGAGAATATATTTTTTTATAAGAACGGTACATAGAAACAACATAATATTCTTTTAACTACATTTGAAATCGCGCTTCTCTTTCTTTATCTAGGCTAGTCTATAGTCGATGCGTTTGATATCGGACAGCGTGCAGGAGATTTTCTGGCCCCGATCTGATATATAGAAATCTATTTATAGTTTGGGATCTTGTTGCATTTGGTATTGTTATATGTTCACTCCAAAGGCTAATTTACAATTCTGCTAATTGTAGTGTGAAAAATAGCAGTCGAGTGGACATGAATTATTGTTGCCGCCCGTTTTTCGTGTTTTAGAATCGCGACATAAAGACCTATTTTTACTTCCTTTATTTTAAGTTGCATTTTCTGTCTGTCTGTCTGGGTGCAAAAATTGGCTTCGATTTTTCGACCACTTTACTTTCCTTTTAAGAAATGAATATTGTCATAAGTGTAGTATTATTAAGTCTTTTTAACTGAAAATTTGATAGGATGTATTGTTAGGCGACCCAAATCTGCTGTCCAAATTTCAGCTCGATCGGACCACGGGAAGTGGTCGAAAAATCGAAGCCAATTTTTGCACCACGCATGATTGCAGACAGACAGACAGAAAATGCAACTTAAAATAAAGGGAGTAAAAATACATGCTTAGTCAATACACGTAGCCTACACCGTAACGTAGACACATTGATCATCGCGCGCATTGAGCGGCGGATGTGTCGCAACATGCAATTTGAAGGCCACGATCTCTCTGCTCCAACATCCTATGTTACTGACGCACATATTTTGCAGGTCACCACGCCCCTTACCTTTTGCTTACGTCGCCTGCAAGGAAAAAAAAAAATCAATAAATTTGTTTTGTTTGTTAATCCTCTACACTCAAAACAGCAACAGATTGTAAAAGCCGTGAATGTTTCTTTATCACATCCGATGCTGCGCGTGTGTGTGTTTGTGGATGTGTGTATGTTTGTTTTATATATTTGGCTTTGTATGAAATGTAATCTATAACTCTATGACTCTTTTCGGCTTCAATTTTTTTTTTGTTGGTTTGTGGTTCACATTGGAAATGGGTGAGAACTAGAAGCGTGTATATGCTTAGGAATCAGGCCGGGTTTAGAGTTAGAGCGTTTTGCGGTCATTTCCTTGGATTTATAAGGCATTTTTAAAAAGACAATCCTTATCACGAGATACCCACCTCAACCTCCATGACAGCAAACCAGTTGGCCTACGGCCGTTTATTCAGTATTCAAGGGAATCACGGCTCACCCTTATATTTAAAAGTCATTCACTTCTCCGCCACCCGGGGACGCGCTCGGAATGAGATGATACCTGACGGGCACATCACGTCGTATCGACGGGGAAAAAACGTGTCCCCCCCCCCCCCCAAGTTGATACAACACGGTGTGCCCGCTAGGTAGCTCCCTCAAGGAGCGCCTGCTGAAAATAAAGAAACACAAGAATAATGCTCAATAAGACTAGCATCTATTTAGACCGTGACGAAATTATGCAGCGTGCTGGCGCGTGCATGCCTGGACCTACTTAATGCACTGCACTGGATATCAATACGGCCTTGACCCTTATTTATTCGATATGGCGTTTACTGATGGATCGATGGAGTCGATTTTGGTGTACAGTTAAACGAATTATGTAGAAATTGTCAAACAACTAAAGGTGTGAAGTTTTTACACCAAGGCGGTAATAAATACGCTTGACCTAAGGTACACTAATTTTTATTTTTTTCCATTTTTTAACATGACATTGACTTGTTGACTCGTTAGGTGATTTTAGTCTAGAAAAAAACGATTTGTTAGCTTTTTATAATGATCGGAAATGATTAGTTTGTTATGGACTTCAGTTTAGGCTTACACAAAAGCTATAGTGCTACAGTGTTACAAATTTAACATGATTTGCAGTATCAATATATATATAGATATATATAGCCTTTTATATATTCGGTAATTGCATGATTCCCCCCCCCCTAAAACAAAAACAAACAAGCGCTAATTCCCTTTGGATTCTATATTTCACGATGTGTTGAAGGATGTTTTGGGTTTTCCCCACTTTTGTGTTCTGTTGGTTTTTTTATATACATTTTTTTTTTTTGGCATTTTGTGTGGGCACAGCCCTGTGGGTCAAATAATCTAGGCATAAAGATGAATCATAGTATAGACTTTTTGACCACACAATCATAATACGAAATCGACGATTCACTGCTCAATCATAAAATGAAATTGACTGCACAACCATGTTTTTGTCACTCGCTTCCCTCCCTTGACTTATGTCCGTACACACCAGACTTCAGGTTATATCAAAAAGTGTCCTAGATTTAGCTCCCCTTGTGACCATGACCCCATGTGACTCAGTGAGATATATAGTTTTAAAGAAGGGTAAGAACTCACATTATTTCAAGTGTTTCAGGGAAGCGCAAATTTCCCTTTTGTTTTACCATCACAAAGCAATGTCTCCCCAACTGTATGAGTACTAACTTTAACTTGAGTAGATAAACTTGAATGTGTGGTGGTGATTTGTTCTTTTTTACTTGTACCACAACTGACTTCAAGGAAACCAACAATAGGAAGTTTGAGTCAAGGAATGAGTCATAGCTATACAATAACATAATATATATATATATATTTATATGTATATATATATATATATATATATATATATATATATATATATATATATATATATATATATGTATGTGGGTATAAATATATATTTAACACTCATCTTTGTTATGGATTCATTGTATTCAGCGTAAAAATAATTTTAAACTTATTTAAGTACTTAGACATTGACATAATGCTTTAATTTTAATTAATTTTTTGTTTTTCGATTGTTGTGCTTTCAATTATCAGTCTAGTTATGCATATGATGAGGGCTTTAAATGATGTTAATTCGTTGGTGTGCTTGCTTTGTTTGGTTGGCCCATACAATGCTTGCATGTCATTCAGAAAGAAAACTAGTGTTTATATATAGTTCTCCTTGCATTAATTTTAATAATATATTCTGAGTATTCTAATAATTTGTTGTGTTGTTGGCATATTAATAAGCTACTGTTTAATACTTTATGTATTATTACTACTTTGCTATTTACCCTTCTGTCCACAAGGTGTTTTAGATTTAGAGGTTTAATAAATGGTGTCTCTCTGATTTTATGTGAATATTCACTAGTAAAAAAACATCGCTGCTGTGTTATCAATTTTTCCTGATATTTAAATGTTTTCTTTAATCGAATGTACCCAGATAAAAGAGATGCATATTCTAGTATAGGTCAAAGCGATAGGATTATCTTTTAGTATTAATCTTTCCTTTAATTTTTTTTTAGCTGTTCATTTGAGAGAAGAAAGAAAGAAAATCCCTAATTGATAAGAAATTAGACTCAGCCTACAAGTCTCCATTTTATTTTAATCTGATCAGTTTGTGTGTTTGTTTTATATAATGTGCTTGATTATTCAATTATTTGAAAATATTTTTCTTTGTTACAGAGTGATAAATAAAATAGAGAAACATGAGGACCTTAACCAATATGTTGTGAAAGGTAAGAAAAATAAATCAGACATTTTATTGACATATCCTATACTATAATACGAGTTAAAATTGTATGTATATATATATATATATATATATATGTCTGGAAATTTTCTTCAAAAGCGCTCTAACGATAATCTTCATGTTTTAATGCACTACTTGTTTCACCTAAAAAAAAATCGACAGCTTTTCGGCCCCACAAATAAAAATCGGAAATGGACGTTAAACAAAAATACACATTAGATTTATCGTAGATATTGATTTTGGCCGTGAAAACATGCCATTGCTCGACCCACATGTAGTGTGGCTTTCAAGAGCGGTGTTTTGTTGCGTCGCAGTTATGACGTTTAGGGAATACCCGTAGGCTTACTACAGCAGAAAGAAGTTAATTTCTTGTTTAAACTACTGTTGCGCACCGATGATAGAACTAATTTAAAGCAAGACCAAGTGTAATTTATGTAATGCAGGGGTGTCTAAACTACAGCCAGTGGGTAATGCGTGGGCGGACAAATGATAGTATGCGGCCCTCGCGGCTTATTTAGATTAGAACGTCTTCAATATATTTTAGATTAAACTTTAAAATATTTTAGATTAAATTTAAAAAAAAAGAAAAACAAATACATATTTACGAATTATCTAATGCTCAGATAATAGTTTGCCGTTTTAATAATAACAGAATTAGATGAAGTTTCACCAAACTAAAGGTCTATTTTTAACTTTCTTTTATCTGACATTTTTTGAAAAAAAAACAACCTCTAAAACTTTTTTTGTGTTTAAACAATGAATAGCTGTATATAGTGTACACTGTAGCAGATTACACTACACTGTGTATAGTGTTCACTGTAGTAGTATACACTACGATGTATATAGCATACAATGTAGCAGTATACTCTACACTGTAAATAATAAACACTGTATTAGTATCCACTTTTTTAAAAATTCAATGAATGTTTCATTAAAAATATGTATGATTTGCTTATAAAGGCCTACCAAAGTAAGATATATTAGAATATGTTAACATTGTCAATTCGAAATCTGGTAAACTGGAAAAGATGTAAATTCAGTATATTCGTATTTTCCTTATAACAATAGTCAGAAGTGTAATATACTGTTAGTTTTATTGAGGGGCGGGGGGGGGGGGGGGAGAAATTAAACACATCATCTAACGAAGCCTATATATATTATAATCTTTTCATTTGCAGTCTTTTCAATGAATAACCTAATTTCACCGTTAATTATTTAGTATTTAAGTTTAATGCTGAAAATTTAAAAAAATAATTAAAAATGTTTATATTAATCAATATTATATTTTGCCGCGATAGTTTATTTTAAATAGTAACACAAATGGAGGATATTAGATAATGTTAACACCAAACTATATTTTTTTACTTTTTTGTCAAGCAATGTTTGGAATAATACATTGAAAACATTGAAAATCTATATATATAAAAAGATCGTGTTTGTGTCCCCACGGATCCCCATTGGTCAATTTGTGAGTTTGTGTCACTGACTTATTTAGGCCTAGTCCTATATACTGTCTAATAGCTTTTCACATCTGACATGAGCCTTCTCTAGCTAATTTGTTAACGTAGAGGACTGCTGTGCGGGCGACCCGGGTTCAATTCTCCAGTTAGACTATGCCTATTTTTTTTACCCGATTTACATTTATTCGTAGACCTTTTTAATTCATATCAAACATATTTGCCGGCCGTAACTCATTGTTAGCTTGAATGGGTTGAGGGAGGGAGTTAAAAAAATTGACATAATTTTATAGGAAAGTTTGACAGTTGTTAAAGTTAATTAAATAATTCATTAATTGGTCATTTATATAGCGCCTCACTCCATGCTAATAAAAGCATGCTCAGCGCGCTCACAAAATCGAAACGACAATAACACTCTAAAATAGTTTTAAACAAGGTTTCGGCCGATGGAGGCACGAAACGACAATAACATTTTTAAATAGTTTCAAAAAAGTTTTTTGCTGATGGATGTGTATTTGATCAATTTAGTTGAAAAGAAAAGTCGTTAAATTATTCTTGAATGCCTTTTTTGACACAGAGTTTTTCAGTGTCTCAGGTAAGCCGTTCCACAGTGAAGGCGCCACAGATTCAAACGAGTGTACACCAATAGGGGAAGGGGTAGAAGAACTAAAAATTGTAACGTAATTCACGATATTTTAAATTTAAACTTTTCATTTTCAGTCTTTTAAATAATAATAATAATAATAATATTTGTATAGCGCTGCCAACAAACATAATGTAAGCTCAGAGCGAGTTTAACATACAACTAAGAATACGGATATTACACTAGGCCAGGTGACAGAGCAAAATTGATGATTAAAAAAAAGACAAAACAAATAAATGTAGCATTAACCGACCCAACCCATAAATAAGACAGTAAGTTTCTAAAGCATGTTAAATGTTATCGAAGGTAAATATTGAAATAATGAGTTTTTAAGTTCTTTTTGAAAGTAACAGTAGAGCTTGTTCGCCTCAGTTGAATGGGAAGTTGATTCCACACCTTCGGACCGGATACTGAGAAGGCTCTAAGGCCAACGGTCGCCAGAGAGAAACGGGGCTCTTCCAGAAGCGATGAGTTTGCAAAACGAAGTGTTCTTTGCGGGACATAAGGTCTGATTAGTGCCTTGAGATAGGATGGAAACTCGTTATTAAAAATGCACTGATGGCAAAGTAGCGCCACTTTATACTCAATTCTGGCTTTCACGGGGAGCCAGTGGAGCGAGCGTAGAAGAGCAGTTCCCGAGTCTCTTTTAGACTTGCACATAAACAAACGCGCAGTACTTTTATGTATTCGTTGTAGCCTGGCGATTTAATGACATAAATGACATATATTTCTGTTGGATTTAAAACTGACCACTCTAGCCTACATGTTTTTTTTTGGTTTAAAATGAGATTAAGCTGTTGTTTTTTGTTGTTGTTTTTTTTTTTTTGGGGGGGGGGGGGGGGTTATCGGGCAAAATCTAGATATTAGACTGCACAAATAAAAATCTGCTTCGACTGTTAGAATTTAAAGCCCATGTTATTCATAGTAGAAAAAAGAAAAAAGACAAATACAATTTATTGGTCTGGTAAAGAAGTATTTTTAAAATTTATGCACTGTTGTTTTAAATACACATGATGTTAAGGTACAAGCGCCTGCTCTTTATTACCGATCGAATGATCGGTCACCTGGTACTTATGATTAGACGTGTTCTAAAGAAAAATCAATTTTGGTAATATCAACATTTTGCCATATGGAATGAAATTGTGTGATGAAGGCTTATATATAAATGCATTTTGCCATATTGATTCTTCAATTGTTAACTTAAAAAACATTTTCTTTTCATACAAACCAAAGCCTTTGCCTTATAAAATGGTTTTAAAGAAATCTTTATTTAGCCTGTGCAAATCATTGAAATTGATGCTTATAGATTAATGACACTTGAAATTATGATTACAGTGACGAGGCAGTCAAGTATTTGACTATGGCTAGATTACATCAACTTCTACTTTGCTTATTGATCTTATGGCCGTGCATGGAGACCATCCAAACAGATGATGAACCAAATACAGAGGGCATCATCGGTCTTAGCGCCCTGTTAAACGAGAATGGTATATTACACTAATCTTTGATCTAGTTTAAGAATATCAACATTTAAATGTGCTTATACTTATATAGCTAGTTGTCTTTTATTATGTCTCAGTGCCTATGGTGGGTTGAAGATAGTTAAACCCTTGAAGAATCATATTATTCACACACTTGCACAGCCTAACTTTCAAATAATCAAGAATGAACAATGGCAGCAGTATATACACAGTTAAAAAAAACTATTTAATTAATAATGACAAACATATACATCATCCATAAAAAACAATCATAGGTTTCAAAACTGATTCAAAACTCTAATAGTTGTCACAAAAGTCTCTCTATAAAACAATCATAGGTTTCAAAACTGATTCAAAACTTAACTCTAGTAGTTGTCACAACAGTCTCTCTATAAAACAATCATAGGTTTCAAAACTGATTCAAAACTCTATTAGTTGTCACAAAAGTCTCTCTATAAAACAATCATAGGTTTCAAAACTGATTCAAAACTTAACTCTAGTAGTTGTCACAACAGTCTCTCTTTAAAACAATCATAGGTTTCAAAACTGATTCAAAACTTAACTCTAGTAGTTGTCACAACAGTCTCTCTTTAAAACAATCATAGGTTTCAAAACTGATTCAAAACTCTAGTAGTTGTCACAACAGTCTCTCTATAACTTGACTGACTGACCCGATGGGGAGAACAAAGTCTACCTCTACCTGTGACCACTCTGGCAAATCTGACAAAATATAAACAATGTGACCACCAGTCCACAAGGGAGGTAATGAAAAGGAGGGGTAGGGGTGGTATAGGAAAGAACTCTGAACCTAATGACTTTCTACGTCATACTTTAGAAAAAAAAAATTCCTTTTACAAAATTCCATTTAAATGTTTGCTCTAAATTGTGTATGGAAGCAACATAATAACGTAATAGATTTGAAATGAACAACAAAACCCTGAATGTCTTTAATGAAATCTATTGCCTACAGGTATTGCATTACCTACAGCTGCAGTGACGGGAAAGTCCTACCTTTATGTCGGTGACCGGCTTCAACTTGACTGTACACTCCCACCAGATTTCATTGACCAGGGATACACTGCAAAAGATATCAATTTCCAAAAGTCAACGCCTCTAAGGGTAAGGTATATCGTTGGTTGTCCCTCCTAAACTGATAGAAACTTATGACATTAACGTCATAACATTTAAAGAAACTCTTAAAATAGGAAAGTCTGCAGATATTTTAAATAAATAACTTTCGGTAGTTAAAGGGTCAACTATTATATGTAAAATGTCTTATTTCAGTATAGTCATCTCCTTGTTTTAATTCATAGCCACAGCAGGACTATAAGTGCATTGAGGCACAATACATCATGGCTGCTAACAGTAGTACTGCTGTGTTGTCCATAAACAACATCACAGAAGAGGAAGCAGCCACATATAGCTGCATTGCTGGGGCTTGTGAGAATGGTCAGAATTATTCAGGCAAATTTGTGGATTCTGCTGATGACATTAAAGTGCAGTGTAAGTGGTCGAAAGTGTAGTTTCAGTTAATCAAAGAACAGAATGGCCAATTATAATTCAACAGTTCATTCCAGGATAAAGGACACACTTAACCCTTACCGTACTGACCTACTTCTATCTATGCTGCCTTCAGTTCCGCTATATACGCGCCTGGGACTGTAAGGGTTAAAAAAGGACAAATATCATATATGTTTTTAAACATAGGAATTAACTAAAAATGGTGTAATCCATTCCCAGCCCCTGAATTTAGCCAATTTAGTCTAAGAAATTTATTCTTTGGAAATCAAAAGCATTTTAGTTACATGTTAACCAATTCTTATTATTGCTTTTTCCTTATAACAATGATTGAATTGTCCTGAAGTAATAATTATACTGTTGGTCCTCATTAACACGTAAAAATAATAATGGTCAGTGTGCTCTCTGTGTGAATTGTAGTGGCAGATGTATTAGTATGTAAATTTTCATCAGAAATTCACCTTTTCTACAGTTTTTATCTTTTAATCAGTTTTTATCTTTAAAGTTTACTGAGGTTCCTTGTCTTTGGTCCGAGCGGGCAGAGATTGGACAACATCAGGGCTATAACCTGGGGTCGTAATCTTGACATTCCAGTGTGCTAACTGCAGGACCAGCCTGTCTCTATTGAAATTATATGCAAAAAAATGAATTTTCCCTAACTTTTTCTATTCTGATGACTGAAATACTTTTTTAAACCAGGGGAAACAATCTTTGCATTTTTATCTGGGATGGAACCTCATACCTAATTCTATTTCCCTTAGCTAGCTTTTTTATTTTTTTCTAACCCTCCCAGAAGGTAGCAAAGAAATCTGTAAATATCATCTATACACTTGTATTGTTTTGTGTTATGCTTTCATATCATTTAAAAAAAACTAAAAACAGATTTTTTTTACAAACAATTTTAAACCACCTTTATTTGCTTTATGATCAGCTTAAAAAAAACTTCTGCATTTTTGTTTGTTTAGATAAACCACATAATGTGACTGACATACACTGTTTCCTCTACAACTGGAATAATTATATAAGATGTACCTGGAGGCATCCAGTCCAATATATTGAAAGCCTGAATGACACCTACGTCACATTTGTTTATAACTCTGATCCGACAATGTAAGTTGTAGAAAAAAATATAGCAAAAATAATCCATTCATCCCTCTGAGATAAAAGCCCTTGCTGATCCTTTTATCTGCTTCACCATCTTCTTCCTACATCTTCACCAGTTTGTTGAAGACAACAAAATAGTATGGTAGTGTGTGAGTTAATATGTCTATTGTAGAAGTATATTTCTGTCCTGGTACAATAAATAGTTTCATTTTATATTGTTTGAAAATATTGTTCATTAATAATGCATTGACAAGTCTTATTGAGGCCTGACCTTTTCAAAAGTTCATGGGCTTATCAGGTTCATGACCTTCTGGTCTATTTCTGGCAACACACAATGTTATTGGCTTGTTTCAAGTAAAGCTTTTGCTGATGAGTGACAATATATTTCAACCTCTGGTCTTTTATAAATATAAAAATAAATAAATAAAAATAAATATACAAAGGCTACAAGATTAGTTATGAGGAATCTCTATTTTTAACATCCAAAATGAATATGCAATAATTAATAGTCCACGTTTCAGTAGCAATAAGTTAAATTTAGATAACTTTATAAAATAAAATAGTAAAAAACAGCGATTCTTGGCTATTAAAAAACACTGTCCTTAGAAACATAAAGAGGCAAAACAAAAAATTATTTTGCAATAAGTTTGGGAATAAAATGGGTGATTATTCTGACATTTACAATCCATAGTTTTCTTTTGGCAACATTTTTTGGAAATGAAATAAAATTTAATACCCTACATATTTTCTTACTCGCAATACAACCTGTAACGAAGCACAGGCATGTTTTGTTAAAAAATGCTGGTACACTATGAACTTTTAGTTTAATCATGCATGCATAATCATTAAAACTTGTCCATTGATACTTAAAAATGTTATCCAATTAAATTTCAATTAGTTATATTCCTAACATTCCTTTAACCTCAGTTATCAAACAAAATATCTCAGATCATGTTTGTCCCTTGCAGAAATCGAGTAGTGGACTGTCCACAATTGACAATGACCAACTGTACCATTAACAAAATAAGCCCTGTGAATTACACAATGCAAATCAATGTCACCAATAAAAGAACAAAGGATAATGCAAGCCACATTTTTTACTTCAATCCTAATCAGTCAGGTAACTGCAACAAAATATAGATTTAATCCTTCCTCATTTGTTAAACAACAGCTGCTTAGCATTAAGTGGGAATAGGACAGTAGCACTTAGCATTAAGTAAAACCAGTGTAGCCACTGCTTAGCATTAAGTAGAACCAGTGTAGTCACTGCTTAATATTAAGTAAAACAAGAGCTCCTGCTGATTAACATTAAGTAGAACCAGTGTAGCCACTGCTTAGCATTAAGTAGTACCAGGGGAGTAGCAGCTTATCATTAAGTAGAATCAAGGCAGTCACTGCTTAGCATTCACTAGAATCAGGGTAGTGGCAGCTTAGCATTAAGTAGTAGCAGTGTAGAGATTCTTATTATGTTTTTATTTACATTCAAATAATTGATATCTGTTAAGCTACTTGTTTTTGTTGGTAGTAAACGTTACGCGTGTCATGTGTTACTTTTAAAAATATATTTTGCAGTGAAACCCGCACCTGTTGATGATTTAAAGGCCACAGACTTACGAAACAATGGCTGCTTCAGAATTAGTTGGCATCACAGTGACAGATATAGTACAAAGTCGTTTAAAATATTCCAGCAAAACTCTACGAGTAAAGAATGGGAGGTAACAGCTTCCACCATTTTGTTTGTTTGATTTCTGTTCCATAAACATCGTTGCATGAGGTTTTCTACCTTTAGTCTAACTATAACATACAAGATGGTTACATTGGTCTGGTGGAAAACGGTTCGCTTAGCTACTCTGAGTATCTTGGGTTCAAATCCAAGTTAAATGCCAGTGTCTTTTTCTATTGGACTAAGAGGTGTACCTTGGTTCTACCCGGCATTAGTTAATGCTAAATTAATACAGCGGGGCATTGCCTAAGCCCCCATAGCCCCCTTGTATGCCTTGGCCAATGAAACTGGTGAACACTGCTACGCTATACTACGAGCCGACATGATCTGTAACAGCCTACATGATCTGTAACAGCTGACATGATCTGTAACAGCCGACATGATCTGTAACAGCTGACATGGATCTGTAACAGTCGACAGGATCAGTAACAGCCAACAGGATCTGTAACAGCCGACAGGATCTGTAACAGCCAACAGGATCTGTAACAGCTGACAGGATCTGTAACAGCCGACAGGATCTGTAACAGCTGACATGATCTGTAACAGCGGACATGATCTGTAACAGCCGACATGATCTGTAACAGCTGACATGATCTGTAACAGCCGACATGATCTGTAACAGCCGACATGATTTGCAACAGCCAACATGATCAGTAAAGCCTTTTATTTCATTCTGTTTTTTTTCTTCACTCTGATTAGATTTGATTTTGTATCCTGGCCAAAAGGCTCATAAATGTCAAATCATCTGTTGCCATTACGTCATGAAGAGATGGCTGGCTATTGATCATCACATACACTCCTTTCTCAGGATTCTAATTATCAGATTTTAATGCTTTATTTCCCATTAAATGTGTAGATAGCTGAAATTGCTTTGTTAGAGAACATCACCAGTGCAGATAGCCAGCTATTTAACATTACATTTTTAATGATATTGATTATTTGCAATTTCAGCTTTACAGAGAAGATTGGTCTGAGATGTTTTTGGAAGTGTGCGACCAGAAACCTCATATAGTCTTAAACATCTCTGTGAAATGCTGTCCCGCCCATGATTGGTCTGGGTTTTGTAGTGATTCTATAAACATCACCTACACAACACCTTCTATTGGTGAGTACAAACGGTTACACGACATTTAAACATGCGACACTTAAACACAGACACTTAACCACACAACAAATAAACACTTAATCCCACGACACTTAAACATACGGACAGTTAATCATAGTGACAGATAAACACACTTCTTCACTATACCGTTACAGACATGCCATCCGGAACCTGGAACCGTTCCGTAAAATGGCCAAAAATTACCCCACTGTTATGCAATTTCACATTAGACCAGTTTGTTCCGCAAAATCTGCGTCTCCAAAAATGCCGTCATTTTAATTAAGAAAGTAATAAAGCGAAATAAACAAAAGGCGTTTGCCAACCTTAGTTTTCTTTTTCTCACTTCCGTTTTAATTTTTAATGCATTTCCTTTTTTTTGGTAGATAGGGCATAAGCGTAGGGCTTCGCGGCACTGTCGACTACTTTGCCGTTTTTGTTATGTCAAATAATTTTAGGGAAACTAAAACTAAACTAATCATTGCTAGCCAAAACAAAATAAGCTTATTACCTTTTAACTTCTAGTTACTTAATAAAAAATAAAAGTAGTCGCTAAATTAAAATTCAAAATAAAGTAAATTAAATTGTTTATTGTCCCGACTGGCCTACTCGAGCCTACTGCTTTAAATCGGCTAATAAAACTGCTGTTGATGTATTAGAACAGACACAATGTTAGTGCATTTATCTAGGCCTATTCAAGCCTATTTAAATAAATTTGCTTAGGGTAAAGTGGCTTAGACCTTTAGACGTAGTCCTAGGCTTAGGCTTATGAATTTAGTTAGTTTTATCAATTGACCAATATCAAGCATTTAAGTTCAATTACCTTTAAAATATAGATAGACCTACTGATTAATTTGACTTTAACCACTTTCTGAGTTTCTGTCCTAGGCCTTAGACTAAGTAGATTGAAAGGTTTATTTTTAAAAAAAACAGCATTGCAATTATTGCGTAATAGCTAAAAATCATATAGGCCTAGCTACATAAAAAGCCACTGTTCTAACTTTTAATAGATTTAGAACCTTAGTTAAACTTACATAAATGTATTCCCCCCCCCCCCCAATATTTTTTTCCGTTAACTCTATATTGACTTAGATTGTATTCTATATATTATTTATATAATATATACAGTCTTATTACTGTAAGGGAAATCATTTTTCCCATTTTTCTTTTAATAATATTATTTAGCGTAGACTATATTGGCTCGAAAATGCTTCCTCCGCGCTTATGTTCCTCATTTTGGTCCCATGTTCCTCATTTTTACCTTGGGTGTTTCTCATTTTGATTTGAGGAGCTAGGCATGTCTGCCGTTAAAATAAATAGGAAATTATATAGATTATGTTGCCAATAGTAAAAAAACGGGGAAAAAAGAGGGAAGGAAAATACCTCATGGCATCAACAGGCCTACGGGGACACCTATGCCTTACGCCCACCCTTAGTTTTCCTCACTCCCATTTCATCGTTATTTATGATGAATTTAAGCTTAATATTTATTTATTTTTATTGAGTTTGTTTTTAGTTTTTGAACTAGAAATCTATGTATACATACAACATTAATTAAACAAAAAAAAAGCATTCAGTGTGTTATCCCGACTTTTTGCTCAGTAAAAGTCTTGCATACCAATTGCGATTCCCCACCTAGTCATGTAATATTAGAATAACCAACCAGAATTGACTTAGGGCGAAAGATGCCAGAAATTGTCTTAAATAAAACTTCTTTAGTGCTTTTCAGAACTTAGAACAGAGTGGATCGTAACTCTGTATAGCGCGGTCTAAGAGTGCGGGGTTGATGCGGGGACTTGAATAACATTTAAACTGATAGTTTATATTGTCAATGAACATTACTCTCATTTTATATCAAACTAGATTTGCTGTGTATCTTCATATTATAATTCTTCATTTATTCACATAATTCATGTACCAAAGGATTTTAGTATTTGCCATTGTTCAGTATTGCCTGCTCCATTGATATATTTGCCTTGTTCAGCATTGCCTGCACTTTCCCTATATTTGCCATTGTGTGTGTAACTTAAACTTTCGCTATACTTCGATTTTATTATCTACATTTCATTTTCAAGTCAGAACTATAATAGAATAAACTTATCACCATATACATTTATCCAACTGAATCGTTACATTTATCCAACTGAATCGTTACATTTATCCAACTGAATCGTTACATTTATCCAACTG
The DNA here is from genome assembly GCA_949126835.1 of Anisus vortex. NCBI lineage: Eukaryota > Metazoa > Mollusca > Gastropoda > Planorbidae > Anisus > Anisus vortex. The sequence continues at coordinate 4,552,213 of OX421493.1, read as the reverse complement.
AATCGTTACATTTATCCAACTGAATCGTTACATTTATCCAACTGAATCGTTACATTTATCCAACTGAATCATTTAGTGTTTTTTTCTTCAAGTATTTTATGTTGTACGTTTGTCAGTTTAGTGTTAAGAAATAATACCTTCTAGATAACAAGCAACAGGTCTGACTTCAAACTCCCCCATTGTGTGATAGCGGGTGAAAACTATAAGCACCTCATCACAATTTGGTAGAAAATATAACCCGAAAATAATAATTTGTAAGAGAAAATTTTGGTATTTATTAAGTTACCTCTTGACCTGTTAATATGCTTTCAGCTCCATCTTCAGGACCAGAATCAACCAATGGAAGTTACTTCACTGGAAATTGTAATTATGGCAATGAAAGAAATGTGACATTTTTTTGGAAGGTATATATATTGATAAAAGATTTAATTAACCCTTTAACTACGTTTTTTAATATAAATATTTGCTGACTTTGCATATGGTAACCATTTCTTTATTATTTATGAAGTCGATGTGAAGTCCTCTGTATATAAGTGTACGGAAGTCGATTTGACGTCCAAGGTATTTAAGGGGTTAAACAAAAATCTGATCAATCCATAATTTTGTTTCTTCAGGTAAATAGGCTTTAGCAGTAGTGTGGTGACAATGCCACCCTGAAATTGAACAAATTAAAAGTAAAAACCTTCAGGTCTGGAAGGTGTCCCTGAGTCTACTCACCTCTTATAGATTAGTTGGAAAAGTTAAAGGCAGATGCCGTGGCCACATAAACGTGGATGCTGTTTCACTTGCCCTTTTGATGAACATGCCTGAAAGGGATACTTTATTATTATTTTTATATACATTCAACATATTGGCTTTCATTACAGCATTACGTTGCTGCAGTTTGAAGTCAAGTTAAGTGGCATTTGGCATAAAATAGGTTAACTGTACTAGTTAGGAAAACCAACAATTTAATATCGTTTAAAACACTTATAAAAAATGCAAGACTTTATTTAAACCATAAACATAATGGGGGACACAATGGTCCTCTGTGTAGAAAGACTGTCTGTAACATACGAGAAGAATTAAAAACTTTAATAGTTTGAAGGAAACTAGACTTTACTTTTATGTGTGTATGTGCTCCACAATAAAATATTGTGGTTGTGTGTGTATGTCCATTTACTGATGGTCCCAGACTGACCTCTTGATGCCCAGGTGACGTTCATTGGGAGTTGCTCCCCACTGGGAGGAAAAGTTAATTTTTACTTTACTCTTTTTGCTTATACATAAACCTAGCCGCTGGGTTAAAGACAAACCATTGGTCGGCTGGAAGAAAGCTCGAGGCTCTGACAAGAGGGACTTTAGAGATATTAAGAGTCTTGCAACGGCATTACGTCTTGATATGAACCCCTCTATACTTTTTAAAAATACGTAACAACTATTATTTGTTGTTGTTTTCTTAGGATGTGATTGAAACATCAAGAAATGGACTGATAACTGGGTTTGAGATCAATTATAGAAAAAAGATCACCGCAGTTGGTGGCAATGCATATCAAGCCACTCTCTCCCTCCCATGTGACTCTAAAGAAATGATTGAGATATATGCTGTCAATGATGCTGTCAATGATGCTGTCAATGATGCTGGCAGATCTCTTCAACCTACTCTTCTTTTGATTGCTCCCTATACATTTAAAGGTTTGTGTTTTTGATACGTTTTGTGACTTTATTTCTCTATTGTTTAAATCCTTGTCAAAACTTTGTGACTGGCAAAATTTTCAGTAGGTTGTTCGCCCCATTTCCCATCATCTTTTTTAGTTGAAAATTTAGCATAGGCATATAGACTATATGACACAATACCTATCAATAGTGGTGCTGCAGGTTACTAGATTTGTTTCTGTTCAGGATAATATTAATGATAGATGATTATATGTCTAGGTGTTTTCCTGAGATCACTTTAATGTCATTTCAATCCATCGATGGTCACCAGTCTCCCTAGTCCTAGTACATAGCTCGCTGTTTTTTTTAATTTTTTACATTAAATAAAAATCTTATAAGCTTGATATCTTAAATTTATGTCTTTTTTAAAATAAAAAAACTATAAAAATTGTATAAGTTTAGTAATTCTATTTCTTTGTTTTTATCCTTTAAATTTTAATGTACACTATAGCTATTTCACATTTAATTCCAAACATAATTTGCTGATTGAATCTTTTTGCCATCTTTAAAAATTCTCTTGTTTGTGAATTAACATAAGTCAGTGCACAATTGAATAAAATCATCATAGTTACATAAAACATGTAGAAAAAAAAGGGATAAGTGTGATTAAATTATATTGCTTAACATTTGTGTATTGACATTCAGTTCCAGACAGTATTCAAGTGTCTCTTGATGTGGAGTTGAACAACACTGAGGCTCTGGTTCGATGGGACAGCAGCGGCCACCAGTCTCTAAGTTATACACTGTTTTGGTGTAACAGCAGTAAATTTAAAGATCTTTGTACAGTAAGTAGATCATAGTACTGTGTGTTACTGTATTCATGTACTGAAAGTAGATCATAGTGGAGTAGCGTTCACCAGTTTCTGTAGCCACTGCATACTAGGAGCTGTGTGGCCAACACAATGCTGAGACGCCTTTACTTTTGTCAGGTACCCATCAGAGCTGGGTAGACTCGGGGACACCCTCCAATCCTTGGGGAAAAAATCCTAGTCTTCACCAGGACCCTTGGTACGCCAGTTGAACGTGCTGCCGCTCGGCCACATTGCCCCTTACAGCTGATGTGGTAAACCATAAATGTCAATAAGAAATAGCAGTGGACCTGGGGCCTTTTATTGTGGGATAGCTTAGTTCACAGTTATTGGTGCTGATTTAGAAGGATTAATGACAACAGTTTTGTTCGACACGTAAAAATATTTTCCTTTTTTTCCCCCTGCTGTCTGGTCACATCAATAAATTCTGAGACTTTTGAACTAATGATTACATAAATGTGACCCGTTCTCACGAAAGGAGACATAAGTCGCAAATACCAATTTGTGCTACAAGCGTTTTTGTGTTGTGGGGTCTTTCCGGTGAATTTTTTATATTTTTGTAAATACTAGGTTATCCATTTCTAAATCATACTTTAATATGTTTTTTATATTTTATTCTACTTAAGAAGAGGAATTCCAGTAAAAATTGACCTAAATGACAGTTTTTTAGTTTTAGGCATTTTTAGTTTTTGCTTCATTTGTATACTTTAACTATCCCCAAATCTAAAATGCATAGTTTGGGTAACATTATTTCACTATTTCAATGTAAAAATTGCATTTGAAACGGCTATACGTTTTAATTTTATTAAATTTTTTTTAACCATATTTACACTACAGTAATATAAAAAATGAGTTTAATTCTATAATTATATGCATCAAATTAAAGGTTAACATCTTGTCTTTTTGGGGCAAAAAATCTTACAACAAACCATTAAGAAATAGATGAGAAAATTGAAGTTTCCCATTTGCCTCCAAAAATATTTTTTTTCTAGAATCGTCAGTTTTTCCGTTTTTTTTCAAAACCTTGTTTCCATGTATATGATTCCCTACTAGTTTTTTATTTACTAACCAATTATCATGCAATTTTGCCCAGATGTTCTATACATTGGTGCTTTCAAAAGTCCTAGACCGATTTTGAAAATAATAAGTAGTTTTTTTTTAAATAAATAGTTTAGTAACTATAAATATAAACATGTTTTTCCCATGTTCATATTATATGCCTCACAAAAAAATTTATAAAAAAATAAATTTTAGTTAAATTCAAAATTCCTTCTGTCAGCCTTGCACAAATGAAGCTTATATATATTTATGCAAAATTTAAATAAATTATATTGATAAATAAAAAAGTAGTATCGTTTTTAATTCAAGTTAAAAATATTAATTTTAAAAAATTGGCCGCCATCTCCATGGCAACCATTTTTTTAAAACTTTTCTCCCAATTTTTATAAGCTTTGTCACTAGTACTATATATGGTCCAAATCAGAAAATATTAAAGCCTGTTTTTCTATCCAATGTAAATTTGTTTATAAATTGATCATTGGTTACGGTATCATATTTTTCCAAAACAAATTCATGGATTGGCTATCGGGATACAAAGGAGATAACAATTAACCTTTCCGTTTTCGAGTTTATGTAAATTTCACAAAATGGAGAGAATCATAGCTTCACTGCTAAATTCTTTGAGAGAAATAAATATATTTGATTTTTTTTTTCAGTTTTATTACAAATTAATATCTTATATACCACTAAAACGAAAATTGAATGCCCTTTCCATTAGTATATAAATTGAGATATTACTACTCTGGTTGCTATGGAGTTTAGACATTTTAATTTGCATAAACTTTAAAACGCCTTTTCTCAAAACTCTAGTTTTTTTGCCTAACTAGCTCTAAGTGTCATATAAAAATGAAATATTGACGTATAATAATAAAGTTGGCATTAAAATAAAGCCTATTCAATGTCCTTTCCAACGATATACATAACTCAAAATGTTGGAAAAACCACTTATGTCTCCTTTTGTGGGAACGGGTCACAAATATACTTTTTTTTTTACTGTGTTTATGAAAACATAAATGTTTAGACAATAATTTTTGTTTATTACTCTGACAGGGAAGTCTATCTTGGCAGACAGTTCCTTCAAATCAGTCATCTATTACAGTACCCATTATAACCCGATATAACTATTTAGACTATAAAATTGGCCTAGCCGTCATGGATGAACACCTGGGGTTGACATCTGCAGTCGTCTGGTCTGAATGTTACTATGATCCCCAAGAACCTATTCGTAAGTTTCTTTTAATCTTCATTGCTGTCGAAGGGAGTGCCAGAGGCATACGTTTCTATTACTCTTTTGGTGCTAAATCAATTTCTAACAAGTGTTAAACTAGAAAGACTATTTTATAGGTTTATATGTATCTTATCTTATATATTGCAGACGCTACTTCTATAAAGAAGATTATTGCATCCTACGCTCATTCATTGTATGAATCTAGTCTTGCATTTTGATTAGTGTTTTAAATTATGTTAAGTTACTGGTTTTCCTGGTTTGTTCAGGCAACACATTCCATGCCTGGATGCCACTCAAGAAGAAGGAGTACCTTTATGTATTTGTTCTTGCATAAGGGATAATAAAAAAAAATTTTGTCCTTATATTTCTGAGAGCATTATAACAGATTGTTATTTTGTTGTATTTCTAAATTAAAATTTCTAAGTTAGTTGATGTTAGTGGAGTCTTATGTTAAATAGCTTGCTCACAAATTTTGTTAAGAACTTGTTTGTTGCTACTTAATATTTTTAGCTGAAGTGAAAATTCAAGTGATACCAGATGATCAGTCTGTAACAGTTATGTGGGAAAGTGTGAAATGCTCAAAATCAACTAAAGTCAAAGTGACAAGCTATATTGTTAAATATTGCATAGTAGAAAGCTGCAAAAGTAAGGCTTTAATTTTTTTTTTTTCAACAATAATTGATTGAACTTTCTTTGATAAAATGTCCTAATGTGTCTTGCCAAAAGTTTTCTATTGATATCAAATGTCCTAACATAATTCATTGTGCTGTTTGGCTATAAAATATGTTATAAAATATGTTATAAATTATAAGTTTTATCTATTAAACACACCAATTAGTAAATTTTCTCGTTTCAATTATTAAATCTTTTTTTGAGTCTTCTTTTTTCCCCTGTTGCTGTAAAAGAAAGTGTTTGATGTTCGCAGAGAAAAATAGCCCCCTCCAAGGATTTGATAGTTTACAATAATTCTCAAATAAATGTTTTTCCAAGCATAAAATTCTATTTTAAAAATCAACAATTCAAGGTTATTAACAGCGTAAAAAAAAAGGATTTTAAAAGTCCAAAATCAATTGTTAATAATTGATTAGGAAAATTAATAATTTTAAAAATTCAAAAATCCATTAGTTATTTATAGGGTCAAAAATGTATTGTTTAAAATTGATCTTTGTATTCCTTTAACAGGTTCTGGTGCAACAGTCATTGAGGTGCAGCCGACAAAGACGCTGTACACCATCTCACAACTGAGCGCTGACGAGAAATATAAATTTGCAGTGTCTGCCAAATCAGAAGGCCGGATCGGCCCAGACTCAGAGTGGCTCGACGCCCAACCCAAAGTTCCTACAAGTATGGAGAAACCAAATAAATACAAAACCAAATAAATACAATTTTACTAACTTTACTAATCCGAATTGAACAACTAACTTTTTGTAAAGTAATATTATAATAAATTGTGATCACCACTGAGCTAGAAGTTAACATTGAGTTTCTTGGTGTTTTGTTATTTATTAAAGCTTGTGTAATTTAGCTTTGCAAAGCTATTCAGTCTCTAATGGATGCCAACAACAATAATGTCACTGTATTAGAGCCTTGTTGTTTAATTATATTTTAATTTTGTTAAGAAAATCAGCTTTTGTAGTATGTGATTCTTCTTAACTAATAAATGCAAATTTAAAGAATGGTCCTATTACTGTAAGGCATAACTGTATATATATGTATATAACTTACAGTACTAAAATAAATGTAGATACTGTCTGCATTATCATGACAGTAATTTACCAAATGAAATGTCTTACTTTTGTGTCATCATGAAAGTAATAACTAGATGCCATTTGTCATACTTTGGTGTCATCATGACAGTAATTTACCACATATCCCTTATGGTACTATTGTGTCATTACGACACCATGTCTTGATTTTTTTTACGTTTTGGAAAACATTGGAATACCTATATACACTACAGCTGTTCATTACGACATATAAGTATATAAATATACTAGTGGTTATTCCCAGCCAAAATGACGGAGAAACAAATGATTACAATTATGTAAAAAGAGAAAGAAAAAAAAACGAACACTATTACAATAAAAACTGTAGTGAGAACGTATCTTTCAGTATTTAGTTTTTGTTAATTTTTTTATTGAAAGTATTTCAAAGGGAGATCATTCTGAAATTGGGCTCAGTTTAGAACCTTAACACACAGTGATTAGTAATAGGTCTAAGTTTATTTTTTAAAATAAATTTACGAATTAAGCCATATTGTTTATATAATAAACATTTCTTTTGGAGGAAGTTTCCAATTTAACTTTTGTGCCAATTGGTCAAACAGCCTAGGAGCCTATAGTGAACAAACATATATATAAACAAACTCACTGTACTTTTGTGTATTGATATATATATTCTTAAAGTTTGTGAAAAGCTTGGGGAATCTGAAATGATTTTAGTGTAAGAAACGCAAGAAATCAAAATATTGAGTTCTAAGGGTCCAACAAAGTTATAATACACTGAATTCATGTTGTTATGAATATTTCACTGTCACTACTTCTATAAAGAAGATTATTGCATCATTGTTTTAAAATGATAAGTTACTGGTTTTCCTGGTTTGTTCAGGCAACCCATTCCATGCCCGGATGCCACACTGGAAGAAAGAGTATATAATAATAATAATATGATATGATAAAATATTTATTTATTAGTTCATATAGTTTCATTCTGCTCAACCCTTTATTTAATCATTTGATTTTCTTTTCAGATTTTTTGAAATATATATATATATCAATAGCAATCGTCTTTGTGCTTGTCATTGGTGTTGCTTGCTGCCTTTTACACAAGTAAGTGTTATACAAACATGGCAAACTAAAAATGTTTCTAGATTATTACTGGACATAATCAATCATTTATTTCTGGAATAACTAAAAATATGCTTCACCTTATATTGAAGGTTATTAAACATTTAAAAAAAACACATTATTTTATGCAATTTTTCATTTTTATGTTCATTACGGTAATTTATTCTCTTTTTATCCATTTTCTTACATTCTGATTGGCCCATTGCTTTGACCCAATTAGCCAAGTATTTTTTTTCTTAATGGCTAGACCCTTTTAGTTTTAATAAGAAAGCTAATTGTATTTATTTAACAACCTTTTTTACTATTTTCAATGAGTTTTTTAAATGTAAAATAGAGCAATTGAGTCCCATTACAGTCTTGAGCTGCTGCGATGGTACATTTTATAATGAGCCAGATTTAGCAGCTTGTAATAAGGAATGAGTTAAAGCCTTACTGACTTATCTTGAAATATTTTGATTCCCTTTTGCACTACAGCTTCCCCACCTCCTTCCAACCAGTAAAGTATCTCTGTCTGACCGATTCGATCCATAGTAAAGCAGTGTTTACAAGTTTCTGTGGCCAAAGCATACTCGGGGATTGTATGGCCAGAACAATGTCCAGCTGCCTTTACTTTTCCCCAACTAATGTCGAGTACTTATAAGAGCTGGGAAGACTTAGAGGTATCCTCTAGACTAGAGATGGGAATCGAAGCCTCATTTAGCAGTGCGGGTTCGGTTCGGTGAGACCATAAGTTCGGGTTCGGTTAGCTGGAAACCACAGTTCGAGTTCAGTGTGTTCGGTTCGGGTTCGGTTCGATTCCCATCTCTACTCTAGACCCAATTGCTTTCACCAGGATTAGAGCCCAGTATTTCTTGTGTTTCAGACAGCATGCTATCACTAAACCACCATTCTCCACCCTTCCACCCAGGTCTAACCATCATTTTGTTGCCTCCCTGACCAGATCCAAGCTTTTTGAAATCCACCTCCTTGTTTTCCATCCATCTTGGTCTCAGTCTTTATGTCTCATGACCCCTTTAATTTCTGGTGGTACTGTACTTTAGTCACCACTGTCTTCTGCCATTCTTTCCAAGTGGCCTGCCTACCTCAGTCTGTCTTTATGTCTCATGACCCCTTTAATTTCTGGTGGTACTGTACTTTAGTCACCCTGTCTTCTGCCATTCTTTCCAAGTGGCCTGCCTACCTCAGTCTGTCTTTATGTCTCATGACCCCTTTAATTTCTGGTGGTACTGTACTTTAGTCACCCTGTCTTCTGCCATTCTTTCCAAGTGGCCTGCCTACCTCAGTCTGTCTTTATGTCTCATGACCCCTTTAATTTCTGGTGGTACTGTACTTTAGTCACCCTGTCTTCTGCCATTCTTTCCAAGTGGCCTGCCTACCTCAGTCTGCCCATTTTTTATACCTGCTTACACTGATAGCTCCTCATAAAGATTAAACAACTCTTGCTTTGTTAGTATCCTCCATCCATCTGCATTGTGTACTGCTCCATATAACTACCAAGTATTTATCACCTATATTTGGCACTTTCAGGAGCCGGCTGAAGACCCACCTATTCAAGTAGCAGTTTATTATTTTTCATGTATACATTTTTGTCTTTTATTCGTTGTCTTTTTCTTTGTCTGTGACTGTTGACAGCGCATAAAACTGTTCCCGACGGGATACGCTCTATATAAGTCTTATTATTATTTTTATTATAGAAATTTTTAAAGCCATTTATTTGCCAGAAATTCATCTTTTACTTAACCTTTTATTGTATTGGCTAATTTAGTCAAATTTAAACTAACACACAACCTCTCTAATTACAGTGTTTGCAAAACAAGTAGAAATAAAATAAAATCCATGCTACCAAATCAGGTGAGAGCGAAAAGTGTTATTTTAATTCAGTTTGTTTATTACACAAGAAACAAATCTCATAACTGACTCTGATTACATTTAATTTGGACTAATTTCATATTACTTAATATAAATGGACTATAAATATATATTTGTTAAAATTAAAAGATCATCACATTTCAAAAAGACATTTTATATCTGGATAAGAATGGAAAACATTATTGTTTCATAATATTTTTTTTTATTTATTACAATTTTTAAATAGGATTACACACAAGAAATAAGCACATGTGACTCTCAGTCAAGCTCAGAAACTGAATCCTCTAATGAAACACTTTGTCATGTAAGTAGTATAAAGCTACTGACTGATTTTTTAAAATAACCTATTGTAAAGTGGTCTAAGTAGATGATTTTGTCAATATCTGGAAATGTTTTCTTTTTTTTTGTTATGTTTACACCAAACCTGAAAGAACCAATCTGCACTTAATAAGCTATATTTAATTAAAAGTCAAACATTAAAATATACTGTGGAATGATAGTCTTGCATATAGAAAAATTTGCATGAGCAGATAACTTCTGTACAGTTTTACAGATTTAATAGTGTTAAGGGAGAGGATACTGCTTTATTTCAAATTCCTTTTTTTTAAAATGCATTTGAAATAGCAAACCAATTTTTGCTGACTTTCTGTTCAGACAAAAGTAATTTACAGACAATAAAAATCTTCTTTGTTTACTTACTACTAATCATCATCTTTGTTTACTAAAATGTTTGTGACAAACATTTGGTTTTGCTACTTTTTCTCAGAATATTGAAATCAAAGATGAAGAGTCACCAGGCGCTAGAGAAGACAATCAAAGCTTGTGTGTAGAACTCTCTGATTCCTCAGGCTCCACCAACAACAGCAGAAGCAGATTAATCAAAGACAGCAAGACAGTTTCGAGGAAATGGGTTGGGAGGAGACAGAAGGAGAAAATAGACCCGATTCGTCTTGATCAGTTTTCTGTCGTCGGTTGCTCTAATCATGTTGCCAACTCACCAAAAGAGGAACTTCCTGGGGTCCGCATCACACCAGTTCATAAGGAGACAGAGGCCATCTCTCTGTATTTAAAGTTCAATGAAGGAGGAGAGCCAGAGGACAGTGATGATTTCTTGACCAAAAATAAAATGTACCCTCTTGAAATCATTGTCCAGAACATGAAGGCGTGTGGGGCCGAGGTGGTCTCAAGCATGAAGGAGTGTGGGGCGGAGGGGGGCCCAAGCTCTGGCAGCATCGAATCTCTAACTACAAGCCCATGCGCTGAGTACATGAATGTGAATGTTGATCATTCTTTGGTGCCCAGATCATCGGAAAGACCAGATTCAGCTTGTGTTCAGATGGTTCTGAGTGACACGCCGGTAGTTTTAGGTCAGATCAGTCCTAACTTGCTGAGTTCGGAACAGACCCTTCCACCACCTGGAGATATTAACTGTGCTCATTATGTGAAAATTGCTGGATCAGAGACACCAGCATGCACAAACCAGGAATATATTCCTTGTATTGTTCCAGCCAATGGTAGGGTTAATCAGTCTCATGAAGATGCAAGGGTTAGCTTTCAGCCTATGAAAGACTCCCCTTATCAGTGTCAAATAGGATCGGACAATAACCTAAATGACCAATCACATACATGCTTGGCAACTAGTTCAAATTATCAGCCTAAATTAGACATTGAGAATCAGTCTTTTACAGAATCACTTTTTGATTCCCAAAGTCAGTCGAACAATAGTTTAGATTATAAACTTCGCTCATCATTAAATGAAGCCTCACAAAATCAGCTTTGGAAAAACTCAATTAGTCCAATCAATGTAGGTTCAAATGATAGCACAAATAATCAGCCTTATGCATATGCAGATCATAGTTCAGAGTATCAACCTGACGCAGACAATAAGAATCAGCCTTTTAGAGACTCACCAAACAATTCACACAGTCTGTCAAACAAAAGTTCAGATTATCAGCTTCACAAATTCTTAAATGAATTCTCACAAACACAAAATCAGCTTCGCACAAACTCAATTAGTCCAATCTGTACAGAGTCAAATGATAGCACAAATAATCAGCCAAATGCATCTACAAATAATAGTTCGGATTATCAACCTAAAACAGACAATAAGATTCAGAGTTTTGGAGAATCACCTTATGAGTCAAACACTAGTTCAGATTATCAACCTAATGCAGATTCACGCACTAGTTCAGATTATCCACCTCATCCAGATTCTCGTACAATTTCAGATAATCAACCTCATCCAGATTCACGCACAATTTCAGATTATCAACCTAATGCAGATTTACACACTAGTTCAGATTATCAACCTCATCCAGATTCACACACAAGTTCAGATTATCAACCTAATGCAGATTCACGCACAATTTCAGATCATCAACCTCATCCAGATTCACGCACAATTTCAGATTATCAACCTCATCCAGATTCACACACTACTTCAGATTATCAACCTCATCCAAATTCACACACAATTTCAGATTATCAACCTCATCCAGATTCACACACTAGTTCAGATTATCAACCTCATCCAAATTCACACACTAGTTCAGATTATCAACCTCATCCAGATTCCTACACTAGTTCAGATTATCAACCTCATCCATATTCACACACTAGTTCAGATAATCAACCTCATCCAGATTCACACACTACTTCAGATTATCAACCTCACCCAGATTCACACACTAGTTCAGATTATCAACCTCATCCAGATTCACACACTAGTTCAGATAATCAACCTCATCCAGATTCACGCACAATTTCAGATTATCAACCTAATGCAGATTTACACACTAGTTCAGATTATCAACCTCATCCAGATTCCTACACTAGTTCAGATTATCAACCTCATCCAGATTCACACACTAGTTCAGATAATCAACCTCATCCAGATTCACACACTACTTCAGATTATCAACCTCACCCAGATTCACACACTAGTTCAGATTATCAACCTCATCCAGATTCACACACTAGTTCAGATTATCAACCTCATCCAGATTCCTACACTAGTTCAGATTATCAACCTCATCCAGATTCACACACTAGTTCAGATTATCAACCTCATCCAGATTCACACACTACTTCAGATTATCAACCTCACCCAGATTCACACACTAGTTCAGATTATCAACCTCATCCAGATTCACACACTAGTTCAGATCATCAACCTCATCCAGATTCACACACTAGTTCAGATTATCAACCTCATCCAGATTCACACACTAGTTCAGATTATCAACCTCATCCAGATTCACACACTAGTTCAGATCATCAACCTCATTCAGATTCACAAACTAGTTCAGATTATCAGCCTCACACATGTGTAAACAAAAGCTCAAATAATGAGACTCATGCAGACAATAGTTTAGATTACCTGCCCCACACAAACTACAGTCATCATTCTCACACAGATTCATTTAACCAATCCCACATAGGCATAGACTACGAGCCACAAAACTTATCTCTCTCTGGCTCAAATGAAACTTCCAATAACCACAATCAATTTAACTTGAACAGTGGGTCAGATTATGCGCCCCTGGATAGCCTTGCCGGTGGACTAGATGAGCAGTATGATCCAGGTATGAACAACTCTTTAGATAATCAGTCTTTGCCAGACGATATTGACGTATGTGAGGTTGTGCCATCGTCAGACCCATGCGATCGATTTAATTATGTTTCTAACATTAATGTTTAAACTATATCCATGAGATGTTATCCATTATAGTTAGATGAGTTAAATGCATGAGAAAAACAACACTATTTTAATCAGTTTATTTATATAGGCCAATGCCATCCGTCTGTCCTCAAGGGACGATTGCAAAATCTCTTTTTCCTCTGCCCTTCGACTTTCTCCTTTTCGCTCCTTTCTGCAAGGGTGGTCTCTGCACCTTTGTCTGCCAGGAGGCGCGTTCCTCGGCAAGGTTCTCCCATGATTTACGGTTGATGTGAGCCAGAAGCATGTCATTTTTGCATACATCTTTAATACCAGTTTATGTTGTCAACTTAAAGACAACTTATATATGCACATCTATCTGGTATTGTTTGTAGCCAGTTCAGGACTGCATTGTGAAGAAAAAGGGTTCATACATTATGTGAAGCTTTAGAATTTTAATGTTGGGGACAAAAATAAGAAAAGTCACTGTGAATCACTAGACTCTTTTCCGTAGTTTTAAATTTTGAAAAAAGGTAAATTTAGATTGGCCATAACACTGTAGAATTACAGGTAAAAAAGAGTTGTTTTTTTTTAATAAATCATAATGATGTATTGGGCTAGTTTTGTATTTTATAAATTACCTGTTTGGGTAGAATGGGGAAGGATCACAAACCTAAATTGTTATAGATTGAAAAAAAACAACACTATCATGTACTAGATTCCCCATACTTCCTCTCTTTTTGTCTCCATAGAAAAGGAAAGAAGGTAGATTTCATCCTCCCCTTTGAGTATAGTTTTGAGTTTATACTTGAATTACTAACTATAAGGATTTTAAATGATGTTAAGTTGTTGGTTGTCCTGACATCTAAATCAGTCCATGCCCAAATGACACTATCTTATCTTATCTTATACATTACAGACGCTCCTTCTATAAAGAAGATTATTGCGTCCTACGCTCATCCGTGGTCCGAGTCTAGTCTTGCATTTTTATTAATGTTTTAAATGATGTTAAGTTACTGGTTTTCCTGGTTTGTTCAGGCAACCCATTCCATGCCCGAATGCCACTCGGGAAGAAAGAGTACTTATATGCATTTGTTCTTGCATAAAGGACAGGGAAAGTGTTTTTGTCTTTATGTTTATCTGAGCTTTGCAACAGGTTGTCATTGTGTTGTATTTCTAAATTAGAGTTTAATACCTTATGTATTATTACTACTTTACTCTTTGCCCTTCTGTCTTCTAGTGTTTCTAGGTTTAATGATTTGACTAATGGTGTTACTCTTGTTAATTGGGAATATTCGCTAGTTATGAACCTTGCAGCTCTTTTTGAATTTGTTCTAATTTTTTAATGTTTTCTTTAGTTGATGGGTCCCATACAGGTGCTGTATATTCTAGTATAGGCCTAACTAATGTGAGATAGCATTTTAGTCTTATGTTCTTATTACATTTGTAAAAGTTCCTTTTTATGAATCCTAATGTTTTGTTTGATTTTTTAATTACTTCATCAATATGAGTGTTCCAAGATACTTATCATTTATTATTACTCCTAGATACTTAGCATTGCTAGTTTGAGTTAGTTCTTTACTATGAATGAAGAAGTTTGCTATTATTTGTTACTTTTTTTTGGATACCCTTATTAGTTGGCATTTTTCTGGGTGAAAAGACATACTCCAGTTTGATTCCCATTTTTGTAGTTCATCTAGGTCTTTTTGTAGAAGTTCACTATCTTTTCCTGTCTTTATTATTCTATAAATTATGCAATCATCGGCAAATAATCTTACTTTTGTTCCAGTGTTGATGCAATTTGGCAGATCATTAATATAAATTAGAAATAGTAGGGATCCTAGAACAGTTCCTTGTGGAACTCCTGAGTTTACAGTTATTGGTGATGACTTAGAGCCATTTATTATCACTGTTTGTTCTCTGCCTATAAGAAAGTCCTGAATCCACTGATGTAAGGGACCAGAGATGCCAAAATATTTAAGTTTTTTTGTAGACTAGAAGGATGAACTTTATCAAATGCTTTTGAAAAATCTAGTAATATAGCATCAATTTGGTTTTTATTATCTAATCCCTTAGACAAGTCATCTATTAAGCCTATTAATTGAGTCTCACATGATCTATTTTTCCTGAAGCCATGTTGGTGTGGGCACAGTGCATTAAGTTTGTCTAGATGATTTACTATACTACTATATATTATATGTTCAAGTAATTTACATGTTATGCTGGTTAGAGAAACAGGTCTATAATTACCGGGGTCAGATTTATCTCCTTTTTTTAAAAGGGGGGTTACATTAGCTAATTTCCAATCTCTGGGCACTTTGCCCTGGTTTAGAGAGGCCTGAAAAAGTATTTTAAAGATTGGAGATATTTCATTGGTTAGTTCTTTAAACAGTCTTGCTGGTATTTCATCTGGATCAGAAGCTTTGTTTGCTTTTAAGTTGGTTAGGAGTTGTTTAATGCCTTTTTCATCTACATTTATATGTCCTATCTATTCTAGTTTGTTTAAATTTATGAAGATTTCTTTGTCACCTGGATTTGAAAAAGATGATGCAAAGTGTGTGTTAAGGATATTAGCTTTGGTTTCATTATCATTATAAGTTTCATTGTTTTGGCCTTTTAGTGGAGCTATGCCTGTAGTGTCCATTTTTCTTGATTTAATGTAGGACCATAAGTTTTTATTATTATCTTTAGAAATTACATTGTTTACATATTCATTTTGCAGCTGTCTGCTTAGTTTCTGAGTTAATTTTTTAATTTTTAGGTATTTTTTATGTAGTCTAATTGAATTGGTTGCCTTAAACTTTTTTAATAGATTTTCTTTTTGTTTACACAGTTTCTTTAGTTTAGTGTTAAACCAACATTTGTTAATTTTATTTGATGTTTGTTTTGTTGGCACAGAATCAGCCATTATTGCTTTTAAGTTTGTTTTTATGAATTGCCAAATATCTTCAACTGAACTATTTATATTGTATTTAGTAAGAAAATTGGTTTGGAAAGGAGGAAAGAGAATTTTTTGTTCATTTGTTTTTGCATGTGTAATAAGAAAAGGGTTATTATATCTTCAATTCTTTCTTAGTATTTTATTAGATTATAATGTTGTATTTCTAAGCTAGATGTTAAAACACTTCTTTGCTTTGTATACCTTCTCTAGCCTGATGATTTGTAAAAAATATTTACTAATGGTTTTATATTAACAAAGAGATTATGTAACTAATGTTAGCAAAGTTATTGATTATCATTTTCAAAGAACTTTTATGTTCTTAAATATTTATTTTTTATTTAGAGTACATCTTTATGTTATTGAATGAACAAATCTTCAATAAGCAAGTTTTTTGGGTTCATATAATGACTTTGTATAAAGTATCATATAATATATTATGTACATATATATATAAATATATTTTGTGAGTATATATATAAATATATTATGTATATATATATAAATATATTATGTATATATATATAAATATATTATGTGAGTATATATATCTATATAAAGTAGTCTGTCTGTGTGTTCAGCCAATCATATTAGTTAATTTAAAGACATGTGAGCTTATCGTCTCATATTTATATACTTTTGCGATCTCACTTCGGACATCTGTCTTTGCTAGCTAATTGGTTAACGTATCTGTCTGCCATGAGGGCGACCTAGGTACCATTTTCCATTGTGTCTCTAACTTTTTTTATAAATTTTTAAAATCTCAATTAATGTTAGTTTTTAAAAAAAGATTGTAAATCTACGAGCAACACCGGGCAATTTTGATTTTTTTTCAATGAAAAGAATTGTATTATAAAAAATACAATATTTATTTAAAATCACTTTCCTAAAAGTCTTCAATAAAAAAATTAATTATTAGATTTACAGCTTTCTGTTCATTGTAGCTTATAAAATTTTTATATGTGGCATATACTGGCCTGTTTTATATTCCTCTAGGCAATTTAGCATGTATAATATATATATATATTTATTTATTTATATGTATATATATTTATATATACATATATGTGTCCCTCCTGAGTCGCTTTTGAGATATCCTTATAGTGATTTGAATGCTGAATTCAATTGTTAAAACCATTTAAAAATTGGAGAGTCTCTTAGCTAAGGTGTTTTACTGTAACTTTTAAAATTTGATTTTGAGAAACTGATCCCTTGCCCTAGCATCGCATTTTGATTACACGAGTTTCCCCGAAACACTACTATTAATGTAAGCTTTTTGGCAGTAATTTCTAGTTTTAAAAGACCAATGATATGTTAGATTTTTTGAAAATGAGAGAGTGCTCTTTTGAACAATGCTAAATACGATGGGTCATCTTTCACATGAAACATTACATGAAGTTACTTTTTAAATTTAAAAAAAAATATTTCTAATTATTTATGAAATAAAAAATCACCACAAAAAAGTGCAGAAATAAATAAATAATTAAAAATCCATATTTTACACCCCTACAACATTTTCAACTTTAGCTCAAAATAGCTTGAGACACAAAGCGACTCATTTTGTGGTGGTGGTTACATATATACAGCAAAGAGAAATATTTATATTATTATTTCAAGGAATGAATGGTTTAAATAACAGTACATGCAATTTTCAAGCCATTGTTTTTTTAGATGAGTTATTAGGCTCTTTTTTCCTTTTGTGATATTTTATTTAGACCAACCGGTGAAAAACATTTGTTTGTATATATAGTATGTTTTTTTTTTTCATGTTTGCAATATAACTAGAGATTATGCTATTCTTATTTCATGTCATTCCACAATCTAGTCAGTTGGCTATACATTTTTTTATTTTACTAACATATAGACTTGGTGTAGAAAAATGTAATATTGTTTTAGATGTTTTTTTTAAATTTGATTTGAGAGAACAAAGATTATACTCCTTAATTAAAGACTATATGTTGGTCTATTGTGTTTGAGTATAAATGGTT
Source organism: Anisus vortex (assembly GCA_949126835.1). Lineage (NCBI taxonomy): Eukaryota > Metazoa > Mollusca > Gastropoda > Planorbidae > Anisus > Anisus vortex. Next base: position 4,534,123 of record OX421493.1, on the reverse strand, counting down.
CTTTATTTTTGTTTTAGGTATGCTGAAAGACGGAATTTATGTAATAAAGTCAATTTTCCATTTATTTGGATCAATAAAGCAATCTTATCTTATCTTTATCTTACCTTATAAGGCTAGTGAAAGGGAGTTCACCAGGTTCCATGATCACGGCTTATCTACGAGGAGATAATGTGGAAAAACCAATTAATTTGTGCTGCAGCCTAACCACTTTTTCCTGTGTATATATAATATATTATATTATGTTGCTCACGCTTTTGTTGAAATACTTGTGCATTATTAATGTTAAGCTTGCAATGGTATTTAAGGAACAACTTATGTATCCATTGTTTTTTGTTAGTGCCTATGCATTTTGTATCTTACAAGAACACAACTCTTTCATTTATTCTAACAGTAATTTTCAACAGCATGTATTGTAGTATATATTATTTTACCAATTCTGTGTTTTTAATGTGTAGACCTATGTACAGTAGTCTGTTTGTTATTTTTGTTTGTTTGTGATAAAATGAACTTTAATGTACGGGGGTAACTAGTCACTCATGTATTGTTGCTTATTGACTCTTAAGATGTTATACATTTCCATAATACAAATACAGTTTTCTTAATAAGAATAATACCTGTAATAAATAAAATAAATAAAGTATTACTTTTATCTCTTAGTGTTTGTCTACTAATATACCTTCACCTGCCATATAGTATAGGATCTGTGTAGACTATCAAAGAAAACGAAACAAATAAATACAAACAACCTCATTCATGGAAAACATTAAAACCCAAACTAAAAAATGTTATTAATAATAAATGACAAATTATTATGGTTAGCAAAGTCGACAGCGAGCTCGACTCCCAAGCGCCGCATCAGGGGTTCGACCCTCGGTGCAGTCAGCTAAATCCACCGACGACTTGGAGAGGAGATGGGCGCCGCCAAGTCTACCAAGCCCAAGAGAGGACTAATGAACACCCAGTGTCCATTAGCTCCCCCCAACGACCGCCAATGTTAAGGGACTACACACACACATTATGGAATCAACATGTTAATAAAGTAATGACAATATCAAACAAAACTTTAAGACTTTAAGTAGTTTAAGCTTCATGAAAAGGAATTTTTACAAATATAACAAGAACATGCTAAAATGCTATGATAACTAACATTAGTTAGACCTATACTAAAATATGTATCTTCTGTATGTAGCCCATCAACTAAAGAAAACTTTTAGAAGAGAGCTGCAAGCCTAGGAGGTCATTACTTGTAATTTAATCTCAACTGTCAAGTGTAACGACAATAGTGAAATATAAAACAACCTGCCAGAAACACTACAGGAAAGAAGAGTAAAGAACAAAGTTAAGTAGTAATAATATAAAAAGCATTAAATTAAAACTGTAACTTAAAAAAAACAAGATAACAACAATCTAATGAATCTAAAGCAATACTCAGACATATAACAATAAAAACATTTGTCCTATTCCGTTGTTCCTAAGATTTACTACACAATAAACATAATTGGAATGAAAGTTCTTTATCACTTAATATTTTTTTTGAGAATAACAATAACAGTGCATGATAATATATAAAGGGCGATGGTGAATTTTGGTGGCAAGGGCATGCAACTAGATCACACAAAGAACTATGTAAACACTGAAGATGGTCTTGCCCAGATGTTCCCCTAACATTTTGTTTTCCAAAAACAATAATTTTATTAATTTTTTTTTCTCATATTTTCTTTTTAGAAATTATATTGAATAAGATCAATCTCATTTTTACCTTTTAAACCTTATATGTTATTTACTATTCGATAAATTATTAGTTTTTTAATAGCTTAGGGGGAAATTGTGCACCAGTAGTTCAGAATTAAACCTGATATCCCCCGCTTCCCCCCACCCCGTTAAAAAAACAACAACAAAAAACCATGACCATGCATTACTCCCCTTGCAAAATAAAGCCCCCTCCCTATTTTTATTCCCACTCTACACAATGTACTTCTATTGCGCCCTCCCCCCCCCCCCCTTTTCATTCCCTGCTTCTGCACTTTTTGTGTTCCTATTTCTTTACAATCCTGACTATACGCCACTGAAGCAAAAAAGCAGTAGGCCTAGGGCGGTCTAGGCTATTTAGAATAGGACAAAATAGACATAAAGGAATAATAAAGAAAATAAATGGAAAATGTAACAAATAGGCCTACACAAGTATTTATACATAAATATATATGATTTATATCGATCTATATAAGTTAAAGTTGAATGCACTTGAAAAATCTGTTAGCCTTTTTATAATACAGATTATATCCTAAATATTATGGTCCAGCAGTTTTGGATGTAATAGGGTTGGGCCATTTCTTCCCACTCTCCCCCTATTGTAAAGGGGCTACTATATGCATAGGCCCATGTATTTAGATCTATAGGCTATTAACTATTAGGCAGTGCGGTATTAGGCTTATTATTCTACCACACAATTTGACACCCTTAGGCCTTAGGCCTACAGGACTACACACCAAAAAGAAAAACGATTCTCAGTTTTAAAAATAACTTGAAAAAAAATATCATATTAACAAATCTTTTTCAAACAAAATGCCCTTAATTTTGTACCACTTGTTTAATTGTGTTGCTGGTGGTTTTCTAATTATAGTTATAGGCATGATGTCAATCTAAGCAATTGCGCTTTCACTTTCATCTTCGTTGAAAATTAATTTTCTGCTTCAGTATACGTCTACAGTCTACAGTATACCTAGGCTGCTAGCCTATATATTATTTACCGGTAACACAAATATAATTTGGTAAAGGGGTGTAAGCGATGTTGGCCAATTTATATAACCGCTCCTCCTCCCCCCCCCCCCCCCCCCCACCTATCGCACCAAAATCTGACAACACAAATTAGCCAATAGGCCTATGTCAAAATTAGCATGTTTCTATTCACTTCTATAATAATTAATTGTCATATAACAATTAATTGTCACATAGGTCTAATAATTAATTGTCATATATTGATCTAATAATTGATTGTCATATAATAATTTATTGTCATTGTCGTATATATTCATATATTGTAGGCCTATTACAACTATTACAATAAACAATTAATAGGCCTACTGTAATTATATATCTTATAAAATGTATTAGTTATACCGCATATAAGCTTAGGCCTATTAAGAAAAAAGTATTAGAGTGGATCGAAATTTCATTTTTTTAAATATTATTTCACATATTGCTATTAAACAAGTCCCGCTCCCCTCTTCAATATTGGCTGTTAATATCGTTTTATTTTTTCAAAACCGATTTTCATGATGATAGCGTGGCGAACGAAGGACTGCATTAAGATCCGCCTTCTATATATATATATAGCCTACCCTCCCTGGAATCTACCATCTTCTTGAGAGATGAGCTCTCTTCCAGCCACTTATACCACTCGAATGCAGTGTTAACGACGGTGAGGAAAGCAACCCCTATCAATTTCAAAATTATTTTTCACTTTAAAAAACAACCAACAACATATTGTGATAGCACTGAAATGACACACAGTTTCATCTTTTGTGAAAGACTAGCTCGTGTGAATCTGTTGAGTATACATATAGTTGTGTTAATGATTGCATGAAGTCTTACTACTCTGTGTCCTCTCCATACTCCATATGAGATTCTGTTGAAGTAATCCGAATTTCTGTAGAAATAGTCTCCGCTTCCTGAGCAGTCCCAGCAGCCTGAGCCGGGATGTTATTTATTGTTAGATCTTGGAATCATAGAGCGCTCTTTTCTAGCGCAGCTGTCGTCGTGTGAAATAAAAAAAGTATGCATCTTATTTCGCATATTACGTAAGGGGTGGGGGGTGGGGGGGGTGAGAAAGAAGAAAAATGAAGAGATAGAGAGAATAAGAGGTGAGATAAAGGACCGGAATAAAGGGACATAAACCTTGTACAAAAACCTAGATTTAAGTTATTTAAGTTTTTTAAGTAACAAAAAAGGCGAATTTTGCCCAGCCCGCTTACACATATTCGATAAATATAAATCTTGGACACCATCATCAACTTATTTTTTTCTCTCCCACTCAAACTCTTCTGACAAGTAATAGCGAGTCTATTTGTAGTTGTTCCATGTTTTATTTCTTCTTCATCATAGTTAATGGTTTGTCTGTAGCTTTTCCATCTTCCAAACCCAGAAACTGCCCTATCCAAGACACTCTACAGTAATCAGGCCTGTCAAGGAAACCACTTCGAGGCAGGTATAAGTATAAGGGCATCTCCATGCCATCCGAGCAGTGTTCACTTTATGTCAACTTCCCAGTAGCCTACGTGTTGTCTCAGCTGGCATTTCACAATTTAATTTGTTGATGCCATATTATAAGTCAGTTCAAGGACTTTCATGATCATAATGTGTTAGGGAGTCCAACAGATTTAGCCAGCCAGTCGATGGGATGTAGCTTAGTTCTCAACATATTCTGTCAGTGGCGCGATCAGAGAGATCAGGCCATATCTGGATCAAACACAGAGGAAGCTTTAGGGGTTAGTAAGTTAGAAAAAGGCACTTGCTCAATAGAGAGTAGAACTGGATTAGGGATAAATGATGTTTTTCACTTTGATCTGAAGAGGGTCCCAGCCCCCTCCCAGAAGTCCAGCTATTCCACATGGCATTCGATCGCATCTATAGGATCTCTGTTGAGATCTGAGACCGGAACTCTGAACTACAATCCCTACATAGGATATACGTGAAGGTGCCAATTGAGACACAATTAGGTAGAGGGAGGCTATATTTCAGAAGTATTCAGGAATGCTAACGGATTTTAAGGTAGCACTTGCTTGTCACATCTGTGCGGTTATAGGAACTTATAGGCCTACCTATTATAGGCCTAGGCTTCAGTTGGAGAGGCTTAACTTTGAGCTTCACTGTTATTGCCTTTACCCACCTACCCTAGATTTTTTTTCTTGAAAGGATCCCACTTTCCAATCTTGAAAAGGTCCCACTTTTTATCATTTAAATGTTCGATTTTTAAAATTCCTAAATAGGTCACACTTTTTATTCATGAAAAAGCCGCAGGCCTACTTTTATTTTCTCGAAAAGTTCCCTCATTAGACCTATTCTTTTTTTCTTGAAAAGAAGCAACTTTGTATTCTTAAAAAATTAAAATATGCCCCACTTTTTATCATTGAAAAAGCCACATAGGCTACGTTTATTTTAAAAAGCCCCCCCCCCCCCCCCCCCCCCCCCCTACGCTACAGAAACGGGGTTTGAAAATATTTCTTCTAGTAGGTAAGCTTACAAAAAAAAATCGTGGGATATCGCATGCTTAAATGATTTCCTTCCAACTTCCTGCATACAAAAAAATTATAAAGCTTTCTAAACCGATTTTCGGTAAATCCAATTTTCGTTTAACATTAGGCCTATATTATAGGCCTAATAGGGGTCACAGGGCTTTACTTAGGCCTATATCCCTAGACTATATATTATAGCTTATTATAGCATATTCTATCTCTTCACATCATCCCCCAGGCCCAGCTAGGTGTGTTATACGAAGCATAAAGAACCAGTTTACTAATAGAAACTCGGTACTAGACATCTAGGCTATATATAGGCCTAACCTGCTATAGGATAGGCCCTACAGATCAGTGTAGGCCTATAGTAGTATAGGGCCTATAGGTAGAATTTAAACAAAAATGTAGGCTATAGGCTCTATGCTATAGCCGCTACAGTCACTATAGACTCTGGATCTATAGATTATAGCAGAGTATAATAATATATAGGTAAAGCGTCCACTGACTTTTGATCCGTCGTATGATACATAGGTAGTCGTTTCTCGTTAAGACCGCTACGTCTACGCCTAGTCGACCTAGACGACCAGCTTATATATACAGTACTATGGCCTATATAAAAATGTATAGGTAAATAATTAAATATTTGTAAATCCGGTATCCTCACTCCCCACTATGATTTATTTTTCCTGGACTAATATGCGTCATGTAACTTTAAATTCGCGGTAAGAAAGACTATCATTTTGAAATAATTTTATTAAATGAATGTCGAAATGTGTTGTAATTTTGTAGTAGGCTTAGTAGGCCTATCTAGGCCTATGGCATATTATTTATAATATTATGACCACGGATGAGCGTAGGCTGTTGGACGCAATAATCAATAATCTTCTTCATAGAAGGAGATGCTGTAATGTATAATAATAAGTTTAACAAGATAAAATAGTATAATTATATTTATATAGGAATATAGGGCCATTGGCCTCCGTTTATAATATTTAGGCCTAACTATAGGCCTACTTACTTATAGTTATAGGCGTTTTATACTAATAACAGGCCTTTTATATCGTATAAATATAAATATTCATACGCCATACTATCTATGCCTATCTTCTATAATTTTCTATAATATAGCCGAATATAGGTATTATACTATACTATAGTAGCCTAAACTAGACTAAGCTTAGTCTATATATATATAGGCTAATTGTCATTATATATTCAAACTAGTGTAGGCCTATAATAGTTACCTAGCTACTACTTTTACTACTAATAATTGTAGGCCCTTATAGGCCTTATACCATGCTCCATGCTACTACTATTTCAAATCTTTACAATTTACATACCCCTAGCGGGGCCCTAGCCCCTCAGCCTAAGGACCATTAGCTATTAAGCTATTAACACTTCATAATCATATATATATCTTATCTTATCTTATACATTACAGACGCGTCTTCTATAAAGAAGATTATTGCCCCCTACGCTCATCCGTGGTCCGAGTCTAGTCCTGCATTTTTCTTGATGTTTTGAATGATGTTAAGTTACTGGTTTTCCTGGTTTGTTCAGGCAACCCATTCCATGCCCGAATGCCACTGGGGAAGAAAATTTAAGAGTACTTATATGCATTTGTTCTCGCTTAGATTAGGGAATAACTTCAATAAGGAAAGTGTTTTTGTCGTTATGTTTATCTGAGCTTTGCAACAGGTGGTTATTGGGTTGTATTTCTAAATTAGAGTTTATTAATGCCTTATGTATTATTACTACTTTACTCTTTAAATATAAAATATAATAAAAATATATAATATAATAAATATAAATATAATAAAAATATATAATATAATAAAAATATATATTATATAAAACAATAGGGCCTACTGTATGAGTTTGGTTATATATATATATGATAGGCTATATTATAGATTCCACCTAATCCTAATTTCATATTAGCCTAATAATTATATAGGCTAGGATAGATTTATTGGTCATAGGTATAGGCCTAGGCCTATCATTTATTATATATAGGGCCCTATAGGCCTAATATATATATTATAATAAATAAATTATAAATATCAAAACAATATAATTCTTATTTATTAAAAAAAATCAGCAACATGACATTAACCTCTGTTATAAAAATTTAGCTTTTAAGATATTTATATCTATTTATTTTAAATTCACTTCAAAATTAGAATATTAATATTAAACTCTGAGAGAAAAATACTGATAGGGGCCTTATAATAATTTAAGCCTAATACTTTTCTTTTTCCATATAAAAAAAAAAGTAAAGTACCCCGTCGAACCAAATTGATCCATAGGGCCGGTTAAGCAGCGTTCACCAGTTTCCGTGGCCACGGCATACTAGGTGATTGTGTGGCCAGCACTATGCACAGGCGCCTTTATTACTACCCCAATTAAGGTCAGGTACCCACCAGAGCTGGGTAGACTCAGGGACACCCTCTAAACCCGGGAAAATATCCTAGCCTGCACCATAATTCAAACCGGGGACCTTCGGTATGCCAGCCGAACGCGCTGCCGCATGACCACCGTGCACCATTTTGTCCATAGATGATCATTTTAACATAGGCCTATATAAGCATAGCAGACATATATATCTCAATATTATGAATATGCGGGCAATATCAGTGCTTTAATTGATATATATAGCCATATAGGCACTTAAAAAAAGTCTTTTTTTATTACGAAGAAAATATTATGGAGTTCAAATTAAATAAAAATTTCAGCCAAGTCCCAAGTATTCTACTCACATTCAACTTTTTATTCCCTCTTATTTATACAATGGTTCAATGTGGCCATCACTTGCATTACTGATGACACCTGCATCAATGGTATAAGAGATTTACCCACAGGTGCATATCAGAACATCACATAATTTACTGAGTTGATCGCTGCTTGTTTATGGTAATTTATAGTGGTGGAACATAAAAGGGATAAAAAAAAAAAAAACATTTATGTGGTTCTGACAGGCTAAGCAGTCTTAGGTCCCCCTCCAACCATTCCAAACAAAAAAGTAAAGTAGGCCTATCCCTGTCAGGCCAGTTTGATCTATATAGGGCCCTGGAAGCAACGGTCATAACGGATCCATTGCTGGGAAACTTTGTATTTAAAAAACTTTGAACCATCAGATGCCACTAGGGTATAGTGCTTCATCTGGTTGGGAAACTAGCTTAAGTCTTTTATATGATTTCAAATGTAAATGATTTCATTGCTCACACCATATATAATTTAATGGATTGAGGTATTCCAAGCTCATAGCTAGCTCGCTTTGTGGACTTTAACGGACTCCTCACAAGCACAGCACAGATGTCTTGCTACTTGTTCATCCAAAACTCGTGGTTATCTTGGACTTTTTCTTTTACACGGATATACTACTGTCTTGATAATGTTGAAACTATTGTCTAATGTTCCTAGGAGGGGGCAGATCAATGTCAAAACGTCTTGGAAAAGCAAGCAATTTCTTCTAGGGTGCACAACGCTTTTGTTGAAGATTTGTTGTTCCGAGGGTAAACAAATAAGTGAACATTGTGCTAGCCAAATGGTGCCATTGAGAATTGATGCAGTATGTGAGTTATGAAATTAGCCCATTCTCTTCAAACAGTCCTGTATTAGGTCTAAAATATATATAATACATATTGAAGAAGAATTGTTTATAATATTTCTAACTCTTACCTAGTGGCATTTGGGCATGGAGTGATTCACATGAACTTGTTAAGAAAACCAACAATATTATAATATCAAATAAATATCAAACATCACTGTATCAAAATTTAAGACTAGAGACTTCATTTTTAAACAACTAAATAACTTACAACACAATAATCTTCTGTAGGCTAAAATTTTAAGTTTGTCAGTTAACCTATTTACAATTTGAACCTTTGAAAGTTTTTAAAAAATTAAAAATAATAATTTGCTGCTGCTACATAATCTATATCAATTTGGCCTACTTTTGAGTTTGATCAGTCTATACATTTCAGTACTAGAAATGCAGGTTAATTTTTTTCATGCAGATATATATATATTATAATTGAGTATTGTATTTTTCCTGAAACCCATTTCTTCTGCATTCATTATTTTACAATTATTTTTGTAGGTGAGTGATCATGCAATCTGAAATGTGTCATGATGGGAATCACCTTTTTCTCTCTAGCATTTTTGTCCATAAATGCATTTCTCTGCGTGGATGCTGGTATTTCATATAGTAAGTAAAAGATATAGTTTAAGTTAGCTTGGAGGCCTACCTGTACACTATCTTATATTATATGTTACAGATGCTCCTTTTATACAGAAGATTATTGCAATTATAGAAGATTATATAAGAATACTCTAAACCTGAATAATTTTAAATTTAGAGACTTGATCTGTTAATTTTTTATCCTTCTTGCAAATTAAGAATACAAATTTTTGGGCTAAATAATATCAATATATGATATTGAATATTGTTTACAGATTATAACTACGTTGGAAGCCATCTGCAGTTGAATTGTACTTTGCCTTTATCTAAACAAAAAGCTGTGGACCTTAAGTTCAAGAAGAAGCAGAAGTTTCAGGTAAGGAAAATACATTTGCCTATCAACATGCATACTTTTTTTTCAGTTCCTAATTCTTGTTTTTCTACATTTTGGAGAATCTTTTTTTAGAAAGATAACTTTTGTTGTTTTTTGCTTTTCTCTAAAAGTCTTACAAATTGTAAAAAGTTGAATCATTAAATTTTTCAAGTTCAAATCTGGTCTTTGTATTGCCCGGGGCCTCAGTGTAATAGTAAGATGTAGCCAAAACCTAATTAAGGTCTTTGTGTAACAGTAATATATTGTTTCTATATCATGGGAAGAAATATATAGTCATATATAGATCGAAAAATACATGAATTTTGCAGTAATTTTCTTAAATGATATATAAGTTCTTTAATTTATTTTAGACTTATACAGATGGATCATATAAAGATGTAGATAGCCATCTTATTAAGATCATTGACGATTCTACCGCAGCACTCAATTGGGTTAACATATCTAGTAATGATACAGGAGAATACATATGCTTAAGTCCAAATGAATCATCTAAACCACTTGGACAATTTGATGTCAAGGTTCAATGTGAGTTGGTTGAATTTTTAAAAATAATAATTTTGTTTTGCTTTTACATTCAGCACTTTTATACAGTTGTATTTTTTTGAAAAAGTCCAGATAGTAAACAAAAAGTAGAATTTAAGTATGTATTTAATTTGTGAAGTCTATTAAATTTAAGTTAATTAGTTAGATTATGAAAATCTGAATATATTATTTATGCACATAGTAAATAGATGATGCACATAGTAAATAGATGATGCACATAGTAAATAGATGATGCACATAGTAAATAGATGATGCACATAGAAAATAGATGGTGCACATAGTAAATAGATGGTGCACATAGTAAATAGATGGTGCACATAGTAAATAGATGGTGTACATAGTAAATAGATAGTGCACATAGAAAATAGATGGTGCACATAGTAAATAGATGGTGCACATAGTAAATAGATGATGTACATAGTAAATAGATGATGTACATAGTAAATAGATGATGTACATAGTAAATAGATGGTGTAAATAGTAAATAGATGGTGCACATAGTAAATAGATGATGTACATAGTAAATAGATGATGTACATAGTAAATAGATGATGTACATAGTAAATAGATGATGTACATAGTAAATAGATGGTGTAAATAGTAAATAGATGATGGACATAGTAAATAGAAAATATTAATAGGGAATTTATTTTGTGAAAAGGAAAAAAATTGATGTAAAATTTGCTATTTTAATAAATGTTTTTCTTTAAATATATATATATTGCTTTTTGTTTTCAGATAAACCACAGAACATCACTAACTTCATTTCTTTAAATATATATAAATATATATTGCTTTATGTTTTCAGATAAACCACAGAACATCACTAACTTCATTTCTTTAAATATATATATATATTGCTTTTTGTTTTCAGATAAACCACAGAACATCACTAACTTCATTTCTTTAAATATATATATATTGCTTTATGTTTTCAGATAAACCACAGAACATCACTAACTTCATTTCTTTAAATATATATATATTGCTTTATGTTTTCAGATAAACCACAGATCATCACTAACTTCATTTCTTTAAATATATATATATATTGCTTTATGTTTTCAGATATACCACAGAACATCACTAACTTCATTTCTTTAAATATATATATATATATATATTGCTTTATGTTTTCAGATAAACCACAGAACATCACTAACTTCATTTCTTTAAATATATATATATTGCTTTATGTTTTCAGATAAACCACAGAACATCACTAACTTCATTTCTTTAAATATATATATATATTGCTTTATGTTTTCAGATAAACCACAGAACATCACTAACTTCAATTGTTTCATGATGAATTGGAATGAATATTTATTTTGTAGCTGGGAGCATCCAGTTCCTTATAACTGGGAATTAAATGATACCCATATATCTTTGAAGTACTCTGCTACCGCAGCCAAGTAAATTTGACTTAGATATGAAACTGTATTGATCTTGATTTCTGTTTGCTTCATGTGAATTTAGTTTTAATTAGCTAGTCAGTTAACTTGTGACTTAAGTTGAATGTTTTTGTTGTTGTGACGAAACAATGTTACTTTCTATAATTGTATGTCTAACAAATGGGCTTGGTTTGTAACTTAGTAGTATTTCCATATACTTCTTGTGTAGTCAAAACAAAAACACTAAATTTCAGGGAAGTAGAAGAGTTGGTCGAGCATGTGCTATTAGACTGCCTTGCCTTACAGGAGAATAGAGCGGATGGGAACAGTCAACTGTTTGCACCAAACCTATATAAATATTTATTATTATTATTTTATGGTGACTTGGCTACACTGCATAGCACAAGTGTCTTTGTCCTCCAAACCATAAGAGAGTAATCTCTGTTTTTATTCTCACTCTGAAAGATGTGAGGTTTAGGTCTGTGTATTGAAACGTTTTGTCACTTGACTTGTAAAAAAAGAAAGAAGAATTGTAAAATATTTTTTTCAATACGTAAATGCAAGGTGATTCATTTTACTTTTTCTTTGAACAACGCAGTAAACAGGTATACAATTGTCCACAACTGACTCGGTCAAACTGTACCTGGCCTGAACCTAGGGGCAACTGGGGCTACGTGTTCTGTATTACTGTCAAAAATACAGTTAGCTCTGATACAGCCACTTCAACATTTATTGTAATTAGCAGTGAAATAGGTAGAAATATAGTTGACTCACTTTTATTATATTACATATTTACATGCTTAAAGGAAAGTTTAATATATAAATAAATACCATTGCTTTGATTTGTTATTCTTTTTTATGTACACAAAAACAAGTGTGATTGAAATTTGAACAGTTTGTTAAAAATAGTCAGTTATTACTCATCTCAAGGGCTGTGGTGAAATACCAAACTTTAATGAAGGCTAGGAAGTTTCACATCACCTCAGCGAGCCCTACCTAGCTCTAACTCTAATTACATCTCTAGAAGGAATGCTAGGGACATTGTTGTGATTTGCTAGCTCCATGGATGGAAAAAGAAGAAAAATTTAAATTATGGCATGAGTTACTCCTCCTTTTTATTCCATGTTTTGCTGTAATATTTTCTTTCTTGCTTACACTAGATACTTACAAAATGTACCTACAATACATAAATGCAATATGGACATACACATTGGGCATACTAGAGGAACATACTTTACATACAAACAAAATATATAAAAGCAATAAGTAGATTTTCAGCTATCGCGCCGGTCTCAGTACCTATCGACCACAGTAAACAAGGGTTCACTGTATACTAAGTTTGAGAAAAATTTTATTAAATGTTTGTCACCTGCAAGTTCAGCCCACCCTGAAAAAAATGTCTAGCTTTGCCCATGAGCCTGGGTGAACTTTTTTTTCTTTTATTCTTAAAATGTCTGGTATCCAAGTTATGTCGCTAGCTGTTTCTCAGCCGAGAAAAAAGAAAATATTGCCAGTGCATTAATTTTTCCTGAGAACTTCCAGTTTCTAATGTTTTGTTTTTTCATTTCTTTTCCAGTGAAACCTTCACAAGTTAATATTTTTGTCACAGAATTAGAGGAAAAAAATTGTTTCAACATCTCTTGGAAATATTATGAAACTATGTCCTCCGAAATTGAAAGGTTTGAAATACACCATCAAGGGCCTGAAGACAAAGAAATGAAGGTACTTTGAAAAAATGATGTATACAACAAAAAAAAATTATAAAAACTTGTTGCTGTGCTATTGTAGTTATCTCTTGTATAATTTACAGATGTACCAAAAAAGGAGAAATTTTTACCCTAAGTATATCCACAGGTAAAAGGTCTTGTGCATCTCTTGCTTTGGTTTCCCTGTTCAGGGTCCACTCATTTTTAATAGGATAAACAAATAGAGAGCAGTAAAGTATCCTATCGGACCAAGTTGATCCGTAGGGATGGTGAAGCAGCGGTCACCAGTTTCTGTGGCTATGGGATACTACTTCATTCAAAAATATATGACTAATAAATGAACATTTCAAGCCATGGGGAAATAAAACAAGATTTATACATTGAATAAAACAAAAACTATAGTTCATCTAAAAATGTACTGTCCTGAGTGGTTAAGCTTTTTAATTATGTCGTTAGAAGCAATACAATAATGTTTTTTTAATTCCATTTATTTTTAACGGACAAGTCAAGTCTCTTATTTGACCTTTTTGTGTCTCATAATGCGCACCAATCTCTCTTCTACATATGTCATAAAAAATATATGACTAAGAAATGAAAGTTTCAAGATTTGGGGGTTATAAAACACATTTTTTTAAAATTGAATAACAGATGGACAAGACAACCTTAGCAGTAACTAGAGATTAAGCCCCTCCCCTCTAAGATACAGGCACCAGTTGATAGGGTCACTCCTGGCTCCGGGAATACTTTTCCTCCTATAGTAAGCAGACAAACATATAGCCTATACACTGGTGCCTGTTGACTGGACTGTGTTGAGCCTCGTCTGTTTTTCGCCATCTCTTAATCATATTTGCTACTAGGTAGAATTCATAGCTTCTCCGTTAATAGTTTGGAAAAAACGACAAAATTTCTTCTTTTTTTTTATGTAGCAAATAAAAGACCTAAGTGGAAATGAAAGTTTTTGGGAAAAGTGTGACATGAAGCCTTATACAACACACACTTTCTCTGTCATATGCCAAGCATCATCTTCTAAATTAAAGAGTGATCATAATCTCTTAACCTACCAAACCCCAGAGAAAGGTTTGTATAATTTTATCAATAATCAGTAGAAATTAAAATGTACTTGTCAAATTATATAGATCAAACATTATAAACAATTTTTGTTTACAAAAGCATCTTCAATAGAACTTAATGTTGTTTATTCTTTTTTATTTACCATTTACAAAAGCACCATCCAGTGGACCTGTGTCAGTCAATGGAAGCTACACATCTGGGCCGTGTGTAAATAATACCCGTTTTGTTACAGTTTACTGGAAGGTAGATTTTTTAAAAACATTTTTGCACACAACCTGCCAGTCATAGATGAAATGAGTCAGGCAAGCCACTTTCCATTAAACTCTTTATGGACATAAACTCACTAAGGTTAATAGGGAATCCACTTTCAGTTGATCTCGTCATGGACATAGAGTTAATACCAAGTACTCTAGTATATAGGCCTATGTAACACTATCACAGTACCTTCAGTGCCCTCACATAAAGGTGGGCATATGCCCGGGGGCGGCATTTCCAGGGGGGTGGCAAATGTAGTCTAAATATAGCACTAAACAAGCAGTTACAGTATGCAAGGGGGCGGCGCTGAAACTTTTGCCCTGGGGCGCCACATAAGCTTGTAAAGGCACTGAGTAACATTCTAGCCTGAGAGATTTTACACAAATGAAGAGATTTGTTGGTAGAGTTTTACCTATTAATATTTTTCATTACATTTTCTTAATATTTTAAAAAATCTCATTTGGCCCATTATTCACTGAGACTGGCTGTTCTTCTATCTTCAGCTTTCCCAAACATCTAGCTTCATTGCATTTTCCCAAGCTACAATGTCTGTAGCAATGCTCTCTATTGCTAGTCCCCTTCAGTTCCCCTCAGTTCCCCGTTTGATAAGCCCTCACTATCGCAGCCTATGTTTTACCCACAGCTAGTTTTTAATTAATGAGATAAAAGGATTAACGGATACTTCTTTAACGTTACCTTTACATGCATACAATAGACCGAACAAAGAGAATAATTTGTGGCTTATGTTTACTCACCAGCAAGTGGAAAGCAAAGCAAGGAACGGCATCATTACAAACTACACATTGAAAGTTAAATTGAAACACAGTTATAGCAGAACAGTGGGACCCGATGTGCACCAGGCCAGTCTTGTGATGCCGTGCAATTCTGTGGAGTTTGTTGAGATTTCAGCCAGTACTATTGCTGGCCTGTCAGAAAAGCCAACAGTTTGGGCCATTGCACCATCTGATATTAAAGGTCCGTGTTCATTCAATCGATAACTTATTATTGAGTTTCCATATTTACTGAACTATAAGTCCCACCCATTTTTATAAGCTGAACTCATTTTTGATGTGGTGGGCCCATTTTAACAAATATTAAAAAAAAAAACAGTTTAGGAAAAAAGTGTCTTTTATATGCTAACAAATTCATTATCTTATCTTATAGCCTATATTACAGACACTCCTTCTATAAAATAGATTATTGTGCCCTATGCTCATCCGTGGTCTGACTCTAGTACTTACTTACTTACTGCCCGTAACGCCGTGGGCGCATAGGGCAGCAACAAAGTCCTTCCATCTTTCTCTGTCACGTGCGACAATTCCAATCGTACCCCAGGAGTGACAAAATTCTTTTAATTCCTTCTAAACAGTTCTGCGCCAGGTTACTTTTGGCCGACCTCTCTTTCTTTTCCCTTCTGGAGTCCAGTGTAGTGCTGTCTTGCAGATGTTCCCTTCCTCTCTTCTCAACACATGGCCAATCCATCACCAACGCTTTTTCATTATGATTGTGCCCATGTCTTCGTGATTGGATTGGGACATTAATTCTTCGTTGGTTATTTTCTCTGACTCTAGTCTTGCATTTTTATTACTGTTTTAAATGAAGTTAAGTAACTGGTTTTCCTGGTTTGTTCAAGCAATCCATTCCGTGCCCAGATTGCACTTGGGAAGAAAGAGTACTTATATGCATTTGTTCTCGTATAAAGGATAAGGAAAGTGTCCTTTTTTTTATCTGAGCTTTATAACATTGTTATTGTGTTGGATTTCTAAATTAGAGTTCAATGTCTTATGTATTATTACTACTTTACTCTTTGCCCTTCTGTCCTCTAGAGTTTCTAGGTTTAGTTATTTAACTATTGGTGTTAGTCTTGTCAGTTTTGAGTATATTTAGTATTTTGTTTTTTATCTACTTTTATTGTGAATTGTTTTTCAGTTCCATCCATAGTGGAAAATTCATTAGCTGTTAATGGTTCTTTGCTCCGAGTTTCTTGGGATTCAGCTTCCCAAGCAGGTGTGAGTTTTACCTATGCTGTGTTTTGGATTAAAGATACGACCAGCTCTCCTAATAAGGTAAGTGTTGATATGTAAAAACCATTAGTTTAAGTCTTCTTTTAAACAATTATTTCTATTTAAATACTGGTGGCTGAATGAGTGACCATTTCACCGTTTGATACAATCACGCCTTGTTAGATATTAGGACTGAATCTATTGGTGTCTTATTATTTCTACTGATAGAATATCTCTTTAGAGCGCTCAGAAGTAAAGTTTGTTTGCACTCATTGAAGAGTCTGGTGTGTGTTTTATTCAAGACTGGCTCAACAATGCCAGCTTATAATAAGATTGCGTGTGTGTGTGTGGGGGGGGAGCCTCTTTTCGGTCATCTTTGTCTGGGATTTAGACGCACAGTGTGCAGCCTCGCAGTTAATATCTAAGGGTTTAAGTACAATGGAAGCTCTAGATGGGCGAAGCAGTTTGAATAACCATGGCCTGTTTAATAAGGGCGTTCACCAGCCAACCATGTCCACTTAAACCAATAGAAGTCAAGGCACTCATCAGAAACAGGTGACGTCACCAAGACCCTAGAAAACATTTTTTGGATTCACTGGATTTGAAACAGTCCTCTCCTATTTGATCACAGCGTCCCATGCCACTCAAAAAGCAATGTTAATGTTAAATGGAATTCAAGAATTTCTGTAGGAATCAAATAGACATTATGAACACACACAATGAAAAGCCTGTTAAAAATATCATGGTAAAAACATAACATGTTCACCTAGAATTTCTTCAATAAGTATTTTTTAAATCTCATTTTATGCAAAATCTATTTCATCTATATGATGGTACATGAAATTAAAAAACCATTTGAAGAAAATTAGGGTTTAAGTTATTTGTCTTGTTTGAATTTAAAAGAGATTTACTAAGAACTTATCATGTTTTCGTTGTGCCTGACGAGAAACCATGTATAATACAACTAATACAATCATGTTTTCTATTTTATACTAATTTCTATGAGACTTTTTGTCATTTTAACTTCTTATAATAGTAGAACTTGTATTCTCTTCAATAGCTAGAAATGAGCTGGGCAGTTATAGAAGGGAATAAATCATATTATGACATTGCATCAGAAGATGATGACTTGAAGATTGGCATAGCAGTTTCAAACAACTCTAATGGATGGTGGTCACCTATATTTTGGACCCCTTGTGTGTTTAAAGAGTGTATGTGAAAATAATAAATTACTGTTTTTTTTTTACACAATCTCACCATGTATGGTTTATCTTATAAGTTTACAGACATTCCTTCTAGGTAAAAGATTATTACGTCCACTAGGCCCAAAACTCCTGCAGGGCCACAGGGTTTGGTTGACAGTCCGGTGAACTATCTGCAGGTCCATCTTGTTTATTTTATAGTTTAACCCTTCCATCACCAGATTTGTATATTATCTCCAACTGATTTTTATTCCCTATAAGCCCAGGTGCTTCATGCAGGGATACAAGGGTGTCTATTTTAAAAACAAGTATTTGACCTTTCACCCTCTATCGGGCAAAATTTTAATTCAATTAATGATCTGCGAACTGTAATTGTAGTCAAACTTGAGCATAATCTAGTGGCAATTTATGCCTGAAACTCTGAATATAGAGGGTAAAAAATTAGCTACTTTCTGTGAAGTTATTATGAAATGTTGGGGTGGTACAGGAAGGGTTAAAACAATTTTTTTCTCACTGAGAAATATTATTATTGATGCTGTATGTTTCTGTAACTTGAAATAAATGAAGAATTCATCTAAATCATTTGAGGAATACATTTTTAAAACATTTGAGTCTGTATCACCAAGCAGGAAATGAAACATGCTCCTGGTACAAACTTGCATGTACAAAACACATTAGCTAGAGTTCTAAAATTTAAATAGCTCCGAGGACCAGATGAGGATTTGTAAAAAAAACTGCAGGTTTTACCAACTGAGTAATTTTTTTTTTACTCAATACATTTTTAGTTCATGATTTTAACCCCTCCATCATAACAAATTACAAATTAAGGCAGAAAGACAGTTACAATTTTGTTATGGTTAATGTTGTGCTAACTTTTTAGATTAAGCAGCGCTGAAAAAGAAAATAAATTTTTTTTTTTCAAATATCCCAGAATGCATTACTGGCCATTTATTTGAGACATCTGATCTAGATTTTTAGTCTCTATGATATGATGTAAAGTGCATTTGAAGAATAATTGTTAGGAAAATCGCTATATAAAATGTGTAATTTATAATTTGTAAAATATATATTTAGAAATGATAAATTAATTTCCAATTAACATGGATGGACAGAAAAATAGTTATGAAAGATTTCAAGTTTTCTACAAATTTCTACATTTTATTTTTTCAGTTTTTAGGGTTTATAATTGAATGCGATACAAACATTTTAATAGGATATTTTTTTAATTTGTCATCTTAGTCTTAGTTAGTGATGATTCTGAGTTTTATTCATTGAAAACATTGAAAGTGGTAATATTTCTATCAAACTGTTGAGTGTGAGCCGAGCCATTCATGATTTTTACCATATTATGATTTCCAGCTTCTCTCTCTAAATTCACATTTGAAGTGGATGTAGTGACTAAACGTGGATCTGCTATTGTCAGCTGGGAATTGCCCTGTTCCAAAACGTATAGATATAAAAACAGTACTTTTGTCATATTGTACCATCTTGAAGCTGAAGGTAAGTCACTGTTAACTAATTAAATATTGAAAATTCAGTCATTAAAAATAAATTAATCTTGTTTTGTGTTACTCTCTTTGTGTATTGAGAAATTTCACGTTGTAGTGGCTTGTTTAAGATTCAACGTCATCCTGTTACATATTCATATTTGGATTCCTTAGATTCTTTAATGGCTTTTGTATTTAATGCTTTAGGAAGAGCAAAGAGTGTGAGAGTTGAGATCCCATCATCGTCTGAGTCGCCACACATTATAAACAATCTTCTGTCCGATGGCACTTATCAGTTTGGTATGTCTGTCAAAGATGGTGAGAGAGAGGAGCAGGTAGCTCATTGGAAGAAAGTCCTCACTCTCAGAGACTCTGAAGGTGAATAGTATTTATAATATTTAATGTGTTTACCCAGCATCATGTCTCTACACTTAAAACAAATTCACCTATTAGGCCTACGCTTAATACAAATTTACTCATTGGGCCCTACACTTAAAACAAATTCACCTATTAGGCCTACACTTAATACAAGGTCAACCATTTCACTATATACTAATTGTACTATACACTATCTAATCTTATAGCCTACTTTACAGATGCTCCTTCTATAAAGAAGATTATTGCGTCTTACTCAAATTGCATTCATTATATGATAATTCACCCATTACACCTCATACAAAAGTTTCCAACAATTTTATTTTTAAAACAAATTTTTACTAATATTATGGATTACTATCTGGTCTGAGGATCAATCAAATGTATTTTTTTTATTTTTCACAGAGGATACCACTATTTCAACAATAGTTGTGGCAGTAATTTGTTTATCTGCAGTTGTGGTTTTGGTTGCAATAATATTTTTCATCAGGTAACACTTTCTCTATTTTTATGCAGCATTAAAAAATGAATAACTCGTATAGCAATGAAATGAAAGAATTTAAAATGTGAATTGATCTAAAATATTTCTTTGTCTGCAGGTGTTGCATGAAGGCTGGTAAAAAAGTCAAAGGATGGTCAAGAAGTGATGAGGTTTACAAATATTTTAAAACTATTCTGTTGAGTTTTTTTAGTAAAGTACCATTTTAGATCCTTTTAGTGCAGGGGTCGGAAACCTGTTTGTTTGAGAGAGCCATGGACACCACATATTTTGAAAAGTAATTCTGTGAGAGCCATACACTATGTTTAAAATTAATAATTTAGGAAAATATGTGCAAGAGTTATTTCCCTTTAATTACAATGAATGCAGGGTTGCTATTTTTCTGTCTTTTAGGTCAGCGGAGTTTATCTCCTTTACCACTTCTGATGCTGAGCTGCATTAGACTTTAGCTCATTTGTAGAATGAAATATTGATATGCAATTAATATGTAGATCAAAGGAGTCTAAAGACACATTTTTTTATAATCGAACATTTGTCTGCAAGCCAGATGCAGCCCTCAATAGAGCCACATCTGGCTCGCAAGCCATAGGTTTCCGACCCCTGTTTTAGAGCATAGTTCTATATTTTTGAAGAACAAAATATCTTTTTATAAACAAATATTTTATTCATATTTGCATATGAAGATTAATTTATTTTTATTGTATAACAAAAGGGATTACATTTTTTTTTAAATATATTATATGAGAAATTAAACATTATGGGGACTAATGGCATGTCTTGGAGGCAGGGTGCTGGCCACACAAGCACCTAGAATACTGTGGCCACAGAAACTGGTGAACACTGCTTCACCGGCCCTTATGATCAGTTTGGTCTGACGGGTGCTTAAGTTACTTTTACTATGTCATATATCTGTTTATTAAAAAGCCAAAGATATGTTTTGTCTGTTCAAAATATAAAATTACAAGCCAAATAAAAACAAGTCATTGATTTATAGGTTTGATTTATTGCTTTATATTGCGGAAATTCACAATGTAGGTCCAAAGTTTTTTTGTATTTCACAATTTCACTCTCCTATGCTAAGATTCTTCTAGTTTTTTTATACTTGTTCATTAAACGTTTTCATTTTTTGAACATAATTTTGTTTCAGGACAGCGGAGTATATTTGCTGCCTGAACATTGTTCAGCAGACGACAACTCAAGTGTGAAATCAACACTCTGTGATCCGTCAAATTTGTTGCATGTCGGTCCAGATTGTAACTTAAAGAATACTGTGACAGCACCACTCAAAAGCATCCTGGTGCAAAAAGATACAACGAAAGCTGTTGAAAGCAATCTGATTCCTTTTGAGCACAAACCGTTGCCACCACCTGTGGAAATTCTGCTTGAAAAAATCCACGCCGAAGGTATAACTCCCTATACCGTTATCAAAAGTGCCAACTTGGAACTTAGGCAACAGTTTGATAACAAAGAAGTCGGCATTGAAAGCACTACGGACAGGGGGCAGAACCCACATAATTTTTCTTGTAAAGAATATGTGAAAGTAGGTGAGAACAAGAGCCTTGTGAATGATCCGTCCGGGACAGTGCTTCTTGTCAAAGCAATTGGAATTCCTGACAAGCAGTTAGCGTTGGCTGTCTCTGGGAGGAATTCTATCGGTGATAATACTACTGGAATTCATTATGTTAAAAATGTTTCTTGCTGTAAAAATGTCCCACAATGCAAAGATTATGTAACTATAGGTGAGAAAGAAAGTTTGACTAACCAGTCCTCAGTGTCCAGTGATGTCACTGACCTACATGTGAAGGATCTTGATAATTTAACAGTAAATGGGAATAGCGTGCCAAATACTCCATCGGCACCGAGAGATTTATCGGTAATAAATCTTGATTATGTAACAGTAAGTGTAAATGGTTTAACAAATTATCCATCAGTACAGAGAGTTTTACCTATGAAAAATCTTAATTATGTAACAGTAAATGAGAATAGTGTGACAAATACTCCATCGTCACCGAGAGATTTACCTGTGAAAAATCTAAATTATGTAACAGTAAATAAGAATAGTGTGACAAATACTCCATCGGCACAGAGAGATTTATCTGTGAAAAATCTTGATTATGTAAGAGTAAGTGAGAATGGTTTGACAACTCAGCCATCAGCACAGAGAGATTTACCTGTGAAAAATCTTGATTATGTAACAGTAAATGAGAATGGTTTGACAAATCAGCCATCAGCACAGAGAGATTTACCTGTGAAAAATCTTGATTATGTAACAGTAAATGAGAATGGTTTGACAAATCAGCCATCGGCACAGAGAGATTTACCTGTAAAAAATCTTGATTATGTAACAGTAAATGAGAATGGTTTGACAAATCAGCCATCAGCACAGAGAGATTTACCTGTGAAAAATCTTGATTATGTAACAGTAAATGAGAATGGTTTGACAAATCAGCCATCGGCACAGAGAGATTTACCTGTAAAAAATCTTGATTATGTAACAGTAAATGAGAATGGTTTGACAAATCAGCCATCAGCACAGAGAGATTTACCTGTGAAAAATCTCGATTATGTAACAGTAAATGAGAATGGTTTGACAAATCAGCCATCAGCACAGAGAGATTTACCTGTGAAATATCTTGATTATGTAACAGTAAATGAGAATGGTTTGACAAATCAGCCATCAGCACAGAGAGATTTATCTGTGAAAAATCTTGATTATGTAACAGTAAATGAGAATGGTTTGACAAATCAGCCATCAGCACAGAGAGATTTACCTGTGAAATATCTTGATTATGTAACAGTAAATGAGAATGGTTTGACAAATCAGCCATCAGCACAGAGAGATTTATCTGTGAAAAATCTTGATTATGTAACAAGTGAAAATGGTTTGACAAATCAGACATCTCCACCTAGCAATGCTAAAATCTTAAATAAAAAATGTGCAGTAATTCAAGTAATAAAAAATACTGGACAAATGATCGATGAATCTTCAGCTTATGATTCAGTTCATTGTAATGACTCCGACTTTAAAGAAGAAGATGACCAAGAACTATTGGTGAACAATAAATTTACTTTCTCAGGCCAACCCAATCACATCTCTACTGATTCATCTCTTGTTGTTACTAACTGTAATCCGTATATCGAGTTAAAAGAATCGGACCAACCCAATCACATCTCTACTGATTCATATCTTGCTGTTTCTGATTGTAATCCATATATCCAGTTAAAAGAATCGGACCAACCCAATCACATCTCTACTGATTCATATCTTGCTGTTTCTGACTGTAATCCATATATCCAGTTAAAAGAATCGGGCCAACCCAATCACATCTCTACTGATTCATATCTTGCTGTTTCTGACTGTAATCCATATATCCAGTTAAAAGAATCAGGCCAATCCAATCACATCTTTACTGATTCATCTCTTGTTGTTACTGACTGTAATCCGTATATCCAGTTAAAACAATCAGGTCAACCCAGCCACATATCTGATTCATCACTTGTTGTTACCAACAGTAATCCATATAACCAGTTAAAAGAATCAGACCTACCCAATCACATCACTACAGACTCATTACTTGTTAGTGACTCAAATCCTTATTACAAGCCCTTAACTAAATTGGCCCAACCAATTTTCAGCTCTGCTGACTCAATAATAGAAAAATCATTTGAAGAATCAGCTTTAGGAACCGAAGCTTCCTCAATTTGCCAGGCATCTGGGGTGCAGCAAGTTACAATCCCTAATGGAAGCTTGAGACTGTTTCAGGAATATGTAACAACAGTTTGATGCAGTCTATGAAAGCTGCCTTCATATAAAACCTATAATTAAAATTAACTTCAGATCAAATCTTAAAAATAGAACAGTACTAAAATTGTTGCACGCCTGTCTTTTTAGTTAGACATTTGACACTGTATTTAAAGTTTATTTTTTTAAAGTGTTAATTTATTGTTTAGCCTGGAGCAGAATTTCTAAAATAATTATTTTATTGTGATAAATTTTTTTATATATTGTTCCTTTGTGAAAGACTAACATTGTTATTGCCTAAGCTGGCCTATAAGTAAAATATACTGTAACTGATATGAATTTTTACATAATTTTAGAGACAAGTGATATCTAAATCTATACCACATAGATTTAGCTATATATCAATCATATATAATATCTATGACAAAATCTAATGTTATTCTGAACTACTACACTGATATGGGTGTATCACTAGGACATTACGATAATCTGACCTAGATTTTAATTTCTTCATTTTGTGACCTAGTAATTTTGCTTTTGAGGCTCGGCATGTGGTTGGGATCCGTCATTAGGCAAAACTCTGGTGTGGACTATTTTTGACTGCTCAAACTGAAATACTTTGAAATGCATTATAATCAAAATATGGATATCAAGCTCAAATAAATGATTGTGCAGGATATGGCTACTTCGAGAAATTTAAAAAAGCAGTTAATGAATTAGAATAAAAAAAAACTAATTTTATTTTTAAGGGAATAAATAGAGAGATCTAAAACTGAGATTTTACTTTTAACTTTTAAATATTTTCATATTAAATTATGTTACTGGCTTTTATTATTTACTTGATAATTTTTACATTATTGTAAAAATAAGGTATTGTAAAATCTATTTTAGGTGGACATTAAGTATAGTAAAATTTATATTACAGTACACATAAGGTACTGTAAATAAATCTTTATTATAGTGGACATTGTGTATAGCAAAATTTATATATTATGTTGGACACAAGATATAGTGGAATCTATTGGTCGTATAATATTAAATATATCAATTCCATGAGTTGAAAGTAAGTATGGGAGGTAATCACTGAGGAACAACAGTAATGTAATGTAGTTGATTATGTTTCTCAAGTTAATTTAGTGATGTTTCTTTAATTAAAAAAACAGCATTCAATTTAAAAAAACTCGACTTCTTACAAATTTGATACTATTTGTTACAACACAAAGGAAGAAAATATATAAATTAAAATAATTAAGATTATTGGGCTGACTGCAATTTCTGAATTTATCAAAATATTGACTATGTGTTGTTGCAGAAATGTGAATATTTTTTTTTTCTTATTTGTCCCCATTAGCATGTCAACCTTGATGTATTGTTTACTGCTAGAAAGAAATCCTTATGTTGAAATCAAAATATCTTTCAATTAAAAAATGCACAAAAATTTTCTGTTATTGAACATTTTGTTAAAAAATATAAATAAATAAAAAATAAATATAAAAAATATGTAAATAGTCAATGAAATCAAAATCATTCATGTCTTCTTGTTGTTTTTTTAATTTATCCCACCATTTTTTGGCAAGGATTCAGGAATTGATTGACTATTTGTTATTTATTTTAAAATTTAAAATCCACTGCATTTGTTGAAGTAGCTCACCAAGGGCTGTGTTTTTGTGTAAATATATTTTAATATTGAGTGTTTTATGCATATTTAGTGAATGCGTTCATGTTCAATGAGGGTACTCAAACTCAATCAATTCTTTAACATTTTGTAATGTACATTTGAATTTTTGTTTTTCTTCTTCAGTTAATCAGATTTAACACTTTTTATATTACAAATAACACAAAATATCCAATATTTTTATACAGATATACTAATCTAATCCATCTTATTTGAAGCGGATTAGTCAAAGTTACACGTTGAACGTTTTATACTTTGTGGTTGTTTATCCATTTTTTTGTACTTGTAAAAAAGGCTTTTAACATAAATTGTAATGTGCCTCAAATAATAAGTTATATACTGGTTTATATATTATACATTTCACTATTTTATTTTGTTAACCCTCAGAGGCCCAAATTATTTTCTGGCTCTAGGTGGGGGCCCTATACAATAAGGACAGTAACTAAGTTAATTTTAAAAACTAGAAATCACAATTAATTCCCTGGTGTTCCACAGATGGAACACTGGGCTTTTAGGGTAAAAAAAAAACAAAAAACATGTATTTAATTAATATTCGTACATTTT
Organism: Anisus vortex; assembly: GCA_949126835.1. Classification (NCBI taxonomy): domain Eukaryota; kingdom Metazoa; phylum Mollusca; class Gastropoda; family Planorbidae; genus Anisus; species Anisus vortex. Next base: position 4,507,799 of record OX421493.1, on the reverse strand, counting down.
TGAACAAGGGGGCCCCATTAAACATGGTGGGTCACCGGTGACCCGGTGGGCCTCTGAAGGTTTAAAAAGAAATCTCCTGTACATACATTGTATATACAAAATATTTTTAAAATTAATAAAATTATGTATTTGAATTTTTTTTACAAATCCAATTGACCGCACATTGACTAAAAAAAATATTGACACTTTTTTGTCAAGTGAACAAATGTATAATTCTCCTTTTGGCTTTAAAAAAAAAAAAAAAAAAAACCATTGAATTTTTTACATTATATAAAATATATATATATTTACTTATATCCCTGCCATTCCTTTTCTAGCTATTCCTTTAAATAAAAATTGGGACCAATGATTTAAAAATGGTTTTTGTTAAGTATTGTTACTGTTACATTAAATTGTTATTTTGCATATTTGAATCATATTTTAGCTGAATTTGGGGGTGTGGATTGTAAAGGGGGGGGGGGGGGGGAAGAGGTAAAAGTAGTATGTGCTGGAAATTAAATTCTGGTATATGAATCTTGAATTTTGGTGGTGAATCAACAAATCAATCACCAGTGAAAGTCACCGGTAATAAAGCCATTAAAAAATTCTGATGTGAATTACCAGTCAAAGAGTCTTGTGGTTATTTTGCATTGGTTCCGGTGGTTAATCACACACCTCTGTACCCATGGGCGTCATAGCTGGCCAAGCGTGTTAATCACCGATACGCTCCCATTATCATTAAGAGTACACTGGTGATCTAAGGCATGGGGGACGTCCACAGTTGCACGCCTGAGATTTTATTGCACTGGTGATAGCAACCGAGATTCAGTGGGGAGAAAGAAATGTGCACAAAAATCCGTCTAGCCAAGCCCGGTGCCCAGATAATCAGGCCTATAGTCTGGTATTCAAGCAACCGAGGACTGCAAGCATACGACCAATGCGCCCTCATAATTGATCTAAGGGGAATTTTTCAGGGGGAAAAGTGTACCCTACTGTATGCAGCTTTTCTCTGACAGTGACATGGTGGACACCCCCCTTGGCCCACCCCTTGCAATAGTATGCACTGGACGTTAGAGCCGCAAGGTATTTTTCTTAGACATTTTAAAATCTGTGTTTAATCACTTCTCTAACCATGGGCCTTAAAGTTGGCAAATTGTTTAAAATACTGATACACCCATGGCAAATGGATTTGGATCATTCCCCGTTGCACATCCAAGGATCATTGTACGCGTCCTGAGCACATTAAGCTTTTGCAGGGATGAAGGAAGGGCACAACAATACCCAGAGTTAGGGATGACCAGATCTATAGTCTTGTATTTGCACTAGGTGAAAGTGCAAGCAAAGTGCAGATATACAAGTGATGCCCCCTTCATTAATGATCCAAGGGGAAAATTGTGTAGGACATGTGCATTCAGTGTCCTACAGCCATCCAGGGAGCATGCTCTTAGATGACTCGACCCACCCCATACATGTCATGCCCTGGACCAATGAGCCAAAATGCTCCTTCCGTTTTTTAGAGACTTTTAAATTCACTGGTGACTCATTCACCAAATCAACTCACCAGACATAAGTAGAAAGAGTCATAAAATATTTTAAATGTGCGGTTTAATTAAGAACTGTACAAAAAGTTTTTACACAACACTGATCATATAAATATTTAAAAAATGATATCATACATTGTAATGGTACCAGTACTTAATGTTGACAATCATTTCATTTTTAAATGTCTAGCAAATGACAACAAATTAGCCTACAAAGCATCATGAAAAAATCTTTATAAAAATCATTCTTTTTACATTTATTAAGTCGATTAGCTTTTTGTATTAATAATAATTTGAGGGTCTAGTTTTAAATTCACTTTTAGTCTGAGTCTTTTGGGGGAACTTGAGAGCATCAGTGAGTTTACCAAACAGGTTTGGTACTGTGCTGACCTTGCATATCGTGGCATTTGCAACTAGTAAACTTCTCCATCAGCCCTATACATATTTTAGCGTCAGGATGCATATTATTATATACGAGAATTTTAGGATTTATTGGTATGAAAGAATTCATTTCACATGCTAAGAAGATTTAAAAAATTTAATTAACAGGGACGGTGGTGGTGGACGGGGGACTAAGGGGCTGAACTTGATAAATCTTAAGCACCCTTGGTTACAATCTAGTCAATATGGCTAGTGACTAATAAACAAATAGAACAACGTTGTCCATTAAATGGAGCATAGATCAGATGTAAAAGTACTGCAACAAAAAACAGATCAATTCACCAAGTACACAGTGAATGACCAAGTACACAGTGAATGACTAAGTACACTATATGAATGACCAAGTACACAGGAAATATAATGGCAGCATGTGAATTGTCTAAGTCTAGTTAATAATAATAGATGCCACTGTTTACTTATTGGAATGCTGGACAGAGTTCATTACCATGGTATTTTAAGGCACAGCTAAAAAAAGAAGTGGGAAAACAATATAAAAAATAAACATATTTTAACTATTAAAGTATAGACCCACCAGTTTTTATTAGTTGTGCAATTTTTTTCTAAACATTTTAGATATTATAACTAGGGATGTTAAACAAAAACCGGAATACCGGATTCTGGTTTTGAAACCAAAAACCGGTTTTGATTTTCAAAACCGGATTTCGGTTTGTTGGTTGGAAGGTAGTCATTACTTCAAGTAGCACACAGCCTTTTTTTTTTGGTTCTGGTGGAAATATTGTGAATAAATAATGTTGGATTCGCGCAAGACAATTCTTGAAATGCCTTGCTAACACTATTTAGTCTTAGATATTGTGTTTCTTTTTTTCCAAATACCAATTATGGCTTGCGATAAAAACAACATCAAACCAAATGTTCAGTTACATTTACAATCCTTTGTGTGGGAAATTTTTGAAAAAAATGTCTTTAACGATGGCTCGGTGTAAACTATGTTCCCAACCGATAAGCCGGAGAGGTGGCAGTACCACTGGATTGCATACGCATCTGCGCACTAAGTATCCTGGATTAACATCGTCATCCTCTTCAGATGCTTCTTAATATTATGGTCAACGATAATCGAAAATTTGATTATCACTAATGAATTTTTTATTGGTTTTAATCAATTAGCTCAGATTTTTTTTAGTTCTAAAGAATTTTATTGTAAAGTGTACAAAATCATATTGAATTCACACAGATCAACTCCTTAAATGCCCTGGAAACACTAATCAAATTTAAACTATTTTTCAAATAAATATACCTACAAAACTACGCACTTTTGGCTTTTCCGGCCTGTAACTATTGTGGCATTGCGCAAGAGATGAAGGGGACGGGCAGGGGGGAACCGAAATCTGGTTTTAAACTGGTTTTATAGAACCGAAAACCGGTTTTGAAGACAAACCGGTTTTAACATCCCTAATTATAACTAAGCTTGGTGAGCACTTATTTTAATTATGAAAAATGTATCCATTAAGAACCAGTTTTATAATTAATCAAATATAGACATTTGTTATTTTAATGCAACAAAAGGCACTAGGCTTATTATAATATAAAAAAGTAGTGTTTTGTTTATATTATTCAATACAAAGGTAGATACTGTACTTTCACATTCAAACAATTAATAAGAGAAAAGTTTAATTAAGTAGTAGGCTCTAGATTTCAACTGTCCAGATTTCTATATCTTGAGTGCACACAAGTTTGATTGGAGGAACTCCTCTAATAATTACAACAATGTTTGTCCACCTTTATTATTCTCATGATGGGTCAATGTTTACTCAATGTTAGGATCGCTGTGGCCTTGCTGGAATAGCTGCTGCTTAACTATGACATAAAATGTCTTACCAATTCTAGCAAGCTATTCCTGTTTCACACCTGGGACTTTCTACCTCTATTACATTGTCAGTATTGGTTGCTGAATCACTAGGTGTAAGTTGTGTTTCTGCCACTTGATTTATCTTGTCTTTAGCCCCAGTCACATTATGTATTCCGGAAGCAGTTTCCTTGTGTAACTCTCCTGGCTCGTCTATAATGGTAATAGCTGAATAGTCTTCAGTGCTGTCAGGAAGAGCAGATAACTGGCTAAAGTCTGTCATGGGAATACTTGTCTTTCCATTACTTTGAGATTTTTTGACTGATGGATTCAGAAGAAGACTACTACTGTCACAAGGTAAACTTGATTCTTCACAATAATCAGACCCCACCACATTGCTGATTAGTGGCTCATTGACGCCAATGTTAGGTCTCGTAGAAATCTAGGAAAAAAGTATATGTATCACAATTTGCCACATAATGGTGATTCTAGAAGTATAATTTAAATTTGAACTCCATAAATGTTAATGGTGTCTAACTGTAAACGATACCAAATTTTTTTTTTACTAGTCTTTAGCAAAAAAAAAAAGATTATTAGGAGTGACAAGATGACAGACATCTATATTGTAAAATCATGCTGATACACTCACTAATCCCGTGATTACTGGATATTAACAGCAGAAAGAAAGGTAGAGGCTATGGAGATGCTTTAGAAGCAAACTACATCTGCTACAGTTTCAATGAAGAAATAATAGAAAAAAAATCATCAGGCCACCAGTGAGTGCTATAAAGACCTCCTGGCAACATTAAAATAGGATATAGTGGAATGGTACAGCCATATGTTACAAGAACAGCTAAGATAATCTTACAATGCACAAAGGAAGGGAGAACAAATAATAGAAAGAGAGAACAGAGAAAATATAGAGTCTGTGTGATAAAGCCTACCATGAGAAATGCAGATAAAAGGATAATGGAAGAAAATAGTTTGAATATCATTTATGGTGGCCTAATGGTTATCTGCATGTAGCAGTTACACTTAAGATACTGATACAATGTTAAATACATGTTGCATTTTAAAGAAAATAATTAAAGCTATTTCTTTACATTTAAATACATGTAAAAAAAAGTCTTGATTTATACTTTTATGTTAATATCATTCAGTGCCAGTTTAAAATTTTTTTTTCTCAAACGTATGAAAGCAAAATTACATTAGTTCCATTGGCAGAGCCAGATACTTCATTGATTTTCTCTTGAGTAATTCCAACAGTTTCCTATAATAATATAAAAAAATTGTTCACTTAATACAGTTTTAGCTGTAGCTGAACAGTTATAATAGCATTATATAACAGGCTTAGATAATATGCTCTAGTCGCCTACTGTCTTACTTATATGTTAGGTCAATTAATGCTACATTTATTTGATTTGTCTTTTTTAAATCAGCAATTAGCTTTATGTTTCTTAGCCTAGAGATTATATCAGTGTTCTTATTTGTATGTTAAATGCACCCTGAGCTTACATTATGTTAGTTGGCAGCGCTATACAAATATTATTATTTTTATAATAGTGATCATAAATAGATATAGAGAGGTTTATAACTAAATAATCAAATTACTTTTAAGATAAGATTTCTTTATCGTTATAGCCTACAAATTAAATTAAATTCTAAGTGATTGCATGCAAAGCTTACAATATAGGCCTACAGTTAACAAAATAACAAAACATAAGAAGGTATAAAATTTAACAACTTATAAACACAAGAAAAAAAACAACAGCTCCTAAACTATAATAATTCCAAGTTGAGTGTTATTGCCATTTTACCCATTATAATTATAGTTGCAAACAATCTCTAGTTGATTTTGGTCGATTAAGCAAAAAGGTGTTAAAAAAGAAAAATTTATAATAATTGTTACCTCAGTGTTTCTTGCCAAAGTTTTTATCCTTTGTCTACCTCTCCTGTATTAGAAATATAAAAAAAAGCTTACTGGCTCATGTAAATATAAAGGTTTATAAAACAATGTACAAATATTTTCACTTTTAGTAAATGTATTGAGCATAAGGCCTAAAAATAATACTAATTAACAATTTTTTATTTAAAAAAGGGGATGTGTGCCCAGCACAATGCCCAGCTGCCTTTATTTCAGGTACCCATCAGAGCTGTCTAGACTTATGGACACCCCCAAGTCCCAGGAAAAAATCCTAGCCTGCACCAGGATTTGTTTCTGATTCTTATCTTATCTTATAAGTTTACAGAAGTTCCTTCTAGATAGAAGATTATTATGTCCACTAGGCCCAAAACTCCTGCAGGGCGACAGGGATCCATCGGTGGCAGCGATAGAACCAGCGACCTGTCAGTTGAACTAACCGCTGGCTCATTCCCTCCATCAATAAAGCATTTTAATCACTGTTTTATTATCTCTGTAATTACTTTTCTTTCATTAGATTTATTGTGTCATATTCCTAGGTTAGAACAAATGTAGGCCTATTACCCCCAAAATCAAAAGAAATGAGTCATATTCTTTAATTTAAGAATAAAGGCCTATCCAATTTTAATTTAAATTATTGTAACTGCCAAACAAATATTTCGGTGAGGCCTATTGCTCTTTAGCAGGGCATAGTAAAGTCATCGGGATATTAGAAATCCCTTTTTTAAATTACAAAATCCATGTTAAGAAATGCAAAATGCAGGGCTTTGAGGGATTGAGTTTCAGTGGGAAAATGTTCAAGGACATTAAACATAATATGTAATGTACTCAGGTGAAAAATTAATTTTAAACAATATTTTGCTTTAGATTTAGATAGGCTATTTAATTGAATTTTTTATATCATAAGTCTTATTACAAAGATTAATACAAAAATAAGGACATTTTATCAAACTCACTTGCATATTATGATTAGGACAATAAAACCAATGATAAATAGCACTGTTAGTGTTGGAATCAAAATGATAAGCACTGTGAATAAAAAAATATTTCATCAATTTCATCATATGAGGGAAAAAAAAGGGGAAATTGTTTTTATAACATCAAAAATAGGGTTTATGAAGCAAATGTTAAACAGTGTCACTGGACCAGGCAAAGGCTACCAAGAGGATTGCATGGGCAGCACAATGTCCTGTTGCCCCCCCCCCCCCCCCCCCATCATCTTCAATAATTAAAAAATGTTTTGGTATGAAAAATATCTGGCACTCTATAGCGATTTGCCTGAATTTGAAAGAAAATGAACTTAACCACAGTCCAAGAGACCTCCGGCCCAGCCATGTTTTCTTTGTAGCATCTTGACTAAATAAAATACAAAATTGACTTGACAAGAATGCATTTTAATTAGTTAAAAAGTTTCTCTATTAAATCTTAACAATGGGGCCATAGGTATAATAGCTTAATAAGATAATATTTTTGGGTACTAAAGTGTGCGTAAGTTTTCTTACTTATTATATCAGTCCCATCAGATTTTGCTTTTGTTGAAAACTGTTTCCAATTGGACCATGCTCGTACTACACCAAATGACTCAATATTTATTGTTAAATTATAGGATGTTTTAGCTGTCAAGTTAGATAGTTTGTGGTAAGATTCTGTGGCTGAAACACTGATCATTTGAACATCTGCACTACCTGTAATTTGGCAAGACACAGCACACAAATCAAGTGTAAAATAGTACGTCAAGCTACTATATACATTGACTAGTATTACAATTAATGCTGTGAGCTTCAATACAAAATTATGTAGTTAGTTTTAGTAGAGTAAAAAAAAAAAGATTTTTAATTGTTACTCACAACCTCAAGGTCTTAATTTTTAAATCAAATCGTATAAAAAGTAAAGTAAAGTAGTCCCATCAGACCAAATTGATCCATCTAGGACCAATGAAGCAGTGTGCACAAATTTCCTTAGCAACTGCACTAGGGGATTGTGTGAGCAGCACAATGCTCAGCCACCTTTACTTTGCCCTAACTAATGTCAGGTACCCATCTGATCTGGGTAGACTCAGGAACACCCTCCAAACCCGGGAACAAAACCTAGCCACCAGGATCTAAGACCAAGACCTTCGATACACCAATCTAACACACTGCCCCTTTAAAATCATATAGAATTTGTCTCTTTTAATTTATTTATAAACATATTATGTATTATCAGAATGCAGTATAAAAGTTATGATTACTTTTGCATTTGTCCTCAGGGCAGTAAAGAATATAGTAGCTTGTTATTTTGAACCTGTTTACTTTGGAGCACTTTATATTCTCCCAGGTTATGACTGCAGATTCTTCATCTGGAATAACATTGATTTCCACAGAGTCTGGAGGAGATGCTGAAACCAAACTCATGAATCAAAAATTGTACGAAAGCAACAACAAAAGTATATTGATCTAAAAACTTTATGTTATGTAATGTAGGCCAGTGATACATCTCTAAAGAAGGACAACTATCAGCCCTTATACTTACTTGGAATCAGCTCATAAAAACAATTTGCCCATTCAATCGGTGATGTCCAACTAAAATTGACGCCTGACATTGCCAAACCAAAATCATAATTCAGAGGGTCAGTTATTGAAATGATGATGTAGGATTGATCTTTAGGTACAGGCTTCCATGAAATGTATGCCTTTATAAAATATACAATTGTTTTAATTTAACCTAGAGTAAAATTCCAGCTACATAGTTTTAAACTTGAATGAATAAAGTTAACATTTAATCATTGTTTTGGCAAAACTTTAAATCTGCATTAAATCTGAGAGGGAAATTGTATTGAAATGTTAATGTCTACCTGACTATTTTCTTTTCGCCAAAATACCATGAAGTTGGCGGATTCATTCTGACTTCTATGTTGCCAAACAGCTCGAGCTAAAGAGTTGTTGACGATTTCTATAGAAAAAGACTCTTTCACATCTAAAGGCACTGTAATTGTATAAAGATGTTACAAAATGGGTAGTAACTTGTGAAATTATTTCAAGTTAGATCGTCCAACTGATAAAACATAACTTTGCTTCACAGGTGCTAATATAAAAATGTATGTCAATCATGAATATAAATTGATGTATAAATAGGCACACATATATATATAAGCACATATTAACTTATCAAAATACATTTTGTAATTTTATCACAGTCTATAATTGTTTTTCAATCTATATAAAAAATAATGCATAATCTAAATGACTGAATAGGCCTACCAATAAATTATTGATGATCTGTGTCAAAGATATTGCTCCATCACTAAGACTAGAAACAAATACATTACAAAAAACAACTAACCTTTGAAGTGATATGGTGCAATGGATAATATTGTTGGATTCACTGAGACTCCAGCGTCATTTTGTGCAAACAGTTTGATGGTTTCACCATGTGAAGAGCAAGGTATTGTTACAGTCCTCAGATAAATTCCTTTTTCAACAGATTTTGTAAGCTTTGTGTAACTAACAATGTATTGGTTAATCATTCCATTTCTGTCTGCCTCTTTTACATCCTAAATAGGAAACACAGACAATTAAAATGTGAACCTTAATTATGTTGAGTATTTCATTGGTCACTATCTTTGTTTGATAAGATATAAAAAAAAAAAACACCTAGTGATAACTATACCTTCCAAAAGAGTGTTATTTTTCTTTGGTTAGACTTTGTGTCACATTCTTCAGTGGTGTAGCTTCCATTTACTGCCTCCGGTCCAGATAAAGGTACTGAAAAAAATAATTTTCCAACTCAATAATTTGAATCTCAATAATGTGTAGCTTAAAAAAAAATAGTAAAATGTCTGTGTGTAATATGACAAAAGAAAAAAGACTGAAATTTAAAAAAGAAAAGTTTTTCTAATTAGTTTATGTTGAGTAAAAGAAGAATTTTTTACTTACCTTTCTGTGGTGTTGTGTAAGTTAAACTACTTGGATCACTTGGATACTTTGATAAGCAAGTGACAGAAAAGTTGTGGAAAGTATAAGGCTTCAAGCCACAGATCTTCCAAAACATTTCTTGAAGGCCAGAAGCAATAATCTTGTAACAGTACAAATTGAATTGTTTTTAAGTAAAACATTTTGTCTAAGGCTGCTTTACAAAGTACTTTAAAGCAATAATTTTAGTAATCTTTTTAAAATACTTGTAAATGATATAAAGTAAAGTAAAGTACCCTTCGGACCAAATGGATCATAGGGCTGTTGAAGCAGCATTCGCCAGTTTCTGTGGCGACGGCATACTAGGGGATGTGTGGCCACCAAAATATCCAGAAGCCTTTACTTCACCCCAACTAATGTCAGGTACCCACCAGAGCTGGGTAGACTCAGAGACACCCTGTAGCTCTGGGAAAATAATTCTGCCCTCCACCAGGATTCGAACCCAGGACCTTCTTCCGCTCGGCTACCATGACCATACTTGAAAATGATATGCACTTGGTAAAACATTGGTATTAATAATGTTGAATTACAATATTTGTAGCTTTTAAAAGGTGACATTGCATCATAAGATTTTATTTAGTGAAGCCGGCTGGTCCAGCGGTTAGTTCACCGGACTGTCAACCAAAAACACACGGACAGGTCACGGGTTCTATCCCTACCACCGACGGATCCCTGTAGCCTGCAGGAGTTTTGGGCCTAGTGGACGTAATAATCTTCTATCTAGAAGGAACGTCTGTAAAACTTATAAGATTATTGAATAATCTAATTAATGCAGAAAACATTTTATGTTTTTAACATTCACCTAAAACACAACTTAAATTTTAATACAGCAAAAATTACGTAGCCTGAATATGTGTGCGTGTATTACAGAATACAGCTTACATTTTTAATGTAAGCTCAAAATGTATGTAGAACAAACATTGGCAAGGTTATTTGCAGATGATTGTATAATTCATAGAACAATAAAGACAGAAAAAGATAGTGATCTCTTACAAAAAGCCTAGATGAACTATAAAAAATGGGAATTTAACTGGAGTATGTCTTTTAAATCAGAAAATTGCCAACTGCTAAGAGTGTCGAAAAAAAAGAAACAAATTATTACAAACTACTTCATTCATGGTAAAGAACTATCGGTAACCCAAACTAACAATGAAAAGTACTTAGGGGTAATAATAAATGATAAGTTATCTTGGAATCCTCATATTGATGAAGTAATTAAATGTAGACCTATACTAGAATTTACATCATCTGTATGGGACCCATCAACTAAAGAAAACTTAAAAAATTATAACAAATTCAGAAAAAGGCTGCTAGGTTCATTACTAGCAAATATTCAAAATTGACAAGAGTAACACCAATAGTTAAATCACTAAACCTTGAAACACTAGAAGACAGAAGGGCAAAGAGTAAAGTAGCAATAATGCATAAGACATTGAACTCTAAGTTAGAAATACAACACACAAGCAACCTGCTGCAATGCTCAGATAAACATAAGGACAAAGCCGATTATCTTATCCCTTATGTGAGAACAAAGTAGCATTGGGGCATGGAATGGGTCATTTGAGCAAACCAGGAAAGCAAGTAACTTAACATCATTTAAAACACTAATAAAAATGCAAGAGGTAACACAATTTTAATGAACAACACAATGTGCTCAAGGGAAGTAACAATATTTCTGAAAACATGCAATATTTTTAATATTTAAAAAAATTCACAGAAATGGAATCGATCAATGAAACCTTGATTTTTTTATTCAGGACAAAAAGATCTTTAAAAGAGACTTAGAAAAATTCCGTGAGCCAGTAATCCCAAGGTATAGCTTAAACCTTTATATGAATCTAAGGATATGGGTGTTATTTTCTTATGTCATTTTTTCCAGTTCTCACCTTCAAATCAGCATCACCAGGTCCCTGGTGGAAAATGTTGAACTTTTTAGAGTGTTGAGTTTCATGATACTGCCAAGTAATGTTAAAGCAATCCTCTTCTTCTAAGGCATGGACCTTTATTTTTTTAGGAGCTGCTGGTTTTACTAGAAATGAATTATTTCCTTTTAGCTTAAATTGAGTTTTGAAATATTTTGTTTCATATTTGAATAATTTGAGATTATCAATTAGCTCTACATCCTTTGTTGTAATCAAAAATAATTGTATATACTTTTTTAGCCTAGAAAATGATATCTGTGTTCTTGCATACAAAAATGGCTCTATGCATGTTTTTGTTGCTCAATGTCAAATATGCTCTGAGCTTAGATTATGTTTGTTGACAGAGCTATATAAATATACTTAGTATTATGAATTTACAGGTTTGTCTGTTTTGTTTACAAGACAACACAAAATGAATAAAACAGCCAACCTTCATTGAGAGGCTCTACATGGAAGGTTGTTGATGATGTGTCATTAGTCCTTGTGTTAGTCACATTGATCTGAATTGTGTGAGTCAAGCTTTGAATAATGTTATTCCACCAACAGCCATTGAAAGTCTGATTAGGACAAGGCTTTGCTTTATTCCTGAAAAAAATAATGTACTTATATGCCATTAAACAATTAAAAAAACAACTTACCCTCTTGAACAATCAAATAAGGGAAGTTATTCAGATAATAAAAGGGAAAAGAAATGTGTTTTGACAACATACCGTTAACTTAAATTATTAGTGCTATGAGAACAAACTACAATTGTATTATTTATGATGAAAGTAAAGTAGATAAAACTATTAAACAATTAACTAATTACTTTTTAAGAAAAATATAATATAAAAGGGAAATAACTACTCATATTTTAGTAACATACATTGAACCATCAGTGTTATAAGAACATGTCACTCTTGTATCATTATATCTTATAATATACTGAACTGGATGTTGCCAGGTACAGTTCATATATTCATTCCAGTTATAGAGAATGCATGTAAAATTTGTAACATTGTGTGGTTTATCTGAAAAGAAAAAGGCATTTATTATTTCATTTTAAAATTGAATGATGATAAAAGTATTATGAAATCTTGCAAAAAAAAATAATAATTTTGAAATTATCTAATAGGTTCATTTTGAAGTAGGTCATAACCATAGTATGTACTTAGTCTTTAAAACTGACTAAGTCCTTATCATAATTCACAAACAATCTTTAGATCTAGTATCTAGTGGTAGCTTGCCAAACTGTTGCACTGCTAAAGACTTAGCTTATATTAAGCAAGTTTATGGTCTGGGGGAAATGCTCAGACTGCAAAAGGGGATTTAAGCACAAAAAAGAAAGAGAACAATAAAATTAGAAATAGGTAGCTCAACATTAGTCCAATTTTTTAAATCACAAAATAAGTGAAAAGAATAAATTTTAATTTAATCAATAATTTTGATTCTAAAACAAATAAAAAAGTAGCTGTAATGAAAAAAAAGAATTATGCCAATGTATCTCAAGAAAAGGAATTTTTTAAAACATTAAAAAAAATCTGTTCTATACAGAGTTAATCCACTGAGTTGTATGGATGTAATTAATTGAGTTTAAATTTGTTTAAAGTGTTTGTGATATTCATTTATATAATTTTCCATGCCTCTTGCTTGGCATGTGATGAAGCATAAAAACATTTCTTGTTAAAGTTATGGTAGGATCTGCAATCTCAACTTACATTGCACTTTTATGTCCCAAGATGAACCCACTAATTCGTTATTTGGCATTACGCTTTCATCACAGGGATCTAGTACACACTGGTATTCCACCACTTCCTGATCAGTCACATTACGAAGCACTTGCTCTGCTGTTGACTGGTTGTGAACTACGATGTTTCCAGGGTCAATGCAAAGATCCTTGCTTCCAAATTCCTAAAAAGATTTGAGGGAGGGTTTTTGCTATCAACTTGAAACCTTTCATTCATTCAATATTACCCTTGCATTAAAATTTATTTTCTGGATGCTTAACTCATATTTTTTTACTGACAGATTTTTTTTAAGTGGCTCAATCCTAACTTTTTGTTGTTTCTTTTGCACATTTTCTGCAGGACCAATAGGCAAGCTTATAGACTCTTTATACATTATATATCCTTGCCATTGTCTTCTTTTGAAAATGGCAAAGATCCATTGTTATTTTGATGTTATTTTGAAGAGGAATAAATGCATTTTTCGACATCATAAAAGGTGTTTTTGCAGCTCGATTAATTATTTGTCATTTCTTCTAATTTTTTTATAGAAAATTTTCTCAAAATATTTTGGCTTGCACGCGAAAGAATATTAAAATTTGTCGAGAGATTTCTCCAATTTCGGCATGCATGCGTACCCACCCACACATGCATGCACTAACTTGAAGTACTCGCTTATTTATTTTTTTTATTTTTTATTTTTTTTTTTTTTTTTATTTTTTTTTTTTTTGCATTTCTAATTCATTCAACGTGCCAACACCCTAAAATTCATCTTTCTCTAGCACCCAATTTCTTGTAGGCCCTAGTAGAGACTTAAATTGCATTTTTGTGTGATCTTCTGCGTGTCATTGAAAATCTTTATGCATGCCAGTTTGGCACGCATTCCTTAGGTTGCCGACGTTTGTTCTAAATCATACTTAATATTTTCATACGCCTCTGTTGATAGGGTACACTTTTAAAACTGTATTTTCCCATATAAAGTGATCTGGCATTTTTAAGCATAAGAAATAAGCATTTAAAATACAACAACCATAATACAACAACCATATAACATCGTAAAACATTGTATATAACATGTAGGCCTAATAAGCCTATACCTTTAGCGGATACGTTTTTTTAAATCGTATGTAACTGGCGCTGTAGCTTTGATTTGTCAACTTTGGTGGCAGTGTGCAGTACAGTTGAAGTGTATCACCAACATACAGATACTTTTTGTTCGTTATAACCGCCTTGGCTATTAGATGTAACAAAACAACAAATCTATTTTAAAAGATAACAGTAACATTTAGAAACCAATATTCGTGAACATCTGTTACTCGGTGCGACGTTTAGCTTGATAACTTTAAAAAAGCTTGGAAACTACAAATTATTTAAGTAAGGCTTAATTTAATTAGGCTATATCAGAGGCGTAGTTGTTTTTTGCGCTCGGGGACGAACTACAAAATTAGCGCCCCCCTCCCCGTTAAGTCACATTTGAACTTTGTCTCATTAGGCGCCCCTTTACCTTCGCGTAAGGGGCACGGTAGCCGAGCGGCAGCGCGTTCGACTGGCGATCCGAGGGTCCTGGGTTCAAATCCTGGTGAAGCCAGGAGGGTGTCCCTGAGTCTGATGGGTACCTGACATTAGTTGGGGTAAAGTAAAGGCGGCTGGGCATTGTGCTGGCCCCACATCCCCTAGTATGCCGTGGCCACATAAACTGGTGAACGCTGCTTCACCGGCCCTATGATCACTTTGGTCCGAAGGGTACTTTACTTTACTTACCTTCGCGTATGTCTATATAGGGCCTACACATAGTATGTACATTCTCTCCCCCCCCCCCCCCACACACCTTATTTACGCCTCTGGCTTTCATACTAAATATAATTAGGTATAATATGCCCATGGGCGTTACTAGATTTTTTTTTTCCAGGCAGGGCATGTCTATATTAAAATTTACCAAAAGATCTTTGTGTGTGTTTTTTTTTTTTGGGAAGGGGGGGGGGGTGGAGGGATGGGCTTCAAAAATAGTCAAAACCAAATTTGTATCATTTAAAGACAAATGAAGATGGGGTGAAGGGGGGTTTTGAATTTGAATGTCCATATATAGTATAGTAGGCCTATATAATCAGATATTGTACTTACAGCTGGGTATATCATTACCAACTCCGAATTCTGCCATAAGATCGCTGAAACTGACTTCATTTGTTCGGGAAGACCAACATTTGGCAACCAACAGAAGAACAGGTAGAATTGGTATCAGCTCCATAATGTAAGGATTTTCATGTAATGAGTTCCCACTATCGCACCGGGTCTGTAATTATTAATGCATTCATGTTTTTTTTTAGCTTTAAGTTTTGATGTAAAACATAGTAAAGAATTTATAATATTAGCCCACAAATCGGAATGCCGATAACTATTTTCTTTCTCTCTGTTTTTTTTTTTTTTTTGCATGGTCCAATTCAACTAAGTTTACTTTACAAAATACATAAAAATGATATGCATTTGTCCTACCCACCAAAGAAGATGAAAATTAGAAATTTTTTGGTCAATTGTCAAGACTTGATAAGCGAATGAGAATGTCGAGGCATTTGAAATTGTTCAAGGATTTTCGAGATAGAGAGACACTAAGGGAGGGTTAGGGGTAGGTCAAGGTCAATTTTGTTAACAAATGTGTCTGCAAAGCAGAAGTCGGCAACCGTATGATTTTAATGTGTCAAAATATGAGTTCTAATTCATTTAGTGTGCCAACAGGACGTCATCCTACTTCTTTCTAGCAAAAGAGACTTGAATTACCTTTTGTGGGGGGGTCTTCCGCGTGTCACAAAAAAAAATCACTGTGCGCGCCACGCCCTATGTTTCCGACATCTGTTGTAAAGGATGATACATTTTCTCTCTAATTGAATTGAATTGTTGAATTTCCGGCCCATCAACAGCGATGGTTATATAGGGCCTTTTTGATGATATTGTTGTACTGTTTCTCTTGTATCCATTTAATTGTTCTTATATCTTTAAATTCTGTGGTACAGTTGAATGTCTTTAATATAGTTTATTATATGCTTTGGTTTCATTTGGGGGGAAAAGATCATGAAGAGTTCTACAGCAATAGAACCTACGTCGAATTTCATCAAATGTATTACACTCCAACAAAATGTGAGACACTGTTAAGTTGACATTGCAGAAAGCACACATTGGAGCCGTTTCTCGTTTTAAGAGAAAAGAATGTGTTAGTTGTGTATGTCCTGTATGTAGTCTGCAGAGAATAACTGCGTCTTTTCGAACAAGTTGGCCCGTATCATGCCAGGTTTTTGAGTTTTCCAAATATTGCAGTTTATTGCATTCGATTCTCAAGAAGTTAGTCTATTTTTGTCTTATGTGTCTAATTATCAAACGTTTCAAGTCTCAATATGGTATTGGGATAATAGTCTCTGATAACAATAGAGCGTCTTTTGCCTCTCTGTCAGCTTTTTCATTTCCCTCTATCCCTGCATGACCAGGAACCCAAAAGAAAACGACACGTTTGCCCCTTTCATATATCGATTGATATTTTGTCAGAATGTCCAATGCCAATATATTCCTGGTATTACAGTTTCTCAAAGCAGTAAGACAAGATAACGAATCGGATATAATTACGAAGTCTTGGTTTTCTGATTCTTCTGCAATGTCTAATGCAAGACTAAAGCCTCTGCAGTATTTATTGAGATATTGGAATTAAATTTTCTTTTTTTACTTTTATTTGAGGTAAGAGCAACCGAAGATGTCGCTGTATCATTTTTCGATCCATCTGTGTATATTTGTATATAATTTGGGTATTTTTGTATCACTTCTTGAAACATATTCACGCAAGAATCCTTTTTCTTTCTATGGTTTTATTCTAAGTTTATAGGCAGGATTTCAAAAAGCCATGGTGGAGTTTTTGGTATATAATATCTTTTTATTAATCTAATTTTCTCTCTAATAATTTTTTTAGGTGGCTGAAGGGGACTGACTCGCCTCAGTGCTAAACATGTGTATCCATTCATACTTCTGCACGTCCTTCTGTCTGTTTGTCGATCCATCCATGTGTGTGTGTGTTTAAGTGTGTTTGATAGTTTATTATGTGATATGTGTGTGCTTTTTGCGTGGGGGAAAGAATGTGATGCCCAGGGCTTAACGTCTATGTGACAAGTTTCATCTCGATAGCATAATGAGAATTGAGCCAGAGAGATTCCTATCAAGTCTTCGTAGACTTTAAGAAAGCGTTTGACAGAGTGTTGCACGCGGCGCAACGGGAAACCATGCGCATATTGAATATCAGCGCAAATCTCATAGAAATATTCAAGAATTTGTTTAACAGAGCTTCCAGCACTGTACTCTTCGATGGTAAAGTAGGAGACTGATTCAAAATCACCGTTGGAGTCAGACAGGGATATTTACTCTATCCTGTTCTTTCAGCTTCTTTTTTAAAAGGATTATGACAGTTGTCCTGGAGTACCACGGCGTCGGAACAATCAGTATCAGTGGGATAATCATCACCAACCTAGCTGCTCTGTGCTGATGACATAGTCGTAGATGGCTTAGCTGGCACTGAATATGAACTGTAAGTAGATCTCACTGCCGAGCTGGAGGAAATCATCGGCGGCTTATGTCATGGGGAAAAAACGCAGGACGAAGGTCAAGGCAAACCAAGGATTCGTGTCTGAAACAAAAGTGGGCGGACAAAAGCTTGAAAAAAGTCTCCCCTTTAAATATCTAGGAGCCATTATATCGGACGATGGGACACGGCGGCCGAGCGACAGCGCCTTCGACTGGCTACCGAAGGTCCCGTGTTCGAATCCTTGTGAAGACTAGGTTTTTTTGCCCGTATCTGGAGGGTGTCCCTGAGTCTATACCAGCTCTGTTGGGTACCTGACATTAGTTGGGGTAAAGTAAAGGCGGCTGTGCATTGAGCTGGCCCCACATTCACCTAGTATGCCGTGGCCACATAAACTGGTGAACGCTGCTTCACCTGCGCTACGATCAATTTGGACCGAAGGGTATTATATCGGACGAGGCTAAAAGCCAGAAAATCTTGCTAGAATAGCTCAGACAACTATGGCACTAAGCAAATTCTCCCTTCATTCAAAGATCCGTGAAACGCACACTCGACTGGCGATGTCGGTTTCAATTTATGGATGTGCGATTTGGATGCTAACGACAGTGTTACGACAGATCCCCAGAGGAGGATAAGAACCCTTGAAGTGAGATGCTTCCGCAATATCATGAACATGTAGTACACGGAGCACAACTCAAAAGAAGCGCTCCGCAAACAAATCGCCGACGTCATCGGCCCATATGAAGACTTGCCCAACGCCACCAGGAGCAAGAAACTGAGAGGGTATGGGCACGTGGCTAGATCCACAGGCTTTGCAAAGACTATCCTGCATGGCACAGTGCAAGGTGGGGGGGGGGGGGGGGCAAACCGAAGAGAAGATTGGAGGACGATGTAAAAGAATCGACCGGCATGTCCTTCATTATACCCACAAAAGGCGGTACAAGACTGTTTGGAACAAATTTAGAAAAAAAAAAAGGGTTGCATTCAAATTATCAAGACTATATATTATGGTCCAGAATGGGTCTATTTAAAGCTTTAAAAAACAACTATGTTATCTTGGGAATGGGATGGTGTGTTATTGAGCGACTATATTGCCCAGCAATAATATGTGACGCAACTATGGGCGTTTCCGCACTCTAAAGTAGGGCGTCATTCATTGCTATTGGGCCACGTATTATACTCGTTCTTCTTATTGTCCTTAAATTCTTTTTATGAGGAAATGAAATCCCCACAAGAGCACGATTAGATCTTTACGGAAGGCCGTGAGCGTGGCCTTGGTAGGGTACGTAAGCAGTGAGTAAGCACGTGCAAGACTACAATAATAATAATTATAGGCTTATATTTGTATAGCGCTGCCTGACAAACAATAATGTAAGCTCAGGGTTCATTTAAAACAAAGAAAACAAACAATAATGTAAGCTCAGGGTTCATTTAAAACAAAGAAACAAAAACAGACATGGTCTAGACTTAATTTCATACAAGAACTGGACGAACGACTACACAAGCTAGTCTTCATAAGTCTACAAAAACAAGTTTTAGATTGCATCACAAAATATGATCATTTGACTAAAACAATCCCTTACGATAAAAAAAAAGAAAAGGCCTAGATTAGACTACCACAAAATAAAATAGTTTTACCAACTTAATAAAAATAAAGTAAGCTTAGGGATGTAAGAAATGTTTAATCAAGGTAGGCCTCAGTTTTAAAATAGGCGGAGTGAATTTTCACGTTCTTTTTAAAAGTGGTGTCGATACCGCAGGCCGATAATTTAACGTAAGCCTTAGTGTGTGTGTGACTGTGTGTGTAGGCTTATGAGTGTGTGTGTTGTGGGAGAGAGGTTAGTGTGTTTTGGTTTGTAGCCTATTTTGCATAGCTTAGCTGTGTGTGTGTATGTCTATGGTCTATATGTGTGTGTCATTTATTTTAAATGACATTAAAAATTAAGATAGCTTAAACAGTACAGTTTGACAAAATAGTATACATAGTTAAACACTTTATTAAATCGGCAGACCTTTTAATATATAGATAGGCTATAGATCTAGAATCTAGATAAGATGAAAAAAAGTATCAAACCTCAGATATTGTCCTTTTGCTTGAAATTACTGCTCTCCCTTTGTCGAATTCCCAATTCTATCTTTAGGCTGGTGACCTAGACACACGAAATGAACACGCGGCTAACAACACGCGCTGAGAGCATAAACAGTGGAAGAAAGACCCGGTTGTCAATACTAGTGAAGTCACATGACGTGTTCATATAATGCGACTTCTGAACTTTATCACCGTTGTTAAATAGGTCTAGGCCGTATAATCCGTATTAGACTCTATTGATGAGCACGTGAGCAGTGGCACCCGTCAACCCAGTTGTAAAAGAAATGCTTTGGAGTGTAATTATCATCATGAGAATTGTGCATCTGAATTTTATATTTAAAATAATAATATGCTAGATTTCGGCTTAGTCCTACTTTCAATTTACCTATTTATCAGAGTGAGCCAATCGCGTGTCCCACTGCGAGTTTCGGTGTGAGCCTGTAGTCAGGTGCTGCGACTGGGTGATACGCTCAATTGCTCTTAGGCCTACCTTGCGTCTTACGGTGTGGCCTCAGTCGGCTCCCAAAATCGTTTCGTTTGTTAAGGTATAATCGATGGCGCGTGGTTCGCGCTCCGCCATACGATGCATTCAGCATTGCCAATAGCAACGCGCCGGGCCGTGCTTTTTTTTTTTATCGCACATGCAGTCGGCCAGTCGAGCGATAAGTATAGCGATCAGACTTGATATGGGTGACGTAATAGACAGGTGGAGATATCGTTCCAATAAAGAAACAAAGAGAGCGATAAAAACAGAGAGAGAGAGAGAGAGGGGGGGGGGGAGGAAAGTTAGAAAGAGAGAGAGGATGAAAGAATGGCTTTTCCGTAAGGTCAATTAAAAGATGATATCTAGATTGACTAGATAGATAGACTGACTAGATAGGTAGGCTATCTAGATAGATAGAATAAATAGATATAGAGTCTAGATAGATATTGAACAAAAGGCCTTAAGTCTACACTATGTCACTATATCACTATAGCCTAAGTGTTCAACTTGGTAAGCTATTTAAAAATGATACATTGACTTTTACCTGAATCGAAGAATCAAGCCACAGAAAATAAACTACAAAACAAATGTGAGGCTGCCGATCAAAACAAACGTTTTCCCGTTCAAAGTTTTTTACATTGATTTCCAGGAAATACTCACGCCATTAGCTTCGAAGAAAAACTAAATGATAAAACAGTTGCATTACTTCGTCATCTAAAATGTTGGAACACAAACACATTTGTACGGCTACCGTGCCTCCCCCCCCCCCCCCAACCCTGTAATATAAAAAGATAGGATAAAAAGCTTTTTACATATTATTTCTTCGTCTCCAAATATGTCTGTATAATTAATGTCTTGTAATCCAACCGGATAGAAATTCTTCTTTATGCCTGAAATATGAAGTAAAGTCGGCCTACCCATTTGACCAAATTGATCATAGGGCCGATGAAGCAGCGTTCTCCTTTAGTTCTAGTTTCTACTAGAACTTCTAGTCTAAGTTTAGCATTGAACCTTTTTTATAATAGCTAGGCCTATGTCAGTATTTTACAATCACGAAATAGAACCATAATCGAGCCCACAAGTTTCTTTAAAACCTGGCGAGCTTACTGAATCACAGGGCGTAACGAGAAAAGGGGTGGGTCTAAGGACCTTGTCCGGGGTACGCTGCATGAAAGATATCCCCCCCCCCCATGCACTGCGACCCCCCCCCCCCTCCGAATGGATTTTCCCCTTGATCATTAACAAGCCAAGGCGACATTACCTCGTAAGCTTATACCTGCACGTTTGCGAAGTAGTACAAATACCAAACAATAGGCCTGGTCATCCAGACGTCGCGCTTGGAGACACTGGTATTGTTGCCAGAGCCTTTACAAGCGGCCCCAGGGCAAACGTTTCAGCGCCGTCCCCTTGCATACTGTAACTGCTTGTTTAGTGCTATATTTGCCGCCCCCTGAAAGCGTCACCCCGGGTATATGCCCCCTCCTATGTGAGGGCACTGATTGTTGCGCATATCCCCACCTCCCGTTCCCAACGGAATTTCGTTCAATGAGCCTCGGTTGCGCAACGGGGGACATCCTTCTCCATGCGTACGCCCATCGGTGTAGTCTTTATTGGTGCGTATCGGTGGTTTACACACTTCGCCCATGGGTACAGACGTGAAAAAAGATACAATTCGGCACTATCAGTACAAAGCACATGTTTAAACAAAGGAAGGGATGCAAGCAAGTGTTGGAGACATAAATAAACACAACTAAACACGTGAATGGGCATAAGGAAATCAATATTCCCAATAGCCTTCCCTGTTTCTCCAAAGAACTGGTAAGCCCTGTTGGTAGACTATCAGTCAGTGCCACACTTCAAGAAGCCGGGCTGCATCGATAATACAATCCGTCAATAGGAAAGAAAATGATTCATGCCTGTTTCAACCCCTCACCTGCCGCTCCCCCCTTCCGTTTCACCAATTAGTAACAACAACGAAGGCGGCCATTTGCTTTATTCATGATTGACACCTCGTGCGTCTGCAATGGGAAATTGTGCAGGAAACTCAAAGGGTAATTAATAGTCCTGCCTTCTTTAAAACAGTCAGAAATGATTAAATGAGCCACTGAATACTAACACGTGCTATATAGAACCTTCTACTTTACAGTGCTATACATAATCCTCTACTTTACAGTGCTATACATAATCCTCTACTTTACAGTGCTATACATAATCCTCTACTTTACAGTGCTATACATAATCCTCTACTTTACAGTGCTATACATAATCCTCTACTTTACAGTGCTATACATAATCCTCTACTTTACAGTGCTATACATAATCCTCTACTTTACAGTGCTATACATAATCCTCTACTTTACAGTGCTATACATAATCCTCTACTTTACAGTGCTATACATAATCCTCTACTTTACAGTGCTATACATAATCCTCTACTTTACAGTGCTATACATAATCCTCTACTTTACAGTGCTATACATAATCCTCTACTTTACAGTGCTATACATAATCCTCTACTTTACAGTGCTATACATAATTCTCTACTTTACAGTGCTATACATAATCCTCTACTTTACAGTGCTATACATTATCCTCTACTTTACATTGCTAGTAAAAACTATGGATGTTAAAACCGGTTCTCGGTTCTATAAGACCGGATTTCGGCCCCCCCCCCGGCTAGAAAAGCCAAATGTATAGGCCTACGGTCTGGTTTTGTTGGTATATTTGAAAAACAGTTCAAACTTAATCAGTGTTTGCAGGGCATTCAAGGGGTCGATTTGTGTGAATAGGTCTACAATATGATTTTGTACACTTTATCATAAAATTCTTTATAACTAAAAAAAAAATCTGGGCTAATTGATTAAAACCGATAATAGCTTACAATAGTGATAATAAAAATTTCGATTATCGTTGACCATAATATTAAGAAGTATATGAAGAGGATGAAAATGTTCATCCAGGATGCTTCGTACGCAGATGTGTACGCAATCCAGTAGTACCAGTACTGCCACCGCTCCAGCTTATCTGTTGGGAACATAGTTTACACCGAGCCATCGGTAATGAAGTTTTTTCAAAGATGAGCCGAAAAGTAAAAAGATTCATGTTAATTGCAACTGTAACTTAACATTTGGTTTGATGTTGTTTTTGTCCCAAGCCATAGTTGGTATTTGGAAAAAAAGAAACACGATATCAGAGACTTAATAGTGTTAGCAAGGAATTTTTCAAAACCGGTTTTTGGTTTCAAAACCGGCATCCGGTATACCGGTTTTTCGTTTAACATCCCTAGCAAAAACTGAGAAATGTTTAGTAAAAGGCCAGTAATTTAGCGTAAAATCTCGAGTGTAAGTCAAACTTTTCTAGCCAAATCTAAAAAAAACATGAGGGGACTTAAGAACTTCGTAACCAGCAAGATTGTTATTAACTTTTTCTAACATTTGAAAGAAAAACATGTCCCAAATTCCAGGTCAATTTTCTCACGATAATTCTATATATTCAATATAAGCTTATTGATGATTACCGCGAGTTTCTTTATATATATTATATATGTTTGTCCTCTATAGGCTTGTAAATTACAAGTCAGTCATAAAATATTGACTTGTATAAGGGGCAAGGGTGTTAACTCTCAGCAGCAATACGGCCCATTCAGCAATTTGGATTGGAGTGTATAAATGTTGTACTTTAAAAAAAAAAACAACTAGCGTATAACATGCCTTTCAAATCATTTTTTTTTTCATTTTATTCTTTTAAGTTTAAGTAATAGTAACCAAATATTTTAATTATTTAATGGATTCACGTCGCTATTGAGAACATCCCTTAATAAGCAACATTATACAATATATAAATTAAATGATTCAAATTATACAGGACAATCTATAAATGATTACTTTTTAATACAATAAGCTTGACAGCAACAATTTTTATGCATGTGCCAAGACACAATAAGAAAGAACAAAAACTAAGTACCAACAAAAAACTTTCTCACTAGTTTTATTGTAATATTTTGTTTTCTTTCTCTCTATAACAAAACACATATTAGTCATTCGTTTCTCCGTCATTTTGACGGGCATAACCACTAGTAATTAAATATTTGATCTTTCATACTACAAATAAAGAAAAATTCACTAACAGCAAAAGTGAAACTTTCTTTTTTTGGTTTCCTTCCAGCTGATTTATTATTTATAGGTTAGTGCGTAAATAATTTTTTTTTCTAATTTATAGATCAGTGGTTGCGATAAAATTTGGTGGTAGCTCAGAATCGACCATTTTATTTCCGCACCTAATTAATTCTATTTATAGATCAATGTGATTAGTCCATTTTTGTGGGCAGTCATCTCATATTTTGTAGAAAAATTGTTTTTATAGTATTTTTATTTGTTTTGATTTTTGGCAAGAAATTTGATCCAATGGGAAAAAAAGGCAAAATACCAAACAACTAATACAAATAACCACTCTTGTATGGTTTAAATATTATTATTGACACTAAATGATAACACATTTTTTGAGTTCAGTGAATGGTAACATCATAGTTATAGAAACTTTTTTTTTAATATTATAAATTTATGAGGTTATGTAACACACATATTTATACGTATACTAAGAAGATTGAAAATAAATACATTTCCAACAATCCAGCCAGCCATCAATTTAATTTAAACTCCACTAAGCTATTTAGGTAGTGTAAGAAAATATATATAATATATATCCATATACTTGTGTCAACAATTAAGACTCACACCTCAGATAAACATAGGATGCAATAATCTTCTGTAACATATAAGGTAAGAAAATTGCACTTTTGTCTTTAAAATCACTGACATATATAAGAAAATAAACAACACTAAAAAAAAATTCTAACAAATTAAATTATTAATAACTATAAGTATCTCATTTAAAAATTAAAGTCCATAGATTTTTTTCTATGATCAAAGTCAAATTCCCTATCAGTTATTCACATTTTAAAATTATATGGGTCAGTGCTGTGTTCTATTGGCGATGTCATGACATCATGCTCCACTGTTCCTCGTCCAGGTCCATGTCGTCTGCCATCTCTTCCACCATTGGTTCCCCTTTTACATCGACCTGGGAACCATTCACAGCAGACGCCTGGCTGCCCTGCTGACTGCTAACAATTTTCACTGTCCTCGGAGTAGAGGTGGGTTTCACTGGTCCTAATCAAGTAAAAAAAGATAATTAAATTTTACAGTTAAATCATTATTATTCATCAGAATATGTTTGTTAACATTTAGGATTTTGTTAGTAAGTGTACAAACTACAGCTATATTTTTACATGTAGAACTAACCAGGATATGGATTTTTTTAAAAGTTGAAATAAAAATCTTTTTTTGTAGATCTTAGCTTTGCTGTTAAGCAACAGATGGTTTATGTTTATAAAAAGTTATTTTCCAGAAATATTACCTCTTTTTTTTCTGACTATGCCAAACAATTTTTACTTTTCAAAACCTCAAAATATGAAGCCAGATCTCTTACTTACTTGTCACTAACAGTCATATACACTAAATTAATAAGACCATTTTTTTCCCAATGAAAAAATTTTGTAAACACAAACAAAAAAAACAGGTGTTTTTCAATTGAAAATTATACTAGATTTGATTAAAAGTAATATAAAAAGAATATCGTTAAAAATTTAAAAAATATATCCCGTTGGATCAAGATCATCCGTAGGATCGGTGAAGCAGCGTTCACCTTCGGTATTCCAGCCGAACGTGCTGGCACTCGGCTACCGTTCCCCCTAAACAAAATAACCCTATTTTAAAAAAACCAATAGGTGATCCAGCAAAACATAATTTTTGTATCCAGAGATAATGAGTTTTACAAAAATCAATATCTAGTCTACTGGTATCAAAGTTAGAAAAAAATTCCAGGAGGGCATGACACAAATATTTGACAAGTATAAGTGATCAATAAAAACAAAAGATTTTCCTATACATCATAGTCATTAGCAGGAGAAATACTATAATTATAATTCAAGAGGTTACAAAATATTATAGTTGAAAAATATTCATAATAGCACACACAAAAAGTCAGTCATCAATTTCATTAACTTTGGACTACTGGCTTCAAAAGACTTATTCTTATTGGCCTATACAAAATGTAAACTATGTTTTAAAAATTCTAAATTTTAGGATCTTTTAAATTCATTGAGGTTTTCAGACCCTACTGAAATTCCAGTAGGCCACAGTAACCCTGTGGTGTATGTAAATTGTCATCTTATGTTAACCAGTTGTGTAGGTAGTCTGAATTAAAAACTTTTTTTTAATAGCTTTCAGTCAGTACTCATATAACTTTTAGAAACAGTTCTGAACAAATTAAAGAAACAAACATGATACTAGTTTTTTTAAGCACCTCTTAGCAATATACTAAGTGATTACTGAATTAAAAAAACAACAATTATAGTGAAATAAAAAAAATTTGCCAACCCTTAGCGATCTAGTAACTGGTGAACGCTGCTTCATCGGAACTCTGGATCTAACTGGAAACTTGACTTTTGTAAAACCTGTCAAGAACCTATTGACTTTTTAATATATGTTGTTTATAAATTTACCACTGATCAGCTTTTGACTGTGCTCGAAGTACTGGTTGGGATGCTGTATCACCATTTCCACTTCGCTGTTAATATCATTGATCCCGTGAGTTAGTTCAAAAAATTTAGCACAGGCGACTTGATAGTGTCCACCTTTGGTGTACTTCATTATCTGAGAAAAAATAAAACAGTATGTGATTTGGTTAAACCAAGGTTTCTTACTCTAAAATACTTTAAAAATTCCTTTACACAAAATTCACAGACCAAATTTCCGACAATGTAAATTGAAATATCTTAATGTCTGAAAGTGTGCTTAACCCGATGAGACCGTAAGACCGCTTAAGCGGTCCAGCGCGCGTCAGTCATTCAGGCCGAGAGACCGCTTAAGCGGTCTAGGAACAGGCCTTGTATAAAGGCAGTAATTTAAGCCGTTCCCTTTTCCAATCCTACTTTTTAAATCTATAAATAAACCAAACAAACATGGCTGCCCCCATTGAGTTTATTTTGCGATCTTTTATAGTAATAGATTGTGTTTAGTTTATATTGTTTTCAAAGCAAAAAAATGGATAATTCTGAGCCAGGAACATCAATAGAAAAGCGTGCTTGTATAAAACGATTTTAAATTCAAGAATTGCATTAAAAATTAGAAGATTTTACTAAATTAGAGGACAATAATGATAAAGATTAGGATTAGGCCTAGCCAGAAGAATAACTTGAATCGTAATCAGACAACAATGAGATAAATAGTGAGTGAGAAGAGAATGATAGGGCTAGTGTTATGAAAAAGAAGGTGTGTACTTGGTCCCTCTGGTGATATTGTTTGGAATAAGACATAAAAACATATTGACAGTTCAATATTTCTGTAGAAAACAAGTAAGCATCTCTTTTACATATATTTGAGCTGTTAGATTGTCATTATTTGTCAGATGTGTGCTGTTTAAGTCCTCATTTCTAAACATCCCCATTTTTCAATAATTTCCTCTGGCGGGTCCAGGCAGAGGGGTTTTTTACTCTCAGCGGGACAGGGTCTCAAAGGGTTAATATGCAGTTGAAAGATATAAGAAATGTTTGTGGATGATTTTTAAGTACCCATAGAATAGTTTTAAAAAAAACAACATGATGGGACTTAAGGACTTAACTTAATCAGCCAGATCCAGATTATTAACTTTTCTAATATTTATGAAAAAAAACTAAATTTCCCAAACCCAGGCCAGTTTTCCCAAACTTGAAAGATCAAGTAAATTTTACCCAACTTGAAAAAATGTAGTAAATTTTATCGAACTTGAAAAAATCAAGTAAATTTTACCAAACTTGAAAAAAATAAATAAATTTTACAAAAATTGAAAAAAATAAGTAAATTTTACCGATCTTGAAAAAATCGAGTAAAATTTACCGAACTTGAAAAATCAAGTAAAATTTACCGAACTTGAGAAATCAAGTAAAATTTACCGAACTTGAAAAATCAAGTAAAATTTACCGAACTTGAAAAATCAAGTAAAATTTACCGTACTTAAAAAATCAAGTAAAATTTACCAAACTTAAAAAATAAAGTAAAAATTACAAAACTTGAAAAATCAAGTAAAATTTACTGAACTTGAAAAAATCAAGTAAAATTTACCGAACTTAAAAAATCAAGTAAAATTTACCGAACTTGAAAAATCAAGTAAAATTTCCCCCACCTTATGAACCCTGAGAACTTTCCTGGATGTAGCTAACTCAATTAATAGGCAAAATCAAAATAGAAAGCTATTATCTTTGACAACTTACAACATCACAGCCATCTTTGGAAACCCCAAGGGAGGACAATCTCTGTTTAAGAAAATCTCCTTCAAAATGTCTGAATGGGCAACCTAAATACAGGAAGAGATGGTCAATGTTAATTATTTGTAGCAAGTCTAAAAAAGCCTGTTTAAAAATGCATGCTTGAGACCTCTTTCAGATGCAGCCTAGAGTTAGCTTCTATTTAGGGGAACATGTAGTGAAAATGCATCAAAGCACTTCTTCCACCTAGCAAGCTGTTGCTTTCTTAGTTTTATACAGAGGAACTATCACACAACTAAATTAAAACTGACATTTAGAATAATTTTATTGAAAATATAATTGTACTTAATTCCAGGAAATACGGGGATAATTTTATTAATAATTGTGAGGCCAAAAAAAGATGTATCTGAGATCTAATGGAACTGGTTCTAGTGTATTCTTTAAACTTGAAGATTTAAAAAAAAAAAAAAATTCCTGACAATTCCTTTCAAAATACAATGACCTAAAACTAATATTTCATTGGCGGTTTAGCACAAAACTTTTTATTACAGTACTGCAATAAAACAATTTTTTTTAATGTATTTAAGGTTTTAGCTTAAGTTCTAAGAATATATTGACAAATTGAAACTTCAACTTCTTTTTTTCTCTTTCATTTTAACATCATATCTTGTTATATTTAAACATTCTTATTGTAGATTGTTTTTATATTTAAATAATTTCAACATGACAAGATAAAATGTAAAAAGAGAAAATAAAACAATAATATTACCATGAGAATCTCCAGCTGCAGGTGGATTGTTCATAATTATCTTCATACAGCCATAGGGTGTGTAGTCAGTTTTCTTGCCCTCCTTACCATAGTTATACCGAATGTTATACGAGTATTTCTTGTCAAACTAAATATGTAAAATAAAGAAACCATAGAATCAAAATATATAAAGCAAAAAGTTAAAAAGAAACATATAATATAATAATAATAATATACTATTTAACAAACAGGAATGTGTAATAAGAGTATTTTTTGTCAAACTAAAATAAACAGATGACAGAACCACATAAGGAAAAAAAAAAAATATACATCTTGTAAACACATAACTCAGGAGCATGCTTTTTCTTACCGTGTCAATATCCATGCCTCTGGTAAACTCTGTTTTGAAAAACTTTAAAGCTTCCTCTAGCGAGAGGCCGATGCCCTTTAAAAACAGACCATACTGCAAGCGGCTGCCGTGGCGCAAATGATGAGTCTGCCGCATGGAGGCATGTATATTCTGCATGCATAGGGGGAATGACTTTTTTGATAGCTGAAATGAAATGAAAAAATACAAAATAGTAGTTCTAAACCTGATGACATATTCAAAAAAATGAATCAAAACAACAACAAAAAGATTTTTCTAGAGTGGCCATTATTATTTGGCCCATTGCTTACCAATTCAATCATATCTGCTGTAACCACACCAACATTCTGTTTCTTTACACTATAGTCTTGACCTAAATAACGCTTGCTAAGTCCACACAGCATCGGCAGAAGCCTGCCATCTTCTTCCATGTGAGGTAAAGCTCTTGAAGTTATCTAAAACAAAGATTTCAATGTTGTTATGTGTGTATAGCATGCTATAGAAGTTTTTATATTGTATTCGGAACCGTCTCGATAGTTCATTATGAAGTCATTATTGATTATTAATTTTGAAGTAGAGATTTTTTTAATTTTGGCGTAGAGATTATTTTTGATTCTGGCATAGAGATTATTTATTTATAATTGTATACATAGTTATTTATTATGACGAAATAACACCAATAAATTTATTTGTAGTCTTTGTAGTGACTTTCTGCACCAAAATCATATAGAGCATGTATTAGTGCAGTTAGGGTTGTTGTTCTTTTTGCTTAGCTACAAGGACGCTACTTATTATTGATCAGTCAGTGGAGTTGAATGTTATTTTGTACACAAGTTCAAACATTAATTTCTTCCTTAAACATTTTTTGAGTGGTTTGAGTGTATTATTTCACTGTGAACAAGATCCTTGACAGACGACAGAAGATCCAGATTTGTAACAATGTCTAAGCATGATATAAGAAAATGGTTTATTACAAAGGTTTGCTAACACTTTAAAACCCACACGCAGTATGGAAAGTGTGCAATGAAAATAAAACCATGCACTAGAATGAAAATAAATGATGACTTGACCTACTTACCGCCAGGGCATGAGACAGCTGTGTCCTAAACACCGACAGCAAAATGGACACCAGGTCTTCTTGAGGAACATACACACAGCCAGCCCTCAAAAAAACTTTCCTGTTCCTTACAAGATCTAAGGCTTCAGTGAAAGGTACCTAATTTAAATTAAAAAAAATTCAATCTATGATCTAAAATAAATTTGGAATTGTTTCAAGCAAACTTTGTTTTTGTTACAAAAAAAAACAATTGAAATTGTATTCACCTTGTAATATTCTCTATTACTGCTATTGGTAAGATGATCTGAACCATCCATTTCCCTAGTTACCTCCTCTTGCTCATCTTTTTCAACCTGTAGTAAAAATAAATGGTCAAATCTCATTTTTATTTGTAGTTTAAGACATTTTTTAAAAATAAATTTTATTAAAGTTTTATACTACGGCAAAATAAAACTTGTTTTCTTTTATTTGATTTTTGAGTCTACATAATAAATACACTAATCCTACAAAGAATGAAAACACAATAGTTTATTTGAATTTTAGCAAATGTGAAAAACAAAACATAAATATTATAATTTAACAACAAATAATTTCTGTGGGGTGTAAATTAGTTTTGTTAGAATTATGAATTTTTCTTTTACATCACTTTCAAATTATTTCACTGAGACTGGACTCCTTTTAGTACAAGAATCTATCAAGTGATGCAGAACAAGAGCAAAAGATGAAAATAACAACAAAGAAAACTGTGTAATTGTGGAGTGGGTGTAAGTGGACAGTAAGACTACCGCAGAATGATTGACCTTACATTTTAAATAGTAAAAAGTACCCTTCGGACCAAACTGATCACAGGGCTGGTGAAGCAACGTCCACCAGTTTCTATGGCCACGGCCTTTACTTTACCCAAACTAGGGTCAGCTACCTATCACAGCTAGGTAGACTTATGGACACCCTCAAGTCCAGGGAAAAAATCCTAGCATTCACCAGAATTTGAACCCACGACCTTCAGTAAGTACGCCAGTTGAATGCACCATCATTTTACATAGTACTGAGACACAAAAATTGGGAACAAATGTTTATAATGAAGGTAAAAAAGGCAGATAAATTTTAAAAGTTTACAAGTTTAAAAAACATTGTCGTGTGCTGCAACTGTTTCTGGTCAGTACAATGTCCAAGTCCTGATGCCAATACAGCTAAGGCCGCAAAAAGTGCTTTTATGTTTCCGTGGTAAATTTTACAGAATTTTCCCCAAAACTATTCTCTTTATTATTTTTCTTTGAAAAAAAAGAGAAACTGGTGTTTTTCGCATTAAGTTTGGGGGATGGAACTGACAATCTGAAAGAATGAATTTTCATCTGCAAAGGGCCTATGTGCCAGGTTTTAGCTCGATAATTTAACAGGAAACGGTGATTGGCCTTCCAACGATTTTGCCACAAAATAATTAAAAGCAAAGATTATATAAATGATTATTATGAAAAAAAAAAAGGTTCAACGGAACACATACTGGTTTGTACTTAAGGTTGTTACAGGCTAAAAACTCTACACGGCTTTGACTGTCCTCTAGTTGAAACCGGTATCTAAACAAATCTAATTCTTGCAAAAGAAACCACCTGCGAAGGTCTTCGCTGCAAAAAAAATTAATGAATGCTCCAAATAAATTTAAATATACTTAAAAACCAGAATATCATTTATACGTTGTTTTATGTATACAATATAGGCTGGTAAGAAATAGTAAATAAATTTTTTTATTTTGTATTAAATGACCAAAATGTTTCTGTCTTTGCTATAACAATTAATGGGGTATTAATTGATGCTACAAAATGTTTTATTATTCTTAAATAGCTTATTAGATAAAATCAAACAACAATTTCATTAAATTAAAAGGATAACATAAATTTATTTTTTTTAAAGACAAAATATGACATGAAAAAATTGAATTATACTTACGACCGGCAATAAGCTAGCCTCAGAATGAAATGAGACATGTGATCTCGCTTACGGTTCTGTATCTCTTCCTCCTTTACAATAAAAGATAAGACAAAATAAATTGTTTGCAACAAGTATTTTTGTATTAAAAAACACAAATACCATAAAAAGAGTAAGTACAAATCTAAGATTCTAGGTTTGAATTCTGGTGAAGGCTAGGATTTGTTCCAGAGACTGGAGGGTGTTCCTGAGTCTACCCAGCTCTGATGGGTACCTGACATTAGTTGGGGTAAAGTAAAGGCGGCTGGGCATTGTGCTGGTCACACATTCCCTAAGTATGATGTGGCCACATAATCTGTTTTACCACTGCTTTGCCAGTCAGATGATAAATAAGGTCCTAAGGGTACTTTACTTATTTTAATACATTAAGGCATGATACACAAAGGAAATGAAGTATATTTGGTTAAAAATAAAAAGTGATCAATTTTAAAAAATAAAATAATATATATATATTTACTATACCGGTCGTAAATTCTTTTTCCGGATGAAACAGTCTTTAAATTTTGTTGCAGTGATTTCTTTCTCTAATAACTGATTGTACTTCTCTGTACCTCTTTGATGGGTAATTCCTATAGTTTCTATAGATTTTAGTACTGGGGGAAAAAAAAGTAACAAGTAGACCGATAATAGAGTTTAGCTAACAAAAAAAGCATGAGAGACAACTCTAAAATTCTGACCAAGATTAATTTTTCCTTGTTGATAGCGTATAAATCGTGTGCTAATTATCCTATGCACAAAAAAAAAAGTTAGATCTAACTAACATGCAGAAAAAAATATATGTTAGATTCCTTTTTGGCCAATCCTATGTTTTAAAATTCTTAAAAAATTTTTTTTACTGAGTCGATAACTGATGTCTAGTTGTAACAGTTTAAATATAGCCCAATTCTCTTAATATATTCAAAAGCTAACTCAGAATTAAGACTCAGTTTAACCTCACACTCATTGTTGGTTTAATCATTTAGAAATTCAACTTTTTTATGATGCCCAAATAGCTTTTATATTTTAATCCTAAATGTCTGACTTTAAATATTTTATGAAATTTGTTTAAGTGGAGCGATTATACAGAAATTTCTGTGTATAACTTAATGCGCAGAGTCTGCGACTGGTCACATGATCTAATATCCTCTTTCTCTGCAGTTAAGCTTAATAAGTTAAATTGTATGGACTGAGAACTTTGGTTTTGCAATATGTTTGTGCCATGCTTTTTAAAAATCAATATATTCTACACATGCAGCTTGGTGTTATATATGATCATTTTTGTAGTAAGTCCATAATTTTATGTGAATTGGTTTTAACTCTCTATCTCTGTGACCAGATGATCACGAGAGAATGGAAGAAAACAATAACGGCAGTTTGACATCACACTTATTAGACTATGTTCTGACATTTGCACAAAGAGCTTGATGTTATGCAAAAATATTCCGATAACGAATGTAATTTATAGATCCACATAAAAAATGGAAACTAGCAACTGAACCCACCTTTATTATAACTTATTAAAAGAAAAAAAAACTCTGAACCCTGGAGTTAATTTCTCTTTCATACTCGTAATATATATATAGGCATGGCATAGCGAGGTCATTATTATGTCTAATCCCTTGCACATAAAATCATACAAATTACTGTTATGCAAAAAAGTGAAGTCCTTGTATAATTCTGAGTTTTATACAAAAATGTATGCGGATAATGCTCAGCATTATATAAAATAACACTACCTCCCTATTAAAAAATACTTGTTGACTGATACTGAGATACTTTTTATAGGCTTAAATTTAAACTTAAAAATTTAGGTAATTTTGGGCCTGAGGTTAAACCTGTTATTGTTATTAATTTTGTGGGCAAACAATTTGATAGGGTACATCAGGGGTCTCCAAACTTTTCAGCCAGAGGGCCGCATTAACTATCAAACAGCAGTTTGGGGGCCGACAAGACACTTGAAGTCCAAATAAAAAGAATCAAAACGTGGATGTTGTTTTTAATTATATATTAATTTAATATTAAATAAAATTAATTAAGTTTATTTACTAACACATTGATACACTACACATGAACACCTGTATTAGAGGGAATAGTAAAAACATAATGTCCACGTAAGTGGCGACTGATCTTGACAGGAGATAAAAAGGTCTCCACAGGCTGGATGAGAGGGCCTCGCTGGCCGCATCTGGCCCACGGGACGTAGTTTGGAGACCCCTGGGGTAGGTTACATCATAAAAAAAGTATAAAATGATATGCCTACATGTAGAGTAGGCCTACATGTAATTATTGTCATGAGACTAATAAATAAATATAACAAGAACAAGAGAGGTAACAAAATAAACTAACAATAGTCAATAGTGACAATAGTAATAGGCCCTACTAGCCTGCACTAGGCAAAGTCCTACCGACAATAGTAAAATATAGGCCTAGTTTATATTTTATAATTATTATAATAGTTAGGCTAATATTTAGTAATATTAACTACAGGCCTATCTATACTATAACTATAGTTATAGTCTAATATAGTATAGAAATATAGATAGTAGTAAGTAGGCTAAATAAAATATTCATGATAATGATAGGATAGTCTAGGAATCTTTTGAATTATATTAGGCCTATAACTATAGCTATAGGCAGTAGGCTAGTATAGGCTATAGTGCTATAGCCATAGCCCATACTCACATAGGCTACTAATACTGATACTGCCATACTACATTATAATACATTCTACATCTACAAACGTTGATAAGGGACACAGACAAAGGCCGAATTACCGGTACATACCGTACATACTATTACATACACAAGTCACTTTACAATCACAAGTCTTAAAAGTTAAAAAAGTTATAAAAGAACCATGGACATGGAAAACAGTCCGTTGACTGTTGATGCTTCTAGACAATATGAATAAATAGCCTAATTTATAGTCTAGGGACTTTAGACTCAATCAAAGGCAATCAGGGAGCCTAGGCTATTACTATTTTTTAAGGCTAGACCTATATAAACTATTTAGACTTAAAAATTGAAACAATAATCAATAACAAACCTTTTAATCGTTCCACTGCAAGTTCTTCGAACTCTTGTAACGATATTGTATCCATCGGAGGATCCATATAGAGCTGAAGATGATGTGGATATCGGTCATCATAAACTTGTTTAGAA
The DNA here is from genome assembly GCA_949126835.1 of Anisus vortex. Lineage (NCBI taxonomy): Eukaryota > Metazoa > Mollusca > Gastropoda > Planorbidae > Anisus > Anisus vortex. The sequence goes on along the minus strand of OX421493.1, from coordinate 4,471,818 downwards.
GCTAACGATTTTCTTCTTACTTTCGTTCCAAATTCCATCTTCGTTTTTGTGTACGCCTGCTATCTCTTTACGTATTCACTATTCGGAGATTGTTTTTATTTTTGTCTCTACGCGCCAGATTTATTTCGTTTTGTTACATTATTTCCCATTAGAAATTTTAAAACGCACTAGCCTATACATTTAGGCAAAGGAAAAGAAATACGATAGGACTTAGCATGTTAACCCTTACAGTCCCTGGCGCGTATATAGCGGAACTGAAGGCAGCATAGATAGAAGTTGGTCGGTACGGGAAGGGTTAAGAAATTCGTGAACAAAATACAACAAAGAAAGTTAATCAAAATGCAAAGAAAGTTAATCAAAATGCAGTATGATTTCTATAAATCACTAAATTATTATGATACAAGTTGCAAACAATAAAAGAATATTTGTAGGCCCTATAGGCCTACAACTTATCAATAAATCCCATAAAAAAGACGAACATTAAAAAATAAAAAACCTTCCTTGCGCTGTAAATAATTGTTTTTATTTTTAAGTTGCCCTATTGCAAGTTGCTTTTTAGTGTAGGCCTATATTAAATTAATAGCCTGTTTAAGTTTGAAAAAGACTTTTTTTAGGTCAGTTTTACCTCTAGACAAATATTGTCAGCTATTTTTATAAAACTGAACTGATTGAAGGGTTTAACGGGGAAGATTTAAATTTAAATGAAACACTAAATATGACCTCCGTTTTGTCTCTCTATGTCTTTCTTTTAAAGTCTAAGCATCTAACAACCCTACCTCTATCGGTCTATTTGTCTGTTAGGAGCGTTCAGCATTAGTGGGGAAATGTAAGTTTTTTTTCTTTTCGAATACGTAGATAAAATAGCTGTGCCGACGACTAGCGTTAACATCTGCGTTTGCTGTTGTATGTGCTTGTATCGCAAATTCACAAGCATTTGGGATTTGAAAAAGAACAAAAAACAATAGGCATATATAGGCCTAAGTCGCCTCTGACAAAAGAGTGTTTGCAAGGAATATAATGTTAATGAATTGTTTTGTGCGAATTCAACTGGGTTTTAAAATATTTGTTCGACACAAATAAATCATGGGACACAGTTATGAATGATTTCATCTCGAATTTCGGTTTTCGTTTAACATACTTACTTCACGCAGATTAATTCACAACAGCTTAACTAAATGAAAGTATCAACAAGAGTATATAGATGCAGCAATATAGCGTAGCAGTCTGAATTTTGAAAGTTAAAATATATATTCGGCTTACGACCGAAAGTCAATATCAGTTTCGACCGAAACCGTAAGCAAACCGAAAACTAACCTTTTGGCTTCGTCCGAAACCAAAACAACACAGAAAAAGGCTTTTTGCATACTTTCGGTGCCGAAACTGAATTTCGCTCGGTCTCTAGTTCAGACGCTCTTTCTATAGACTATAGGCCTACAGACGATTATTGCACCCTGCCTATCCTTGGTTTGAGTCTAGTCTCGCATTTTGAGCCAAGAGAAATATTGGCGGTATATAGGCCTATTATTCTCTAAATTAGAGTCTAGACCTCAAACATCAACAAATACCTACTGATCTATTTTATAGGTCAGTGATAAATAATTATCTATCAAAATCAAACGCATTGACAACTAAAGAAAACTTTTTTTAACGGAATGAAACCATATAGTTTTACTACTGTTGAATTTAACCACCGCTGACCGGTTAACCAGTCCACCCCTTACCAGTAAAACCAAACCGATCATGGATGTGAAAATGTATACACACGAAAAATCATTCTTGATTAATTTATGCGATCGGCTCAAAGGCAAAAATATAAAAAAAGGTACTTTTGCTCCAACTTAAACACACACACAACACAGACAGACACAAACACACACGCACAAACACACATACACACTATATCTCTGATCATTCAAAACAACACCCAAAAAGCTGTGAAAACATGAACGATTTCCCTCGAGCCGACCTCGTCATTATCAAGATCGTCGTTAAAAAAGGGTTACCATGACGACTATCGACAACAATAAAAAAATGTCGTCGTCAGGTCCAATCAAATATATAAAAAAAATGGATCATTTTGTTGCAACATTAACCAACATTAAATCGCACTTGCATATTCTCACTGTGTTTTTAATAAGACATGCATACACGCATTGGATAAAAGCACTGTTAGACGCTTAGAGAAAACAACTATAATCATAATTTGGTCTAATAAAAAACGAACAAATATATTTAAATAACGGAATAGCTACCTATATCAAGTATAGTTAAAATCAAAATATTTTTGTTGCTTAAATATACTTGTAAAGTTTTAAAGTATACATTTAGTTTAATAATATGGCTTCTCAACAAATCCATGCGTTTATGGCATGGCTTCTTATTTGTGCTTTGCAATTACTTCCCATTATGGCGCGCACTAGGAATACTACCAAACAGATCGTCCATATAGTGGTCATGGAGAGCTCTGTATCTCAGGACAACGAAACCACTTATTATGTCCGTTACTTGAAGCCTCTGCTGGACCTGGCTCTGGAAGATGCCGAGCAGAAGTTTGGCGACACCATCGACATACGCCTGAAGCACGTGGAGACATTGCCAGGCCCTTCTCAGATCGGTGCCCTGGCAGCCGAGGAGTATTACAAAAATAGTGTTGATGTTTTCCTGGGACCAGGTAAGGGAGATAATACTTTTTCATTAATAGTAGACCGTTTATTTCTATTGTACACTATAAAAAAAAAAACAACTCACAGGGCTAAAGTATACGAAGTTAGCAAACATAGGCTAGCAAGCACAGGGTGGTGGCAAGGCAGGGGGAGTGATGGCGTAGGGGTACAATGAGGCACATTGGTCGACTGGCAATCCGAAGGTTCTGGGTTCAAATCCTGGTGGAGGCTAGGATTTGTTCCCGGAACTTGAAGGGTGTCACTGAGTCTACCCAGCTCTGATGGGTACCTGACATTAGTTGGGGTAAAGTAAAGGCGACTGAGCATTGTGCTGGTCACAGAAACTGGTGAATGCTGCTTCACCAGCCATATGATCAGTTTGGCTTTTAGGGTACTTTACTTACTTTATATACAGGTATACATTAATTTTGACTTTAGCCTGCACTTGCTGGTATTGGTCCAAGACGGTACTTGAAGCGAAATCAACCAGTCCACACGATCTGCTGGTACAGCCTTAAATCACCCCCTTTTAACCGGAAATCGCATTGGACATTTGCTTCGGTCATCCTATCTAACATGCTTCCAGACGCTCTTTCTATAAAGAAGATTATTGCGTCCTATGCTTGTCCGTAGGATGGGGATTAGTCAGTGACCAGGAAGTGGATTTCATGGATTTAGTCACTGACCATTAGGTGGACTATAGCATTTTATTGGATGTCTGTAACTATTAGAGAGATGTCCTTAAAATCTATACGGAAAAACCTGATTGTCATACATCGGAAATGCTACGAAGTAATCATACAAACTGGGTAGTTTATGTAATGTTCAAAAAATGTGCATATATTATATTAGTAATATAATATTTATATAATTTTCAACTACTTTTTGACAGTATGGTCAGTATAAAATTATAAGTTGTAGACCATTTAGTCTTTTATAAAATAAAAATTAAAAAAACATAATATTAGAAATATTAGCGGAAAAAAGGTAGCCAATTATCTCCCTTTAATTAAAATAAAGATTCTAAATTTGATTCAATAGTGATGCCAAACAAGTTATGTTTTGTAATATAAGCAATATTACTGACTAATTAGTATTTCTTCACATAAACTAGCGTTGTGGTATTCATTACAAGATTTAATTATCAGAGATATAAAATTAATTTACATTAAACAGTTGTAAGTAAACATTTCCTGCATTAATTATTTTTCCATTCATCCTTAAGGAGTTTATCTTTTAAACAATTTGGCAAATTTCTTTAAAGGTTTAAAATTCAACTGGCTACGTTTTTCTCCTTCTCGGCCGTATACGTGTACTGATCGAAAACATAGTTACATGAACTTCGCCAAAAAAAAAAAAAAAAAAAAAAAAAAGATACCCACAGAATATAAAAGAAAGAAGAAAAGATGATATATAACTTTTTTTTTAACGAAATTCCGTTTGTTAAGGATATAACCGTCGGGCCTAGTGTTTTAGGAGTTGAGAGGAAATAATTAGAAAAGAATAGAGCGTTCCTTTAACGTATCATAGATACAGTGTTATGTATGTCATAAGGGGGACTGTTGAGGGTGTGGGGTTGTGGATTATTGGGGGTAGTGGTGGCTTGTTGTCGTAGGGATATCTTGTGCCGACACAGTAATCGCCCTGGAATAATGATTAAGTCTCTGCTGGCTCGTTAGATGGTATAACGTACACAAACAGACAGTTCTAAGTGGTATACAAGCAAATTTCTGGTGACGGTTATGATGTTTATTTTCATTCAATAGTCCAATGGTGAAATATATATGAATTGACACAGTAATAGCTAGCTCTTGGTGTATGGTAATGTCATGTAATATATCATTAAGGTACACAACTACACTGTGGGAAAATCTATTACTAGAGTCTAAAACATGCGGGGGGGGGGGGGGGTCTAATAATGTGAGTCGAAGATGTACAGATAGCTTACAGGCCGAATGCCAAAACCAGAACTAAAACTAAGACTAACTTCTAAGTTTGCGCTAGCGTCATAGTGACTTCAAATCACGTGATCTTCCTCAATCTGATTGGCTAATTCTATTAATTTAGATTTAGATAGGATTCCGATTGGCTAGTTTGAAGATAGTTCTGTATAAAGGGATGACTCACTAGGGGGGATTAGGCGGGTGGGGGTGTAGATTAAAGCAATTAATAAAGCCAACAAGCGGGGTGGTAGGGGAACAGAGAAGAGGGAAAACGATTTATCTTCCCTACAGGGAAGTGGTCCGCGGTCAGGCTTCCGCGAGAGGCGTTACACATGTGCGAAAACAATTTCGCTGGTCAGTTTCCCGGGAACCAGCGGGACAAAAGGAATAACTAATAAGCCGCTGCCCCGTGCGTTGGGTAGGTGAAGGGGAGATAAGTGGGGGAGGGAGAGCGCGGAAGGGGCACAGGTGGGGTTTAAGCTGGGGTCGAATATTTGGGTCAATGACGTAATGCCTATATACATATACATTAAAAAAAACAACATGAATTAATAATCAAAGACATAATATAAATATATACATTGAAGGTTTCACATACTGACACATACACTCTCATTCATCCAAGATTGAGTACCATTTCGGCAGCATTTAGTTAGTAATCTTTGAATTGGGAAATAAAAGAATGTAATGAAGATTGATGAAAGGTGTTGAGAGTTACAGTGGCGTGAGATAGAGATGTTTTATGGCGTCAGACTACTCTACTGTTTTCTATCCTAAACTTGCGCTAATCTATGATCTTACGTTCCACTATCTATCTATCTACGTGAGTGCTAATGAGTCATGATTGCGTCCTGAACCGTGACAATGTAATGGACACATATATACAGGAAATAAAAATGTTGAACTCTATTTTTTTTTAAATCTCTTTAAAAATGTCTATATTGGCGATTTATCTCGTCTTTCAAAATTTAAAGAAGTAGAATGCAGTCCTATAGAAGCATTCGTATTGATTCTATAAATACTTTTCCACACTAGATGTTCTTCCCGAAAATGAGCAGTAGATGCAATCAATTATGCAGGCATTCCCTTCAGTAAAAATCGTGGATGGGTAAAAAAATTACTCACTATTATACAGTTTGTGTATCCTGAGGCACAGGGTTTTCTATTAACACTTGATACGTACGAATTCTTAGTTCTTCTATTAATGTGGGAAAATTGCTGAAAGTAGGGCCTTTTTCCTAAAAGTTCGCTCTCCCTAGCGCCAAAACCTGGCTACGCCACTGACAGTCAGTCGTTCTATACAGAAGATTATAGCTACGCTTATCCGTGTATGTATAATAATATAGTCTCGCAGCGACTGGTTTTCTTGTATTGTTCGGGCAAGTCATGCCATACCTGTATGCAACACGGGAAGAAAGATGAATTTTACGCGTTTGTTCTTGCATATTGAATAAGAAAAGTGTTTTATCCCTATCTGAGTATTGTAATGGATGTTGTTGTGCTGTATTTCTAAGTTATAATGTAATGCTGGACGTAGGATTATTATTAGCCTAGTATTTTGCCCTTTGCCTTTCTTTCATCTAGGTTTAGTGATTTAAAAATTAGCGTTACATTTGTCAGTTGTGAATTTTGCATTTTTAATTAGGCTAAATGTTAAATAACGTCCCTCATATAGCAGTAAAGACTACATTTCAATTAAATATTAAGGCTATCCGATGGTTATTCAAAAGAATTGATATGTCTGAGATGAAACATATAAGAGGCCAAAGGAAAAAAAACGTAAAGCGTTTGATCAATATTGGAAAAAAAGTTTCCTCCTTGGCATTAAAGAAAGTCGCAGCTATTTGTTTAACAGCTAAATGCCAATATATTATGGGTTTTTCAACATGGCCATTGATTGTCCTGTTCAATCTCCCCAGACGGGGTGGGTGGCGGGGGTCACATTTTGTTAAACGCCTATAAGCTTATTAGACTCCCACTTCTTCTTCCCCTCCCCGTGCTAGAAACGCGCCTCTGAGTGTAGTCCCCAACACCGATGAATAGGCTACCATGGCTATAGCTTTGGGGAAAGTGAACACGACATGGGCTGGTCACACAATCTCCTCATAATCTGCACTCTCAACGGGTGAATAATGTAGTCCAAAATGTTATCATTGTATCGCCTTTTTCCCATCCGCACAGTTTCCAACGAGGGCGTCGTCCCTTTGGCATACATGGCGCTGAGCTGGAACCTCCCCGTCATCACGCCCCGCGGGAACGACCCGGTGTCTCGCAACAACAGCATCTTCCCGAACATCATCTCCCTGCACCCTTTCGACAAGATGGAGCTGGTCAAGTTCACCCTAGCCCTCTGCCAGCAGTACAATTGGAAGCACCTGTCCCTGGTGGTCGACGTGGACAAACACGTCATGACGACCACTGGCAAGATTTACGAATCGTAAGTCACGTGACGTTATGTTCGTCTGCCGGCTTAGGTATTACAAATTATATACTTTTTCAATATTTTTATCAAATTTTATTTTGCAATCAGTTTTGAATCAGAGGGCGTAGACAGGATTCAATTTTGGGTATGTGTGTATCATACTGTGTATGCAAGGGGAAGAAAGGGGGGGGGGTGCAATATAGAGATCATAATTTGCAAGTAAGGGGAAATGACTACAAGTCCGGATAGAATTGCCAGATGGGGGCAAAGATCGCAAGGTATGGGAAAGGAAATACTGGAAGATGAGAAGGGGGGGGGGGAAACTCTGCAAGGTAAGGTGGAGGGAAAAAAACAACATCTTATCTTATTATGTATTAGGCCTACAGAAGATTATTGCGTCCTACGCTCAATAGTAACATTATTGACATGGCGGAAGTGACATGTTCGAAAAGATTTCTTTGAACAGCATTGACAAGTCTTAACGTGTATGCATGCATAAAAGTTCACAAGAAAAAAATTTCCGATCGAATTCGATCATTTTATTCGAAACATGTCTGTGTGCTGGGTTACTGGTTGTACGAACATTTGTTGGGGATTAAAATTTATTTCATTTCCAAAACATGTTTACAAAAGAAAACAATGCATTGTGAAAGTCCCAAGGGAATATTCACCTTTTTATAATATCAAACTTATTGCTTAATGCAAAATAATTTTTGTTATTTGTTTTTATGAATCTACGAATTTCGTTTTTTAATAACCAAGAATACGCAACTCTTGACTAATTTATTTTATAAACAAGCTACATGCGACTAACACTTGAGTATTAATTATCGCCTACTAACTTTTGATGTTAAAAACGGATTCCTCATTACAAATATTGTATCCTTTGTATAATTCTAAAAGACTAGAACTAGCCGTCGAGGTTGAAATCAACTGTCATTAACCAGCAAAAGCATGCTTTTTTTGCTTACGGAAATGCCTAAAATAATTAAACATTTAAAAATAGAACCGGAAGTTCACGATCACACCAGTTCAAAAGATCACGCCTAATTAAGACTTGTCAATAAACAACTATGAGTTAATACAAAATAAAAACATGTATTGATTAATAAAGTATCTCATCTGACCAAATTGATCATAAAGCCGGTAAACCAGCTTTCACCAGTTTCTGTGGCCACAGCTTACTCGGGGATGTGTGGCTAGCACAATGCCCAGCCGCCTTTACTTTACCCCAACTATTGTGAGGAGGGGCACGGTAGCCGAGCGGCAGCGCGTTCGACTGGCGAGCCGAAGGTCCCTGGTTCGAATCCTGGTGTAGGCTAGGATTTTTTCTCGGGACTGGAGGGTGTACCTGAGTCTACCCAGCTCTGATGGGTACCTGACCTTAGTTGAGGTAAAGTAAAGGCGGCTGAGCATAGTGCTGGCCAACCAATCACCTAGTATGCCGGGCCACAGAAACTAGTAAACGCTGCTTCATCGGACCTATGGATCAATTCGGTCCGACGGGCACTTTACTACTATTGTGAGGTACCCATCCCATCCGAGCTGGGAATCCGAGACTCAAGTACACCCTCCAGTCCCCTCAAAGCTTTCACCAGTATTCGAACCCTGGACCTTCGGTACACCAGCCTAAAGCGCTGCCTCTCGGCCACCGTGCCAAGCATAAGTTTCAATAATAACGGCTCTGAAAAGATCGATATGGAATGCCTAGGGTATCACAATTGTACATCATAATTAACCATGAGTTAATAATACACATTAATAATATGTAGAAACCAAGAAATATTTTAAAATGTCAATGTGAATGCAAAAGTAATTATTAAAACTTATTAAGTTATAATAACGGCCTAAAAGTAACCTTTCATATCTAAATTCCAACACATTAGTTATGCTCAAATAAAAAAAAATCTCTATTTGTAATTGGTTCAAAATATTATTTAAATATTATTTAAAGGTCTATAGCTATAATCGGGCCTAAACTTATGGGCCCTAGGCCTACATTTTAAACTCTTTTCTTCCTTTCGCGATCAGGTAATCGGCCCAATAGAAATCTACGCCACAGGCCCTAATGAAGCAGCATGTGTGGAATCGGCCCAATAGAAATCTACGCCACAGGCCCTAACGAATAAAAACAAATAGAAGAAGAATACCAGTTAAAAACAAAACTCATAGAAATTAGACATAGATTGTTAACATCAATAAAAGAAAAGTGCTACGCAGTAAAAAAACACACTTTCAAACCTTTCCCTACACAATCGTTGTTTACATCAGTATTTTTGTCTGGTGTCATTCCAACATACGCATACTTTGGCATCAATTAAACCTCTAGTTCAACTTTTTCATCTAGACTAATACTTTATTTTTTTTTTCAACCAGGGATACTCAAAGCGATGATCAGGATTAATGATCACTTAAAATTAAAGCCAGCCATTACAAGGGTAATTCTGTTCTGATGGAAACATCAGTTTCTTTTTATGCAGGTCACAATTAACCAGTGTTAGTTATTCACACATTTAATTTTAAAAGTAAATATTTTGCTCTAGCCCTCTTTTTGAGACCAACAACTTTATTATTTTCATAGATTTGATTAAATGCCTTGCAAACACTAATAATAATAGTCTAGGCCAGGGGTCGGGAATCTTTTTGTCTTAGAGAGCCGTGGATACCACATATTTTGAAAAGTAATTCTGTGAGAGCCATACATTATGTTTAAAACTAAAAATTCAAGTAAATGTGTGAATTTTGTGTAATTTCAACACTAAAAGTACAATAATTATGTCTCTGAATTTTTCTGATGCTGAGCTGCAGTAGACTTTAGCTCATTTGTAGAATGAAATATTGATATGCAATTAATATGTAGATCAAAAAGTAAAAAAAAAAATTTTTTTTAAAATAATCGAACATTTGTCTGCGAGCCAGATGCAGCCATCAAAAGAGCCACATCTGGCTCGCGAGCCATGGGTTCCCGAACCCTGGTCTAGGCCTTGGCCTACTGTTTTTTTTTCAAATCCTGAAAAGTGTTTGCGATACCAGACAACCAGTAACACAGATGTTAAGTTATCATTAATGTGAGTCTGCGGCACATTCTATTGATCTGCGTACAAGAGAAGCAGAAGCTGGTCTTTCCCACAGATGCTGAACGTACCGAACAGCCAAACAGACTGATAGACTTTCTGTAGCGCTTTGTATATGTGTGTGATTCCAATTAACATAGCTCGCTAAACTGCGAAGGAGCAGTTTTTATTTTATAGTTTGTTCGGTCACTAAGCTAAAGAAAATTGCTTTATTTTCCACCTATACATAATCTACATGATACCAAAAGTAGGCCTAACACAAAAAGAACATTGCTGGGAATGGGGGAACAGAAAATCGGTTTTAAATTTAATTTATAGACCGAGAATCGGTTTTGAAGAAAAACCGATATGAACACCCCAAGTTTAATACAATGACATATTAAAGCTAAACCTAATGTAATATTTTCAAAATAATTAATTCTTTTGGTTAAACTTCCTCTATTGATAAACGCAAAACAAAACAAAAGCGATACATTGAATCACTAGTTGCTTATTAGCATATCCGAGTAGGCCTACCTGTAATTTGTCATAGGCGTATTCTTACAGGATCCAATACGTATTTTGAGACCGTTGACTGTATTTTGACGATAAAGACCCAGAGAAATTGACCTAAAAATGAAGTATTAGGCCTAGGCAATAATTACCGGTTATCTTATCCGAGCATAACAACGTAGGCTGTTACAAGGTTAACTTTTTTCTCGGACATTTTCGTTAATTTTAAAAACGAAAATATTCGACCATAAATAAAGCGTGACAGATTTTATTACTGTAATTTTGGTATTCGAATCTTAATTTTCCAGATTGGACCAATTTTACTTTTTAATCTTTCCCCCAAAAAATATTAAAAAATTGTAAATTTTGTTTTTTGCCCGTATTTTTTGTTCATTGTGCCTATCATCGTACCTGGGGGCTCACGGCGAAATTATGGCCATGTACTCGTTATTAGACTTCAGCATTTAGCCAAACCGGATCCCGATAACAGTCTGAAGATGAGCATCAGCAGTGACATTGTTATTCAGCGCACATCTTAGTACAGTGATTCCCAAAATGTGTTCTGCCGAACCCTTTAGGTTCCTTAAGTAATTTTCAAAATTTCCTCGAGATTTTGAGTAAGCGCTGACACAAGACATAATAATCAGTGATAAAGTTTCGGTTATCAAATAAATATTTTGTTTGAAGTTAAGGTTTCGGAATACCGGGCTTAACTAAAATATCACCTACTGTGCATTAATTCATTTACGACGTATAGTCTAATTCAATTACGACTGATGATTTAAATTTCAACTCTCACGGAATGGACGAAGTATGTAGTTCAATCTACAATAATAACTTAAAGGTCATATTCCAAATATTCTAAATAAAGTAATTGCAATACAGGAAATAAAGTTATTGATATACAAGTTCCGTTTATTTAATCACTATGATTTTCTCAATGAAAAATTAAAATCGAAAGTTATACAGAGCGGAAACATTTATAGATCAGTGTTGTGTGCGCACGGAAAAAGAAAAATAGAGCAGGCGGTCCATCTTATTATAGTAATGATAAAAGGATTAATAGGCCTACACGTATGCATTTAAAGTCGAAAAAAATGCGATTTAAAAAAACGGAACTAGTATGACAATTTTTTTATTTAGAATCGGGAATTGCAAAAAAAAAGAAGATGATAGCATAAAAAACTAAAGCAAGCGGTCCATGTATATTATAGTCTATGATTAAACCACTAATAGAAAACCTTTGCTATGGAAACCATTCTCCACGTCTTTAACAAAATTTTGCGTTGCTAAAATAAATGAAATGTGCGTAGGACGCAATAATCTTCTTTATAGAATTAGCGTCTATAATGTATAAGATAAGAATTTAACATTTTTTTAAAATCTAGATCTACTTTTTTCAATTGTTGGGGCCTCGACACAAAGAAAAGACAATCATTTAATGAATCCATGTTCTTAAAGGTTTGGGGAACACTGACTTTGGACGATGCGAGCCATTAAACAAGACTTTATGGTGTCACTGTGGTGTTATTTTTATTATTGTAGTTTCTATGTCGAGCTGGGTTTTATGGACAGCTGGGATTTTATTGTCCGCGTTATTAATCGTTTCTGCAATCAGTGTGAATTCACATTGCAACGAAAATGCAGAGACAGGGAATTAATAAAAAAAACAAAAACAATTATAGTTATGATTTAAAAATAAATATATTATAGAAGTTGTTAATAAAATAAATGCTACTCTACTTTATCATTAACCCGTGATGTTTGGGAGGGGAGGTTGCAACAAAACAACAACAAACAACTATTATAATAAACCACAAAGCAAAAATAACAACTAATAAAAGAACAACAACAACACACTACGAAAACAAACAAAAATAAAAGAATAACAAAGAATATATTATGCAAATTTGTCATTAGGTTATTCCCTTCCCAAGTTTTGTTCCCGTCGATACGACGTGGTGTGCCCGCTGGGTTAATACAATTTTGAACGCATTATAGGAGCGACGGGGGGGGGGGGGGGGGGGGACGGCAAAGTTACATCCTTGAAAATTGTCAATAATTGTTTCAAAGTGTGAATTCCATCCAATCAGATCGTACCAGTTTAATGTCAACACGTTGCAGTGTAATCATTAGATGTTTTATTAATGTTTTGTTTTTTTGTTTGTTTAAGTTGGCCATGATGGATTTGATGAGTCTGACGTAGAGTAATTTATTTAATGACATGGATTTTGTGAAATATTTTTTATCAATGACATCAAAAGCAGAGTAGTTTTTTTTGTCATGGTTGAATTATTTATGCTGCCACCCGACCACACACACATTCTCTCTCTCTTTCTTTCTCACCCATCTCCTCCCTTTTAATGGCCTCCCACTGATCGATATCTTGTATCAACATATCAAATAATGCCGATCACAGCTCTTTGACCAGTGCTGGCTTCAAGTGGGCGCCGTTCTCCCTGTCCTTCTCCAAATCCACAGACAAGCAAGTGGACGCATTCCTACTGGAGTCGAAAAAGTCATCAAGAGGTAATGGACGAATGCACAAACGATTTATAAGTGTCTACACAAAAATTGCGGACGAGTCTTCCGGGCACGTACAGGGCAAAGCGATGTTAAGGGTTGGCTAATGAGGGAGGGAGAGGCAGACCAAGATCCTGTCCGAGTCCAGCCACCACAGAGCACGGTCTCAAAATGCATGCACCTCTTCTATACTCACCTGTAGAATTTCCCATTGGATCATTAACGTGGTGGCTCGATCGTATATCTGCACTGTCGCCCGGTAGCACACATCAATCACAGACAGTAGGTTCGGATATCCAGGCACCATGCGTTTGCCCACGTGTATACTCTTAATGGGGGCGTATCGGTGGTTTACACACTTTCTCCAGGCCTATGGGTACAGAAGTAGACGAATGCACCAGAGCGCTATAGTGTGAAATTAGTGTGAATGCTATTTTCGGACACAGCCTATTAAAGTTTTACTCTCTATGAACGATCTATATTTGGTATAGTTTACATTAAGCATATGAATAATATTCTATAAGATCTATATACTCTAGGCACCTCTAACCATGATCCTAAAATCCGGTGAAGTGTGTAAACCACTAATACGCTTCCATTTAACGTACACCGGTGGGCTAACGAATTGGGAACGACCCGTATCGCGCGTCCAATAATTATTGCTCAGGCGACGAGAACCACCGAGACTCGATGGGAGGAATATAGTGTGCGCAATAATCCCGTCGCGCCAAGCCCGGGTGTCTGAATGACCAAGCCTTTAGTCTGCTATTTGTGCTACCTGGCGACAGTGCAGGTATACGAGCAATGCCACATAGTTAATGATGCCAATAATTGGAATTCCGCGGGTGGGTGGTGTGTGTACTGCATGTGCCTGTGGGAAACCTACCTAGACAGGGTCTTTGTATAGCCACCCCCATTCCATGGCGAACTCCTTCCACGATACTGCCTGGACTTAGGAGCCAGAAGGCTCGTCCGATTTTTATAGAGATGTTGAAAAATACTCTATGAATTATATTTTGTATAAATCTAGTCTATATGCCATATGAATGTTTTTCTCCATAACCTATATTCGGCATACTCTATGTTCTATATGATTAAAATCTGTTCTCTGTATGGTCTATATCAGGGGTTAGCAACCTACGGAACGCGTGCCAGACTTGGCACGCAGAGCGATTTTCAGTGGCACGCGGAAGACTCCCAGAAAGTCAACTCGGGTCCCTGTTACACAAAAATAAAAAATAAAATTGGGTGCTAACGCATGATGACTTTTTAGGGGACGTCCATTAATTACGTCAACAAAATAGGGGGGAGGGGGGGGTCTGAAAAAGTTTGACAATTGTTGACATGGGGGAGGGGGGGAGGTCATGAAAAGTTGACGTCAACAATGTTACTTTTTATGAAGTAAATAATGATACAAATTTAGTACAAAATTCTACACTCGTCCTGTTAAACTTACATTTATAACAACATAGTTTTACGTTAATTCAAATATATCAATTATGGAAAATGGAAACTACATTTGATATGTCCTTTTTGTGTCCATCTTGCTAGTTTGTGGATATATCTATGGGTGGAAACGAATGCAATTGTTAGCAAGGCAAAGTGTAGCGTAGGGCTGCTAGACATATGGGTGTCAAAAGGAGGACACCGAGAGACAAAAAGGAGGACATTGTGTTTCAATTGCATAGTTTCGCATTTAGCCCGCAATCAGTATACTTTTATTACAAGATCTGTCACTAAGTTTAAATGTGTATTGGTAAACTGAGCAAGAATTTAAACAGTTTTGTTAAAAATAACATATAAATTCAATGTAGGCTGAAAGGCAGCTTGCATTTGGTTGGGCAACTTTAAAGCTCATGCACGAGTCTTCTAAAAAAACGGGATAATTCTTTTCTTGTACAAATGATCACCTGTTTATTAATTATATTCTTAACATGTTAATACTAATTTTAAAATTTATTTGCCTACAAAACATAAACTATTACAAAAGCTGGACATTTTAAAGGTAGGCCTATTGTGCTTTGCCTGCCGGACGGAGGACAATAGTCTAAATAGGAGGACATGTCCTCCTTTTGCAGGACGTCTGGCAACCCAAGTCTAGCGAGACATGGTGGCTGGAATAACAAAGGAACACAAACACACCGACAAACTGTCTGCAGAGAACGTTCAGAAACGTTCAGAAACCCAGTTTTTTTTGCCGCTCAGTACATCTAATTTAGGCTAGGCGCCAGAGTCTGGCGTTTGTTATATAAGCCATGTAAGCGATGGCTAAGATTGACAATAGAACTAAAAACAATAATAGGCCCTCGCCGAGACTATTACTAATGTTTGTAAAGCATTGAGGAAGTGAATCCAACATGGTTATTTTAAAAATATTTCCTTCAGAAAAATAATTCTTGGCCCACCAAATGAAGTACGATATACTTAGCCTACCTTATTTCATTTTAACATCCCTAATTCTGATATATAAATTATAATATATTTTTGCTCACTACGTTATAATAGGTGAAATATTAAAATTAGGTCGATTAGGCTTCATATTAAGTAATTTGTACGTTTTCATTTCTAATTTTCTGGACAATTTAATGAGATAAAAACGTATTAGGCTAGTATCAGTGGCGTCGCCAGTATTGCAAGGAGTGGGTGGCAAATAGTGCAAGGTAGGGGGACAAGGAAGGCAACTACCGTGTGTATATAATGTGTGTGTGTGTATGTGTGAATACAACATTATTTATTTAAAATATTTCCATAAAAAAAAGGCTGTGCTACTTGAAATAATGATTAGACCTACCTCCCAACCAAGAAACCGAAATCCGGTTTGAAAATCAAAATCAGTTTTCCTTTTCAAAACCGGAATACCGGAATCCGGCATTCCGGTTTTCTGTTAACATCCCTAGATGAAGGCAAATTTACAACTGGTGCACAATTTCCCCCTAAACTATTTGACAATTAACATTGTACCAAAAGCTATTTTAGTGAAACGTAGAATTAGACATGATTAAATATGCAGCCTATATGAAAAGAACAATTGTAAACATGAGAATTATAGTCAATTAGACATCTTTTTAACAAGTTTTAAAATGTATTACAATTAATTATAGTATAGACCTTTCCGTTTTAAATCTATTTTAAACAAAAGCAAGCGTCTAAAATTGTGTTACTTGTTTTGAGGGGGGGGGGGGGGTAAACAATTGTTGACGTAATTATATAGGGGTCTCTGCAAGTTTGACAGTTGTTGACAAGGGGGAGGGGGGGAGGTAAAAATCGCCAAAAAATTGTTGACGTAATTAATGGACGTCCCCTTAGGCAGTTGGCACGTTGAATGAATTATCACTTTTTTGGCACACTATTATCAAAAGGTTGCCGCCCCCTGGTCTATAATCTATATGATCTACGTTTATGTCCCCACAAACGGCTTCTGGCCTTTACAAGCGGACATCCTCCTTCTCCAGTATACATCTTACTGCTTGAGATCAGCAATGTGCGAAGACTTCTGCTCAGAGCGTCAACACTGGGGATGACCAGCAGTGCTTACCTGTACATTGTACCTGAGATTGAAGGTGGGGACAAAATAGTCGCTGATGTGTGGAAAAAAAACGACACCTTTGACCTGGTAAATATTTAGTTAAAAAAAATAATTAATTTGACATTATCAGGAAAGTTGTGCTTGCCATTTAATACTAATTTATAAACAGTTGTTGATTCAATAAGTGACTTTTATTTTGGGACAATGTCTTGTTTAAATAGTGAGGCATTAGAAAAAAGGGAATATTAATTAAGATTACTTACCTACTACTACCTACCTTTATGATTTCCTTTAGTGAATGCCTGTCTGCCTGACTACATGTATGCTTGCCTACCATTCTACCTACCTACCTGTGTGCCTACAGCCTGCCTACTCACCTATCTGTGTGCCTAAAACCTACCTACCGACCTACCTACCTACCCACCTACCTACATACCTACATACTTACCTACTTACCTGTGTGCCTACCGCTTACCTACATACCTATCTACCTGCCTATCTACCTACCTGCCTACCTAACTACCTAACTACTATTACCTACCTATCCACCTGCCTGCCTGCCAGTTTAACACATAAACCCACATACTACATGTCCCTTAGTTTTCTTAGATCATTGGGGCGCCACAAACATGAATACCGTCGTCCTTCATTCCCTCTATTTCATCAGTTTCCGTCCATTGCTCCCATCGTTTTCTCTGTCTTCCTTTCTTCCTCCTTTCTCTGGTTGTGCTCTATAAGCCTTCCTTTGACAAGCCCCTACAATCTCGCAATATGGTCTTAACTCTTAACACTCTTAGTTATCTCCCCTTCTCTATGGCTAGGACAGGGGTCGACAAACTAAACTAAGGCACACGAGAGACCTCCAAGAGGTGTTTTTTTTATTGATTAAAACAACATTTTCCGGTTCTGAAAGAGGAAAACTGACTGTTGAAGTCGATGTTTCTGAATGACATAGCGACACATTTCAGTGAGTTAAGTTGCTTTTACAAAGACCATTGTAATGGAGTTGCATTTAAACTGGACATATCTTGCCGTAAAATCAAATTTCAAAACATTTAACTACATGTGCATCTCTTTATTAAGGCATATAAGGTAGATAGTTGGGCCTTTTCAGAAGTACATTAGTACATCAAAGCACTCATTGCTGAGTTTTCTAAATGGCAAGACTTTCAAATTGATAGACTCATTTTTTTTATGCCACGTCAAGCCTAACTGGCTTGATCTTACTACAACTTTCTTAGATGTAGATCTGTTTTTGAGTGGAGTGATTTAAAAATGCAGCAAGTTTAAAGTTTAAACGTTTAAAAAATGGGGCCATTTGCGGAAAAAGGTTAGAAGGAAAATGCTTAGGAAAGGCATCTTTTATTCTTAACTGCTATGTATTCGCTTTTCTACTTTCAGACTTTGGTTCAACTTACACTTGTGAACATATTTTATCTCACATAAAAAGTGCTTTAAGCATACAAAGAGGTCACCTACATTTGGCCGCTCATTAATTAATATAGACTAATTACATTTAAAAGAGTTTTTATGCTCATCTTCTTTAATTAAGCATTAAAATACTAGTAATTCTAAAACAAATATATTTTTTTATTAATTTAATAAATATAAGAGATTTTTTTAAAAATAGCTCTATATTATGTTCTTTCTGTAATTCATCATCATCAACCCCATGATCGTTGAGGTCGTTGGGGGGAGCGAATGGACACTTCGGCAGTCAACTTTCTCCACTTTTGCCTATCTTGCGCGGTTGCGCGGTTGTCAATAGTTGAGTCAACTGCAGCCCTGTCCAATCCTTGACATTGTCGAACCAGCATCTCCGCTGACGCCTCTCCTACGCCCACCTTCTATCGTGCCCTGGAGGATTGTTTTTGACAGGCTATTGTGCCGCATCACATGACCGAACCACGTCAGCTTGCGCCGTTTGATTGTAGCCATAATGTTTTCTTGAGGGCATGCAATTGAGGATATTCTGTCCCACACATTCGCATTAGTCCTGTGTTCTACGTAAAAGATTCGAAGTATTTTTCTCATACATTTATTTTCGAACGCCTGCAACTTGTTTTCAGTTTACGATAGAAGCGTCCATGTCTCACACCCATACAGAACAATAGCTCTGACAAGGGCTCTGTAAAGTCTGAGCTTTGTTGGAAGATCAATGCATATAATGGTCCAGATTAATTATTAATGTTTAAAAGATAAACGCCTTAAATGGACAGACAATCGATGCATTAATTATTTGTACAAATGTTTAACGTAAATGATTTTAATCCTCTAATAATAAAATCTTGTAATGAATACCAAAATGTTAAAGAAATAACAATTAGTCAGTAATATTTGTTATATTAAAAAAACATAACTTGTTTGGCATGCATCACTATTGAATCAAATGTGGAAACGTTAATTAAAGGGAGATAGTAAACCCGTTTTATTTGCGATAATATGTCTAATATGTTTCTTTTTTTTTGTATAAAAGAATACATCACTGAAAATTTATAATTTTTAAATGATAAAACTGTAAAACGTATTTGAAAATTATATAAATATTTTATGACTAAAGTATTTATATGTATATTTTCAAACATTACATTAACTACCCAGTTTGTACAATAACTTCATATTTATTCTGCAGAATAAATATTCCGGCGGCATATATAAATTGAAACACATGAAGACTTCTCAGTTAAACTGAGATCAAAATGTACTAAATATTTGCAGGCGTTAGATTCTCATCTTGTTAGCAAATGATAATTTAAGACAATAATTACCACAATTGTGAAAGTCTAGTAATAAAATAGTGTATTTGATATAAATGCAAATAAAAAGGATGATGATCACAAACATTTTAATTTTGTATTAAATATAAAACGCTTTAACGATTTTCTCTATAAAAAATCTATTTTGCTTTTGGCCTTGGTCTTGCTACCGAGTTTAATTAATTGTCCTATAAAATGAATAAAATAAAAGGTATAATGGAGCAGGTTGACTTTTAGGCTGTTGGCACGCTGAATTTTTAAAAAATCCTAGTATAGCACACTGTTAGCAAAAGGTTGCCGACCCATGGCTAGTAGGTTGTCGTGTTGCCCTATTTATTGCATGACTCGCAGACAGGAGAATGGATAGGACTAGAGAGCACATTAGCCTGGTTTTGGTCCTGAGGTGTAGGGTATTTTTTTATCATTCTATATCGTTTTAAGTCTCTTTGATGCATTTGTGTGGTGGACGATCCTGGACATTAATTGTGACCTGAAACCTCTTCTGTTGCTCCTAGGTACTTGAAGTTGCCTACTTTCGTCGCAGACCTTAAGTTAAATGGATATACCTGTGGCGTTACTCGTCATTAGTTTTGTTTTATTCGGCACTACTAGCTACCCACATACCTACCTATTAACCTATCTAGTTACCCCTCCCCACACATACAAACACACACACACAAACATACATACACACAAACACACACAAACACACACATACACATCTTATTTTATCTTCTTATCTTATAAAATATTACATACGCTCCTTCTATACTGAAGATTATTGCGTCCTATGCTCATCCGTGGTACGAGTATGGTCTTGCATCTTTAATAATGTTTTAAATGATGTTAAGTTACTGGTTCTCCTGGTTTGTTCCATGCCCGAATGCCACTCGGGAAGAAAGAGTACTTATATGCATTTGTTCGCTTATGAGGAATAAGGAAAGTGTTTTGTCTTTATGCTTATCTGATCATTGCAACAGGCCGTTATTGGGTTGTATTTCTAAATTAGAGTTTAATGCCTTATATCTTTCTGTCTGCCTCGTCTAGCACCTTCCATCTTTATATTTTCAGGAGGCCAAGTTGGCGTTTCGAACAATACTGTTTATCAACATCCTGAATCCCAACCGGTCTGTGTTTGATGAGCTTCTGCTGCGTCTAAATATACACATGTTCGGCAACGACACGAGTAAATATGTTGCAGCATCTTACGAGGATGAGGCAGGGGTGCATTATTGAATTTTTTTTACTTTTTCCCCGTACACATTTTTTGTGTGTGTTTAAATAAATGTTTTCATAATTTAATAGACATACAGAAAATTGGAATATAAAAATATAATTAAGTGAAAAAGTGTGAAACTAATTACTCATAATTGATAAAGAGATTAAAAAGACATTAAGTAAAAATTATTATTTAAACTTAAACAATTATACAAAATCATAAAGATATTGCTATAATGTTTTAATTATTTTAAACTATGAATAGTTCTGATTTGAGGAGTTAGATACCTTATAATTACTAAATGAAACTCATAAAGTCTTTATTATATTGTAATGATTTTTCTTATTGTAAAATATGTATGTGTATATTGTTGTAATATTTTTTTATATGTATTGTAATCTTTGAACAATTTATATTGACTGGGGCTTTGTTTACTTTGAATAGGAAACATGGAGTAAATAATTGTCAAGCTATAAACTATAAAGTAATAAACTTTCACTCGTACACCCTATTAGCCACAGAGTATTGTATTTAGTTAAACTTAGCATTATACTTTATTTTTGTACAATGAAAAATCCCAGAGGACATATGTTGAAGAATCTATTATGCTTGTACATATCTATGTCTTTACATACTGCCATATAATGTATACCTTTTAATACACAAACAAGAATGATCTCAAACCAAAGACTATAATAAGATGAACCGCTTGCTTTAATATTTCTGCTATTCGATGATTCGAATGACTTCTTTTCGGAATTCCCGATTCCCTTTTGTACTGTGCCCTTCCCTTTTATTTAATCGCTATGATTTTCTCAATGAAAAGTTTAAATTACAATCGAAAGTTGTTTACAGCGGAAACATTTAAGCAAACGTAGGAGCGTAGAAGTCATTTAAGACAGCACTATTGGATGCGCACGGAAAAAGAACATATAAGCTTTAAAATAGAGCAAGCGGTCCATCTTATTATAGTCTTTTATTTAACATACATTATTATAAACGTAATACCATTTTTTTAAATTATAGATTAATTTAGAATGTGTTACGCCCATTGGACTAGTAGTTTTAATATTTCAGTAAAAATATAATTATATTAAACAAGTAAAGAATGTGCTCAGATTTGATAAATCTACAAGATTCCATATATATATTTAAGCTAGATCTAATTAATATTCGTGCCATATCTTGCATTTGATATTGTTTTAATTGTATTATAAAACTAAACGAAATAGTTAATCTTTTTTTAAGTACAGGAGAAGGGTGTGTCCCTGCGTCTACACAGCTCTTTCAGATGGCTAACTGTTAATATAATATTCCTTTAAATAAAAACCAAGAATGGGTTTTGTAATGGACACACATTCCCCTTGGCGTGTCACGGCGAATCGCTTCACTTTCAATGGCCCACATAGTCAGAAAGTGATACTTTATACTTTTACTTTATTTATAAAAGACTATAGTGTAGTTGTAATAGTAATCCCGTAGGATCAATTCTGTGCACAGGGCCGGTGAATCAGCGTTCACCAGTTTCCTTGGCCACGGCATAGTATGGGATTGTATGGCCAGCACGACGCTTTGTCCCCAATTATTCTACCCACCAGAACTGGTTAGACCCAGGGACGCCCTACAGCCCCGGGGTGAAGAACAAAAAGCCTATCCAGGATTCGAACACAGGACCTTTGAATGCGCTGTCGCTCGTCCCCTCAGCATATTAACAGTAATGATGTGTGCCTTTATCATATTGTAATACTGACCCACTAAATACTGGTATGTTGTAAAGTTGTCACGTAGACGCAAGACTAAACTTGCTAATCACGCATGCACGACCCAAACAAAACGTCTTGGTAATACCCAGGAGGACGACATGACCCAGTCCAGCCCGTTGGCCCAACAGTACATATTGACTGGCTACTACAACGCCCTGCACCTGTACCTGACGGCAGTGAACGAGACCCTGGCCGATGGTGGCGACATCGCGGACGGGCTCAGTTTGGTTAGGAGGATGAGCAACAGGACCTTTACAGGTGAGATCAGAACCTGGGCCAAGACACAATCTAACCCAGATAGTGTCTCTCCTTCCAATCAAACCATTACATTTATATGATTTGTTTGCGTTTACGTTATTCTTTTTTAAAAATTTGGATTTGAAACAGTTATAATAGAAAGATCCTTGTTTTATTGTTCTTGTTCTAGGTGTGACAAATAACTTCGTCATCAATCAAGACGGCCATAGAGTCATTGACATCGCTGTGGTAGACATGACCAATGAAGAAAACGGAACATTTGAGGTAAGGGACCAGTAACATCATAAACATTGTCCTTTGTGTGTGTATAGATATATACGTGGGTTAGTTCTTGTCTATCAATAAAACATTGTCACTAACAAATTAGCTAAAGTGGCAACGCTAAGGCATCAGTCTGAGTTTAGTCTGTAATTAGCAAAGGTATAGTCCTTCTTCTGTTAGCCAGTCTGCAGAGCTGTTTGCTCTCTTGCAGTCAATGCCAGACAAACATATTTACATGTCTTTTTCAGCTGTTCAATACTGCTATATAGTGTGTTGGTAATGGTATGTTGAGGGGGTGCATCTGAGGTAGGAAATTAGTTCAGGGCATTCAGGCAGGAAGTGGTCCACAGTTTCTTGTGAGCAGGGGCAAAGTCTGTAGTTAGGTGGGTGAGTTGGGTTTATTCTATTTAGGTGTGAGTTGAGTGCTATGTGTCCTGTTCTCAACAGGAATATAGTGCAAACGTAGATAAGAAGTTAATGTATATTCTTGAATACTATTTGCGTTGTACATACGTAATAAATTGCTTGCTTGCTAAAACTGGCCTTGCATGAATTTTTGAATGTCAGAGAGTGGAAGCCTAAATCATGGTCGAATACTGAAACAGTGACAATACACATACATCTCCGAACATTTAACCATCCAGGGACACTGTAGGTAAAACATGTCCAGCTGTAGCCTAATTTAGCACTGTTTACATGGGAAAACCTTGTTTCAATTACAGTTTACAGCTTCCAATATTTTGGAATGTGTTTCGTTGACAGCCGAAAATGAATATATAAAAACAAACAACAGCTACCCTATTTTCTAGAAAGTGTTACATAGTTCAGAAAAAGGGAACCAGTGCCAACAATAGCGTCCTTGAAATATAAGGGTATTTGTTCAAACTAGCAGACCAAATTCACACCATGGTCAATATAGAAACAAATATTTATGAAACAAACAATTTGTTACTGAAACAAAAATATTAAAAGTGGAACTTTTCATGAATAAAAATGACCGAAAACGCGTCTCCAGAATGAAAAAATCAACGTATTAAAAAAAAAACAGCCATTTCACCGGGAAAAAAAATGTAATGAAAATCTGAACAAACAATAAATTACATTGAAAATCGAATCAAATATTGACTCCAAGATAACATCTAAATAAAAAATTACCATTACGTCTGTTTACTATCGAAGTGTTTAAATGTCAAAATCGATTTATTTAATTGAAAGGTTAACTTATAGCCTAATGGAATGGGTGAGTGCTTTGAACGTTTTATCGTTGAATCAAATTAGAAGAATTTCTTTATTTATTCATTCAATTAATTTTCTAATTATGAATTTTCAATTGATCAAAATTTACTTTAAAAAAATCTTAAGCCTAAAGTAATATATAGTTTTTTGTAAAACATTAAAGCCGTTTGATTGGCATTACCTGCTCATACCTTAAAACCAAAGTCAGTGTCTCTAATACTTTCTACCTCATGACTGTTAATCGTATATTTCATTTTTGTTCAAATCCACCTTGTTTCATCATTGCATTCACTTGTCTTGGAGGGTTTCACCCAGATCTGCTTGCATTTTCCTCGTACACGGGGGTATTATAAGGTTGCTACACCAAAAAGTCTTAGGGTCAAATCCAGTCTGAATACGACATTGATTCTGGCGAACGTTCACGTGCAAATCTAAGGGAGACCAGACAAAGGTAGGTGAAAGTATAGTTCGGATGTTCATGTATACTTACTGTGACTTACTTGACTTATTCCTGTATATCCCTATAGGCCGCAACTACACTTCTCCATAGGTCTCGGTCTTGGGCGGCTCTCTTCAGTTGTGTCCATGCGAGGCCAACAGCCTTTGTCTCACTTACGGCCGACCTCCTCCAAGTCTGCTTGGGTCTGCCCACGTGCCTCTTTCCCTGGCTATACCGGGCTTATTTTGCCACACAGTCATCTGGTCATCTCAAAGTGTGCCCAAACCACTTCCACTTACGGTTTTCGATGTTATTGTCGATGGGTTTTTGCTTGGTCTTATCCCATAAGTTGACGCATGACAGTGTTTCCGATCATCTAATTTTCAGTTTGCGTCTCAGGCATCTGTTCACAAATTTTAATGTCTGGAGACTGTTTGTGTTTGCCTTGGTGACTCTCTAGGTCTCAGAGCCATAATAATACGTTATATTTTAATTTCCAGAATGTTGGATACTACAGTGTTCTAGCCAATCGTCTTGATCTGAATGAGGGGTACCAGTCTGGCTGGCCTGCTGACCATGGTTATGTTGTGGACGAACCAGCCTGTGGGTTCCTGGATGAACTGTGTATTGTTCGAGCTCTAGGTTAGAAGAGTGAGCTCTGTCGCTCTGCCACTCTGTCTCTCTGCCTCTCTGCCTAGCTAGATATTTAGCAATTTAGCAGCATGCTTAGCAATATTTGTAGCTAAACGATTAGCTACCTGTTATTTAATATTTTAGCTTTATATTAAACAATATTTGTAGCAAAATATTAAGTCTTTTGTTTAAGAAATATTGTGTATCTCTATGTTTAACCAAGTGTTTAACTATTTGTTTTTAGCTATAGGCCTATGTCCATCTACATGTTAAGTACTAAGCTTAGCTATTTGCTTAACTCAATATTTAGCAATATGTTTTATCAATATATTATGTTTAGCCTTAAGTTTAATTATCTAAGCCAAATCTTATTGGAGTAATATACGCTGTGCATAAATCAGTCGTAGTGAGACTCATAATTTAAGAAAATATCTGTAAACAGGTCAAATAAAAATATAAATCTAATTGACGCTATTCGCCCAACTAAGAAGATAAAATATAGAGATAATAATATACGAATGAAAAATGTGTAGAATTAGTGGACAAATTAATTAAAACCTGTCTTGAAGTACGATCTATATACAGATGATGCATTTGTCTTTAGAACAGGATTACCGATTGGCTATTGGCTTATCATCTGGTTTTGGAGTGATATTATTGGCTGTCGCTATCGGCATCTTTGTGGCCTTCAGGTAAGTATTTCTTAGACAGGAGTGTTTTTGTCGGAATGGGCCCATGGCATAATGGGAAAAACGATATGGGCCCATGAGTAGCAATATATGAGCCCACGGGTAGCGAATTACATCCATGTTTATGGCTTGGGCAGAGTACCTCCCCCCTCCCCACTCCGTTGAGCAATCACTACGAAAAAAAAAAAAGAAATATGGTTTTATATGTGTTGCATTAATGATTAAACCATCTTTAATTCTTTGTATGACAACGAATTGTATAAATAAATAATGTCCGTATAGGGATAGACCATTGACTTTTATAGTTTTTATTGACTATCTATTCTTTGAAATGAGTAGAATCTAGAGTCTATATTGTTACTGTT
The DNA here is from genome assembly GCA_949126835.1 of Anisus vortex. Classification (NCBI taxonomy): domain Eukaryota; kingdom Metazoa; phylum Mollusca; class Gastropoda; family Planorbidae; genus Anisus; species Anisus vortex. The sequence goes on along the minus strand of OX421493.1, from coordinate 4,445,556 downwards.
TCGATCTCAGGAGATTTATATTAAAATTTCTTAATAGACTTACCGTAGACTAAAAGTGTGTAATATTTTTCGCCCTTGCGCGGAATAATGAATTTGATACAACACGATGGGGCTCACGTTCAGAAATGTATTTACATGATTATTACAATAATTCAGAACACTGCTTTTAGAAGCTCTGATGGGGCCACGCTAAAAGGCTTGACTAAGTGTGTATATTGTGGTCCGCGGACCACCTGATTCACAGTCACACTCCTGCTTTAGCCGTACCATATCTATCTTCAGATAATCACACGTCTATATAAAATATTATTTATAAAGTTGTACCTTTAGTAATGATACTATTTTAAATACACCAAATATTTCATTTTTTAAAATAAAAAACAAAACAAAACTATTAGATTGAGACACGCCCAGAACAGACAGCTTTTGAATTGGTGGAAAATAAATCAGGACGAGCTGCAACCAATGAAATGCTTCGTTACAAAGTCCACATTCTCAACCATATTTCGCCAAGTGAGTACTGTAAGACAGCCTAATGTATTATTTAACATCTGTATTAAAAGCAATGTAGTTACGCTGGGCACTAAGCCTGCAAACAAAGCTTGTAAAAAGATATCGTATCTGTTCATTGGGTAACCAACCTTCTATGTTCATTTGTTTAAACTTCTTTCAACAGAGTGCAACCAATTCGAAAGAACTAACCGTATCCAACTGTTCGTTGTGCATGTACAAGGTAAGAACTAACCGTATCCAAGTGTTCGTTGTGCATGTACAAGGTAAGAACTAACCGTATCCAACTGTTCGTTGTGCATGTACAAGGTAAGAACTAGCCGTATCCAACTGTTCGTTGTGCATGTACAAGGTAAGAACTAGCCGTATCCAACTGTTCGTTGTGCATGTACAAGGTAAGAACTAGCCGTATCCAACTGTTCGTTGTGCATGTACAAGGTAAGAACTAGCCGTATCCAACTGTTCGTTGTGCATGTACAAGGTAAGAACTAACTGTATCCAACTGTTCGTTGTGCATGTACAAGGTAAGATGACACCAGTCAACACTTATCTTTTACTTCAGGTTGTCTTAGAAATATGTGAATGATTGACACCGAGATGTATGTCACATTCATGAACATTGGATGGAGACTCGGAGTGATCATACAAAGACGTAACCGTAAAGCCGTTACCCATAGGTTCTCAACGGGGGCGTTAGCGTTATCGCCCCCCCCCCCCCCCGGCGATGAGAGGCTTTGAGGGGGGGGCGCTGACGTTCTCGGGGGCGATTGGGGGGCATGTGTGCGGTAGAAAAACCTGATATAATTTGAACCTCGTGTGAGGCTAGTGTCCGCTGGCGAACGTTCATTTTCCTACGCAGGACCGTCCGCTTGGAATCACCTCCCACTACATCTTCGCCAGAGCCCTAGCTATGACACCTTCAGGAGCCGGCTGAAGACTCACCTATTTCGTCAGCAGAATTAGCGTATTACTACATATTTCGTTGTTTGTCTGTATTATGTAACTGTCGTCTGGGCATAGAACTGTCACCAACGGGATATGCGCTAAATAAGCACCGTTATTATTATTATTTGAATCGATTAGTTTTTGTATGAAAAGTGCTGCTAAATATCTGATATCCCCAACACTAGGCCTACATATTATTATACTAAAAAGAAATAGGAATCGCAATGACTTTTAGAAGAAGTGGGGGTCAGTATTTGATAAGTATAGCCAGTGCGGCCGGCTGGTTCTGTGGTTGGTTCACCGGACTGTCAACCGTCACGTTGCGGGTTCGATCCCTGTCGCCCTAGCATCTGCCACCATTAGTTCTATTATTAATATTTGGATCTCAGTTTTACTGAGATGTACTTTTATGTGATTGGCAGGCGCAAACCGATGATCAATTACATTTATTGAAATAAATACGTAGTAATCATACAGACTGGGTAGATAATGTAATGCTAAAAATATTCACACAAATTATTTAGTCATATAAAATTTATATGATTCTCAAATTTGTTTTACAGTTTTATCATTTTAAAGTAATAAATATTTTTTATGAAAGAAAACGTTATAAGTTATACACATTTTTGATAGAAGAAAAAAAACATATTAGAAATATTAGTTCAAATGAAACGGGTTAATTACCTCCCTTTAAAAAAAACTTTTAAGTGTAAAAGAAATCCCCCCCCCCCAGCGGCGATGGTATGGCGTATAGTGGGTTGATTTTGTAGTAAAAAAAAATTAATCTGTTACAGGCTGTCTATTGTGTGACAACATTTAGTTACTAAAAGTCTTTTAACACCTTTCTTAAATTTTAATTCGCCAGCTTATAGATCTCCCCCCCCCCCCCTTTCCCTAAAATTCTTGGTTATCGTCTGTACATTCCGGAAACTATATTGACCCTTCAACTTCCAGAGGGGTGGGGGGATTGGGTGCTAAAAAAGTTGGGGAGGGAGCGGTGAGCTGAAAAAAAAATTAAAAGGGGGTGGTGAGCCGAAAAAGGTTGAGAACCTATGCTCTAACGCATTGGGTGTGTGAGTCAAACATGTAGACCTACTTAGCTGAATGTAGGTAGATACTTCACTATCCAAGAGCGCAGTTGGACACACTGAGCTATATATACATGGTGTGCTCAATCAATTAAAATAAAGCATAAAAATGTCAGAAAAATGAAGACTTTTATTTTCCGATAAGTTTACCATAGCAAGATGGCCAATTTGTCCCGGACATACATACAATTAAATATGTACTTTTGTTTATTTAAACACTTTCCCAAACTGCATCCATTATATACAGCTCAGTGGTTCGACATCAGGGAGCGGGAAATTACTCTAATCCCTCTCGTCCGACGTTTGTTTACACAGCTAATCTCATAGCCTCCCTTCCAATAAAAGGTGTTCTGCATAATAGATTTATTTCTTAAATTACCGTAGTTCTTTTTTTTAAAATTCTCACGCGCAAAAAAAAGATAATTACAAAAACCCGATAATATTTAATTTGTTATTCAAAACAAAAAAATCAACACTCTAAATATATTTACTCGAACAGGGCAATATTGTCCGGCAGCATTTCTTGAATGATGTGGAAGTTCAAGTTTCAGGATCCTTGCTCAAGGAGTTTCAAGAGGTGAAATTTTTTTTTTTTCAAAATATTTTTTGTGTCGACTGAAAATGAATCGAATGCAATCACGTGAATTTGTTACCATTGACCTTTGACTCAACAGATTCGAGACATCAATCACCCTAACCTGCTCCGTGTGTTGGGGGCGTGGCTGGAAGGTGAAAAGAAGATGATCATCACAGAGCATTGCCCTAAAGGATCTTTACAGGTGAGTAACAGGTGTTAATCAACATGGAACATTTCCTATAGTATATTAACAGGTGAGTTAATCATCCTTGAATATGGAACATTTCGTAAAGTATCTTTACAGGTGAGTGAGTTACAGGTGTTAATCAATATAGAACATTTTCCTAAGTATCTATGCAGGTGATGCACATCTAGGATCAGTGTCTTAAATGATAAGTGCAAGTTAATGATACGGTCTTTTTCAAAGTTTCACTATAAAAAAATCCGTCAACTTAAAACTGTTATTCTTGTCTGATAGAATATATACTAGGATTTTCCTTGGAAACAGTGAAGCGTCGCTGTAAATACTACCTCGCAATTAACAAGACTGTGCTTATATCTACTGAGAATTTTGATAGCGTCCGTAAAGTCACTGGAAGATCCGTCTGTCTACGAGCAGAAAGGGTTTTTGTATTTATCAGGTTGAATAAGGGCATGCTGCAATACATGTTGCTTTTTACTTGTTATACACCTTTAGTAAAGCGGATATGCGTATTAAAGTGCCTGGATCATTAACGAGGGCGTATTTTTCATGTATCTTCCCGTCTGCGTCTGGCAATGGGATGACCGATTTATGAACTCCATGTAAAATATCAACAAGGAACTATTGCGACCCAAAAAGCAACATATAAAAGTTATATGGCGGATTAATAGTTTTCATGTTCTTCCATTGAATAAAAAGTGCCATTTTTTTATCTCCACAACTTTTTTTCCCACAGGAAGTCTTGATGGATTCCAAATTCAAACTGGACAGTGTCTTCTCTCTGTCAATATTAAGTGATATAGTCAAGGTAAGTCTTCTCTCTGTCAATATTAAGTGATATAGTAAAGATAAGTCTTCTCTCTGTCAATATTAAGTGATATAGTCAAGGTAAGTCTTCTCTCTGTCAATATTAAGTGATATAGTCAAGGTAAGTCTTCTCTCTGTCAATATTAAGTGATATAGTCAAGGTAAGTCTTCTCTCTGTCAATATTAATTGATATAGTCAAGGTAAGTCTTCTCTCTGTCAATATTAAGTGATATAGTCAAGGTAAGTCTTCTCTCTGTCAATATTAAGTGATATAGTCAAGGTAAGTCTTCTCTCTGTCAATATTAATTGATATAGTCAAGGTAAGTCTTCTCTCTGTCAATATTAAGTGATATAGTCAAGGTAAGTCTTCTCTCTGTCAATATTAAGTGATATAGTCAAGGTAAGTCTTCTCTCTGTCAATATTAAGTGATATAGTCAAGGTAAGTCTTCTCTCTGTCAATATTAAGTGATATAGTCAAGGTAAGTCAAAGACAGCTAATAGCCACTCCACTTGTCCAGACATTTCTAAAATTATATATATTTTTTTATCCCTTATAATTCTACAACTTAGTAATACATTTATAATACATTTCTTGAATAATATTTTGCGATATACATAAATTGTTATCAATCATAGTATAACTAGGGGACTTAATTCGAAAAGAGTACTCTTTAAAAATAAAACAAAACATAATAATATTCAAAATAATAACTTCCGATGAATCTCGCATTTATTAGCCACTCTAGTAACTTTTTGATGGTGTTGTTAATGTTGCTTTAATATCTACTTAATTTGTTGATGGTGTTGTTATGCCTACTGTCGCCGCAATATCTACTCAATAAGTAAATACATTTGTTGATGATGTTGTTAATGTTGCTATTTAGGCCTTGAGCTACATCCACAAGCATCCTCTCCGTGTCCACGGTCGACTGACCAGCGAAGTCTGCATGATTGATTCCAGATTCTCCGTTAAAGTTGGGTTTTACGGACTGCCGACCATCTACGATTATATCAAGCTACAGAGCCAGAATCAAACCCTTGAAAAAGGTAAAGCTGTTTATCCCCTCCGCCCATTCACCCTCCCCCGTTTGCAATACCCCAGGTATATACAGAAAACTCTTAGAAAAAATATTTAAAACTGTGTTTTTTCCCTTGCGTTAATAAATTCCGTCCTTCCACCCTTTCAGATCTTCTCTGGGTTGCTCCTGAAATTTTACGCCATGGGTGCAAGCCGACACAACAGGGAGATGTCTACAGTCTGGCCATCGTTATATCAGAAATGCTGACCAGAGAAGAGCCTTACAGTAACGATAAAGATTATCTCACAACAAAAGGTGACGTAAAAGCTTTAGATTATCAAAGGGATTATCAAGTATGTTAATCGGGAATTATGCCCCGTATAATAATTATCATTTCTTAACTCTTAAAAAAATGTTGCTATTGTTTTTTGTTTTGCTTTTAATACTAAATTTAAAAAAAAACATATATATAGATTAGCTATTCCGTTTTGAACAGTTTTGGTCAAGAGGGGTAGGGCCACAGCTTCCCATAGCTTCTGTGTCAAGGACATAATGGGAGAATTTGTGACCATCACAATGCTCTGACGTCTTTACTTACTTTAACTAATGTAGGCATTCAGCAGCGCTGGAAAAATTTCCACCTTCCAGACCCAGGAAGGGGGGTGGGATATGGGGTGGCAATGTGAATTCGAACCCGTCTCCTTTATCTCTTTATATAACAATGAGCCGGCACAGAGTGTCCTACCCATGATCTACCAATACACCTTTTTTTTTATTTCCCTACAGAGGTCCTGGAGAAGGTAATAGAGTGTCAGGATCCGCCCTTCAGACCGGCAGTGTCGGCTCCACCAGAACTCATCCCCATGGAGTCATTGATGAAACAATGCTGGCAGGAGAACCCAGAGAAGAGACCACCGTTGAGTATGATCTCGTCAGTGTTGCACAGTCTAATGATGTAAGTTGCTGTCGGTACAACTTCAATGCAACGTCCTAAATTAAGATTCATTAATCAGAGATCGGCAACATTTAGATAATAGTGCGCCAAAGTAAAATTTCAAAGTCATTGAACGTGTCAATAGCCTAGAAGTCATTGAACGTGTCAATAGCCTAAAAGTCATTGAACGTGTCAATAGCCTAAAAGTCATTGAACGTGTCAATAGCCTAAAGTCATTGAACGTGTCAATAGCCTAAAAGTCATTGAACGTGTCAAAAACCTAAAAGTCATTGAACGTGTCAATAGCCTAAAAGTCATTGAACGCGTCAATAGCCTAAAAGTCATTGAACGTGTCAATAGCCTAAAAGTCATTGAACGTGTCAATAGCCTAAAAGTCATTGAACGTGTCAATAGCCTAAAAGTCATTGAACGTGTCAATAGCCTAAAAGTCATTGAACGTGTCAATAGCCTAAAAGTCATTGAACGTGTCAATAGCCTAAAAGTCATTGAACGTGTCAATAGCCTAAAAGTCATTGAACGTGTCAATAGCCTAAAAGTCATTGAACGTGTCAATAGCCTAAAAGTCATTGAACGCGTCAATAGCCTAAAAGTCATTGAACGTGTCAATAGCCTAAAAGTCATTGAACGTGTCAATAGCCTAAAAGTCATTGAACGTGTCAATAGCCTAAAAGTCATTGAACGTGTCAATAGCCTAAAAGTCATTGAACGCGTCAATAGCCTAAAAGTCATTGAACGCGTCAATAGCCTAAAAGTCATTGAACGCGTCAATAGCCTAAAAGTCATTGAACGCGTCAATAGCCTAAAAGTCATTGAACGCGTCAATAGCCTAAAAGTCATTGAACGCGTCAATAGCCTAAAAGTCATTGAACGTGTCAATAACCTAAAAGTCATTGAACGTGTCAATAGCCTAAAAGTCATTGAACGTGTCAATAGCCTAAAAGTCATTGAACGTGTCAATAGCCTAAAAGCCAATATGCTCTAGCACTCATTTTGCTGTAGTTGAGACTTAAACTGCCTTTTTTTTGGTCTTTCGCGTGCCATTGACAATCGTTCTGCGTGTATGGCATGCGTTCCGCAGGTAGCCAATCCCTGCCCTAGACGGAAGATAGATGTCCCGAGCTATAGCCTTATTAATACAGCCAAAACGAAGCTCCATCTGGGCAGGCTTGCTGGATCACCAGTTTCAAATTGAAGCGATCAACAAGGAACTGAATTCAATCGTCACCAAAACTGTGTGCTATCTACACAATCCCGTTATATTTATTTTAAAAACAAACAACGATGAATTAAGCTTAACTAGTCGTTTTGGAATAAATGGTCGGTTGCTTTTCTTTTCTTATCTGAGGACCTTCTGCCGCCATCATCCCGTCCATTTCATACACACACGTTGTTGTTTTTTAAAAAAGTACCTTAAAGTGCGCATCTTTTGACTCCGTGGTGCCTTCTAGATGAAACTGCATGCCTCAGACACTGAGAGAATCTGAGACAAAGAAGTCTTTTTAAAAAGAGCTTTAAGACATTTCTCTTTGGCTAGTGGCTGTTTGCCCCCCAATACAACTGCCACTGCAATTTAATCCAAGAGCGCTCTGAGCAAGCTAAAATTTAATAGCGCTATATAAAAAAACATCGTCTTTCGAGACGGACGGATGCCGACGACGATAAATAAACATATTAATATTAATTACTTCTTTAGTTTTGTATTACTAACAATATTTTAGTATCAACACAGTTGCATCAATGTAAACACCCCTCTCCCATTTAATGATAGTCCATTGATCAATAAATCGGTAGAGAACTTGAATCCTTCAAATAATGGTACAGGTCGCGGGTTCTAGCCATGCCACCGACGGATCCCTGTCGCCCTGCAGGAGTTTTGGGCCTAGTGGACGTAATAATCTTCTATCTAGAAGGAACGTCTGTAAACTTATAAGATGCACGGCAAGGTACGACATTTACATTGTTATGTAAATATGTAGGCCTGATTTTTAAATTTCCATCTTAAAATGGTATTCGGTATTATTTAACAACCTTATGCATCTAAGCGAATTATCAAGCCAACGAGAACACCAAAGTCATGTCCTAAAATAGATTACGCTAAATCATACAACTGCATAAAGTCTTCAGTCACTCTGTCCTGTTTTCACTATAAAAAACGCCCCAAATATTATGTCATCATCAGTGGCGTATTACGTTTTTCTTTTTTTTGGGGGTGGGGGTGGGGGCTCTCGCAGTGTTACTATGGTGGAACGCCCTTCCATTCTAAGTCTCAAAGGAATGAATCACTCCGCTCAGTTTCAGATCCCCCCCTCCTTCCCACACAACCTTGTTCATTTGCATAGATTGCACAACCCACACCTACACCACCAGCTATTAGTCTATGCTTAACTTTCTGGACCAAAAGTTTTAATTCTTGATTACTTTATACCTTGGTTTTTGTTCTTTTGGTATGTAGGAAAGTCAATAAGTCCGGCGGCTTGGTGGACAATTTACTTCAAAGGTTAGAAAAATACAGCAGTAATCTGGAGAAAATTGTGGATGAAAAAGTGGATGAACTCAGACAAGAAAAACAGAAATCTGAAGAATTGCTGAAACAAATGTTACCAGCGTAAGTTCTACAACTCCGTTTTTTTTAATGATGCACAGTCTAAGCGAGGTAGCCTCCCTTTGTATAGATTCATGCATGACGTCTAATTCGGCATTTACTTTTACTGCGATTTGTATGTCTATTACACTGATCTATACAAAGAACAGATAGCGTCTCCGTATTAAATTTGTTTGCGCAAATTTAGGCTAGAATATATTACACTATTTACATTATTCACTTATCCACATAAGCGAGTTAAAGGAATAAATTTAAAAATCTATACATGTCAGTGTTTAGAAAATATATAATTTTATAGATAGGCCTAAGTGAAATTCACGTGAAAGCTTATTTATTTTTGCTTCAAGATTGTTGCCTAATTCAGTGGTCCATTATCAAACCTAAAGCACGTATTTTAAAAAATGGCCTGGTTTTGTACTATTTTAAAACTATAAAACTATCAATTGCATAACAACGCAAAAATAACATATTTTATCTGTACACAATCAATTTTTTGTTACTATTGTTTTTAATAACAGGGGAAACAACTGATGTAATTCCTTTCATTGAGCAGACAGGGGAAACAGCTAATGTTCTTCTTTTCTTTTTCATGCACCATTTTTCTTTCACCCTAACCACTTTTAATTATAACATATATATTCTTAACTAATTCATAATACCCATTTTGACTCTCTTATCCATTTTTTTTAAAACTTTTATCTTTCTATAATAAAATTTATTTGAAGAGTGATAGTTTAATGGAATGGAATAACATAGTAAAACTTTTATATAAAAATGCTTATTCAGACTTCCGATGCTGTTAAGATAATTATTTGGTGCTAATATTATTTGGCTTTATGTTGCCTTATAAAACTAACTGTAAAATATGATTTTTTGTTATGTTTGTTGATGTATTGTTGATTAGATTTATAAGAAAAACAATCTATATGATTAGATAAAAAAACACGGGGTCAACAGGTCGTAATATTGCTGTTTTGACAAATTGTGTTGAATCGCTATTCAGACGGTCTCGATTCAAATGTCGTAAAGTACTTAGGGAATCATCAAGTAGACCTAGTTTGATTGGGTACCAACGTCCGTTGCGGTATACAACAAAGATTTACCATCTATTTATCTATCTATCTATCTATCTATCTATCTATCTATCTATCTATCTATCTATCTATCTATCATCTATCTATCTATCTATCTATCTATCTATCTATCTATCTATCTATCCATCCATCCATCCATCCATCCATCCATCCATCCATCCATCCATCCATCCATCCATCCATCCATCTATCTATCTATCTATCTATCTATCTATCTATCTATCTATCGATCTATCTATCTATCTATCTATCTATCTGTCTGTCTGTCTGTCTGTCTGTCTGTCTGTCTGCCTATCTATCTATCTATCTATCTATCTATCTATCTATCTATCTATCTATCTATCTATCTATCTATCTATTAATCTATCAATCTATCTATCTATTTTTTTTATTTGTCTGCTGTCTGTCTTTGCACATATCTGTCTATAAGTCTTTATTTGTTTCTTTGCAATTGGCTACCCTAGATCTGTGGCAGACAGGCTGAAGGCTGGCCTTACCGTGGAGCCAGAGTTTTATGACTGTGTGACCATCTACTTTAGCGACATTGTCGGCTTCACTGAGATCTGCTCCCAGCTGAAACCTGTACAGATTGTGAATCTGTTGAATGACGTCTACTCGTGTTTTGATGAGATCATTGGCAACTATGACGTCTACAAGGCAAATAGATTATTGTGAACGATTAGATTACTTAATCAAGCTTCATTACCTGCAATGACAGACACTGACACACAAGATGTTCATACAGATCTGTTACAATGCTCAGATAAACATAAAGACTAAAACATTTTCCTTATCCCTTAAGCGAGAACAAATGCATATAAGTACTCTTTCTTCTCGGGTGCGTGCGTGCATGGAATGGGCTGCCTTATCAAACCAGGAAAAACAGTACCGGTAACTTAAAATCAATTAAAACATTATTGAAACATAATGAATGCAGGGCTAGACTCAAACCGCGGATGGGAGTAGGACGCATTATAGAAAGGAGCGTCTGTTATGTGTAAGATAAGATACAGTCATACACAGAAAGGCACATACAAAAACAGGTAGAGCCACACTTACACCCACAAATAGTCACACACCCACTCACGCGTTCGGCTGGAGTTGCCGAAGGTACTGGGCTCGAATCCTGGTGAAGGCTAGGATTTGTTCTCGGGTCCGTATGGCGTCCCTGAGTCTACCCAGCTCTGATGGCTACCTGACATTAGTTGGGGTAAAAGTAAAGGCGGCTGGGCATTCTGCTGGCCACATAGCTCCATTTATGCTGTGGCCACAGAAACTAGTGAACGCTGCTTCACAGGCCTCATGGATCAATATGGTCCGACTGGTACTTTACGTTACTCGCAAACATACACAAATAAACAGACACATGGAGAGAGAAGAGAATACACAGACATTCGGGCACACCCACATACGCAGACATATTAGACCACAAACACTTACTCAACACACAGAAGTTCAGACAAACAGACATGCAGACACACAGAGACATAAACACACAGGCATACAGACTTACTCACACATAAACAAAAACAGCCAAACGCATACACACACGATACAAAGACCCATGTAAATAGACACACACACAGACACTAGACACACATTAAAAATAATGCTAAAAAAACACACCAAAAAACCCAACTAGTATTATAGAAATATTAATAGAAGTCATAAGTCACACCAAATATATATTGAATGGAAATCTCCCGCAATTAAATTCTTAAATTTGTGTGTGTCATACATAGGTAGAGACAATAGGAGACGCCTACATGGTCGTTTCGGGACTTCCCACAAGAAACGGAAGTGAACACGCTCGCCAGATAGCCCGCATGTCCTTGGCTTTATTGAACATCGTGGCTGGATTCTCCCCTTTGAACACGTGTGACGATCAACTGAAGCTCCGCATCGGATTGCATTCCGGTAATCTCCAGGCTCTTTAAAATTGTTTTTTTTCATTTCTATCCGAGTTACAGTGGAACTTCGGTCAGTTTTGATACCAAAAAATGGTTGGGTCTACGAGTCACACACTAGCTAGTGTAATGGCCCTCTTTAAAAATTCTTTATATTACGTAACCTCGGAAAAGTTTGTTTATGGCCTACATGTGAATTCTTTGTTAGGTTGACTAACCCACTTCCCGTTACTTAACACAGGGGTCGTCAATCTACGAAACGCGTGCCAATATTGGCACCCTGAGCAGTTTTCAATGGCACGCAGAAGACCCCTGAAAAAAGTCACCTCAGAAGACCCCTGAAAAAAGGCACCTCAGAAGACCCCTGAAATAAAGGCACCTCTACAAGAAATTATGTGCTAGAGCAAGATGATTATGAATTAGGAATCTAACTTTGTCACACTAGTGTTAACAGGTTGCCGACCCCTGTCCTAATTAGTACATTCAATGAATTCAGCTCCATTTTCCAATTCACCATAAAAATTTACCATAACAATAGATTTCTCATGGTAACGAAGCAACGATATCACAAGGCTTTCAATATGTACTTTTGGTAGTTTTTTTAATGTCTGATAAGAACCTGGAATTTGGGTTAACCCTCAGTTAAAGTATTATTTTGAAAACAAAGACATCAATTGAAGAATACCGTTAACGAATACGTTCATTTTGGAACATTATAATAAAACCAGTTTTTGGATTGTTTTCTGATCTATCTAAAATTCAATGTTTTTAATCCATTCACCAAAACGCCCCCCCAGGTCCTGTATGTGCCGGGGTCGTTGGCGTCAAAATGCCAAGATATTGTTTGTTCGGAGATACTGTGAACACTGCATCAAGGATGGAGTCGAACGGAGTTGGTAAGTTTTTGTTTTTTTCAGAATCTGAGAAATTCGAAAATTTCAGAAGTAAATTGATTGACATAAAATTCGACACAATAAAACTGATAGGTTTTCTTCTTCATGTTTCTTTTTTTTTATAAAAGAGTTGAAGATTCATGTGAGTGTTACTACGGCAGAGATTCTTAAAACTTTTGGAAAATTTATTATTCAAAAACGTGGGGCATTGGAAATAAAGGTAAATATTGAATGATGATTTATTTATAGAGCAACATTTCTGCTCACCTACACATATACCAATATTCATACCCAATCAACTTCATACCCTGTCTACCTACTTACTTGCTAACCTAACTATTTAGTTACCTTTCATCCTACTTACCACCATATCTATAAGCATACATACTTATCTAGTTAACTGCCTGTATGCATACATATCATATCTACCTACCTTCATAACTGCCTACCTACACACAGCTCTCACTCCCGTCCTGCCTACATATCTACTTACCTACATACCAACCCACCTACCTACCTACCTACATAACTACCAACATAACTACCTAACTAATTACCTACCTACCTACATTCATACATGTATACATACATACAGGCCTATCTAGCTACCTTCCAATCTACCTAAATACATACCCACCCAACTACCTACTTACCAAAATACCTACCTATCTATTTCTACCGAACTATTTACCTACATATCTACCAAATATCGCCTATACATTGCTAACCTGTCCAACAGCCTAACCACCTACAATCACCCTCTCAGTTTTATCTACCGATCTAAGTATTTATCTATCCTTTCATCTATCTATCCATTTATCTATCTAACCATCAATCTATCTATTTATTATCTTATCAATCTATCTATTTATCTATCTATCTATCTATCTATCTATCCATCTATCTTTCTATCTATCTAATTATCTATCTATTCATCTATCTATCCATCTATCTGTCTCTTCATTAATCTATCAATCTACCTATCTATCTATCTATTCATCTATCTATCCATTTATCTGTCTCTTCATTAATCTATCAATCTACCTATCTATCTATCTATCTATTCATCAATCTATCTATCTATCCATCTATCTATGTAACTATCTATCCATCTATCTATCCATCCATCTATCAATCCATCCATCTATCTATCTATCTATCAATCTATCTATCTATCCATCTATCTATGTAACTATCTATCCATCTATCTATCCATCCGTCTATCAATCTATCTATCTATCCATCTATCTATGTAACTATCTATCCATCTATCCATCCATCCATCCATCGATCTATCTATCTATCTATCTATCTATCTATCTATCTATCTATCTATCTATCTACCTATCTATCTATCTATCTATCTAACTATATATCAATCTATCTATCTATCCATCTATCTATGTAACTATCTATCCATCTATCTATCCATCTATCTATCCATCTATCCATCCATCCATCGATCTATCTATCTATCTATCTATCTATCTATCTATCTATCTATCTATCTATCTATCTACCTATCTATCTATCTATCTATCTATCTAACTATATATCAATCTATCTATCTATCCATCTATTTATGTAACTATCTATCCATCTATCTATCCATCTATCTATCCATCCATCTATCAATCCATCCATCTATCTATCTATCTATCTATCTATATATATATCTATCAATCCATCTATCTATCCATCTATCTATCCATCTATCTATCCATCTATCAATCTATCCATTTATCCCTCTATCTATCCATCTATCCATCTATCCATCTATCCATCTATCCATCTATCCATCTATCCATCTATCCATCTATCCATCTATCCATCTATCCATCTATCCATCTATCCATCTATCCATCTATCCATCTATCCAACTATCCAACTATCCATCTATCCAACTATCCATCTATCCATCTATCTATCTATCCATCTATTTATAAGTCAGCTTTTGTCAACTTAGATTGTATATTAAAACCCGCACATCAGCCACATATCCGTCTACGTATTTTCAAACATTGTAAATATTTCCTCTATAGGGTAAAGGGATTATGGAGACCTATTGGCTTCTCGGAGAAGAGGACTGAAGTTCAAGATCTTCTCATGCGGACAACTGAGTCACTTGACATTCAACCATTCAGCCAAACTATTTTTTTTAAATATTTCTGTTCTACTTTCCATAGTGTTCAAATGAATGAAAGAGTTCTAAAGAAACACTGTTTTACAGCCAAGTTGACATAGAGAAATTTGGCTTATATCATAATATTATCATAGTTGACGGCACTTTTTGAAATGATCTTACATTACGACATTTGAAAGGCAGTGTTGCAGAAGTGTTTACGGTTGACTTGTGAGATCATTAAACTAAACATTGAGGCCAATCTTACGTAAGTGTAACATGACACTGCTCTACAACAAGAAATATGATAGCCTAGCTATCAAGAATGTATTATTGGCAGTATAAACTCGGTTGTTGGTGACTGTGCTAACTAGGTTTCTTTTAATTTAATGTAACTTTTTTTTTTATCGCTACTAGATCTAATATTATTATTTTTATTATTGTTATTATTATTATTAGAGAGAGAGAGAGAGAGAGAGAGAGAGAGAGAGAGAGAGAGAGAGAGAGAGAGAGTGAAAGAAAAAAAGGGAGACAAATAGAGAGAAATAGTGAGAGAGAAAGAAAAAAACAGAGAGAGAGAGAGAGAGAGGAGCATTTTCGTATATAAAAGGTTGCTTTCATTTCAGTCATTTATATAAACAAAATTTATTGTTATAAAGAACTTGGTATTAAAAGGAATTTTACGATTTTGACATAAAGAAAAATACTTCAAAGATAAAAATACCTAGATCTATATTAATGCATACATTTAAAATTATTGATATTTCATTTAAAAAAAAAACTACAGTTTTTTTTGGAAAACGTTTTGAATAAAATATAAAAGAGATGTATGAATGTAAATAAATTTAATATTATATTAAACCGTGACTCTGTAAACGTTGTTTTTAATATTGTAATTGGACTATTAAAAAGAAGACTAAAGAATGCACGTTTAAAAATAACATATTTGTAATCGCAGTAAGATTGAAGTATTATCATCCCTATGTCATTACGTATTAAACGTATAGTCTTATCACTTGAACACTGATAGTCTTTTCATTTCATGCGTGTGACAAATCGAGTGAATGTGTGAAGAAGTAGACTGAAACTGCACGAAGATTTGTAAATCAAATAAAAATATTGGGCATTGCTAACGGACTATCGCCTGGTTTAAACTGCTGCCATCAACATCTAAACCAACGACCCAAGTGAGGTGGGGGATACAGTGTGTGAACTTGCAGCCACAGGGAAATTCTACTGGCCACACAATCCCGCATCAGCACAGCAGAAGAGCACATCTTGCATTTAAGAATATGAAACAAAAAGTTTTTTTAAAGTATCTATCAATAAAAGTTAGTTGAATCGAAGGCGTATCTGATATAGATGCTTATTTCTTCTTCAGACTGATCAGATAGGCCTTTAAAAAAATGTTTTCACAATGTAAAATTTCTTTCACCGTCATGTGTGTTGAAATACATCGCCTACACGAACAAAAATGTGACATTTGAACTTTAGCCTATTAAAATATTGGCAAAATTTGAGATCTATTAAAATTAGTGTAAACGTTTTGTAATTTATTTAAATGCTTATAAAATGTGAGTTCAATTAAAATACTAAAAATATTTCAAAACTATTAAACTACTGTTAACATTATAGAAGTAACCTAATTTTTTGTATTACTTTGACATAATGTTTTTATTTAAATACTGAAAAATCAAATCTTTTTAAATAATGATACAGCTTGGGATCCTATGTATTATTTATAAAACTTTGTACTTTATATAATAGCGCCAAATATTTAAGAACCACTGAAAAGCACGTAGGGTCAACTGGTAGAGTTTGAGATACATTAAAATACTGAAACTATCTTAGTAACCGCGTCGCTAATATATCTTGAGAATCATTGCAACGCTGAGAAAGCTAGCGA
Organism: Anisus vortex; assembly: GCA_949126835.1. Taxonomy (NCBI): domain Eukaryota; kingdom Metazoa; phylum Mollusca; class Gastropoda; family Planorbidae; genus Anisus; species Anisus vortex. Next base: position 4,428,927 of record OX421493.1, on the reverse strand, counting down.
TCCTTTGCCAAAAAAAAAATACATGAATTTTAATTGCAATACATATAAAAATTTGAGATCCGTTGAAATACTGGAAACTTTTTTGAGAAAATTGTCAGCTGGTAAAATTTGAGACCCGATGCAATATTGGAAACATTTTAGCGAAAATTGTTAGCTGGAGATCATTTGCAATATTGGAAATATTTGAGAGAAAACAACTGGTAAAATTTGAAATCCTTTGCAATATTGGAAATATTTGAGAGAAAACAACTGGTAAAATTTGAAATCCTTTGCAATATTGGAAATATTTGAGAGAAAACAACTGGTAAAATTTGAAATACTTAGCAATATTGGAAATATTTGAGAGAAAACAACTGGTAAAATTTGAAATCCTTTGCAATATTGGAAATATTTGAGAGAAAACAACTGGTAAAATTTGAGATCCATTGCAGTACTGGAACTGTTGTTAAAATTTGAGAACCGCTGCAAAGCTTGGAAAATAAAAGATCTTTTGCAATACAAAGAAAAAAAAAGTATCTAGAAGCCACTAAGCATGCTACATTGAATAGCCTGGATACAATCGCTAATATAAATAACCATCGCTATCCAAAACGTGAGATCCGCTTCAATTCAACATCCAGGCTGGTAAACCAACGTGACCAAGTTTACAGAAACGAACAATAATAAAAAAAAATAAGTCCCCGCATTAAAAGTTTTAGTAGTCACAGGTAAGTTAGTGTAACAAGTGGAGGTAAGCCTAAACTTACTCAAGGATATTTGTTAAATAGTTAATTACTTATGATAACGTATAGTCTTAGTTTTTGTAGATCTACATTGTTTAAATGTATCAATTAAAGACACTTTGACTGTGATCGTATATAAAACCTATTTCATGGATTACAATGCGATGATACAGTGTTATACTATATTATCTTATAATTAACTGATGTATCTTTTTTAAACAGACGATTTTTGGTGTGTTTTAAGCTTATCTTATTTATATATTACAGACGCCCCTTCTATAAAGAAGATTATTGCGTCCTATGCTCACCCATGGTCTTTTTTTATAATTATGATTCCGGTTTTAAATGATGTCAAGCTACTGTTTTTCCTGGTTTGTTCAGGCAACCCATTTCATGCCCGGATGCCACTCGGGGAGAAAATATACTTAAGTACATAATTTGTTCTCGCATAGAGAATACGTTTTTATAAGTTTATCATCAAGTAGTTATAAAAACAGTGCAGACATTTTTTAAGAGTTTTGTATCTATACAATGGTTTAATTGGAAAACATTAGTATTAATTGAAATGAAAACATAGGAGCCGTCCATAAATAACGTCACGCCAATTTGTAACCCTTTCTCCACCATCCTTCACAATATTTTAACAAAAAAAGTCAGACACCAATTTCAATTTGTCACAAAGCTCTGCAAACGCCCCCACCCCTTTTATTTAAAAAACATTTAACAAATTACCATATTTCCAATATCAAAATTAGCATGTCTCAATTTACATTTATTTCCATCGTCCTAAAAAAAAATTCAATAAACAATTTAGTTACTGTACGATATATAATTAACCTTTTAAAGTGGAATTTTCATATTAAGATAACCATTTAGATTATGGAGATGACGCCAAAACATTAAGTAAGCACCATTTGGTCACATATTATCCTCACACATGTTTGACCTATCTACTTCCACTAAGCGAACGACGTCATTTATGGACTGCACCTCACATTAGTTAGACCTATATTATACTAGGATATGCATCTTCTGAATGGGACCCATCAACTAAAGAAAACATTATTAAAAAAATAAAACAAATTTAGAAAAGAGCTGCGAGGTTCATAACTAGAGAATGTTAAACTAACAAGAGTAACACCATTAGTCAAATCACTAAGCCTAGAAACACTAGAGGACAGAAGGGCAAAGAGTAAAGTAGTAACAATACATAAGGCATTAAACTCCAACTTGGAAATACAACAATAATAACCTGTTGTAATGCTCAGATAAACTTAAGGACAAAAACACTTTTCTCATCCCATATACAGGAACACATGCACATAAATACTATTCTAAGCGACACCGGGGCCTGGAATATGTTGCATGAACAAACCAGAGAAACTTAACATCAGTTAAAACATTGAACAAAATGTCAGACTAGACTAATAGTAATAGACGGTTAATCGTAGGACGCATTATATTCTTTATAGAATAGAAGGCACATCAGTAGTACATAAGATAAGAAAGATATTGAAAATGTATAAAGTTTTGTTTCACTACGCCCTGGAATAGGCCAATAATCTTTGAGCTTAAATATAAGTACTAAGAAGAAATGCAATACAACCCACTCGTTCATTTAAAGAAAATAATGCAGCGAAATATTGTTTGTAAACAGGAAATTGTGGAATTTTAAATAAAGGTTTCTCTTATGTGAGTGCCACAATTCCATTTCAACGATGCTATTTGGCATATCTGCTAGAAGAAGACAACCAACATTTTCTATATAAATTTATTTACGTTTAGCCATCAGGAAGTTAGGAAAACAAATGATTACAAAAGTTTTCTTTGTTTTTGTTTTTTTTAATGTTTTTCTCAATGTACTGTTTTTTTTAGGAAAGTTGGATACAAAAATAAAATATTTAAAAATATTAGTGAAAATGTTTGCTGCATTTGATTTTAAAAATTTAAAAAAAAAGTTGATGGTAAAATTATAAACAATTTTATTGCACAAAGATATAGACTACAAGTAGCTAAACAAATTGACTAGACAAACTGTACACTGGGTTATTGTGTGTATTTTATAAACAGTTGAGAGATTTCCCTAAACTAAATTTACCAGCACTAAAATCTTCTAGGTCATTACAACTTAGCGTCATTAGTTACTAAGAGAATCTTCCGGTCTACGACGATTGGCTGGACTGATAATTCTATGGTGAGCTCTGTCTGTGCTATGCGATAATGTTATTAACTTTGACTTAAACACAGCACACAGCGTATAACTGCAGCACACAACCGTGTGTTCAATTGATTCCTCGCAGCTTAGAAACGATCTATTTAGTCCAATTATCACATTCACTATTTTTACAGTTTGAAGCACCATTTACTTCAAAGAATACCATGGCTAGAGTTGAAGCTTTTAATTCTGTTGATCGTCATTAGGTTGATAGCACTTCCGTGATAGACAGCATGCTTAGATTAATTTAACTAAAAAGCCATCTAATTTATAACACAAGGTTACTTTATTAATCCATAAAAGATCTTGTGAAAATTCAGTTTGATAAAACTTAAAAAATGAGTTAAAGTTAGTTTTAGTATGTAGAAACAGTCAGTAGAATCTAGGCAGGTATAGATCACGAAATTCAATTTGTTTGGATTTAAAATGTTGTTGGCTAATTCTAATTGAATAGAGTGAGAAATAGTTATAGTTATTTTACACTTCAGGACTGGCATTCTTGGAGAACAGTTACAATGGATAATGAGACTTTTGCAAATGTACAAGGGACCAAAAGTCGCTGGAGCCTCTTTCATAAGGCGGGGTCAATTCAATTTGTTTGAGATCCATTGCAATACTGAAAACATTTTAGAGTAATACCATCGCTGGTGATATTTGATACTTAGAATAAGAGGAGGCCTATCTACAAAGCTCTGCATCAGTGCTTTTCCTCCAGAAAGTTGCTACGCCGCTGGACTAACGCTATGCTTAAAACCAAGTAGTTGTAGCATTACACCTTTTTGTTTATTTTAATCTTAGAGTATCGCCAGCATTGATTGATTTGATCGACACAAGCAGTGAAGATGGGGTTGTTTCTCCTGCTGGTAGTGACAGTCTGTCCACTGTATGTCCACTGCTGTTTCCCAGCGTCCATCCAAGTCGTGGACATGTCACACACGCTTGGGAATGACTCTCTGCTGTGGCCGGGCGGCACCGACTTCAGTTTCACCATTCTGACCAGAGGGTGGCAGGCCAACAATAGTTTCTGGTCAGTAGAACAATAGCGTTTCCTGGTGGGGGTACATACAATAGTTTCTGGTCAGTAGAACATAGGCGTTTCCTGGTGGGGGTACATACAATAGTTTCTGGTCAGTGTAACATAAGCGATACGATATTCACGCTAAAGACTCCCAAAAAAAAAAACATTTAATAAAATAGAGTGCTAGAGAAGAATGACTTTCAGGCTGTTGACCTACTAAATAAAATTGAAATCTTACTTTGGTCCAAAAACGTTGCCGACCTTTGATGTTATCTTTAGCCTATTCAAGTTCTATCTGTAGGCCTATAATTATGTGCTAACTCTGTTAGACACATGCGTAATGATATCATCCTTAGTAAGTACAACCATTCTTCAACAGCGCTATCTGATATGGTTTTATTTTACAACTTATTTAACTGGAGAACTATGTGCCCATTCAAGTATATCCTGGAATAGTTGTTACTTTCCAGCCCCCCTCCCCTTTAAACCGACTATTATTTGTATTTCTCTTGCCACCTTCATACCCTCATACGGCATGCAAAGCTTATTATATGCCCCCGCATAAAACGCTTGAGTAATTAGGTCAAAACTAAAGTCAGTGCAGAAGAAAAAAAAAATTCTTTAGTAACGAATAACGAAATGTGACATAATCTGTCTGGAATTCACCCGAGCTGTGTAACTTGTCTTTGGCAGGCTAGAGTTAAACAAATTCGACACCCCTGAACACGTCGGCACCCACATGGATGCGCCCTCGCACTTCTCCAACACGGGCTGGAGGGTCCACGAGATACCAGCCGAGAGGCTGGTGGGCCCGGGGGTCGTGATCGACGTCCGTGACAAGGTGAATGGGAACTCGGATTACAGGCTCACGTAAGGAGATAGGGTTTTAGAAAAAAAATGATGTGTGTGTTGATATACGAGGGTTTACTGTTATACTTCACAATGTGTTTCTCTTTTTCTATCTATTTATTTACCTAGTTACCTGTCTGTCTGTCTCTATGACTGTATATCTATCTATCTAATCTATCTATTACATCTAATCTGTCTAATCTGTCTAATCTGTCTAATCTGTCTAATCTGTCTAACCTGTCTAATCTGTCTAATCTGTCTAATCTGTATAATCTATCTAATCTATCTAATCTATCTAATCTTTCTAATCCATATAATCTATCTAATCAGTCTGATTCGTCTAATCTGTCTAATCTGTCTAATCTATCTAATCTATCTAGTCTATCTAATCTCTCTAATCTACCTAATCTACCAAATCTACCTAATCTATCTAATCTATCTAATCTACCTTATCTACCTAATCTATCTAATCTATCTAATCTATCTAATCTATCTAATCTATCTAATCTATCTAATCTATCTAATCTATCTAATCTATCTAATTAATCTAATCTATCTAATCTATCTAATCTATCTAATCTATCTAATCTATCTAATCTATCTAATCTATCTAATCTATCTAATCTAATCTATCTAATCTATCTAATCTATCTAATCTATCTAATCTATCTAATCTATCTAATCTATCTAATCTATCTAATCTATCTAATCTATCTAATCTATCTAATCTATCTAATCTATCTAATCTATCCAATCTATCTAATCTATCTAATCTATCTAATCTATCTAATCTATCTAATCTATCTAATCTATCTAATCTATCTAATCTATCTAATCTATCTAATCTATCTAATCTATCTAATCTATCTATCTTTCAATACATCTATCTTTTGCTAAAAGAGCAGCGAAGAAAAATAAAGAACACAGGTTGCCCCTGACAAACTCCAGCTGTCCCGCTTTCAAGTGCCAGAGATGCGACAGAGCCCGTCTCTCAAGGATAGGTCTCCACAGACACAGCCAATTCTGCAAAGCCTGGCCAAATCACAAGAGCGCAAATCTAATCGTCTTCCGAGACCATGAAGCCAATGATGATCTATCTTTCAGCCACATCTATATAATCACATAGCTGTTTATCTAGCAATCTCTATCCATATAGCTCTCCACATCTCTCTACATATGTATCTATCTGCTTTGTCTGTCTTTCTGTAGGTGCCGACGACACATGCCAACTTTCACCGTGTTGTTTTCTCTTAATCTCCAGCCTATCAGATGTACAGGCCTGGGAATCGAGACACGGAAAGATTCCAATTGGTGCCATAGTCTTCATGTATTCTGGTTGGGACGTAAGGTACCCCAGCCCAACACTGACATTCAATACAAAAACTCCGAACGACTCATCAACGTTTCACTTTCCAGGTAATACGAACTTAATGCAGTAGAAAAATAGACCAAATTAAACAAATGTTCTGTGATTATAACCTGCACGATTCGTATTAGTCTATTGTGCTAGAAAACCTACAAAAGTCCTGAAAAAACTAGTCTTATATAAGGTATAGGCCTATCACTTACTCAATTCAAATATATACTATTTGTTTTTTTACAGCATTATTTCTTATATTCTTTTTGACTAAATTTAAATAATATGTTTTTCTACAAAAATTAGATTTTATAATCCTAAATAACAAAAAAAAGAAAGAAATTATTGTTGTGTTGTACTGGCCACAAGGTCCCCTAGTGTGCCGTGGACAGAGAAGCTTGCAAACGCTGCATGACCGACCCTAAGAATCAGTTTGGTCCTAAGGCCTAAGGGATACTTTACCCTTTTTTGTGCAGGGTGCAACAATGTTCAGGGGTGGACCGGGATGGGGCAAGTCAAGTAGGGTGGGGAACGTCAAGTAGGGTGGGGCACGCCAAGAGGGGGCACGCCAAGGTCCTATTATCCGGGTTTTAGGCAGGGGCTCTAACCTCTACACTACGGAGCAAGAAATCGCAAAAGTTAAATAAAAGACAATAAGATCAGGTGTTTTATATTGATCAATTGGCATCGGAATTGACACACATATTAAACTTTATATAGGCTAGAGATATTATTTTCAATCTCCAGGCTTTCACCCAGAAGCTGTCACCTGGATGATAGACAACCGATACATCGGCATGATAGGCATCGACACGCCCTCCACCGACTTCGGGCCCTCCCCCAACTTCGAGGTGCACCAGATCATCGCCAGGCACGAGGTCATGGGGCTCGAGAACGTCAACAAACTGGGCACCCTCCCGCCCAGCGGCTTCATCGTCACCGTGGCCCCGGTTAAGCTCTTCGACGGCAGCGGCGGGCCAGTCCGAATTCTAGCTCTGATAGACAAAGACGGGAGTGCTATATGCAGCGGTGCCGGGAGCTTACGGCCATTCTGGGCGGTATGGTGAAGCAGGCTTTGCTATAATTTCCTTTATTGTATGCTTCTTGTTGACAGTATTTTATTATGATACAAGTATTTTTGCCCGTCAAAATGACGGCGAAACAAATGACTAGGCTACAATATGTTTTGTTACAAGAATAAAAACAATCAAAAAGGAAAAAAACAAACAAAGAAAACAAAAGAAACTATAAAAAAAAAAAAAAAAAGCTTTCGCAGCGAGGGAAAACCCGGATGGACCAAGCAACACAAATAATTTTAAATCATTTTTAATGGGACATCACTCTGAATATTTTTTTTAAATGGCATTCCAGTTTATAACCTTATGATAATTAGCACTACGTTTATTTAAACAATAAATTAATGAATTAGGCAATATATAGTTGATAGTTGATATAATATAAATTTCTTTTGGAGGACGTTTCCAATTTAAGTATTTAACATAATATGTCTTGATCCGCGTAACGGTATATGAGTATATAGAGGACATATAATATAGACAGAGAAAGATAGCGATAGATAGATACATGTAAATAGATATATAGGGAGATAGACCGATGGATAAATAGGCAGATAGACAAATAGACTTACAGACAAACAGATGGGTTAATAGACAGAGAGACTTATGTAAATGGTTATGAAAGCGAGAGAGAAAGAAAGAGAAAAGAGAATGAGAGAACGATAAATCAATACATGGAGATATAGAGAAAAACAAGTAGAGAGTACGAAAAGAGAAATTGTTAAAAAGACAACAACACACAGGAAGACTGCCTAACATCAACAGATCATTTACTTTTGCTTTAGAAATGCGCTATACAGCCTTACTGTGACACGACAATACAAAATCACTACAAAGAAAAAGCCAAGATTGGACAGATAGACGAACGTGAGTTTATTTCATGGATCACGAGCCACGGATTGAATGCAAACACTTTCAAGTTTTACAACCAACTTTGACCCCCTGCAGTGTAACACTACGCTAACCTTGCCCGTCCGCTTCTATTTATAGAACTATTCAAACCGAGCCCCCTCAACACACACAAAAAGGAAACAACAGCACGCAACCCAAACAAAAACTTCTACCTTCTACCTTTTCCGAAACGAAATAATTCATTAGTTTTTATTGTTTCGCTGCTGGTCGGACGCGTTGAAAAGGTGAAAATGTTATTGTTGTAGTTTTTATTCTCGTCCAGATCAGTGGCTATTGGCTATTGTAGGGACACGTGACTTTCACTACGATGGTATGTGTGGCCTTTGTTTGAATTCACTGAGCGCGTTTCGTACATGTGTTTGTTTGTGTGTGTGTGTTTGTGTTTTGCAAACACGTTTTGTGCATGTTGAAATAAAAAGATAAACCTATGCTTAATACTTTTGTCTTTCTTTGTGCTTTAAAAATAATGAATAGTGTGAATTGTGAGGTCTTACTATTGAACACTCAACACACACACAGTCACACATACACACACAAACACACATATAAAAAAACACACACACTCAAACACACACAATACATCTTGGAGAATTGCAAAAAGATAAAAAGAATAACTAATCCCGTCCTGTTTTTTTTTTTTTTTTTACCGTGAGTGTTATTTAAATGTATTGAAGAAAACGTGGAGCATATTCCCGTCAAACAACAAGTCCATTATGAATCATTAGAAACCATTCAATTCATTTACTGCGAAACTTACCCCCAGCTTGATTGGTCCAAAACAACACCTCCACCACACAAGCACCACGTTAGAATACTGTCCCACGAATCACGACCCATCGACTGGGGGCGGGGGAGGGGGGTGTCTTACCATAACATTGTTATAGTCCACTCCCAAGAGGAAATAACAAATTGCTTCCCCAGAAACAGAAAGAAGTTGAAGAAAAAAGTTATCGCTGCTGAAAGCTTTTACACAAAATATTATTAATTACATCAAGGAAAATTGCGAAGTTTTTAAATTGAATAGAACGAAACACGGACACACTTAGACACTTACTTACGAGAGACACAACTTATGTTTCAAATGGTGCTTAAGAACACAATATTGATCTACATTTCACGCTAATTAGTCTTTAAGTGTGATTGTATAAGTCTATATAAAATACAACTTCTAAAGCTGAACGGTCAGTCTAAATTAGTCTATTTAATCACTTTGAAGGGAATTGCAATCTTTTTGTTAGTAGATTACTTCTAATTTAGTTGAATAACTTTTCTTTTGTATACTGTCACTAGAAGGGAATAGCTTTTACCTTTATTGGGTCTTTTTTTTAGATTTGAAAAATATCTTTTTTTTTTTACTATTAGAAAATAAGATTTTATTAATCTGGAAAAATCTACTTTGTGTTTCTAGGGTCATTATACAAACACATTTATTATATTATAATTATCTATTCTTAATTGCATAGAAAATAGATGCTCATTCTGTGCAAAACATTACGCCGTCCTTCGCTCATCCATGGTTTGAGTCTAGTATTGAATTTTGGTGAGGGTTTAAAATAATATTATTTTTTTTTGTTTATTCAGGCAATCCATTCCATGCCTGAATGCCACGCAGGAAGAACGAGAAAAAAATTGCATTTGTTTTTGCATGTGGAATAAGAAAAATGTTTTAAACGATTGTCTGATCATTGAAATAGCTAAGTTAGAATTTAATGCGTTTGGTATTATTACTAATTTTGTTCTTAGCCTTTTTTTTATATTAATGTAACAATCCCTGCCGCCCCGCAAGACGCAATAATCTACTATCTAGAAGGAACGTCTGTAAACTATAAGTCACCGAGTCAACACAAGAGTATGTTAAGTGTAGAGTGGACGACAATTTAGAAAGTTGGCGAAAGAGCTGTTCCATTAGTGTCAGACTTTGTTGTTCCATGGGACAAGTTGAGAAGTATTCAAAGCTTTCAGAGGCCACGGAATACGATGGGATTATGTGACCAGAACAATGCAAGCCATCTTTATTTGTACCCAACTGACGCCAAAGGCATTATTTTTAAAATCCTAATATAACACCGTCAAAATAAACAGTATTAAATTACTAAATCTTAACCTAACACTGTCAAGGTTATTGCTATCAAAAATATGATCTTCGAACGTACCAATGTGAAGATAACAGATGATGGGGAGACAATTACACAGTTGTGATAATCAATACGATGGATATCATATCATTTTTTTTACATCAGTTCATAAATAACCCAAAAATAGCTTGAGGAAATTTTGCAACTAAAAAAATAATGCAACTGGCTGCCAACTTGTGCTTTCTCCTGTTTTTATCTCTACTGAAAAACGTTGTTGATTTTCTTTACCCAATTAAATGAAAGAAAAAAATGGTTTTGAATATTATAAGCAATATCTTTTTGTCAAAATGGTTCATTTTATTATTTTAAAAGTTCGATCGATAAAGTATTAGTCTAAATTAATGGCCCGGTGTTTGTTTAATGAGATATTTAATGCCATATGTAAAGGCATACAATGGCGACTCTTTCTGCGACTCACGTGATAAAGAGAAAAAAGAAAACATTAATGGAGATTATAAATAAATCAATGGGATAGATTCTTTGATGGACAAAGCTCAGAGCCTGGGGAAGGAGAAATTGTAAGGTGAGTTTAACTAGTTACATGCCCACTGGAATTTTAAAGAAAACAGGTCGTTTTTTTTTCATTCAGTATTATAAATAGGGCTGGAAAAAATGCATGTTTGAAAAAATATTATTGACTTATTTAATTGAATTAAAAAAAAAGATTTCTTAAAATAAAATCTTTTATAATAGGACCGGCAACCTACGTCACGCTTGCCGGACTTGGTACGCAACGTTTTTTTTTATGGCATGCGAAATAAATCCCAAATCCCCAACAATGCAAATCAAAAGAACGAAAAACTACATAATAATCAAGTCAGACGTCGATTGTTAAAGTTCAGGACAGTGTGTGTGTCAAAGATCTCATCATTGGACATGCGGTCTGTGATGGAATCGATTAGTAAAACAATTTTTCTTTATGAATTTTAACCTTTAATCGATTTACATGCAATATAAGTCTCATCTTACCAAAAACATTGATTCTCAATTTGGACACTTGCTGTTGAACATAGTGTTCGCTGGCGCAGACGAAGTAAAGTCTTGAATAGCTTCATTTCTTGCTTGGAAGCAATTAAGGTGTTTCTTAGTGAAAAAAAAAACAACAATTTCCCGGAATTGAATGAAGAGGATTGTTTGTTGAATCTGATGCTTCGGAATCATAAAACACACCATTTAAATGAAATGAACTTGCATTTTCAAGTTAAAGTCAAACAGCACTGGAACTGTTTGGCCACTGGGTGGTTTTGCGTTGAAACTGGACATGTTATGTTTTCGTTAAAATAATTACAAAACATTGAAGTAATTTCCTATTTTAAGGCATATTCTTATCAATATACATTAAAGCTGGATAAGCGTTTTTGCAAAAATACATCGGAGCACTCAAATCGAAGTTTTCTAACTATAACATGTGTCTTTCAACTGTGAATACAAACATCAACAAAGTAGTAACTTGTAACTCCAACATTACAGAGAAACTACGATTCTTTCTGTGGGCAAATTCTTGATTTATTAACTTCAGTCTGGTATACAAAATGTATAGCAAACTGCCACGTCTACTATCTAGCAGATACAGATCTCCCAAGACCTAAGCTCAAGTTCAATGGCTTCCGTATCACATTAAAATCACATATCTACTTTATCTCTCTCCATAACCCACACAAACACACAGCTGATTCTACTCAGAACAGCCCTTCACAAACTAAACCAAAACACAAAGGAAACAGTATTGCAGTGGATACCAGGACATACAAAAATAATTTGAAATGAGATTGCTGACTAACTGGCAAAATCTGTCAGCAAAGAACCACAAGAAGATGACTCTCTAAAAGCATAGGAACAGAAACATTGCACCAAGGAACAAATACAAAAAAAAAGACAAATAATCACCCAGAACACTAAAAAAAATGACTCCTACTATATCCTGTCTCGACAAGCCCCAAAAATTTATCTTTAGACTCAGGACCGGGCACACTAGACTAAGACAACATATGTTCTGAAGTCTAGGCATTGGAACCAGTGAAGATTGCCCATGTGGGATGTCTCCTGGTAACTGCCTTCTTTACGAAACATCTCGCAACATCTTCTGGCAGCAGATTGCATCTACCAACACCAAACTGTATGGAAGATAGACAGATCTGGAAACTGCTTGTTGTCTGAACTCCTCCCTACACAATGTTGGGAACGAAAAGAATCATAATTATAATTAATTTTGTTTTAACAAAATGTAAGAGGGTTACATGCTAGCAGTACATTATGTAATTTTTGTAATTATTAGCCTAATGTTTAAAACAAATCCTTATAATATATACTTAAACAATCCAGGATCCAACACTTATATTAAATATCATAGTATTTGATGTGTATAAATTAATATAAATGTATACACTATAGTTATATTACAAAACACAACTTGTTGGGCATTACAAGTTTCAAATCTGTGAACTTTTAATTTAATTCAGGGGAGGTAACTAGCCTTTTTTTTTGGCATTAATATTTCTAATTTGTTTCTTTTTTTCTTTTAGAAAAATAATAAAACGGGTATAGTTTATAACATAAAAGAATTAATCGAATTATTAAATAATACCTTAAAATTATATATACTTTATGACAAAACATTTATACATACATTTTAAAACACTACAATAATTACTCAGTTTATATGATAACCTACGCATCTCTTCAATCAATGCTAATATCAACTATAATTATTACAATTAAAATCTTTTTAAAAGTCAGACGCAAATCAAAATAGTATCTGATCAATTAAAAATCAATCAAATAAAAAAAAAATATCTAATCAATTAAAATTAACATGAAAATTGCTGTACATTTACTATAAATATTGTGAAAGTTGAATAATATATAAATACACTTATTTTTTTTCTATAAAATTCACAAAAAACAAACAAACAACATGATCACAAAAGGTTAATAACTACATATGAAAGGCTTTGACGATTGTCTTAAATTTTTTTTTTACGTTTGATATATTTTCATTGTGCATAAGAGATCTGGTTTTTCTGTTATGCCGAGAAAGGGGTGACAGAGCGGCAGCGCGTTGGACTGGCGTACCGAAGGTTTTGGGTTCGAATTCTGGTGAAGGCTAGGATTTTTCCCTAGACTCGAGTGTGTCCCTGAGTCTACCCAGATCTGATTCGTTACATTAGATTTAGTTGAGTTAAAGTAAAGGCGGCTGGGCATTGTGCTGGCAAAAAATCTCCTAGTATGCCGTGGCCAATGTAAATGGTGAGCGCTGCTTCACCGGCCCTATGGATGAACTTGGTTCGACTGGATATTTTACTTTTTTTAAAAATTAAAAATAAGAAAGAATTGACTGTTTAAATGTAGCACCAAAGTCAATTTTTATTCATGGACTAATTATGATTAGGCCAGTTGTTTGTTGTGTTTAAAACAAAGTTTGTTGAGAAATCTGGATCGTGCAAGCCTTATCAGAATCGGGCTGCAGATTCTTCACAAAGTCCATGTTAGGCCTACGCCGCCTACCCACGTATCCGATTGTCAAGTACCCGGTTATGAAAGCCTTAGGTGAAAGTCCATTTTTATTAAGCGTAATATGTTAACAGGTTTGTGTCTCTCTGTAAAACGCCTTTGTTTTTGCTCCTGGTCATGTTACGGCGCTACATGAATTGTCGTATGCAAATAATAATAAAAATATGGTTAGAGCCAATTGACTTAAAGGCTGTTGACACGCTGAACGAGTTAGAAATACAAAAGATAATTACGTCCTACGCATACCTTTGGTTTAGCGGTTTAGTCACCCGTTTTCGGTATAGGTTTTTGAAATGATGATATTTTTCTGTTTTCTCTGGTCTTTTCATGTAACCCAGTCCACACCAGAATGTCACTCGTGAATAGAGAGAATCATATGCTTAGTTTGTGGTATGAGATACTTCTCATCATTAGGCCCGAAGGTATGGAACTCGCTCCCTCTCAAGCTCAGACAAACCGCCTGCTATGACACCTTCAAAAAGAACTTCTAGACTCACTGTTTTTAAGATTCACCTTTAGAAATTGTATCGTTTTATTTTCGTCTAGTTTTGAATAATCCTAGTCCAGGGGTCGGCAACCTTTTCAGACGGAAGAGCCAAAAGTTACAATTTACAAAATATCCCAGTTTTTAAAGAGCCACTAAAATTTTGGTTTTAATTGTATGGTATTTGATTATGATTAGGTTGTCTTTATAAATTTGATTTTTGATTTAAAAAAATATCTTTAAATATGAAATAATATTTATTCGTATAAAAACATACAAATGTTTCGCACAAAACATATTAAAGTATTTTAGCTACCGTCCGCTGTGTTGCTGGCTGGGTGGTAGTATGACTAGTGGCTGTCAGCTGTCTGTCTACTCTTTACTCGACCTATTCTCACTGTTCTCTGTTGAGTGTTTTTTTTTCTGTTTGCAGTATATATTCTTTGCAGAGCATTTCAGTTTACGTAGCGCCCCCAGGGCAAAAGTTTCAGCGTCGCCCCTTGCATACTGTAACTGCTTGTTTAGTGTTATATTTGCTATATTTAGACTACATTTGCCGCCTCCCTGGAAGTGTCGCCCCTCTACCCCCCCCATTCCTATGTGAGGGCACTGTTCTTTTGCAGTATAAAATATTTTTCATGAGTTTTGAAAATGAAACAATATAATTATTAATATTTGCGCATGGAACTGGAGAGACGCATCTTGACACCGAAAGAGCCGCATGCGGCTCGCGAGCCGCAGTTTGCCGACCCCTGTCCTAGTCACTATAACGTGATTACTTGTATGTATGTTTTGTTCTCCGTCTCTTGATGCGCTTTGAGCTTACATTATGTCTGTTGACAGTAGAGACCAGCCGAAACCATACCGAATGTAATAAATTGACTTTCGGCCGAAACCGAAGCCGATACTTAAAATTTCACTACACATGCGACCGAAACCGAAACCGTAACCGAAAAATAGGTAAATAGAAAATGTCATTAAAAAATTTAAAAAAGACTGCACATTTTTGTGTGACAGTAATATTATCTAGTTTATGGGTGCTCTATGTAAGTAAGCCATAGAACCAGCAGGGATGTTAATATCGATTTTTCTCAAAACCAATTTTCGGTTCTATAAATCCGTTTTTAAACCGGGTTTTGGTTCCCCCTTCCCTCCCTCCTGCCCCTGGGCAAAATAAGTTATAGGTAGAAAAATACAAATTTGCGTAGTATATACTAAAAACATAATTTTCTAAACCAAATTAATAGAAAGGACCATTGATCATTAGAACCTGGTGATTTTGGATTGTGAGAAATCAAAAACTGTATTGTCATGAATTTAAAAAAATTTAGACTTATATAGACTCTAATTATAATATAGATATGATACAAGTTGCACACATTGAAAGATTATTTGTATACAACTTATATCAATAAATCCCATAAAAGGATTGACATTAAAAAAACAACCTTCCGTGCTCTGTAAATTTTTTTTTTTGAGTAGCCCTGTAGCAAATTGCTTATTAGTGTATAGCTTTAGTAAATTAATAGCCTGTTTATGTTTGAAAAAGACTCTTTTTAGGTCAGTTTTACCACTAGACAAATATTGTCAGCTATATTCGGGATTTGAAAAAGAACAAAAAACAATAGGCATACAAGTCGCCCCTGACAAAAGAGTGTTTGCAAGGAATATAATGTTAATGAATTGTTTTGTGCGAATCAAACATGGTTTAACAATATTTGTTCGAAATAAAAAGTTAAATAAATCGTGGGACACACTTATGAATGATTTCCTCTCGAAGTCCGGTTTTCGTTTAACATCCCTACTTTACACATATTAACTCACAACAGCTTAACTAAATGAAAGTATCAATAAGAGTAATAAATGCAGCAATAGCGTAGCAATCTGAATTTTGAAAGTTAAAATAGATATTCGGCTGACGACCGAAAGTCCATAACATTTTCGCTGAAACCGTAAGCAAACCGAAAACTAACCTTTTGGCTTCGGCCGAAACCACACCGAAAAAGGCTTTTTGCCTACTTTCGGTACCGAAAACGAAGCCGAATTTCGGTCTTTATCTAGTTGATAGCGCTTTATAAATACTATTATTATTATTTGATAAAATTATAAATCCACATTTAAAAGGAGCAAATATTATAATTTCAACACCTTTTTTTTATCTTGTAAATTCAAGTTTGTCTTTTGCTGTTTAAATTGTTCCAGAAGTTCTTCTGCATCTGAACTGTTCCCAACAAGCCATATATTATCTTACGTCTATAGCTAGCCTCCAATAGTACCTCATTTATTGGAGATTATACATTTAATCGATGTGTTAGATTCTTTGATCTACAAACACCTAACCCTGGGGAAGGAAAATCTTAATGTGTTTTTGTTAAGCCTGAGTGATGGATAATTAATTGCTACAATACTCTAGTCAGTTCAAAAGACATGTCTGAAAAAAATAAAACTATCGTTAACTGCACTTTTTTCTCTTCTACGCTCTTGACACACTTTTTTTTATTAGATTATGTTTCTGATTCCCCCCCCCCCCCTGTTATTTGGAACAGCTCTTTAGCCTAAAAATAATTGCAATGTTATACCTAATTTATCATATGGTGGCATGGACAATTAGTACCTCGCAGGCATACTTCCGTCTCGAGAGACCATGGTGCATCACACGTCTATTCATATGGCTGAGCAGACCGAGTCTCGTGGTACAGTCTCTCTCGCACTACCTCTGCAAATGTACTGCGTCGGTTCTAGCCCCTGCAATCTTATTAGGACATGCATTTGAAATAAAATTAAGTAGTTCATTTTCCTGGTCTGTTCAAGCAACCCATTCCATCAATGCCAGGATGTCACTCGAGAAGAAATAGAGTTTACACGATTTTGTCATTGCACATGGCGCTTTTCGGAATAATTAAAAAATAAATAAATAACCGCTAGCCTTTGATGACTTCTACAAAACACTTTCGATATTTTTATCATAAGGATTCTTTAAGAAAAATATTTTTCAAATCCTAATAGACCTCTATCATTATTGTCGTAGATGATTAAATGATAAGTCTCAACTATAATTATTTAACAATATTTTTTAAACGCGCTCAGATGAAAATAAATGATAAATTAAATGTGTTCACGATTTTTTTTGGCAAAACATGAACCCAGTATGCAGCAAGTGAAAAGTCAGAATAATAAGCTTGTGATAAATAATAATAATTGTAGAGCGCTGCCAACAAACATAATGTAAGCCCAGAGCGCATTTAACATTCCATTAATTGATATTATCTCTAGGCTAAGAAATATAATTGATGATTTACAACTTCACTTAGAATAAATCAAATAACTGTAGCACAAACCGACCTAACATATAAGTAAGACAGTATGGGTCTAAAGCATGTTATATAAGGTAAATATTGAAATAATGAGTTTTAAAGTAGCCTACTTTTTGAAAGTAACAATAGAGTTTGTTTGCTTAAGCTGAATGGGAAGTCGATTCCACACCTTCCGACCGGATATTGAGAAGGCTCTACTAAGCACAAATATAAGTTAAATAAGTCTTCAATAATTTACAGCCCAAGATACCATTCATGCATTAGTCATCAAATGTTGAATGTTTCAGCTACATACAAAATCCAACGCAATGCCTTGAAAAATATTTCTGTAAGTAAAGTAAAGTACCCGTCGGACCAAATTGGTCCTAGGGCTGGTGAAGTAGCGTTCACTAGTTTCAGTTTCAATGGCCACGGCATACTAGGGGATGTGTAGCCAGCACAATACCCAGCCGCCTTTACCTATGCCCATCCGCCTTTACTTTACCCCAAATAATGTCAGGTACCCATCAGAGCTGGGTAGACTCAAGGACACCCTCCAGTACAGGGAAAAAATCCTATCTTTCTACGGGATTCGAACCCAGGACCCTCGGTACGCCAGCCAAACACGCTGCCGCTCGGCCACCTTGCCCAAATTCATGCATTAGTCATCAAATGTTGAATGTTTCAGTTACATACACTATCCAACGCAAAGCCATGACAAATATTTCTCAAGGCTTGAAACTTAGTTTAACAGTGAACAATTTCCTTTTTACTAAATAGTATTTATTATTGACGAAAATATGTCATTACTTTTGATATGATACCGTGATTTGCGGCTATCGTATTTCAGAGGTTATTTATATAACTATACCACGATCTTTTTTATCAACCTGGGCAATGATTTTCACCGGTATAACAAGAAAAAAATCATCCAGTGTAATATTTCCCTCTCGACTAATCTCGCGCAAGTCTGTGCGCAAGCGTTCAGTTACCAGGACAACTATGGAATAAATAAAACATGGCTGGACCATGTTGGGGGACGTGAATATAATTTGTCCGTGTCGAAAAAAAACCACTACAGCTCTCCACGCTTTCTAGCGCTCGCTCATCCTCCCTCCCCTCACTCCCACTCTCTTTGGTCATTCGGTCATGCGGAGAGAGAGAGAGAGAGAGAGAGAGAGAGAGAGAGAGAGACTAAAAGGCTTAAATTCAAACGTTATAATTAATCTCATCGCCCTGGTTCTAAATGTGTGTGTCCAGTTCCAGCAAGGATTCAAACTCAGAACTGACCAAGGTGATCGTGAGTACTTAAAACTTGACCACTTGCAAGAGCACATCCTTTGGAGTGTTACGACTAGCCACAGCAGCATCGGATTTATATCCGGGCTACTAATTCACAACCAAAATACCGAAACATCAAATTTCCACGTGTTTGTATTTCTGAAAGAGAAACTGGAAAAAGAAAAGTAACTTCACAGAAGCTTAACCCTTCCAGTACCGACCTACTTCTATATATGCTGCCTTCAGTCCCGCTATATACGCGCCCGGGACTGTAAGGGTTAAAATATATACAAGGAAAAAACTACACTAAAGTCTTTCTTTCATTGTAAGAATATTTAAAAAACATTCATATTTTCAATTTCTAATTGGACAGACTTGAAATGTGCTACTAGATTTATTGCTTACACTGAGACAGGAAATGCTTATTTCTTTGCGCCCTATACTTGCCACACTTTTCTTCAATTTTGTAGTCATGGTAACGCTGGCTTTCGCACAAAACGTGTCCAAGCCCTTAGTGCATATTGTTGTCATGGAGAGTACAGGCGCCAACAACGGCACGGGATTTCGTGTGAACTACCTGCTGCCGATGCTAGAGATAGCTGCCGAAGATAGCCGCCGGACATTTGGAAAGTACATAGATTTCCGGTACAGGGTGGTGGAGACTGTCCCAGGGCCTTCACGTATTGGCGCCCTGGCGGCGAGGGAGTATTATACTAACAATGTGAGTGCTTTCTTTGGACCAGGTACGTTAGATTTAATATCTATTTATCCATTATGTATTAATAATAATAATAATAATATTAATAACAATGACATCTGTATAGCGCTGCCAACAAACATAATGTAAGCTCAGAGCGCATTTAACATAATAACTAAGAACTCGGATACAATCTATTATGAATCAATCGATCAATCATTCTATCAATCTATCCTTCCGTCTCTCCGTACACACACACACACCCATCTATCTATCTATCTATCTATCTATCTATCTATCTATCTATCTATCTATCTATCTATCTATCTATCTATCTATCTATCTATCTATCTATCTATCTATCTATCTATCCATCTATATGTTTCTGTCTGTTTGTCTATTTTATATTTTAATCTGTCTGTCTATACATTTATTTATGTCAATAAGTCTTTCTGTCTATCTATATTTTAAAATATATCGAACTAATATATCAATCTATCTATCAATGTGTCTATCAATTTATCTATCTGCCTATCTGTGTATTTATCTGAAAATGTTCATGTCTGACTACACAGCTATCTATATACATATTATGCCGAAGCCAGCCAGGTGAACAAACGGTCAAGAGGTCAGACCTTGTCTCCAATATAAGTGTGCAAGGTCAATCATTCCTTAATCATTGCACGGTCAGTCGAACATTACAAGAGTACTCGGCCCTCGGCAATGCCCTGCTCGTTAATGATGCTTCCGTTAATTCTGCTAGGTTTGAAAAGAGTTCACAAACAGCGTTCTATCAATCAATTCTATCGTTAGCTCCGGATTAAAGAGTGAGAGTCATGTCTAAGTTGGACAGACACTGTCTCACGGTCGACACCGTGAATGGCTCATTGAATCAAGGGAATGTTAATTAGAAGAACAAATATCTTACTCGAATAACTGTGACAATTCTAGATCTAACGCTCGTTGAAAGAGCGCTTTTATTGCTTCAAAACCAATCCTCGTACCCTTCACGTATATTTGCTTACACAATAAGAAAAATGTAGCATTATTACTGTATTACTGCTGGGTTAGATTTCTAAATTATAATTTAACTTTATACATTATTACTACTTTACTCTCTGCCCTACTTTTCTCTAGTGTTTCTAGGTTTAGTGATTTGATTAAGGGTGTTACTCTTGTCAATTAGGAATATTCACTAGTTATGAACCTTGCAGCTCTTTTCTGAATTTTGTGTTCAAAATTGTAATGATATGTCCTATACAGAAGATCCATATTCTAGTATAAGTATAATGTTAGCTATGGCATTTTTCGTCATATGTTCTTCTTAAATTTGTCAAAAAAATCACTTAAAGCCTTATAATGTTATAGTTATGACAACATTAGTTCATATTTTAAATCTTATTATTCTTGTTTTTAATTCTTATTAAATTTTTTGCTTGATTTTAAATGTTTGATTGATTTGTGGAAAATCAATTAATTTTTTACCTTTACATTTAATAATTATTTTTTTTCTTTTTCAGTATCAAACGAAGGTGTTGTCCAACTGTCCTACTTGGCACTAGTCTGGAATATTCCAGTCATCTCGCCTCGCGGGAATGACCCTTTGTCTCGCAACAATTCCATTTTTCCGAACATCATCGGTCTCCATCCGTTCGACAAACTGGACATGGTCAGGGTGACCTTCTTCATGTGCCGGAAGTACGAGTGGAGGCACGTCTCACTGTTCGTTGACCAGGACAAAATGGTCATGAAAACAACTGGAGACGTTTACAAGTCGTAAGTCGAAGTTCTTTTATTTAGTCATATCATATTAATTATCTAATCTTTTTTGTTACGGACGTTCGTTCTATGCAGATTCCGTCCTGCGCTTGTCCGTAATGTAAGTCCATGTCTTGAATTTGCTGATTCGTGTCTTGAATGGGGTTTCAAGCTGTTCGTTCTCCTTACTCTTGAAATTCATCTATCTTACCTATCAGACTATTTACATGTCAATCAATTTATTTATCAACTGGCTATTTATCTATAAATCTATCTGTCTATTTAGCTATATAGCTAAATATCAATCAATCAGAATATATGTATATATGTAAATAAATAAATAAATATATATATATATATATTGATTAATACATCTATCAGTCTAATCTAATCTATTTAATCTATCAATTTATTTATCTATTAGTATATCTATATATCTATGTATCTATCGATCAACTGTCTCTATCGATATTGCTTCCTGAAGAAGCAAGAGATGACTGAAGTTACAGTGAATTTCCACAGGGAATATTAAAAATATATTAATTTTCTAACGTACTAGTCAACAAGGAGCTTGGCTTGAGTGTAAGGAAATCAGGTCATCTATATTTAAATTGATTATGTAATCTACTCAATATCTCGAGCGTAATCTAGGAACTATATTATGTTGTCAAAGAAATATTTCTAATTCATAATATCGACATTCCGTAGCATAATCTCACGATTAAGGTCATGAAAAACCTGGAAGAGGCACGCAACAAAAACCAAGAAGATGAGTATGTGGACTAATCGAATTTTACGATAGTTAATTTAACATTAAATCGTGCATGTTGTTTACTTTACATTTTTTTTTTTTTATATTTCAAATTAAACTTCACCTTTTATTTTATCTCGATTCATTGATGGATCTTTAAAAAAGATGTTAAAAAATACTCCATCTTGGAAATGCATTACATTGGTAATAGAACCACATTGGCTTCTTTGATAACATTCTTTGAAAAAATTCATTTATTTTAAATAGTGTATTTTATTTATTTTAAAAACGTTATCGTTATACCATAATATCATTAGTGTTCAGTGATGATGTCAGACAATTACCTTCTATATTTAGAGCTTATAATAGCTTATAACAAACTAATGGATCAAATGTCCTGGTCCTACATTTGCTAATAAAAAGGCGTCTTAAAATGAATTTGCCAGAATTTAGTCCATTTCTATATATATATAAAGTAGACTGTGTGTCTTCTATCAATAAAATTAGTTAATTTTAGGACACGTGAACTTACTATCTCATATTATACTTTTGCGATTTTACTTCAGACATGTGTCTTCGCTAGCTAAGTGGTTAACGTTACATATCGACTGCCTTGCTAGCGAGCGGGTTCGATTCTCCAGTTAGTCTATACCTTTTTTTCTACAATAATTGTTTTATTTCAATTAATATTACTTTAAAATAAGAGATTGTAAATCTACGAGCATCACCGGGAAATTAAGATTTTTGTTAAATAAAAAGACTTTACTTTTTTTACACCATAACAATTTTTTTTTAATGTACTTTCCTAAAAGTCTTCAGTAAAAAATAATAATTTCTTTTAATTATTAAATTCATAGCTTTCTGTTCATTGTAGTTTATAATATTTTTAACTGTAACTTATACAAGCCTAATTTATTTTTCCCCTGGCAACGCCCGGGTAATTTAGCTTGTAATAAATATAAACTATTAAAGGCGGAAAAAAAACTAAAATCAAACTCCTTGTAATCAGATTATTCACACTCTTTTTCAACCTCACAAAGAACCGATATTTTTTACCTCACAAGCAACCGATATTTTCAACCTCACAAGCAACCGATATTTTCAACCTCATAAGCTACGGATATTTTGAACCTCACAAGCAACCGATATTTTCATCCTCACAAGCAACCGATATTTTCAACCTCATAAGCAACCTATATTTTCAACCACACAAGCAACCGATATTTTCAACCTCACAAGCAACCGATATTTTCAACCTTACAGGCAACCGATAATTTCTACCTCACAAGCAACCGATATTTTTTACCTCACAAGCAACCGATATTTTCAACCTCACAAGCAACCGATATTTTCAACCTCATAAGCTACGGATATTTTGAACCTCACAAGCAACCGATATTTTCATCCTCACAAGCAACCGATATTTTCAACCTCATAAGCAACCTATATTTTCAACCACACAAGCAACCGATATTTTCAACCTCACAAGCAACCGATATTTTCAACCTTACAGGCAACCGATAATTTCTACCTCACAAGCAACCGATATTGTCTACCTGACAAGCAACCGATATTTTCAACCTCACAAGCAACCGATATTTTCAACCTCACAAGCTACCGATATTTTGTACCTCACAAGCAAGCGATATTTTCAACCTCACAAGCAAGCGATATTTTCAACCTCACAAGCAACCGATATTTTCAACCTCACAAGCAACCGATATTTTGAACCTCACAAGCAACCGATATTTTCAACCTCACAAGCAACCGATATTTTCTACCTCATAAAGTACCGATATTTTTACCTCACAAGCAAGCGATATTTTCAACCTCACAAGCAACCGATATTTCAACCTCACAAGCAACCGATATTTTCAACCTCATAAGCAACCGATATTTTCAACCTCACAAGCAACCGATATTTTCTACCTCACAAGAAACCGATATTTTCAACCTCACAAGGTACCGATATTTTAAACCTCACAAGCAACCGATATTTTGAACCTCACAAGCAACCGATATTTTGAGCCTCACAAGCAACCGATATTTTCAACCTCACAAGCAACCGATATTTCAACCTCACAAGCAAGCGATATTTTCAACCTCACAAGCAACCGATATTTTCTACCTCACAAGCAACCGATATTTTCAACCTCACAAGCATACGATATTTTCAACCTCACAAGCAACCGATATGTTCTATCCACATCGCCATCAAGAACACACAAGATTTCTCAGGATGTAAGGCCTAAGTGATTGTGGTTACCAATTTCTACATTCGTTCTGCCGATTCTGTGGGTGCTCCTTTTCTCTCGGATAAGGCTACATTTTTTACCTTTGACTATGTTTGTAAAGTTTTACATTATAAATTTAGTTATATGTTTTATAGAATTATATCCGTGTTCTTCGTTATTTGCTGCTCAATGTTAAATACGCTGTAAGCTTACATTATGTTTGTTTTCAGCGCTATACAAATTAAATAGAATTACTATTATTACTATTATTTTGTATAAAAAATTTGACTGGAGCCACTAGTTTCAAAATTCCCGCTACATTGTTCCATAGATCAATGTCCGTTATCTTAGAAATTTAAATGCATAGTTATAGAACAGTATTGTGGAGCAGAATTTTTTTTTTCTTTTATTAGCTCTGTTTATAGCTCCAGCTTCGCTCCGAGCATCATCTATATGACATTTGTGTTATTTAGTTTTAAAAGGGATTTGTAGGACTGTAGGACATTGGTATATGGTGTTCTTAAGGAATATGTAGGACTGTAAAACATTGGTATATTGTGTTCTTAAGGAATATGTAGGACTGTAGGACATTTATTTCTGTTTAGAAATATTGAGGACTGTTTATAGGACATGCGCCATGCACACGTTATACAGAGACGCTTTGAGAGCTCCAAAGATGAAGTAGAAACACGAGGGTAGTGACCGATGATGGGCTCATTTAGTTTGTTCGCACCAAAATTCGCGTGCTCTTTTAACTATGATTATTTATAATTTAATCATCACTTAGATAAATTAGAACACATGTTAGGGTTAGGATTGAAGCAGTCAGTATATCTTCTATAGCTCTCTCTCTCTCTCTCTCATTATCTCTCTCTCTCTCTCTCTTTCAGAATATGCTGAAAAATAAGTTCATACACATAAGGGTTAACCTTGGTAATAATGTCACTGCCTATGTTTTTTTTATATAGAGAACATCATTTAAAACACTAATAAAAATGCAGGACTAGACTCAGAACACTGATAGGCGTAGGACGCAATAATCTTGTTTATAGAAGGAGCGTCTGTAATATATAACATAAGAAATTTAATTGTCACATTCCATGCTGTTTTGCTTTATTGGTCGTCACTCTTTTTGTTTTAAATATTGTTTCGTTTTCTTGTAATTCTATCTCGTTTTTCACCCTTCCTACAGCTACATCAACTCGTCCGTAATCTTGCAGAGTTATGAAATATTTAGTTCCACATCCACAGACGAGGAGATAGCGAGCAGATTAATGGAGTCCAGTTTACATTCTAGAGGTAATTCAACCGTTCTGTTTTATTATCTTTTTAAATAAAAAATTAAAATATAGATCATGTGGAGACAATGGAAATAGAAATCAATATATTTTTGCCAATATATTTTTATAATTGGTTGCCAGCAATTGTTTTTATTGTTGCTTTGAATGTAAAAGAAATTGAATTGAATGAAATTGTATGTTTGAATGAAGACCAGCAATTATCAACCGTTTTGTAAAACCCAGTTTTAGTTATTCGATAAGTTTATTATGTCTTAAGTACTCCCCCGCCTACCCCACCCTTCTATGTCTCATAAATATAACCAATCACAATTGTTTTTGATTTTTATCCAATTAGATATACCTATATTGTATTGATTTCTTTTGTTGTTTTTCTTTAACCCATTGTGAATTGTCGTTTTTACCTTCCCTCTACATTCAACCGCCCCCAGTCCTCCAAGGGCAAGAAGGGCAAACTGTTGATTTATTATTTAAAGTTTCAACGGGGTCTTGTGTTGTTTTTTTTTTTAATATAAAGTATCACCAGTGCTGATGATCAAAGTAAATATTAAGTGCATTGCTATAGTTTTGTTTGTATGTGTGTGTGTTTATTGATCAATACATAAAGCACTACATACATCACCAGATACATCACTAGTTACAGTACTACATATAGCACTAAAACAGCATTACATACATCACTAGATACAGCACTACATACAGCACAACATACAACACTAGATACAGCACAACATACAGCAATACTATACAGCACTACATACAGCACAACATACAGCACTACATACAGCACAACATACAGCACAACATATAGCACTACATACAGCACAACATACAGCACAACATACAGCAATATTATACAGCACTACATATAGCACTAGATACAGTACTTCAACATGAACAAATACCAAATATAATGTTCATAGAGATTTTGAAATAATCTAAACATATTTTTAAATGAATACGTTTTAATATATATTAGAAATAATAGACTCTAAGAAGAAACAGGCTAACAGCTTCTAGTTGGTTCATTGCTAAAATTGTTCATTTTCCGCCATATTTCTTTACAACCTAATTATTCTACTTAATTATTTTTGTGAACATTCTAGATTAAAAATATAAAGTAAAGATAGCGAGTCGGTTTTGTTTACCTTCAATATTTTATGAAACCAGTCACATTTCAAAACAACCAACATTATTTCAAACAACGAAAAATAAAAATATAAAAATTAGACTGCGCTTTTAAAATCAGCTCTCTTGTACTTTATTTAAGTAAAGTTAAAAAAAAAAAGAAATCAGTAATACGTTAGCCAGTGTCGTTATTAAAGAAGAAGCTCTGTTTAGTTTGCTTTGTAATTGGAAGAATGCAAATAGACAAGTTAAAAAACAACAACAACAACATTACTTGATAAGGAATAATCACCTTAATTTTTTCCGCAAATTTAAATAGAAACTATCATTAATTTTTTTTTTTTGGGGGGTTTTGAAACTAATAGGAGAAAGTATTATTATAACCTAGTTATTGAAGTTTTGAAATCAATAGTGCATTTTGATAATAAAAACACTTCTTTATAAAGATATCAAATGTTTTTTTTATACAAAAAAATACTTCATTGGTGATTTTAACCTAGCGGGGACACCACGTCGTATAGACGGAGAAAAAACGTGGATACGACGTGGTGTGCCAGACGGGTTGTTGCTGATGGTTTCCATTTTATTCTTAATATAAAAAAACAACAACCATTTCCGTTATTTTACAGTGCATATTCTGCTGATGGATATAGCAGATGTCAGGCGCTTCCTGGTCATTGCCTTCGGTCTGGGAATGACCAATCGTGAATACCTGTACATTGTGCCTAACATAGTGGACAGTCTGGGAGACAACTCCACCGTCTGGCAGTTCAATGACTCTGATGATATGGTAAGGTTAGCCAGGTGAGGTGAACATTGAAAAAAACAAAAAACTTCGACAAAATAACGTCAAAAAGAAACTTAAGAACGCCTAAAGTTCGAAATCCAAGTTCTAGAACCCTTTCCGCTACACGGGGGCATGGAAGTTGGGACGGGGGTGGGCGAAGGCGTCTTATGGCCTGTAACTAAGGTATGGATTCCGCAGCAACATGCACTCTTTTTTTTTTTCACTATGGAATTCGCCTCGGAACATTATCGTGACAATGTCGCCCGGTAGCGCAAATCCCATACTATATAAGTATGGGCATCCGGGCACCAGGGCGGTATTGAGGCGGGAACACTGCGCTCATTGCTTCCTCCAAGCTGAGCCTCGAGGAACTCTCAGTCGGCGGTATAATTAGTCACTTACGTGCAGCAGGGGTTGTCGCTCCATGCGTTAGCCCACCGGTGCGCTCGTGATGCAAGCGTACTAGTGGTTTCCACACTTTTGCCTCTTTGAGGCCCATTGGTGCTGAAGTGGGAAGTTTTACACCAGCTATGCAGTGTATGCTGTGATTATGTAGTCATGTTTGCGAGACGCACACATGTTTGTTACAGCAGTTTCTAGTATGCCATCAAACACAAGTGAAAGACATATTCCACACCACACAAGAAATAGTTTATGTCAGGAATATTTTACATTTGCCGTGATGGTGCGATTGCTTGTTTACTCACTAAGCTTTGCCGTGACCTGCAATGATGCACAGAGGCGGCTCCATCAGGCGGCAAAGTAAATGGAGCGGCATAAGCACTAAAATATAATACAATGTAAGCTAAACATCTAAGAGGCGCACTTGAATAACCAGGGTAAATGGCGCTATCCAATCATTGGCGCCTTGGGCGGCTGTTCCTCCACCAACCCTTAGTTACTGAAGGGGTAGCATTTCGAAAATTTGCAGCGTACTGAGAAACATCTACCGCACAACCCTGGCACTAAACCAAACATTGCTTAAAAAAATGTTTTCTATACACGCATGTATACGGTGACCAAACGGCATCGCGTTAGACTGGCGATCCGAGGGTTCTGGGTCCGAATTCTGGTGTCTGGAGAGTGTGCCTGAGTCTACCCAGCTGTGATGGGTACCTGACCTTAGTCGGGGTAAAGTTAGGGCAGCTTTGCATAGTGCTTGCCACACAATCATCTAGTATGCCGTGGCCACAGAAACCGGTGAAAGCTGCTCAATGGGTCGTATGGATCAATTTGCTCCGACGTGATTACCATACGATACACACACAAATTTTAATTCTCTTTTAAAGTCTCTTATTATATTTAAGTAGAGTGATAGTTTACAATCCATACGATTTGTAACGATTCTTCTTTTATTTTTTTAAAGCAGTAACCCAGTTGAATAACCTTTATAAACCAGTAAAAAGATACATATTAATCATACAATGAATAATAGGCCTCTACTCAGCAATTACTTCCAATTACTACTCCCTAACAAGCTCTTAATAAAGACTCCATTTTTTTATGTCTAATCTACAGAAACATACATTTTAAATCTAAACTAAACCTGCAGTTAGATAACGTTATTTAGTTTTCATTTTTACGTATTCTTTACGTAATATAATATCTCTATTCAAAACAAGAATTTTGTTCTTTTAAGTCGTAGAATTCTTTAAATGAGTCAATTATCGTTTCTTCAGTTGGGGTAATTAAACTCATTACATAAACAGTTTAATAAATGTATTGTTCAATTCATAATAGTTCAAATACGTTTTATAGAAAGTATGAATAAAAAGCTTTATCTTAAAATTTTTCGAATGCTCCTGTTTGTTCTGTCCAATTACGCTAATTATTTTGTTTAATACTATTGCGAGCTTGCGGCAGAAGATCACAATACATGCCTTTAGTGGGTCGATACAGTTTAAAAAATAAATAAAAAGCTGTTACAAAAATCAATGAGGGTTTACTGCGCATGGGGTTCTAGACAATTATATAAAGAAGATTATTGCGTCCTACGCTCATCCGTGGTTTGAGTCTAGTCTTGCATTTTGATCAGAGTTTTAACAGATGTTAGATTACTGGTTTTCTCGGCTTGTTCAGGCAACCCATTCCATGCCCGGATACCACTCGAGAAGAAAGAGTACTGATATGCATTTGTTCTCGCATATGGGATAGTTAGGTTTAAAGATAGTTAACAAAATTAACAAGATTAAACCCCTTACTAGACAAAAAGCTAATTGACCAAGTAGGCTTTAAAGCTTATTCATTAAAGACCTAGAAATATTTCAAGATTGTTGACCTAGTTAGATTTAAAGCTAATTGAACAAGTTAAATATAAAGATAATAGGTGTAATCAAATACTATACTAAGATGGACCGGTTACATATATGAATGACTTCTACGCTACCACGATTACATTAAAGGTTTATGCTGTATACAACTTTCGATTTTAATATTAATTATTCATTGCAAATTACTAGACCGGAAGTCTAGAGGACCTAGTGCGATCGGAAACTAAGTGTTTCAAGTTATCAAATAGCAGAAATATCAAATCCAGTGGTCCATCTTATTAAAGTCTTTGGTGTAATTAGAATTTAAAAAAAACTGACCAAGTTAATCATAAAGTTAGATTTTAAAAAATGACCTAAGGTCAAGATCACACTTTTGAATATTGATTTCTTATAAGGAACTAGGTACCACGTCAACATACTTTTGTCTATTAATTATATTTTTTTAAAATCTATGCTGTATTTAAGTGTGGTTTAATGTGCATATCCCTTTAAAATATAGCTATAAATATTAATTGTTGTATTTGTTTGTCTGTTCAAAGCTGAATTCAAACAATACAAGCAAACAGATACAAACAACAAGGGACATAACAATGATGACTTTTCATTCAGACTCATTCAAACTGCCATGAATTGAGGAACCTACGTAAAACAAAGAGTTTTTAAAAGAAAATGAAAATAATTACATATTTATCTACTTCCTTTTGAATACCCACGTCAATCAACGTCTAAACAATGCCACTTCCATTTAACAGACAAAAATAACAATGAAACTATTTGTGTATTATTTGTCTCGGTATCTTTCTTAATGTCTGAATATCTCGGTAATAGGAAATCACTTTAAAAATGGATGTTTTTTTATTACTGGTTGCTTTTGTATCACCTTGACAACGTAAACAAATACTAACTAACAAAACAACTTATGTAGCCTTGAGTGTGTTAATAATTGAAACAGACAACAGATTTTTATTAAAGGTCTTATCATTTTGATGTCATGTGTGTCAAATAAAAAGCATTCAACTTCCTGTTATTTTGAAACTTTTTTTCTCTTTTTAAAATAACAATAACATAAATGTGAGAGTTGTCGATGTTTTTTTAAAACAATATTTTCACGACTTGTAGTCATATAGCTTTGATACGTGTGATATAATGTAATTAGTAAGTAAAGTACCCATCGGACCAAACGGATCATAAGGCTGGTTTTGCAGCGTTCACCAGTTTCTGTGGCTACGGCATACTAGGGGATAAGTTGCCAAGACAATGCCCAGCTGCCTTTACTTTACTAATATCAGGTACCCATAGAGCTGGGTAGACTCAGGGACACCCTCAAGTCCCGGGGAAAAATCCTAGAATCCACCACGATTCGAACCCGGGACCTTCGGATCGCCAGTCGAACCAATCTGATCATAGGGCTGGTGAAGCAGCTCCACTGTGCCAAATCCTGTTCCAATGCTCCAATCTACAGCTTCACAGGTTCAATCTTCGTCTCCACACTGAGTTTCCTTGTCCTCATGTACCAATATTGATATTTTTAGTTGTTTTGTGTGTATGTCTAAAACATCAACAATTTTCTTCTCTCTTGTTGCAGAAAGCCAAGCAGGCGTTTCAGGCGGTCATGTTTATCAACATTCTCAAACCACTCAGATCAGATTTCTCCTCGCAATTGGCTCGTCTGAATGAGAAAATGTTTGGACAAAACGTGTCAAGATATGTTGGTTCTTCGTATAGTGACGAGGCAAGTTATCCGTGTCACTGATGTCTTGAAATATTTAAATTTTTGTTATTTTTTTTAGTTAAAGTGTGACTGGACACTGAAGATCTTAAGAAATTTAGAGGGGCTGATAAAGTATTTATATACCCACAAAGTACAATACCCATAGAGTATAATAATCACAGAGTATAATTTCTTCTATGTATGAGCATTATTGAATAAAATATCTATTAAGTATATTACACACTAAAACTATTATAAATTAACACCAAGAATAAAACACAATAGTTCTGATTGGGTATAACGCATACAAAGTAACACTAAGCCACTATAAGAGGTTAATACCAGCTTGTTGATGATCCAGCGATTTCCGAAGGGCAAAAAGTTTAATGCACGTGCATACGGGAAACCGAGCATGCGGTGTGGCTCATTGGTATGTCGTATGTCGGCGATTCTCGGTCAGGGCTTGGCGATAACATGACTTAACCCTCATTCTCTTTTCACTTCACTCCCTGAACTTTAAGCATCATATTATCCCCCCCCCCCTAGTCTTCTCTCTCTCCCCCCTTTCCTTAAAAGAAAATCACACTTGTTTGACTCTAATGTGAGTAATGAGGTTTTGAGAAAGTTATATTAAATTTAAAAAAAAAATCTATCTTAATTCATATTCTTTACATTTTCCAATCAAGATATTTATAGATAAACTATATGCATTCTTTGTGTCTGTATTATGTGGCTATTATTCTTGTAGGAAGAAAATGTGGACCAGTCCAACCCATTGGCCCAGCAGTACATCCTTGGAGGTTACTACAACGCCTTTCTAGTCTACTTGACGGCGTTGAACGAGACCCTGGCCGAGGGCGGAAATATCAGTGATGGGGTCAGATTGGTGGACAGAATGGGGAACAGAACCTACCTGGGTGAGAACCGCTTGCGGACTTTACACGATGACATTAAGAAATTATATAATAGCACGAGAGAGAAAGAAATATATATATTGAGAAAAAGAGAGAGATATATATAGAGAAAAGGTTAGAAATGGCAAGAAAGTAAGAAAGATTTTAGATTTAGAGATACATAGTTAAACAGAGAGAGAGAGAGAGAGAGAGAAATAGAGAGGAGACAGAAAGAGAGAGAACGGGAAATAAAGGGAAAGAGAGCGGGAAAGATAGAGAGTGTAAGCGAGAAATACGCATACAGACAAAAAAGATAAGAGAGAGATAGAGAAAGAGAGAGAAATTGACAAAGGGAGAGAAAGAAAACTTAATAGATAAATATTGTTTTGAGGGATTGGAAGAGACAGAGACATATAATTATAGATAGATAGATAGACAGAGACAAAATTTTAGATGGATATTCTCCAGCTTAAAGATTGCTTTAGCAATTTAGACAACCTTTTAAATCCTTGTTTATCATTTACAACATTTTCCTTATTACTTCCTTTCTATTAACTTGTATTTTCTGTCTGTCTGTCTGCTTGCTTGCTTGGTTGCTTGCTTGATAGCAAAACTTTGCATCGATTTTTCGACCACTTCCCGTGGTCCAATCGAGCTGAAATTTGGGCAGCAGACTTGTCCAGACTAACAATACATTCTATTAAATTTTCAGTTAAAACAACTTAATTATACTATACTTGTGATAATATTCATTTCTTAAAAGGAAAGTATCATAAAAATTTTGGTTTCACGTAAAAAATGCCTGTGCAACTTTTTATAGTTTTTCGGCGCAAAGCTAGAAAAAAAAAGGATGCATTAAGATTATTTTTAGAACAATTCATACGGAGTAAGGAGATATTTTTGAGATTTGCGACACAGATATTTTTCTGCACATGTTTTATTTGCAGTAGTCAATCAATTATTTAATTACATGATGGTAAACTTAGTTCTGAAAGAAAGGGAGTATAATAAAAACTTCTTTTTTTATGGGTTATTCTTGTTTTTAACATTAAATTTGTTACGGAATGTTTTTGTTTTAATCAAAATCTTAGGCAGTGCAGGTGTATTTCAAATAGACGGTGAAGGGAATCGAGTGATTAACTTTAGTTTCTTGGATATGACGGATGAACAAATAGGGACATTTACGGTAAGAGCTTTGTTTTTTTAACATTAGGCCTACTTTTAGTGCACGTGAGAAGGGCTAAAAGATTCACGTCATGGTTCAAACCAAGATATAATAGAAATTAACGTTCTCGGTTCTTTTGGGATTTTTTGTCTGATCACTAAGTTCTGTTGACTAAACGAAGTCTATGAAGACCTATTGGACATTGAGATGTAGACCAAATCCCAATAACAGTTGGCCTACGCTAAAATCCCAATCGTAAACATAAGAGAGGAAGAGGACTAATAATTTAATTCAGTTATTACTGGACCAAAATGATTTTAATCGTATATACTTATATGTCTTGAGTGGCCTTAATAAAAACATAAGTAATTTTTATGACAGAGACATAATTGTCATGGTTACGGCCGCCATTTTAACAATAAATAAACATTATAAAAAGTATACAATTTTTAAAAGTATTACAGATATTTTGTTTCATAAAAACAAAAACTAAATATCGAAAAAGAAAGTTTTCACTACAGTTTTTATTATAATCTTTTTTTTTCTTTCTTTCTCTTTTAACAAACACATTGTAATCATTCGTTTCTCCGTCATTTTGACGGGCATAACTCACTGTATAATTAATAATTGCAATTAACGTAACATTTTAGAATTAATATAATTGTGCGGATTAAGATAAATTTGTGATTAATATAATAGTTGGAAATAATATATTAGCTGATTTTCAAATTATAGCGGAGATTAGTACCTATATAAATACATGTATTGGGGATTATTGATAGACGCATTAGATATTGGGGATTCTTAATACATGCATTGGCGATTATTGATACATGTATTGGGGATTC
The DNA here is from genome assembly GCA_949126835.1 of Anisus vortex. Lineage (NCBI taxonomy): Eukaryota > Metazoa > Mollusca > Gastropoda > Planorbidae > Anisus > Anisus vortex. The sequence goes on along the minus strand of OX421493.1, from coordinate 4,394,535 downwards.
TTGATACATGTATCAGGATTTCTTGATATAGGTATTGGGAATCAAACCCACAATCCACTACTAGCTACGTAAGTTATTTAAGCGAGACGTGATGTAATACGTTTTTATAAGTGCCCTCGTGCAAAGCCTCGATGGTGGGTCTCTTCCGATCTATTACTTAAAGGAATCATTGACTTCCTCGCTGCACGAGGTGAGGCCTACGCCACTATATTCAATTGACAAGCTTGCAAATAAAATGATATTTTAACTTTACACGATAATTCCACGTATTGTAAGCTAAAGTTAGAATATCATATTATTTGTAAGCTTGTCAATTTAATATAGTGGCGTTAGGCCTCTCCTCGGGCAGTGAGGGAACTCGATGATTCTTTCAGTAAAAGATTGGAAAAGACACACCATCGAGGCTCTGCACGAGGGCACTTATAAAAACTAATTACATCATTTGCCCAAATTCCTTACGTAGCTAGTAGTGGATTGTGAATTTGAGTCCCAATTGATGAGTCATAAATCTTATGCATGCATAAATTATGGATGACACATCACTTCCGATCCTATTCGCTAAATTGGATTTTAAAAAATGGCTGCCTTCTGCTATGAATTCGGGCATACTAACTTTTAATATTGAAGACAATTCTCACAATAATACTTATAGCCTTTGTTTATTTGAAGTCGGCCTGAACTTGCCGTTGAAAGTGCAATGAATTTCTCAGCATCCGTGAATGTTAAATCAGCAACAAGGCGTAAGTAAATCTCTGCTTTCAATCGTAATCGTTGCCATTGTAAGCAAAACAAAATGAAACCGGAAGCTCAATATTGCAATAGAAACATGCCGAAAAGATAATTATATGATTTTTTACGGAAATATAGCGTAAATGCATTTTCATTGAAATTGCCTATTTAAGACTCATCAATACATGTATCAAGAATCCCCAATAGATGTATCAAGAATCCGAAAACATGTATCAAGAATCTCCCAATACATGTATCAAAAATCCGAATACATGTATCAAGAATCCCCCAATACATGTATCAAGAATCCCCAATACATGTATCAAGAATCCCTTATAGATGTATACCTAATACATGTATCAACGATCCCCAATACATGTATCAAGAATCCCCAATACATGTATCAAGAATCCCCAATACATGTATCAAGAATCCCTTATAGATGTATCAAGAATCCCTGATACATAGATCAAGAATCCCCGATACCTAATACATGTATCAATAATCCCCAACACAGTTATTAAAAATACCCGATCTATGAAAAAGCTTAACACGCGTATCAAGAATCCCAGTAAATGGGTCAAGTCTTCCAATGTATCAACAATTCCAATACATGTATAATGAATCCCAATAAACGTTTCCATAATCCCAATACATGTACTAAGAATCCGAATACACGTTTCGAGCACCCTATTACGTGGAATCATCATCTTGATCAGTGCCGTTGCTAGTGATTTGGGGGGCCCGGGGAGCTTTGTTTCTTTAGGGGCCCCTGCATTTTGACATTTGACATTATGACATCAGAAAAAAACAATCCGTACACTCCTTTGGGGGCCCCCTTCAAGTAGGGGCCCGGAGGGACTTTCTAATTTGGACCCCCCCTCCCCTAGCTACGCCACCGATCTTGATTCTGAGTTGATTTTATCTGTACTATTGATGTTAAATAATTCTCCGTGCTAATGGGGACTACTATTTCTTCCAGACTGTTGGGATCTACATTGACCTAATCAGGAAGGTCATCATGCACCCAAGTTATGCGGACGTCTGGCCTGCAGGTGCCAGTTATGTGATGGACATTCCAGACTGTGGGTACATGCACGAGCTATGCCAGTCTAACGAATCAGGTACCTGTCCTTTTCTACTGGTACAGAGAGATGTGGGACTTAATAAAACAGACTAGTCTATAGACTGAGACCATTTATAAAGCTCAACTCGCCTTTAAAAAGTCCATGCTTTAAAAAATCTCCTGCAATTCGATATCACAAAAAATTTACCGCATTTTAATTATAACTTCATTACTAGTTGGGGTAAAGTAAAGGCGGCTGGGCAAAGTGCTGGCCACACATCCCCTCGTATGCCGGGCACGCAAAGCGATTTCATTTGCAGTTGAAAGACTCCTCCCCCAATCCCCCCCCGCCCCCCCCCCCTCCGAAAGGCCATTCAAGTATTTTCTACAAGAAATTCAGTGCTAAAGCAAGATGATTGTTGGCACGCTGGATGAATTAGAAATCCTACTTTGGCACACTGTTATCAAATGGTTGCCGACCTCTGCTGTGTGTAAATCATGCTTTGTGTGAAACAGACTATGAGTGAACCGGACTATATGTGAACCATACTATGTGTGAACCGGACTATGTGTGAACTATAGTGTGTGTGAACAAGACTATATGTGATCCAGACTATGTGTGAACTATACTATGTGTGTGAACAAGACCATGTTTGATCCAGACTAGGTGTGAACCATAATGTGTATGAACAAGAGTATGTGTGATCCAGACTATGTGTGAACTATACTATGTGTGTGAACAAGACCATGTTTGATTCAGACTATGTGTGAACCTTAGTATTTGTGAACCAGTCTTTGTGTTCGGGACACTTGGGTTCAGTATATTTATAGATCTCGTGCTAAAATGTACGTGTTTTTGTGTACATATAGTTTAAAATACTAAATGGTTTCATGCTGTGGAGATTATTCACGAACATTAACGTGAAAACAGCTAAGTCATAATTCAAAAAGGGCACAGTTCGGCTGGCGTACCGAGGGTCCTGGGTTCGAATCCTGGTGAAGGCTGGGATTTGTTCCCGGGATTGGTTAGTGTCCCTCAGTCTACCCAGCTCTGATGGGTACCTGACTTTAGTTGGGGTAAAAGTAAAGGCAGCTGGGCATTGTACTTGCCACACAATCCCCTGGAGATGCCATGGGAACAGAGATTGGTGAACCATACCTCACAGCCCCTCTGGACCTATTTGGTCTAACGGGATACGTTACTGTTTTTTTTTTTTTTACATTATTCAGTATTTTGTGTTTATTTTCTTCTAATAGACACTACAGTGGCAGTATCCTGTGGTATTGTGGCCTGCGTTCTCGCAATGTCTATTGGTATCACCATCGTTCTAAGGTAGTAAGTTACTTCAATGTTTTTTCAAGCAGCGTTTAGCAAAATTTTCTTCTGTGTGGCCAAGTTACTGTTTTATGTTTATACTCTGTGAACAACTAATATTTGCATCGCCTACTTATATATAAAAATGGTCCAACCCCTAGTATGCCGTGGCTACTGAAACTGGTGAACGCTGGTCTTCCGGTGTAAATAAATATGAAGAATCGTAAACTGTATCGCAAGGTATTATCTATATGAACGGACGCTACACGCTGGAAACCTAGTAATGTGTATTAAAAACTATAATGCTAAGTGACAAATTGTGCAATTCTTGGATTTCAGCATCTTATACTCGACAAAGTTGCTTGATTTTTTTTTTGTGAATTTACACCGGAAGACTTGAGTGCAAATTTAGGGGCCGCGCATGACTTAGGTCTACTAGACAAATCATTTAAAAAAAGTAAAGGTGGTAATTCAAAATAGCTAGACAACATAGCGTTATGGGATATTAGAAGCGTCGTTAGGTCATTCAAGCCATTTGTTTAAACGATAGTAAACGGGTTAGAATGACTTTAAGATACGTGAAGTGACAGTACAAACAAATCTAATCTTTTATATTATAGAATTCGTTACAACAACCAGAAGAGGGATCTCTATTGGTGGAAAGTCAACCCAGATGAACTGCAACCAATCAAAAACACTTTAACTAAATCTACTTTCTCGTCAGGATTTTATCACGTGAGTTAAGAAATATCCTTTATTGTAAGCTTCAATACATTAATTAAAAAAGATATTAAGGAACATGCAGAACTTGCCAAGTGATAGGCTACGTGTATCTAATGTCCTCTGGGAGAAATAAATATAGGCAGATCTTTCGATGTCTTAAGGCGAGAAATAAATATAGGCAGATCTTTCGATGTCTTAAGGCGAGAAATAAATATAGGCAGAGCTTTCGATGTCTTAAGGCGAGAAATAAATATAGGCAGATCTTTCGATGTCTTAAGGCGAGAAATAAATATAGGCAGATCTTTCGATGTCTTAAGGCGAGAAATAAATATAGGCATATCTTTCGATGTCTTAAGGCGAGAAATAAATATAGGCAGATCTTTCGATGTCTTAAGGCGAGAAATAAATATAGGCAGATCTTTCGATGTCTTAAGGCGAGAAATAAATATAGGCAGATCTTTCGATGTCTTAAGGCGAGAAATAAATATAGGCAGATCTTTCGATGTCTTAAGGCGAGAAATAAATATAGGCAGATCTTTCGATGTCTTAAGGCGAGAAATAAATATAGGAAGATCTTTCGATGTCTTAAGGCGAGAAATAAATATAGGCAGATCTTTCGATGTCTTAAGGCGAGAAATAAATATAGGCAGATCTTTCGATGTCTTAGGGCGAGAAATAAATATAGGCATATCTTTCGATGTCTTAAAGCGAGAAATAAATATAGGCATATCTTTCGATGTCTTAAAGCGAGAAATAAATATAGGCATATCTTTCGATGTCTTAAAGCGAGAAATAAATATAGGCAGATCTTTCGATGTCTTAAAGCGAGAAATAAATATAGGCAGATCTTTCGATGTCTTAAAGCGAGAAATAAATATAGGCAGATCTTTCGATGTCTTAAGGCGAGAAATAAATATAGGCAGATCTTTCGATGTCTTAAGGCGAGAAATAAATATAGGCAGATCTTTCGATGTCTTAAGGCGAGAAATAAATATAGGCATATCTTTCGATGTCTTAAGGCGAGAAATAAATATAGGCAGATCTTTCGATGTCTTAAGGCGAGAAATAAATATAGGCAGATCTTTCGATGTCTTAAGGCGAGAAATAAATATAGGCAGATCTTTCGATGTCTTAAGGCGAGAAATAAATATAGGCAGATCTTTCGATGTCTTAAGGCGAGAAATAAATATAGGCAGATCTTTCGATGTCTTAAGGCGAGAAATAAATATAGGAAGATCTTTCGATGTCTTAAGGCGAGAAATAAATATAGGCAGATCTTTCGATGTCTTAAGGCGAGAAATAAATATAGGCAGATCTTTCGATGTCTTAGGGCGAGAAATAAATATAGGCATATCTTTCGATGTCTTAAAGCGAGAAATAAATATAGGCATATCTTTCGATGTCTTAAAGCGATAAATAAATATAGGCATATCTTTCGATGTCTTAAAGCGAGAAATAAATATAGGCAGATCTTTCGATGTCTTAAAGCGAGAAATAAATATAGGCAGATCTTTCGATGTCTTAAAGCGAGAAATAAATATAGGCAGATCTTTCGATGTCTTAGGGCGAGAAATAAATATAGGCATATCTTTCGATGTCTTAAAGCGAGAAATAAATATAGGCATATCTTTCGATGTCTTAAAGCGAGAAATAAATATAGGCATATCTTTCGATGTCTTAAAGCGAGAAATAAATATAGGCATATCTTTCGATGTCTTAAAGCGAGAAATAAATATAGGCATATCTTTCGATGTCTTAAAGTGAGAAATAAATATAGGCAGATCTTTCGATGTCTTAAAGCGAGAAATAAATATAGGCAGATCTTTCGATGTCTTAAAGCGAGAAATAAATATAGGCATATCTTTCGATGTCTTAAAGCGAGAAATAAATATAGGCATATCTTTCGATGTCTTAAAGCGAGAAATAAATATAGGCAGATCTTTCGATGTCTTAAAGCGAGAAATAAATATAGCAGATCTTTCGATGTCTTAAAGCGAGAAATAAATATAGGCAGATCTTTCGATGTCTTAAAGCGAGAAATAAATATAGGCAGATCTTTCGATGTCTTAAAGCGAGAAATAAATATAGGCAGATCTTTCGATGTCTTAAGGCGAGAAATAAATATAGGCAGATCTTTCGATGTCTTAAGGCGAGAAATAAATATAGGCAGATCTTTCGATGTCTTAAAGCGAGAAATAAATATAGGCAGATCTTTCGATGTCTTAAAGCGAGAAATAAATATAGGCAGATCTTTCGATGTCTTAAAGCGAGAAATAAATATAGGCAGATCTTTTGATGTCTTAAAGCGAGAAATAAATATAGGCAGATCTTTCGATGTCTTAAGGCGAGAAATAAATATAGGCAGATCTTTCGATGTCTTAAAGCGAGAAATAAATATAGGCAGATCTTTCGATGTCTTAAAGCGAGAAATAAATATAGGCAGATCTTTCGATGTCTTAAGGCGAGAAATAAATATAGGCAGATCTTTCGATGTCTTAAGGCGAGAAATAAATATAGGCAGATCTTTCGATGTCTTAAGGCGAGAAATAAATATAGGCAGATCTTTCGATGTCTTAAAGCGATAAATAAATATAGGCAGATCTTTCGATGTCTTAAAGCGAGAAATAAATATAGGCAGATCTTTCGATGTCTTAAGGCGAGAAATAAATATTGGCAGATCTTTCGATGTCTTAAAGCGAGAAATAAATATAGGCAGATCTTTCGATGTCTTAAAGCGAGAAATAAATATAGGCAGATCTTTCGATGTCTTAAGGCAAGAAATAAATATAGGCAGATCTTTCGATGTCTTAAAGCGAGAAATAAATATAGGCAGATCTTTCGATGTCTAAAAGCGAGAAATAAATATAGGCAGATCTTTCGATGTCTTAAGGCGAGAAATAAATATAGGCAGATCTTTCGATGTCTTAAGGCGAGAAATAAATATAGGCAGATCTTTCGATGTCTTAAGGCGAGAAATAAATATAGGCAGATCTTTCGATGTCTTAAGGCGAGAAATAAATATAGGCAGATCTTTCGATGTCTTAAAGCGAGAAATAAATATAGGCAGATCTTTCGATGTCTTAAAGCGAGAAATAAATATAGGCAGATCTTTCGATGTCTTAAGGCGAGAAATAAATATAGGCCGATCTTTCGATGTCTTAAAGCGAGAAATAAATATAGGCAGATCTTTAGATGTCTTAAAGCGAGAAATAAATATAGGCAGATCTTTCGATGTCTTAAGGCGAGAAATAAATATAGGCCGATCTTTCGATGTCTTAAAGCGAGAAATAAATATAGGCAGATCTTTCGATGTCTTAAAGCGAGAAATAAATATAGGCAGATCTTTCGATGTCTTAAGGCGAGAAATAAATATAGGCAGATCTTTCGATGTCTTAAGGCGAGAAATAAATATAGGCAGATCTTTCGATGTCTTAAGGCGAGAAATAAATATAGGCATATCTTTCGATGTCTTAAGGCGAGAAATAAATATAGGCAGATCTTTCGATGTCTTAAAGCGAGAAATAAATATAGGCAGATCTTTCGATGTCTTAAAGCGAGAAATAAATATAGGCAGATCTTTCGATGTCTTAAAGCGAGAAATAAATATAGGCAGATCTTTCGATGTCTTAAAGCGAGAAATAAATATATCTTAATGAGTTCTAGTATTAATGGTGTTTTAGAACCTGAAAATTTAAAGTTCATTTTACATACGCAAGACTTTACAAAGCTTAACAAACATAACTCTCTTTGCATCCTTTACACAAGAGATCAGCAACCTTTTGGTAATAATGGGCCCAAGTAGGATTTCTAGTTCATTCAGCGTGCCAACAACTTAAAAGTTATTCAGTTCTTTTCTTGTAGAAAAACTTGAATTACCATTTCAGGCCTTATCCGGGTGCAATTGAAAATCGCTCTGCGTGCCAAGTCTGCACGCATGTGGTAGGTTGCCGAACTCTGCTTTATACTATGGAAGTGCATAGGGTACTATGAAGAAGGTTCTTACGTCCTACGAAATCCTTCGCTAAGTCTGGTCTTGCCAAAAGAATTTAAATGATAATAAGTATGTGTTTTTTCTGGATTGTTTAGGCCACAAATTCCACAATCAAACGATAGTAAATGAAGGAAAAAAAATAACTTGTTTTGATTTGCACTTGAATATATAACAATGAAATAGTTTTAAATCTCTACCTTTCTGAATATTTTATTACAGTATTCTTTTATAAGCTATAAACATATAGTCTACTATTGTATGTTTTATTATTTTGCTTGTTCATTAATAATGTGCAGACCTGTTGTTATGGCGAATAATAGCATAAGCAGTCATTTTCATTTGTGCCTGTTCACACTGACCTTTATTACTGACCTTTATTCGGGGCACTTTGAGTTTTCAATATGCTTTTTACACCATGCAGTAATACACAATGCATTACAAATAATAAACTTGGCTATAATTTGTCATCTTTGGCATAAAAAAAAACATCGTTATCGTACGTAGGGTTGTATTGTTTCCACTTCCCAGTCGAAACGACGTGGTGTGCCCGCTGGGTTAAAGGCATAAGAAAATAAATATTGACTCTGGATAAAAACCTAGTGTAACAGAGAGAAAAAAACGTGTTTAATCGTATAATAATGTATAATAATAGTTATAATAATTTTTTTTCTGTTACTATTAAATATACAAATTTGAAATGTTAAAAAAAATCCAAAACACTAACATAGAGTAATCACGTTTTTGTCTCTGTGTGTTTGTGTATATAAAATTGACCACTGTCAACATTCTGTTTAGATGAGTAAAGTGTTCGCTCAATGTCAGAGCGCCACCAATGCTACAGAGAACAGTGTCACGAGTGCTACTGTGTTTCTCTATAAGGTGAGGCTATTTATAGATCTCCGAAACGTGTGCTGTTCTCTTTTTTTTCTCTAACCAAACGGGCGTTTGCAACAGGCGGCCCGTGGGGGCGCAACAGCTACCAAAGAGATTCTAACGGCAGTTTTTAACATTTACATTTTATTAATCATAATATAAACACATTTTTGGAATGTGTAGCCCGTCATATTATATCGAATTCCTTATAATGCCCAACGACGAAATATGTTGCATACACCTGGCTAACCCTTCTGAACTATCCCTAAAAAAATGAACACCTGATTTAAAACTGATTATACTCATTCAAGGTTAACCCCAAATGCATAGTAGTGGATATAGTTTGCACACCAGGGACACGTGGCTGAGCGGCAGCGCGTTCGACTTGGGCTCGAATCCGAGTGAAGGCTGGTATTTTTTTCCAGGGTTCGATAATGTCCCCGAGTTTAACTAGCTTTTTGGGTACCTGGGGTAATAAAGTAAAGGCGGCTGGGCATTGCGTCGGCCACACAATCCCCTCTCGTATGTTGTGACCACAGAAACGGGTGGATCAATCTGATCCGACGGGATCCTTTACTTATAGTTTGACCAATACTAATACAAGCTGTCTATGACACTCTTTTTGACCCACTGAAAGAAGGGAGGGTTAACCATGGATTTATATTGCGAGAACAGAGTCCCAATATTCGAGAGTCTTATTTCATTTTACCTAATAAATGATTTATACATGCATAGTGCTTAAAAAAAGAAGATACATAGATCATCTGCTGATATGTGGAGGGGAAAGGATAGAATTAGGGTTCCCTTTTATTTACTGTACATTTAATTTTTTTTTATGTAAAATATAAAACGTATGCACTAAAATCATTGAATTGAAAGAAAAATATATTTTTCCTATGTCATTAAAAATGTGTTTTCGAATCGATTTCTTTGTTGTATGTTAGGCTCTTGCTGTGTTAAAAAAAAGTCGTTAGACAAGGAATGTCCATCTTTGCAAGAATAATGGCAGTTTCTTCTTTTGATTGTTCATTATTAATTTTGATCATGGGTGTCAGGCTCATGGGCCGCGGGTCACATCCGGACCGGCTTTTATTAAATCCGACCTGTGAGAAATTTCTAGTCCAAAATATTTTCTTTATTGGTCTGGTAATAAGAGGTGTACATTAAATCCCGTGAATGTAGCCGCTTTGCAGAAGGAAAGTCTGCCTTTGAGCATAAACAAGTTTTAAATATTATGCATGCATGGGGAACCTACAAGTTTATCGTGTATAAACATTTCCGGATCTATTCGTTCATTTACTAATAAAACATGCTTGTGTGCTGAATTAATGGTTGTACTGCGAGTAAGAAAAGATGTAGGGGATTTTTTAATATATATTTCCAAACGATGCTATTGAAAGAAAACGATGGATTGTGAATGTGAGACGAAATTAATCACCTATTTATAATCCCAAACTAATTGCTTTATGCAAATACAAAAATATATGGTTTGTGATTTTTTAAAAGTTAAGAAACTCTTGACTACTTTATTAAAAAAAACGAGCTAAACTTAACTTAACGCGACTAACACTTCGAGTATTAATTGTCGCTTACTCACTTTTGGTGTTAAAAACGGTTTCCTCATAACTAATCTTGTAGTCAAGTATATTTCTAAAAGATCAGAACTGTCCGTCGAGGGATGAAATAAATTGTCAAACACCAGCAAAAGCATGTTTCTTGTTGACGGAATTACACCGGAAGTTCATGACCACCATAAAACAAGACCTATTGAAAAGGTCAGACTTTGTTAAAATGTATCCATTCCCGTGACGATAAAAAAGCGATAAAAAAACGCTATGAAATGCGTGAGCTCAATAAAAGTTTGTCGAGTTGGTCACGTTACATCAAGTTTTTTTTTTTTGGCCCTCTGTTCAATTGAATTTCAAGTTCCTGATTTTGATTTAGAAGTTTCCTAACTTCTCTTAGCTTAACCTGTACTTTTTTTTATATTTCAGGGGAATATGGCTCGTCTAAATTTACTACGCGATGGAACCATTCACGTGAATCACTCTCTACTGATGGAATTCGACCTGGTAAATTTTTTATTGACTAAACTACTGACCCATTCAGTGTTACATCGTGCCAGTAGTTCAAAACTAGAAGAAAAAACAAACATTTGCAGCACGCTCTTAAAGCATCAAGAGCGTAGTAGCACCTTTGTGGTGGAACAAACTCTGAAACACAAATAAACCAGCGGACAGTATTGATATTTAGAAACAAAAGTAAGAACATTCTTATTTGATTTATATTAATAACATAGGGTCAGTGTAAAGCGCAATCGAAGACTACATGTTACAAAAAGCGCTAGACTATATCAAAGACTATACTAAGATGGACCGCTTGCTCTATTTTTAGACCTGTTAAGTTCTTTTTTTCTGTGCGCAGCCAATAAGGCTGTCTTTTAATTGACATCTACGTTCCTACGTTTGCCCAAATGTTTCCGCTGTATACAACTATCGAAAATCATAGCGATTAAATAAAACGGAAATGTACAATACTTAAAGGGAATCGGGAATTCCAAAATGAAGTCATTTGAGTCATCAAACAGCAGAAATATTAAAGCAAACGGTCCATCTAATTAAAGTCATTTATTCTATAAAATATGTCAATTGTTATTTGAGAAAGTAACATTGATCAGGCTTTCAATATTTCTTCCCCCAAAAGATTCGAGACATCAGCCACCCAAACTTGCTTAAAGTGGTTGGCGCCATGCTGGATGGGGACAAGAAAATGCTCCTCACCGAATACTGCCACAAAGGTACACTTCAGGTGCGTTCATCGCCTACGTAAATACAGGTGTAAAAAAAATCTTATATAGTTTAAAAAAAAAAGTAAAAAAAAAAATAAACAATTCACAATAGAGGCCCTAATTTATTTATACAAATCGTATACACATTAAACATAATTAGTTCTGCCTAGAAGGATTTGTGTATTAGCGTTTTGGGATTTTAAAAGCTGTTGACGTTGGTAAAATGCATACTATTTCTTCTGGAATGGAATGGGTTACCTGAACAAACCAGGAAAACCAGCAATTAATAAATTAACAAACAAACAAACCAGGAAAACCAGCAATTAATAAATTAATAAAGATGCAACACTAGACTCGGACCACGGATGAACGTCGGACGCAAAATCTTCTTTATAGAAGGAGCGTCTGTAATATATAAGATAAGATACAATAAGACACACTAATCCTGATTTCTTCAGAAGTCTAGGTCATAGACCCACTCTTTCCACAAAGGACTGTACAAATACCCTTTTTATGTAAATTTGTACTATTTTATTTTATGTGTGTTAAACACATACATTTTTAAATAAAATATTCTATTAGGGTCTTAGAAATCGTCAATAAATTAGCAAGCCTGTTGAGATAAAATGATATAATCTGCTTTAAAAAAAATGATATATTAGTTTCTAAAAAAATGGCTAACAATGTTTTATTTTTATAATTTCCATTTTACTATTTTTATTATATGCATCTTTACTAAAATAATGATTTTATTTTAAATATAGTAATAATCTAGTCTAATAGCTATAAGAATCTATCTTTTCATTTATCCCCAGGAAATTTTAATGGATTCTAAGTACACACTAGATGAGGTCTTTATGTTCTCAATACTCAGTGACATTGTAAAGGTAAGTATTATAAAGTATACTGAGTCTTTGTTTTTGAAGACAAGAGAAAATGAATGATGTAATCGGTTCCAATGGCGAGGGGACAACGGTTCGCTGACTTGGTCTGAAATTATGCAGCAAAAGATTGCGGTGTCAAAGATAACAGATGACTCCTCTAATTCGGGGGATGTTTAGCGTGCAACTTACCTCGGGCTTTAGACAGGAGCTCAATATCCACACCTTGTCGTGGTAGTAAGGTACTAATATAAGCACTGATATAAGCACTGATATACGCACTGATATAATCACTGATATACGCACTGATATACGCACTAGTATAAGCATTGATATAAGCACTGATATACGCACTGATATACGCACCGATATACGCACTGATATACGCACTGATATACGCACTGATATACGCACTAGTATAAGCGTTGATATAAGCACTGATATACAAACTGATATACACACTGATATATGCACTAGTATAAGCATTGATATAAGCACTGATATACGCACTGATATACGCACTGATATACGCACTGATATAAGCACTGATATACGCACTGATATACGCACTAGTATAAGCATTGATATAAGCATTGATATAAGCACTGATATACGCACTGATATACGCACTGATATACGCACTAGTATAAGCACTGATATAAGCATTGATATAAGCATTTATATAAGCACTGATATACGCACTGATATACGCACTGATATACGCACTAGTATAAGCATTGATATAAGCATTGATATAAGCACTGATATACGCACTGATATACGCACTAGTATAAGCACTGATATAAGCACTGATATACGCACTGATATACGCACTGATATACGCACTGATATACGCACTGATATACGCACTAGTATAAGCACTGATATAAGCACTGATATAAGCACTGATATACGCACTGATATACGCACTAGTATAATCACTGATATAAGCACTGATATAAGCACTGATATACGCACTGATATACGCACTGATATACGCACTAGTATAAGCACTGATATAAGCACTGATATAAGCACTGATATACGCACTGATATACGCACTGATATACGCACTAGTATGAGCACTGATATACGCACTAGAATTAGCATTGACATAAGCATTAATATAAGCACTGGCATAAGCACTGATATAAGCACTAATAAAAGCACTGATAAAAGCACTGATATCACCTTTGACTAGCAGATACGTATACTAAACAATGCAGCTTTCTCTTGACTGTATTGACCAATCAGCGACCTGGTTAGCACTTCTGCAGAACGTGGATGCCTTTTTTTCTAGCATGTTAATAGCCTCCCCATGCAAGTGTAATAAATTCAGGGTGTTCATTGTTAGTTCTCTAGGTTAATATTGACCAAGAACCAGTTTTTACATTCTTGGAGTCAAAATCGTTTTTCTACGACAACTATTCCGCCAAGTGGGGTAAATAGTTCCATTAATTTTTAATGTAGACGAGTCGCTGTGACGGCCCCACTTCCAGTCACGAGTAAAATTATGGTGCATTTTAATATGTATTGTTTTATCAAATGTATTGTTTTATAAAATGTAGAGATTTATAAAATGTAGAGATTTATAAAATGTAGAGATTTATAAAATGTAGAGATTTATAAAATGTATTGTATTATAAAATGTAGAGATTTATAAAATGTAGAGATTTATAAAATGTAGAGATTTATAAAATGTAGAGATTTATACAATGTATTGTTTTATAAAATGTAGAGATTTATAAAATGTAGAGATTTATAAAATGTAGAGATTTATAAAATGTAGAGATTTATACAATGTATTGTTTTATAAAATGTAGAGATTTATAAAATGTAGAGATTTATAAAATGTAGAGATTTATAAAACGTAGAGATTTATAAAATGTAGAGATTTATACAATGTATTGTTTTATAAAATGTAGAGATTTATAAAATGTAGAGATTTATAAAATGTAGAGATTTATAAAATGTAGAGCTATTAATTTGCTGGTTTGATGTTAAATAACAACAAACTAACAATAGTCAACGCTATTTGTAAATCTAAATTGGCTTATATATGGGACATGCACTAGCTTGGTTTTTAAACATAGACTTTATGGGACATGCCCAAGCTTGGTTTTTATACATAGACTTTATGGGACATGCACTAGCTTGGTTTTTATACATATACTTTGTGGGAAATCCATTGTAGCTGTCAATTGCTTACAGATCATAAAATTTATTGATTATGATGTTTGGACTCCCTTAGCTAAATCATTGTTAGTGTGTTTTTTTTATTTCTAGGCCTTGAGCTACATTCACAAGCACCCTCTCCGTGTCCACGGTCGACTGACCAGTGAAGTCTGCATGATTGATTCCAGATTCTCGGTTAAAGTTGGATTTTATGGACTGCCGACCATCTACGACTATATAAAGTTGCAGATTAAAGATCAATCGCAAGTCAAAGGTCAAGCTATATCTATCTTTATAAACACCCGCTTAAGCTTAGTACAAGTTATCAATGTCTTACAGCAAGGGCAGGATTATAACCCTGCGAGTCCCCGAGCACTAAAAATACTTTCGTGGACCTCCCCCCTCCTTTTTATATTTTAAGAAGTACTTCAACATTTTAAAAGTTATAATCAACAAAAACTTTAAAAAGGATGTGTTTTTTGTGGTAATCTTTGTTATATTAAATTTGAAAAGTTGGCACATTTATTTTGTGTAAGAATTTTTCTGTAATGTAATATCAGGTCCTTTTTATTTGTGGGTCTTGGTTAAGCTGCTCTTTTTGCAGCATTGAAATATGGACAGCCGATATTACAAAATTTGGCTATGGAACAATCTCGGTGGTGCACCTTCACCACAACTACCATCTCGTGGAGATCTGTTCAAGGTGCCTATACATGATCGACAAAATCCTTCAGGGCCACGCACACCCTACATAATATCTAGTCGAAGTGGTCGGCATCTTTCAATAAGGGCAAGAACGGAGAGATTTAGGAACTCTTTTGTTCCACTATCAGTGAGAATCTTTCAAAAGAATCGTCAGTCAGCCAGAAAATACAACAGCTGACTCCTAAAGGATACTTTTTCCTTGTATGATAAATGGTATGATAGCGTGCGGGAATGTCTATTGTGCTTGAGTACAAATTGTTCTTTAATGTTGATTTAAATATGCTGAAAGACGGAATTGATGTAATCAAGTCTGATTTCCATTTGTTTGGATCAATAAAGTAATCTTATCTTATATTTTTTTGTTTGATGCCACAAATATTTGATTATGTTGCTCTATGGTTAATCCGACACTATTTACAGCCAAGATTTTTCTTAACCCTTACAGTCCCGGGCGCGTATATAGCGGAACTGAAGGCAGCATAGATAGAAGTAGGTCGGTACAGGAAGGGTTAAGCTTTCTCCACCATGTCATAAAAAAGTTTTGACTAAAGGTGGGAATAGTGTGGGGAGGGTTTGGGACGGAAATATGGTCACTATCTTTATCTTGTCTTTATCCATTGAACAAGTCCAGGGGTCTCGAAACTGTTCAGCCCGAGGGCCACAAACACTATCAAACAGCATTTCGGGGGCGGACACTCGAGGTACCAAACAAAAAAAGAATCAAAACATGGATGTAGTTTTTAAATCTTTTATTTAATATTATTTTGTTCAATTATTATTCAATAACACATTGATACACTACACGTGAACAGTCGTATTAGTGGGAATGGTGTAATTGTTTTCTGGATGCCAAATAAGCAGACATTTCTGGTAAATTAAAAGGTCTCCACGGGCTGGATGAGAGGGCCTCGCGGGCCGCATCCGGTCCACGGGCCGTAGTTTGGAAACCCCTGATTTAGTCAGAAGTTCTCGTTTTATAATGTGTAAGTGTGTATTTGTTTTTTTTACTATAGATCTTCTCTGGGTGGCACCCGAGTCGTTAAGGCACGGATTCAAACCCACGCAGCAGGGAGATGTGTACAGCCTCGCTATCATTATATCAGAGATGCTGACGAGAGATGAGCCCTACAGCAATGATAGAGATCATTTAACCATTGAAGGTGAGGAATAACGTTTTCAATTCGCTATTACATTGAAGTGAAAATGATGGTTATTTGTATAGCGTATTTGTATTAGTATGCTTAGTACACAATTGATTACGAAGGTTAACGAATTTCATGCACTATTTTTTAACCCTTCCTGTACTGACCTACTTTCTATCTATGATCTTCAGTCCCGCTATATAGGCGCCCGGGACTGTAAGGGTTAAAAGTGTCGTTAAGCTAAGCGCGGGCATTTTCTCTTGTATGACATGGCCACGAGCAAACATGATATGAATGGGATTTTGTTTTCACCTTATTGTCTTGTGAAGGCTGTCAAACGTCGTGTCTGTCACCGATGTCTTTCAATGAATCCTTAAATACCCTCATTTTCATAGAGAAGACAATTACACCTTGAAAATATTTATAAAAAAAAAAAGGCAGGATATTTGCTGGCTTTGTAGTATGACACACGTTTTACCAAATGCTCGTAATTCAGAGCAGTAAGTGTGTACTACCCATAGCAAGTTACCCAAAGTAGTTTTCTAATCGAATACACCCCAGTGCTGTTCCTTTGTGGGTAAAAATTCCATTAAATTTAGGACTTCCCCCTTACTAAAAATGCTTCCTTCCACTCTTTCGAAATAATCTGCTAATTTCCCGTTATTTTCTTAAACCTTTCTCCAGCAGCGAAAGAGTGTTCTGTCAATTTCTGTTTGCCCTTTTCAATATTTCTCCAGCAACGAATGGATGTTTTAAGTGGGACTTGAAACTAACGCATTCTAACCATACCTTGCGGACCACAAAAGTAATTTTAAAAAATGGCAGCAACGAAGAGGTCAATACTGGTACACAGAACAATTACCACGCTTTTGATTCCCACGCCATAGATGGTTATTACGCCTTGTAACAATTCCCCATACCTCAGATTCTATAACCCTTCAATCCTGCATAAATCCCTTTTTGTTTGTGTATCTTAGAACTGGTGGGCAAAATAAAGACACGCCAAGATCCTCCGTTTAGACCAACAGTCTCTTCCTCGGCTGAACTCATTCAGATGGACAGTCTGATGCGACACTGCTGGGAGGATGACCCCGACCTGAGACCATCACTCAGCTCCATCTTGTCTGTTGTCTCAAAGTTATTGGCGTAAGTATTAACTTAAGTATGACAAAACAGTTTTGCTTTATATGTTATGTATGTTCAATCTTGTGCGTTGTCACAAAGTTATTGGCGTAAGTATCAACTTAAGAAGGACAAAACAGTTTTGCTATATGTTATGTGTGTTCAATCTTGTCCGTTGTCACAAAGTTATTGGCGTAAGTATCAACTTAAGAAGGACAAAAACAGTTTTGCTATATATGTTATGTATGTTCCATCTTGTCCGTTATCTCAAAGTTAACGGCTTAAGTAGTAAAGTAAGAAGAAAAACAAAAGTCTCAATGTACATGCTATGTAGGCGCTGGTTTGGCTTTTAATCTTATCGCAGAGTGTTGATCTGCCGTTCCGAAGGTCATCTTAGTTTGTTTTTTTAAATTCTTCTTCTTCTATTAGCCAGTCTGCAGAGCTGTTTTCTCTGCTGCAGTCAATGCCAGACAAACATATTTACAAGTCTTTTTCAGTTTTCCATACTGCTATATAAAGTGTTTTTGTAAAGGTCGGTTGAGGGGGGAGCAAGGTGCGTCTGAGGTCGGTTAGCCCAGGGCACTCAAGCAGGAAGTGGTCCACAGTTTCTTGTGGGCAGGGGCAACGTCTGCAGTTAGTTTTTTTTAAATAAATTCTTCTAAAATTTAGTTTATTAAATTAAAGGCAGGTGGGCATTTGCTAACAGCACGATCTTATACCATGCCGTAACAATGTAAGATAACAAGATTTTTTTTTACCTTGGCATATTAGACATTCATAAGATCATAGAAAAACAATAAGTAAAAGAAATTATATCGGCTCGTGTGTAAGTTTTCTAAAAATAAATCAATATTTGTTAACAAGAATTCTTGTCAGTTCGTAGATTATATTTTATGAACAAATACTTACTTCAAACTTGTTCGTAGTTTTTATTACTAAAATTGTTTTTGTTACTTTGGAAATGTTTATTCTCATAGGTCTTGCAAATATAAATATACTTACTATATATTAAAACTTTCAAATCAAACATATAAAAATCAACACTGTCTACAATATTGCGAATGAATTTGTTTTTGTCATTCATAGGAAAATCAACACATCCGGCGGCTTGGTGGACAATTTACTTCAAAGGTTAGAAAAATACAGCAGTAATCTGGAGAAAATTGTGGATGAAAAAGTGGATGAGCTCAGACAAGAAAAACAGAAATCTGAAGAATTGCTGAAACAAATGTTACCAGCGTAAGCTCCATTCAACAGTAACATGTTTATTCTGGTTATTATAACCCAAGGCTACAATATTACCTTTCTTAAATGTGGCTTACCCCTACTCTGGAGAAATGTTGATATTTATTATGAAATTGAGTGCTTGAGCAGAATAAATTTGAGGCTCTGAATGAATTAGAAATCTTACTTTGGCACACTATTACCAAACGGTTGTCGACCCCTTACTCTATAACTCTATACAACAAAATGTTGAACTGTTTCTGTTCCTAGATCTGTGGCTGACAGGCTGAAGGCTGGCCTTACTGTGGAGCCGGAGTTCTATGATTGTGTGACTATCTACTTCAGCGACATAGTCGGCTTCACTACCATCTGCTCCCAACTGACCCCCGTCCAGATCATAAACTTACTCAACGATGTTTACTCCTGTTTTGACGGGATTATCGGCAATTATGATGTTTACAAGGTGATGATGTTTGTGTGTGTTTGTGTGTCTGACTGTTTTTGTGTACGTGTATTTGTATGTTTATTTCTTATAAGTTTCCAGATCATCCTTCTAAATAGAAGATTATTATGTCCTAGGCCCAAAGCTCTTGCAGGGCAGCGGCAGGATGGGTCGGTGACAGGGCTAGAACCCGGGCCGTTAAGTTGACAATCCGGTGTACTAACCACAGGACCAAAAGGCCTTTAAATAATAACAAACGAAATATAACGATAAAATAAAAAAAAGACAATTGACCAGTCTATGATATAGAATGGTACATCATTGTTTGCGTAGGTAAAAAATAACTTAGTTATTAGTTAGTATTATATGCGTATAAATAATTACGAGGTTAATAAATTGTTTATTTTTCGGTTTTGGCCGAAGGTATTGTTAAACTTTTGGTTTCGGTTTAGGTTTCGGCCGAAAGTCAATTTATAACTTTCGGTATTGTTTCGTTTTCATGCGAAACCAAAAATTTGGTCCAAAACGCTATTAAAAGTGTGACTTTAGTGTCTGCCCTAATTTATTAGTTAAAGCATTGCATGAACGTTTGCAAAAATAATAATTTCTAAATTTTGTAGACCCTAAAAAAGTCCTTAGGCCTGGATGATAATTCGGTCCCTGCACATCTGTAAAAGTAGGTTACCAAATGAAATTTCATGGTATGAAACATGTTTATAATATATTATGATATATCACTGCAGACAAGATAAGATACTTGAAACCTTATCTTTAGAAATAAACTGCCAGTGTAAAGCAAACAACACACAATAAAGTCATAGCTATACACATTTTCATAATTATAAAAAAAAACACATAGATCTAGCTGTGTAAATACATATTTCGATACAGCTTTTCGTGTTATAAATTTAATGTAAACAATTACTAATAATTCATAAATAATTATAAAAAGTAATATTTTAAGTTTTCCTTTAATGACCGAAAAACATATCGAAACATTTCCTCCTTTTTATAAATATCAATTTCGGCATTTCCAGAAACAATGTTTACTCAAGGGAGATAATAAGATATTGTATGTATTTAAACATTATTTCGATACATTTTTATTAACTTTAAATAATTCACCAATTATCTAACAAATAAAAACAAAAATTGTATACAAAGGGAAAAGTTTCTTAAAAAAATATATACAATATTAAAAGCTTATTATACAATACATCAATATCTAAAATTTTAAACACCTTTTAAACTATCTGTTTGTTTTTACTAGGACTTAATAACTTCGTTAATATCAACACGGTTACAATATATAAAACAAATAGTAGGAGTCTTTTTTGAAAGGCCTAAATTTCTTGTAGGCTTCTATTCTAATAAACAATATAACATAAGAAGAAGTAAGAAGCATTGTTAATTGATTTTATTATTAAGTAAATATTAGAAACCAGAAGATTGAGACCTTTATTGAACTTATGCAATTCTTTTTTTTTTTGTTTATATTTCCGCTCACTAAAGGCATTTGGTATAAACATGAATGATTTAAAAATAGTGTCCATGTACAGGAACAAACACGCGTAAGTTCTCTTTCTTCCCGTGTGGCAAACGGACATGGATCGGGTTGCCTGAACAAACCAATAGCTAGACATCATTTAAAATCCTAATTGCAATGCAAGACTACAATAAACAACGGATAAGGGAGGACGCAATAATTTTCTTTTTAGAAGTAGCGTCCTTAACACATAAGATAAGTGAAACCCGGTTTACTATTATAAGAATAGTAAATTATATAGGGTTCATTAATTAACATGATTTACCAGTCTTAATGATTATCTATGCATGGTGACCCTACAAGTTTATAGTGTACCAACACTTCCTGTCCTATTCGTTCATTTACTAACAAAACATGTCTGTGTACTGCGTTACTGGTTGTACTGCGGGTAATGTTTTAAATGATGTTAAGTTACTGGTTCTCCTGATTTGTTCATGCAACCCATTACATGCCCGAATCGTAAGTCGTAACAGTGAACAACATTAAAAAACAAAAACAAACTATATAACACATAGTGGCACAGTTATTGACAAGAAAGTAAGGTCTGGGCATTCTCAAAAACTAAGGAACTAAGAAATGAACACAATTGACAAGCCATAAGTTTCAGTTACCAAGATATCTTTAAATATGTAAGTTTATCTTGCCAACTCAAAAAGAAGATATTGGTGATATCACCACTGAGCTATATATGCACGGAGTGTTCAATCAGTTAAAATAAAGCATAAATATGTCTAGAAAATGCAAACTCATATATAGATAGATAAGGTCACTTATCTATATCAAAGTCCGCATTTTCTCCGACAATTTACCGTAAGTATTTGAGCACTCCAAGTATATATAGCTCAGTGGATATCGCAATCATTCAATCCCAATAAACCTTTCAAAAATGGTCGACTTAATGCTACCTCGACAATTGGAACGCTAAATGCAACATTTGTATTACCAACACAATCATCTCGTAGCTTCAAATCATTTGTTTAAAGTTTTTGTTGTTTTTGTTTGTTGTTACTTTGCAAAGGTTGAAACAATTGGTGACGCCTACATGGTCGTGTCTGGTCTTCCAAAGAGAAATGGCAGCGAGCACGCCTGCGAGATAGCCCGGATGTCTCTTGCCCTGTTGAACAGTGTGTGCAATTTTACTATCAAAGAACTGTCGAAGGAGAAACTCAAGCTGAGAATAGGGCTTAATTCTGGTAAATTAGATTAAATCTATCTGTCTGTCTGCCTATATATTTACGTAAATCTGTCTTTATGTTTATGTATCTATTTATCTGTCTATCTCTCTATTCATCTGTCTATCTAACTATCTATCTTTTCATATATCTATCCACCTAACTATCTATCCATCTATCTATCTATCCATCTATCTGTCCGTCCAAATATATATCTGTTTATCTATCTCTCTGTTCGTTTTTCTATATATCAATCTGTCAATCTATCTATCAGTCTTTCTATCAGTCTATTTATCTATCCATATATCTATCTATTTATCTTTATACCTGTCAATTTATATATCTAATTATCAATCAATCAACCAACCAATCTATCTATATCTATAGCCATATCTGTCTTTCTGTCTTTCTTGTCTATTTATCCATCCAATTACCTAACTATCTTCCCAACTATGTAATCTATACATCAAACTATCTATCTTAATGTCTATCTATCTCTATAGCTCAATCTGTCTGTCTGTCCATCTCTATCACTGTCGCTCTTTATGTCTGTCAAGCTATCTGTTCGATCTGTCTATCTTTCTGACTGCCAGTCTTCCATCTAATGACATGTCCGTTCGTCCATCCACCTATGTTTCCCTCTGTCTATCTCACGCTCTATATTGTATAAGCACAGTGAGTACATATGTCTGCATATACTATCACGTGATTTGACCACATCTACTCTGCTGTAGGTCCGGTGTGTGCGGGTGTTGTTGGTCTCAAGATGCCGAGGTACTGTTTGTTTGGTGACGCCGTCAACACGGCATCGAGGATGGAATCCAACGGCATCGGTGAGAGCTCTAGAAAATTGCCCCCCCCCCCCCCCCCCCGGCATTAGGTAGAGTTAAAGAAATTATTAAAGAAGTTTTTCCCACACACTTTTAAACAACGAAAGGCTTACAAATTCAATAATACATACTTTTTTTCTGTTATTTTTTATTTAGAATTTAAAATTCACATGAGTTCCAGTACAACAAGTATACTAAAGAAGTTTTACAAGTTTGTTATTGAAAGTCGCGGAGAGGTAGAGATAAAGGTCGGTACTGATTTACCCGCAATCTTTTCCATAATTTCAATATAAATGTTATAGCATACTTTTTAAAGATCTACGAAATAATACTTTATAACCTTTAAATAAATCCCAAATATCATGTTTTCAATAGGGCGTTTGCAATCACGTGACAAAAAGCACGTGATTTTTGTTTACTTTGTGTGGTGGTGTACAAGTACAGTGGCCGCTGTATTAATAAAGTTTCATATAGGCTCGAGCTTTTTTTAAATGATGTTTTGTGTTTTAAGTCTTATTAAGATTTAAGCTGTATAATGTCTGTTAAATAAAATAGGCTATTTTATTATTAACTTAGACATAGATCATAGACGATGTGAGCCTATTAGTGACTTGACTAGATAGCTTATTCACCAACACTATCACTTGGCATTGTAGCTGCCCTACTTAGCCATTAGCCTAACCTACGAAACATTAAAAGTGTAGGCCTATAAAGTGAAATTGAAAGTGTAAATAGGTCTAGCCGGCCCTAGCCTAATCACATTAATCAATTAATCTGCAGTACTACTATTTACCTCCTTATTTTTGAGTAGGATAGCCAATATTCACATGTGAATTTGGCATGATAAGAAACTTCACCATATGCCATATTTATTCCTCAAAAGTGGCTCTATTTACAAATGACGTCACTAAAAACGTAAGCTCCGCCCATTGCAAACGCTCTATAATTAGACAAAATGCATGTTATAGACTCACTTTTATAGTTTGTAAAAAAAATAGGATTTTTGTTTTGTTTTTCCATGAAATTTCTTTCGTGTCAACTAAAGATATGCTTTTTGGTGAGTTGTTTAGCAACTGCATGGCGAGAGCCTTGAATGCGTCAATGCATTTTAAAACTGCCAACGATGTTTATCTTTTCTTCTTTTCCAGGGAAAGGGTCTAATGGAAACCTATTGGTTATTAGGTGAAGAGAAATGATAAGGAGATCTTCATGTTTGATGGACGTTTTTATTTCTGCCAATTTACATGTGCAAATCACTCAATGAGACATGAAGCGGCCATGTTGATGAACTTGCGAAACATTACTGAAATGTCCTATAGACTGTGGACAATACATTTCTACATCTTGAGGCAACACCTTGTTACATGCTCACATTATAGTTGGTCAATCACACTTCTATGATATAGCCTTACAAGTGATGTAGCCTATGCTTCAATTTACATTAATACTATAAGAACAGTTTGCCAAGTAGTTGAGCGTTGATTGAAAAAGAGCTATCAATATAAACAGACAGAACTATTTTTTTTATTGCTCCCCATCCCTACCCACCTCCTTCTCCCAATTACTCTCTTAAATTTCAATTACATGTCTATGAATCGGGGGAAGCAGAAGCAAATAGTGTATAGGCCTAAATAAACAGCCAAAGTATTAAACTAAATGTACTGCATTTAGAGCTGGGCAGTAGTCAGCGCTAGTGATATGCGATAACAAAAATATACTAAACAATATACATTTTTAAAAAGCTACATAACACATGCATATGTAATTTACTGTAGACCTGAACTGTGTGTAAAAAAAGGGGGGGGGGGGTGCGAACGGAGGTCTTAAACTATTTATACGCTTAGAGCCACCTATGCAGATCAGTTTTCACATCGTCTATTCATCGAAGCCTGCGAGCCTTTTGCGGTTTCGAATCACCTCATCCCTGATCATTTATATCAAAATGTCATGTCCAGTACAACCAAATAGCCAACAACAAGAATAAGGAACCCAATAAAAATTCCATAAATATTTAGATGATAAATATGTACAACAAAATAAACATGCTGTTCTGTTGCATTTCTACTATTCTGTAACTGTAACTGTTAACATATTTTACATATTTAATTAATATATATATATATATATATATATATATAGTTTCATTACGTTAAGCAACATAGCTCAATTACTTATGTTATGCCATGAATTCCATGCTATGATTTATTCATTGTTTGTCTATGATGGTGAGAACCAAAAATATAACAGAACAAGTTAAACAAATGCATTAGTTGAATTATGTGTAATAACGATGAATTATGTGTAATAACGATGAATTATGTGTAATAACGATGAATTATGTGTAATAACGATGAATTATGTGTAATAACGATGAATTATGTGTAATAACGATGAATTATGTGTAATAACGATGAATTATGTGTAATAACGATGAATTATGTGTAATAACGATGAATTATGTGTAATAACGACAACTTTTATTTATATATTTATTTGTGTACAAAACATTTTTTTGCAGAACCAAACACAATATAAAAGTCAATATAATTATAGATTTGGACCGTGAACAAAGTCACGTGTTAAAGCAACTCGAACTAATTGATAGCCATGCAAACAATGACTAAGACATATATAGGCCTAATACAAACGGCATGATGGGATTTGGAGGCAATTCAAAGACACGGGCGTATGCTAAAATTGAAACCAATGCCAAGAAGCTATTGAAACAAATTAGTTAAAAATTAATTACAAAACCGAATATTGTAAAAAACAAAAAAGTAGGAAATGAGAATGGACAGAGACATTAATGAAATATGATACCAGAAACAAACACAATTTGTTATGAAACAAGATAAATAAAACAGTGATGAATGAAACTATATAAATGGGATGATGGACAAGGTATCATTTCAAAATATATTGTTATTACGATCATGATTCCGAGTTATGTTTTTTATATCTATAAGGAAAATGATGAGCCAAAATGAGCTAACTTAGTATGAGCTACTGGAGTCAGTGAAAGAATGTCACCTTTTGCAGCTAAAAATTGGGCTTTTAAAATGTTACTCAATGACTTGAAATAAATTTAACAAATTAATTTTAGTCAGGTCTCTAGGTAGACAACCTTAAAAATGCAATATAGTCTGCGGGTTGAAAAAAAAATGAAAAAGATCATCTCGGTCATGCCATATGGTTGACCCCCAAAGAAATGTAATGTATGTCAGGCCATCAGTTAGACCCGATGAAAAAGTAATTCATTCACTTAGAAGTACTTGTAGTATAACTAAAAACTGTGAAAACGGCAATAATTTACTGTAAATTAAGATCAACACAAACAAGATTAAAAAAAAAACACACTATGAGAAAACATTGTCCAGCTTGGCACAAATGTCCGATTCTGTTTCTGCAACTGTCTCCATCCTGGACGATACAAAATATAATAGTGAGCTTGAACAACCATAAAACAAAACAATAAAAAGAAAACTAGGCATTAAATAAAATCTATAAAGTAATTTATGTTTTAAATTAGTGAAACTACGATCGGTCATAGACAAATAGGTGTGTGAAAGGAAAATCTACTCTAATATGTATACTATTTTTCTCATAAAAATAAACAAAACAACCTAAATTTGTTTTGACCAAGATAGGAATCGTACGTTTGAAATTATATTAGTGAAAGTGGCTTTTGGAAGTAAAGTTCGTAAGGGCTACTTAGTGGCGATAACACATTTTCATGGCAACAGCACAATGCACGGCAACCTTTACATTTCCAAATATTATCAGGTAGTCATCAGAGCTCTTAAACAAGTAGACTCCTGGACATCCTTCTTTCGCAGGGAGACACCTGGAATCGACTCCAATTTCCGCCCCCCCCCCCTTCCACTACTGGGAGATCTCTCCCTTACAGCTGGGTTTATGATGCGCAGGCAGTGCATAAATGCCCGGCAAGGGCTGAGAACGTCATCATAGCGCCAACGTCTGTCGGAGATTCTCCAGGGGGGTATTCTAGCCAGTCCAAGCACGGGCGGCGTTTCTGGACCAACGCGCCTCCGATTGGCTTTGCGGGAAGCAGTGAGTAAACCTATAACAAATCACCGTGCCTGCATACTACGTGACAACCCCAGCAGTGTCATACTACGTGACAACCCCAGCAGTGTCATACTACGTGACAACCCCAGCAGTGTAATCAAATGCAATACAAACCATTTTCTTGTCTCGGTGATAAGGAACGTCTGGGCCTCGGGGAAATTGCACTGCTTCGTCATCTCCAGTAGAATCAGCGTATAGTGGATGATTTCATCTTTCTTCTGGCGGCTCTTGATCAGAACCTGACCATTATTAAATGTAACAAATATTGAGTTATAATTTAAAGCATCTATAAATAACGTCAATCAGGGGAGGGAATGACTTCAAGTGAAAGAATTATTGTATAATATTTAGTAAGCTAGAATAGAGGATAAAATGGAAATGAAACTCCTCTTTGTTATTATCATTCTAAAACTTTCTGGCAAGCGACCCGGATGTAGTTGCATGTTTTTCTTTTGTAAACCAAATCCAGGTCCAGAGACAACTTTATCCCCGTGATTTTAAGCCCCCCCCCCCCCTACCCCCGTTTCCCATAGAGGAAAAAAATGTGTTTTCATTATAAATTAACAAACTAATTCAAACTAATCCTCATTTTAAATAGGCACATATTTAAATCACACACTTTCAGGATGATTAGAAATATAATATGTTCAAGTATGTCAGAAATGTCCGAATGTAATTCTCCAATTACCAAGGGCGCGCCTGTTAGCAAGAAGTAGCAATTTTAAATCAAGGTAAAAATACTTATAAAAAAAACAAAATGGCCGCCACCTCCATGGCGATCTTTTTTTTTCCTTTGTATAATTTTAGTCACTAGTACTATATATGATCCAAATATTATACATATTGAATAAAAAAAATCCCTTTCTACTCTTTTCCCTGACCTTAAAGCATATGAGAAAGCCGGTTTAAGGCACGGTGGTCCGGCGAGAGCGCGTTCGACTGGCGATCCGAACGTTCTGAATTCGAATCCTGGTGCAGGTTAGGCTTTTTCTCACGGGACTTGAGGGTGTCCCTGAGTCTACCCAGCACCGATGGGTACCTGATATTAGCTGGGGAACGTTAGGGCGGCTGAGCAATGTGCTGGCCACACATCCCCTAGTATACCGTAGCTAAAGAAACTGGTGACCGCTGCTTCAAAATTCCTATGATCAGTTTGGTCCGAAGGGTACCTTACTAAGGTGGAAACCGGTTAGCATTTCTCTACAAGCTAGCTTTGTCGTATGATAGTATAATATCTTTCTTACAAATAGGATATTAGAGGTGACTGGATCTTTAGCGCATATTATTATCTTGCTGACCCACAATTTCACCTAGAGCAGCGATACAATATTCCAAGGATCGGCATTCTACGCAACGCGTGCCAGACTTGGCACGCCGAGGTATTTTCAATGGCACGCGGAAGAGGCCCAAAAAGTCTAATCAAGTATCTTGTACAAGAAATTTAGGACCACAGCAGGATGACCTTTAGGTTGTTGGCACGCTTAATAAATTATAAATTCTTCTTTGGCACACTATTATCAAAAAGTTGCCCACCTCTG
Organism: Anisus vortex; assembly: GCA_949126835.1. Classification (NCBI taxonomy): domain Eukaryota; kingdom Metazoa; phylum Mollusca; class Gastropoda; family Planorbidae; genus Anisus; species Anisus vortex. Next base: position 4,366,184 of record OX421493.1, on the reverse strand, counting down.
CAATATTCACTTGGCCATGTTACAAAAATGAGATTCCTTGATGCTTTGCGGTTTTTAATTAATTCATTCTCCCACCCCTGTCCTAATCTAGATGCATAGGCCCTACCCGTAGATTGTATCGGTAGAGGGGCATCACTGGAAATGGAGATAGAGGGTGGGTGGGGAGGGGGTCTGGCTCCATACGTTGGGCCATTTAGTTTATTCACTAGCTGTTTGAGGTTCATAGATAGGCGTGAGATGTTACGTCAATGTTTAAAATATCTAAAGGTAATATCAAAACATAAATATTATCTTGACTTTAAACTTAACGCCACAAACTTTCATTATAAACAATCATAACAAAGATATATTTTTTTCAAGTCATTAATCTAATGATTACCCTGAAAGGAAAGTAAACTGGATCCTTGATGTTTTCTTCCTCCTGGATGGCATGGATTACATTGTCCTCCACGTCCATGGCGGCGCCAATCTTATAGATCTGGCTGGGTTCCAGCAGGACAGCGAGTCTCAGTAGGAATATATCCGACACTGGCTTCAGGATCTGCGTGTCTGGAAGACGATAGAGTTATAGAGTTGATCTGAAGAAAAGTATCAATGTTCATGACACAAAATGTACAAGCCTCTGTATACCATGATATAGGATGTTTGCGTGTGAAGACTGGAAATCGGCGAACAGCGCAGATGAATCACTAGACGGTCAACGGGCTAAAACGTGATTCAGATCAAAGCAAGGCGGAGCGCAAAGAGCATGGCATGACACGCAGAATGCCCTGGGGAACCACTACATCTAGTCCTCACTCCAGTGTCGTGCTACTTGACGAATTGGGGCCTAGGCGAGAGAGAGAGAGCGGGTGAGGCTGACGCTGGGCAACTCTCTCTCTCTCTTACTTCAATAAAAATTAAGAGTGCAAGCCATCATTACCATCCTCTGATCATATGCTCTATCAACATCAACAGCTGGGGAAAGCCTCCCCACTTATCTCGCCTCATGGCGTAGCTGAATCAAGACCGGAGAGGTGGCCTACGAAAATAAGCGATGCAGCTCTAAAACGACACCTCATAAGTCAGTAGCTCCGCCCCCCTCCTACCTTTTCCGGGTGAGTAAGCAGCACACAGACGGCCCTAGTAAGGAAGACATTTCCGGGATCGGATCGGTCTTGTCAGCCATTGTTGGACCCACTTCCAGAGAAAGTGCTGACATATTTACATAGGATGGTCCTCATTGACCCACGCTAGATTTCGCTTTTGTTCAGAAGCCAGATCAGACTATTTCCAATTAGCTCGTCTATTAAACATTAAGTTGGAAAGTTGTCTCTTGTGAGACAGTTCCTTGACAAGACACAAAAGAGTCTCTTCACTATACCTATGAGACGCATCAGGCTGTTCCTTGTGATCTTTGTGTTCAGCACCCAGTGGAAGAGGAGCTTCAGGTAACGAGGTTCCTTTTTAGCCGCAAGGAGAGAGCCTTTACTGAACACATTAAAATATAGCAGGTATTAAGCGTAATAAAATGTATTAAAAACAGTAAATTATAAGAGACATGCAGCATAGTAAACTGTAATAATAGTATTTAGCACAAGCCAAAGCATTGCAATTATCGAGAATGATCAAATTATATACTTTATTTGACTGTTCAAGTTTATTCACATCAAACTGTAATCATTTACATAAGCTGCAGGCTTAGCCTTACGCTTGACACATTCATGTTAATATAATCGGCGAACTAGGTCTATTTTTCTACGATTTCAATAGTTTCTAATTAAACTCAGGTTCTACTTCTGAGTTACGTTGTGCTTTATATATAATTACAACAAAGCAGAAAAAACCTGTAACTTAACATTATTTAAAACACTAATAAAGATGCAAGACTAGACACGGACCACGGATGAGTGTAGGACGCAATAATTTACTTCATAGAACGAGAATCTGTAATGCATCAGATGAGATCTCCTTGATAAATTTAAAGGTTACGTGAGGTTATGAGTTCTGATATGAGAGTTTTTTTTAGTTTATACTGTCCAAGCTGTCCTTCACCGCTAGGTGGAGTTTGTTACCCTGTGCCATTCAGGGCCAAGAGCCAATTGAATCGTGTCTGTAACGAGGCCCTACTTACTATTCCCTAATGGTGATGAGAAGAGTTTCAATTGTGCCTTGGAGCTCCATTATATCCAGCACTGAAATCAGCTTCAAGATGCCCCGATCTGGCGCGTTCAGGTTGTCATCGAACCATTTCTTAATCAGCTGAAAGAAGATGCCAATGATTAAAACGAACCAGTTTTATATTTATATATAGATCTTTACCTTTATACATAAAATGCTGTGTGTGTGTTTAACCAATCAAATCGGTTTATTTAAGGACACGTGAACTTATTGCCTCATATTTCACCTTTGCAATTTAACTTAGCACATGTGTCCTTGCTAGCTGTGTGGATAACGTATCGTACTGCCATGCGGTCGATCCGAGTTTAATTCTCCAGTTAGTCTATACCTTTTTATTCTATTTTTTTTTCTATTTCAATTAAAAAATAAAGATTGTAAATCCACAGGCAACACCGGGCAATTTAGCTTTTTGTTAAATAAAAAGAATTGTTTTTGTTTAACCCGATAACAATATTTATTTTAAATTACTTTACTTAAATGTCTTCAGTAAAAAAAAATATTTAAATTATTAGATCTATAGCTTAATGTTCATCGTAGTTTAAATTTTTTATCTGTAGCTTATACAGGCATGTTTTACTTTCCCCCGGGCAGTGCCGGGAAATTTGGCTTGTATATATATAATCTAGGCAATAACAAATATCATGAGAATTATTAGTTACTAAGACACAACAGTCCAGCTTGGTGGAGAAGAAATATTATTGAACACGAACAAATTTAATTTACGTATTTTGGGAAGTATGATGAAGAACGATGGAGAAACTGATTAGGTCATAGAAAGCTGCCATCAACAAGGCAAGTGTGCTCGTTTGACACACTTCGGCCCATATGGAACTTTAGCGCGCCGCTGTCCCTAAAGAACAAGATAAGACTCTTGAAAACTTAGGTTAAATGCGTTTTGCTGTATGGCTCTGAACTAGATGAATGACTAGATGAAATACTAGTAAGCTACTGGACATTTAGAAATAGATGTCGCAGATACAGAGTAAAAAAGAAAAGAGAGAAGGCCGCAGAAGGTATTAAGTGACCAGCTGTGGGATCTATCCAGGCAAAAGATAATCGGAATGGAGAATGGAAGACGAAAGCGGGGGATGGATAGTGGACACATTGAGAAGACCAGAGGCGATGTGGCCAGACAGGCACTACAATGGATTCCCCAGGTGAAGAGACAAGTGGGCAGACCTAAGCGTACTTGGAGAAGTGTCGGTTGCAAGCTAGGTTGCTGGCCTATAATGGCCGGTCTGAGGGGAGCCGCCCAAGATAGAAACCGATGGAGAGGTGTAATTACAGTCCTTTTTCCCGAATGGGAACTCAGGAATCAAGTCAAGCCTCTATAGGCTCCTTCCGGTTGTGCATGAATGGTCGCTAGAGAAAAGATATCAAAGTGAATCCAAATAGTGTGTTGCGTGAATCATAGTATTTTTGAAGCTGTCTAGAATATTCTAGATCTTGGGAGATTACCCAAAAGAGCCTGGAGACTCTGAAAAGGACTCTAGCTATTTTGGACATTACACTTAAGAAATGCCTTAACTTTTATTTATATGACTTTATTTCTGGTTAATGTGATTTATTTATGTTTGACAAAATAAGTGACAATGGTGTGGTGTTGTGAGCTATTGTATTTAGGGCATTGTATTTATAATCCGTATTTAATTTCTATAATTTGTTTTGTAATCCTTTATCCCTAAATCTATGTGTGTGACGTTTTCGATAGTTACGGAAGTGCGTAATTCTTGTGTTGTTGTTTTTTTGCGGAGTGAATGGCGTGTTTTGGTAGCGGACTTATATTATACTGGTCTCGACAATGAACCTTGATATAAAATAAGAAATAATAGAGATTGGAGTTAAGAAGTGTGTCTTGATTTATTTAAGTATTTATATTTTGAACCGCTCTGATACAAAACCGCTGATAGTAATATTCCAACAGTATGGGACTTTTGGCTTTGATTGTTGACACTTACATTAGTCATTATTACGGACCACTTGGTTTTTCCTTTCTCTGTTTCAATTTCTTTCTCCGGATATCCCAACAGGATAATGGCCCTCCACCACTTGTGTTTGAAGGCCTTCTCCTTCTTTAGGACCCTGATCAACTGACCCAAAACAAGATCTGTGGAATAATGCAAGAGTCTTCTCTATATAAGCAATCGTGCTTTCTAGAACAGAATAATATTACAAAAAATATTTCCCGAATATCAGAATTGAATTAATGTTACCATGGGTTTCAGAAGTCTGAAACAGCAGCGTTATTCTCACAATTTTCACTCAAATTATTATTATGAAGCAATGCTTTGGAAAACGTTCAGAAAAATAATTGACATCAATAATGGCGTAACTATGTTCAGGGGTGGACCAAGGTTCTGTCCGGGCGCCATCCACTTCACAGCACGCCCAAGGCGTAGCGTTCGTGTAACACAGGTTACGGTCTCCACAGCCCAGCTTAAAATCAAACTGAGGAAATCCCCTCGGATCATTATCGAGTTGGCTCGCCCGTATACATACAATGTCGCCCGTTATCACAAATCCCATACTATAGGTATGGGCATCCAGGCACCAGGGCGGGTTTTGAGACGGGACTGCTGCGCTCATTATTCCTCCCCAACGAGGCTAGGGGCCTCTCTCGGCGGTGCAATGAACCTCGGACGTGCAGCAGGGGCTGTTCCCCACGCGTTCGCGCACGCTGGTGTATTCTTAATGTGAACGCATCGGCGGCTTACACACTTCGCCATTACATGAGGCCCATGGGTACAGAATTGAATAAGCTAACCAGACTTTTCCAAAGACGGGGAGGGAAGTCTTACCGTCGGACTTGCGAAGTTCCACGTGCCGCTGATGCCACAGATCCTGTCCGTTCAGGAAGATGTTCAGAGAGCTGATGTCGATTCCGTTGGTCCTGCCACCTGGCGGGTACTCCATGATGTCCAGTCGGCAGTCTGGATCATTGTCCTGCTTCGCGTCATCCTTCTTTTTGGGCCCCTTCTTGGCCCCGGGCCCCCCTTTGATCTGTATAAATGTTTTGTGTTGAGATCGCGTATTATTTCAATATGATTATTTGAAGCGAACTCTTGGTTAGAAATTCAATGACAAGGTTAACTCATTGATGTTGCAATATGTGTATAGCATGTTAACCTTAAGCTCTAAAAATAGAGCAAGCGTCCATCTTATTATAGTTTTTACTGAAAGCAAAATAGGTGGAGCTTAAAGGAAAACAGCTGGAGCTTAAAGTAAATTAGCTGCAGTTAAAAGTTTTTTTATGGATTGGGGGGGGGGGATTAATAACCGTACATGAAAACTTCCATAGATATATCTGCACTTAATATTTAAACAGAGATTTAAACCAAAAAACATTTCTATGGGAAGAAAGCAGCTCACATCATCTTCTCTGTTTGCCCTCCTGACCACGTATTCCAGACAGCTGACGGTACTCAAGTAGTAGAACATGGATCTCGTGTTTACAATACCTGCGAAACCAGAACAATAAACAACAAGATCATTTGGCATGTTTAGCACACAGAGTCACAAAACAAATCAGTGAGGTATATTTTACTGCTTCCCTTTGTCAATACGTTTACTTGGTCAGTAAAATGCACAGCAAACGTTACAGTACTTAACTGATGTTAATCACTTGAAAAAATGCGCACATACCATCCAGAACCAATTGATGGGGTGGGGGGGGGGGGGAAGGGAGTTGGAAAACCGGACATCTTTTTGACTAGATTTCAACCTGTGACCCTCTAAGACAAGACCCAGATTGACGTACAAAAGGTTCCAAGTTCACAAAGGCCAAGATTATCTTTCTCTGGTCATGAGAGTCCGCCTGACTCTACACAGATATGATGAGTATCTGACATTAGTTGGAGAAACGTAAAGGCAGCATAGTCCCCTTGTATGCCGTATCGCCTCAGAAATTTAGTAGACATTACTTTACTTTCCCCATTGACCCTGGTTGTCTGAAATTGGAATTTTAAAATTTTACTTTACATACAACGTTCAACGGCCTGGCTATTTTATCACGACAGCTTATGAAATCTATCTTAGGCCTACAGTCTCTCATCTGGCGTGGATGTTGCTGAAATCTACCTTAGGCCTACAGTCTCTTACCTGGCGTGGATGTTGTTGAAATCTACCTTAGGCCTACAGTCTCTCACCTGGCGTGGATGTTGCTGAAATATACCTTAGGCCTACAGTCTCTCACCTGACGTGGATGTTGCTTAAATATACCTTAGGCCTACAGTCTCTCACCTGGCGTGGATGTTGCTGAAATCTACATTAGGCCTTCAGTCTCTTACCTGGCCTGGATGTTGCTGAAATCTACCTTAGTCCTAAATTCTCTTACCTGGCGTGGAGGTTGCTGGGCTGTCGATGATCATCGATCCGTCCAGGAGGAAAGTGAACAGTCGGCCAGATTTGGCTGCAAACGTTGGCGTTTGGGCGATCATGCGATAACCTTCACCCCACCAGTGTTCCGCCCTCACATAAAGCTCGGATGACTTAATATATACATAGAGAAAGAGGAAGAAAATATACATTGTTAAACTCATTTTTTTCCCAATGTAATATAGTTCTATGTTTTGTTGTTTATAAGTCTACAGACTACTATATTCTAGAAAGAAGATTATTACGCCCAAGGCCTAAAACTCCTGCAGGGCGGCAGGGATCGGTCGGATACAGGGCTTAAACTATTAGCGTTTTTTTGTTTTTTTTTTACATCAAATACCTTGTTATGCTATTTTTTTTGCAAAAAATACTAAAGCTTATTGTATTTGAATTATTTTTTTACATTTGTAATCACAACTTTCTCTACCGAACAAATAAATGTTGGTCTTAAGTATTTGCTGGCTTTGCTTGATATTCTCACATTTAAAAAGTAATTCTATCGGATCAAACTGAGGTTTGTGCCCTGGAAAGAGCGTTTAACAGTTTACTTTGGCCATGGCACACTGAGGAATTGTGTGTCGAGAACTATGCCCAGCCGCCTTTACTTTGTCTCAACTTAATGTCAGTTGCCCATGTAAGCTGATGACACCTGCCGAACTCGTGGAAAAATCCAGGTCTTCATAAGGATTTCCGCGAAATGAAAGAGTTCTTAGTGACATGTTGTAAGAGACGAACGGGTGGTAAAGCAAACATTGCAAACATTGCATGATCATTGTACTCAACTCCAGCCCCAAAAGAAACTGTCACAAGCAAGAGAATAATTAAGATTTAAAAAATAATAGTGTGCCTTTTTCCATTGACAAGTTCAGGAATTTCATTTTGTGATATTACTGTGACAATTTCAGGAATGTCATTGTGTCATATTACTTTGACAAGTTCAAGAATATCATTGTGAAATATTACTTTGACAAGTTCATGAATGTCATTGTGTCATATTACTTTGACAAGTTCAAGAATATCATTGTGAAATATTACTTTGACAAGTTCAAGAATATCATTGTGAAATATTACTTTGACAAGTTCAAGAATATCATTGTGAAATATTACTTTGACAAGTTCATGAATGTCATTGTGTCATATTACTTTGACAAGTTCATGAATGTCATTGTGAAATATTACTTTGACAAGTTCATGAATGTCATTGTGAAATATTACTTTGACAAGTTCATGAATGTCATTGTGTCATATTACTATGACAAAGTTCAAGAATAGCATTGTGTCATATTACTTTGACAAGTTCATGAATGTCATTGTGTCATATTACTTTGACAAGTTCATGAATGTCATTGTGTCATATTACTTTGACAAGTTCATGAATGTCATTGTGTCATATTACTATGACAAAGTTCAAGAATAGCATTGTGTCATATTACTTTGACAAGTTCATGAATGTCATTGTGAAATATTACTTTGACAAGTTCATGAATGTCATTGTGTCATATTACTTTGACAAGTTCATGAATGTCATTGTGTCATATTACTTTGACAAGTTCATGAATGTCATTGTGAAATATTACTTTGACAAGTTCATGAATGTCATTGTGTCATATTACTTTGACAAGTTCATGAATGTCATTGTGTCATATTACTTTGACAAGTTCATGAATGTCATTGTGAAATATTACTTTGACAAGTTCATGAATGTCATTGTGTCATATTACTTTGACAAGTTCATGAATGTCATTGTGTCATATTACTTTGACAAGTTCATGAATGTCATTGTGTCATATTACTATGACAAAGTTCAAGAATAGCATTGTGTCATATTACTTTGACAAGTTCATGAATGTCATTGTGAAATATTACTTTGACAAGTTCATGAATGTCATTGTGTCATATTACTTTGACAAGTTCATGAATGTCATTGTGTCATATTACTTTGACAAGTTCATGAATATCATTGTGTCATATTACTATGACAAAGTTCAAGAATAGCATTGTGTCATATTACTTTGACAAGTTCAAGAATGTCATTGTGTTATATTACCTTGACTAGTTCGATAGCAAGGTCGAAGACATTCTCTCTACAGCGTGCGAACACACTGCCAACACACTCGCAATGATTTCTGGGAAGACAAATTGAAAACTTTGCAAGAAATTAGGAAACATTTAAATACTAAAAAATAGGCATAAAACGAAAAGTCCCCCATCTCTTAATAACAATGTATGTTAGATTTACCTACTTAAAACTATTATAATAGAATGTTCAGAAAGTTTTATTGTAGAACTTGTGTGTGTCTTGAAATTGACCGAGTGTATCTTATTTTCTTAAAATAACTTTTTTTTCTCTCGACAATTTCGAATCAGGGCTACGTATATAATAAATCAATAAAAACAATAACCAAACCGTCTTACTACCTGAAGCGCCATAGGTAAGCGACTTCCGTCAGCAAGAACGATAAGTCTGATTCGCTGATATTCGTTTCTGATATAGGTGGGCCGTACTTGAAATCTTCCAGAGTTAAGGAACCTGCAAAGGCATTTGTTTACGCAAAACCTAAGTTAAACAAGACGGTGAAAGAGTCCAAGTGTTTCAGCTTCTGTTTTATCTTCCCACCGACACACACATGTGTCGAGATGATACAACACAACTGACGGCCACAACAATGGAAGAACGTCTTAAGTCACATTTCTTTTGGAAAATATGGAGTTATTACCCTTTGTACATAGATATGTCCCAATATCTATCACCAGTAAAAGTAATATGAAGCTTAAAGCAGGGGTCTGCAACCTACGATACTCCTGTCAGACTTGGCACGCAAAAAGATTTTCAATGGCATGCGGAATACCCCTCAAATAAGTCAATTCAAGTCTCTTCTACAAGAAAAGAGCACGATGACTTTAAGGCTGTTGGCACGCTGAATGAATTAGAAATCCTACTTTGGCACACTATTATCAGAAGCTTTCCGACCCCTGGCTTAAAACATTGTAAGTACAGAGATATTGATGGTTTTTAACAAGCTGGACAGTGAGAGAACGCAGTGAGTCCATTTTTTTAAAAATGTTTCCAATAATAAAACGATGTAAGTCCAAAAATCATATACCGGTAACTATAGATCTAGTTTATAGTCAACCCCTCTGTTCACTCCCTCAAAAAAGAAACCGAGTTGTTTTGCGACTTAAGTCATCGCGGTTTATTGAGAGCATATGTCGATAAAGATGGACACTGTGCCACCAATACCACTGTTTAAGAGGGGCGTCTATTATACCAATAAACATTTGGAAATATTTAAAATGTCATCTTAAAGCTGTAGCGAATCCATGTCAATGAAGCAATCGGCACTGATCTATATAAATTGAGAACCCAAAACGGTAAAGATTCACGAAGTCGTCAACTGGAATATTCCTCACAAGGAAGGTGTAAGGAGCTTCTGGTTGGAATTGCTTTCTTAACAACAACAAACAAATTAAAATAAGAATTTTTTTTTTTACAAAAATGCACCGATTCGGAACTGTTTCCTAGTTCGACAGATGACAAGCAGTAAAGAACGCAGCACAATAACGTATGCTCGCGTCCTAACTATATAACGCGAACTAAGTTAAAAGAAATCGAGAGATTGCACTTATTCTTCCAATAAAAAAAGGCCCGGCGCACTTCAGATAATATATACACAGGACAATGCTCCCTGCATTCACATCGTATTAGCTCTGGTGGTTCTATCGAGTTTTGTCTCATTATCCCTAAAGACTTTAAACAGTATTTAAAGAGAAAACGCTTTTCAGGAACTCCACCCATCAGGGTAAATATAGCAAGACCCTTCAAAACACACGACAACAAATATCCACTCAAATCGGAGACCCCCCAAAAAGCCACCGGTGTCACGTCTGGAAAGGCGTAGCTACTACGTGAACATTACACCGAGGTCACACATCATTCAGCCTACCATCATCCCTCATCTGCACCAGAGAAAACAACCTCTCCCTCTTGAAAATGATGTTCTCCTCGCTCTCGGCCTCCTCCGGGGAGAGCGCCCGCTCCTCGCCGTCCCCTAGCTCCTCTGCTGCGGCCTCCACTACGAGCACCTCGGCGGCCTCCTCTCTGCCCAGCCCAGACTTGGACTCCAGAATGGACGACAGCGGCAGCTTGGGCTTAGGCGGCTTCAGCTCTTTCATGCCGGCCAGCTTGTAGTAGCTGCTCTGCTCATCTGGAAGTCCCTGAAATGATATTACAATCATGTAGCACATCCATAATGACTATAAGCTTTTCGTGCAAATGATGTGAAGATTACGCTTCTACTTCCGACAGGAGGCGGAAATTGAATTGCGTTGCCCATAACTAAGGGGAACTGTCCAAACAGATGTGGTATATATATACAATATTTTTATTACAAATTTACTTCAGCTCATTATTATACGGTGAAGACCAATATTTAGTTTGTTAATTATGTGCAATATTTGCATGAACCAAATGAATTATCTTTCTTGCTCTCTTAAAACGAAAATACCTTGTGGCCATATCCTAGAGCAGAGGTCGACAACCTTTTCATAACAGAATGTCAAAGAGGGATTTCTAATTTCTACTGCGTGCCAGCAGACTAAAAATCATCCTGCTTTAGTCCTCACTTGAATAGCCGTTTTGGGAGTCATCCGCGTGCAATCGAAAAGTGCTCTGCGTGGCGACTATGGTACGCGTGCCGTAGGTTGACGATCCCTGTCCTAGAGTGCATTCTACTTAATTTAAACTAAATCAAGTCCCAGAGCAAACATTACGTACAATAAACCCTGTCCTAAAGCAAATATTACTTACATTAAACTTTGTCCTAAAGCAAATACTACTTACACTAAACCCTGTCCTAGAGCAAATATTACCGTCACTAATCTCTGTCCTAGAGCGAATAATACCTTCACTAATCTCCGTCCTAAAGCAAAAAATACCTTCACTAATCTCTGTCCTAGAGCAAATAATACCTTCACTAATCTCTGTCCTAGAGCGAATAATACCTTCACTAATCTCTGTCCTAGAGCAAATAATACCTTCACTAATCTCTGTCCTAGAGCAAATAATACCTTCACTAATCTCTGTCCTAGAGTAAATAATACCTTCACTAATCTCTGTCCTAGAGCAAATAATACCTTCACTAATCTCTGTCCAAGAGTAAATAATACCTTCACTAATCTCTGTCCTAGAGCAAATAATACCTTCATTAATATATGTCCTAGAGCAAATAATACCTTCACTAATTTCTGCCCTAGAGTAAATAATACCTTCACTAATATATGTCCTAGAGTAAATAATACCTTTACTCATCTCTGTTCTAGAGCAAATAATACCTTCACTAATCTCTGTCGTAGAGCAAATAATACCTTCACTAATTTCTGCCCTAGAGTAAATAATACCTTTACTCATCTCTGTTCTAGAGCAAATAATACCTTTACTAATCTCTCTCCTAGAGCAAATAATACCTTCACTAATATCTGTCCTAGAGCAAATAATACCTTCACTAATCTCTGTCCTAGAGTAAATAATACCTTCACTAATCTCTGTCTTAGAGTAAAATCTCCGTCCTAGAGTAAATAATACCTTCACTAATCTCTGTTCTAGAGCAAATAATACCTTCACTAATCTCTGTCCTAGAGTAAATAATACCTTCACTAATCTCTGTCCTAGAGCAAATAATACCTTTACTAATATCTGCTTTAGAGTAAATAATACCTTTACTAATTTCTGTCTTAGAGTATATAATACCTTCACTAATCTCTGTCCAAGAGCAAATAATACCTTCACTAATCTCTGTCCTAGAGCAAATAATACCTTCACTAATCTCTGTCCTAGAGCAAATAATACCTTCACTAATCTCTGTCCTAGAGCAAATAATACCTTCACTAATCTCTGTCCTAGAGTAAAATCTCTGTCCTAAGGTAAATAATACCTTCACTAATCTCTGTCCTAGAGCAAAAAATACATTCACTAATCTCTGTCCTAGAGTAAATAATACCTTCACTAATCTCTGTCCTAGAGTAAAATCTCTGTCCTAGAGTAAATAATACCTTCACTAATCTCTGTCCTAGAGCAAAAAATACCTTCACTAATCTCTGTCCTAGAGTAAATATACCTTCACTAATCTCTGTCTTAGAGTAAATAATACCTTCATTAATATCTGTCCTAGAGCAAATAATACCTTCACTAATCTCTGTTCTAGAGCAAATAATACCTTCACTAATCTCTGTCCTAGAGTAAATAATACCGTCACTAAACTCTGTCCTAGAGCAAATAATACCTTCACTAATCTCTGTCTTAGAGAAAATAATACCTTCACTAATCTCTGTCTTAGAGTAAATAATACCTTCACTAATCTCTGTCCTAGAGCAAATAACACCTTCAATAATCTCTGTCCTAGAGGAAATAATACCTTCACTAATCTCTGTCCTAGAGTAAATAATACCTTCACTAAACTCTGTCCTAGAGCAAATAATACCTTCACTAATCTCTGTCCTAGAGCAAATAATACCTTCACAAATCTCTGTCCTAGAGCAAATAATACCTTCACTAATCTCTGTCCTAGAGCAAATAATACCTTCACTAATCTCTGTCCAAGGGGGTATTCCACTTACACTAACGATAGTTCGCTGCTCTGGTGCCAATCTTTCCTCGTCGTCCTCTTGGTAGCTTTCCGACTTCCGGTATCCGCCGCCTTCATTGAAGAGGGTGGTGTTTTGGCGGCTCCTTCCTTCCGGGACCGAGCTCTCGGCGCGGTTGTTGCTCGCGTCGCTCTCGTTCAGCGCCTCCTTCACCTTGGTGGCGCTGGGTCGCCCGGACTGTTGGTTCTCGTTGGGTTTTGAAGACTTTCGTCTTAAGGAGCTGAAGTTAATAGGGAGGTTGACACAGGTATATTTTTACGCAAGCGTCTCCCATTGTCAAATGCGTTCTCGCGGGACACAAAAGTGATATAAACGGGACGCAAGTCAGATTCTCATGACCTACTACGAAGGAAAGACCTACAACAGTGTTGTAACTGTACAATATTGTACAATATTGTGATGTTGTTTGAGCCCGATTTTAACCACAGCCCCCGGTCTGGAAGTCGCAAGTATAAAAAAAATATGTGTGAAAATTCATACATTTCGTATGCAACTCATAGTATAATTTGAGCGATATAAATAATACGGTATTGGGTCACGAAAAAGAAGCTTAAAAATGAAACGAATTGTGATAGAATATACTCTGACCACGTGTTGACCACGTGTTGTACTAGACCTTAACCTCTCAGACCTGTCATCTTGGTAACCGACCCCCTCCTTTAAACCGTCCTTTAAACTCTAGCCGTAAATATTTTTAAAACCAGCTTTATAAACTGCATCTATATTTTATTCAACGTTTTCATTGATTAGTTAACAGAAAAAAAAATGTTTTTTTTTGTTTCGTGCTAGCGTTCTCTAGAATCTAGAATCTAGAGTATTACTAAGATATATGCTCCCAAGCAGAATTCTCAATTTCTTTTACGCCTCAAACTACAAGAGGATTGTGTGGTCATTAGCTTACTTCCCAAAATGATGTCAGATCAAAATTAACTCAAGATCCATCGCCCCCTTTATTAAGACACTGCAATTTTCAGCAGTCTCAGCAGTTTGTCAACTGCGCCCCCGACGTTGAAAACAAAATTTAGCTTAAATAATTGTTATGAAGAAGTGTGACGCTGCTCTAACTAAAACCATTGAATGTCAAGGCTACAAAACGGTGAAATTGAAAATTGAGTCAAACTAAATTTGTACGTCTTATGTTTAAAATCTTGATAGGCATTTTTGTCAGCATCTTTTTGTTCGCTATGCAAAACAACAACAACTGACTTCACCTCTGGCTGCCTTATATAGGTTAAAGTGTAGAATGTGCTAGAATGGAAGTTTTCAGAATAGAAAAGAAGAAGATTACTAGACACCACGAGAACACATAATATCTATTGGTGTTTCTACTTCATAAAAAAAATGTCTTGTCTTTGGCAACGAGTCTATGTGCCAAGTTCTCAGCTCGATGGGATGACGGAAAGCTGGTAAAAAAACAAGGGCCTTTCGGAGATTCTGCAGTAAGAAATGAAACTAAAGTGACGTCAATATAACATATTTATTTTCTAAAATTACCTTCTAGTTTTGGTAACCGTCAAGTCTTTCTTCTCAGGTTCGACTGTCAACTTTGAAGTTTTGTTCTAGACAAAGAAAGAACAAGTTAACACTCAACAATGGCGTAACACACCAAAGACTATAATAAGATGGACCCAGGGCCGGCTCATTCATATAGGCGAACTAGGCGGCTGACCTGGGCGCAAAATTTTGGGGGGCGCAAAAATTAGGAATTTTTTTAATTTGAGGATTTAAAAATATAAACTATATTCAAGTTTAGTGCATCTGCGCGCTACTAGCATAGGCAGATGAATTACTAGGCAATGAAAGGCGAAGGGTATTTTATTTAAGTTGTCTTATAAAATAGGAAAGTATATCCTAACATTAACCTACGGTACTTAGTTTGGCAACCTCGCTGTGCGTAGCGGAGTGCAAAACGTCAACCCCTCACTTCCCCCTGCCACATCATGGATGCGATGTGGCGGCGGAATATCACAGTGAAGTGACTGAAGTGACGCGACCGTGACATTCAAGTCAGTTCGTGAATCGTAAGTCGTGAGAGCGGTGTGTTGTTTGCATTGGCAGTGCAGTTTTGGTTTTTGTGCATTTTCAGACTGTTAATTACAAAAACGAGTACATTAAATCCCCTAAGTGACCCTAAGTGGCACAAGATGGTCCAGTCGAATTGAAGCACTAACACATCTGCGGTACCAGTTATCTCATGTTTGTGATGCTTTGGAAGAGATTTCTGAAGACACTAATTGGATCTAGATTAGTGGCAGTATTGCGAAGATAGAAGCAATTGGGTAACTTAAAAATATCTTGGACTTTAAGTTTATTAATGCACTTGTCACATAGCACCACATTTTGTTTCAAGTAAACATAACTAGTAAGACACTGCAAGAAAAGGACTTGAGTCTTTAGATAGCAGTTAGTTACCTGAAAGCTAGAAGTGATTTAGAGTTCAATAGAGATCTGTTTGATGCTAATTAAGTAGCATAAGAAGTTGCATGGAGTAGAACCAGTTTTTGAGAAAGAGTAGGTCCGAATTAAAAAAAAAAGAAGAACATGGTTGATCACGAATCAACAGATGAATCAGTAAATATTGCAGGTGACCCCTCAGAAAGTTTCAAGATCCACTTTTATGTTGATGCTTTAGACACTGCTACTTATGTGGTAACAGAAAGATTTTCCCAGTTATAGAAAGTATCTTGTGTCTGGATTTTTTTCCCAACATTCCTGACCTTAAAAACAAGACTATATCAGAGGTTAAGTCGATGTGCAAAAACTTGGAAAAGCATTAACAATTGAAAAAGATGAAGGTCTAAATGGAATGAATCAGTCTGGCATTGCTGCTGTACGACACTGTTCTGAACTAAGAGCGATTTCTCATCATATCCACGACTCAGTATCAAATCATGAAGAAATCCTAAATTACAATTACCAACAGAATCTCGAAAATGGATTTCTTAACATTTGTGTGGCCCTTTGTATTTTGCTTACGTTGCCACTTTCCGTAACTAGTGCTGAACGATGTATTTCAAAATTTAAGCTAATTAAAACCTATCTGCGTAGTACAATGTGTCAGGAGAAACTTGCGGGTCTGGCGACAATTTCTATTGAAAGTGAGATAGCAAGACAGTTAGACTCAAAAGCCATTATACAAGAATTTGCTATGCTAAGCAGAAAGCAAGAAAAGTACCATTAGGGTTTTAGTCACGAGTATAAATATTGGTGATCAGTATTTAAAAGTGACTTTTAGACCGTAGTTAAGAAAAAAATAATCGAATATCAAACATTATTAAGTAGTCTTTGTGTTTTTTAAGTGTTATAAAAACAGAAACAAATATCTATAATCCAACTGTGAGTTTCGATTTGTTCTCAAGAGAACTGTACATAATGCAGGTATAAAACCTATAAACCCATATATCTAATGTAAAACTGTGTGTTATGTACATTTTCTAATAATAATTTAGATTTCTAATTATTAATCTATAATACAAAGCCATTTTTACTTTTCATTCAACTGTTTTATTTACATTTCGCAGTCATCAATCAAAGGTTATAAAATAAATTCTTTGTTGGGCTATAACAATTATTAACAAAAACACATTTTTCAAAGTTCCATACGCGGCAAACCTCGCCGAAGGCACTTTAATGAGGGCGCAGAATTTGTTTTCGCCTAGGGAGCCAAAAACCATAGAGCCGGCCCTGGATGGACCGCTTGCTCCTAAATGAGTCCTAGACGTGCCTAGAACTTCTGCTGTATACAACTTTCGATTTCAATCTTAATTTAAATTTTCCATAGGGAAAACCATAACGAATTACTAAACCGGAAGCCTAGAGGAACAGTGTGTGATCGGGAATTCCGAAACTAAGTGTTTTCAAGTTATCGAATAGCAGAAATATCAAAGCAAGCGGTCCATCTAATTGTAGTCTTTGAACACATAATAATAGAGATGCATTTAATTTGACGAATAATTATGAAGCCAGGGCTGTGGAGTTGGAGTCGGAGTCGAAGAGTCGGAGGAATTTCGGGTACCTGGAGTCTGAGTTGGAGTCGGACTATTTATCTACCGACTCCACAGCCCTGTATGAAGCAGCCAATAACATTGAACCAATCCCAGTCTTTTTATTTAAAGTCATATCAAAATACGGTGAATAAAAAGACGTTCTTGTTGGTAAATAGACCTACATGATAGAACGCAGTTTTGTTCAACTTGACAGAAATTTTTTTTTTTTTTTTTTTTTTAAAGTTTTCTAAATGCTTCCACTCATTTTCATTTTTATGCTTTTTTTCCCTTTTTAGTTTTAGTTTTATCATTAAGTAAGTTTTGAAATTATAGAAAAGAATGTTTGTTTGTTAAGATTTCATATTGTTTTTTCATTATTTTTTTTTTACATATATAAATTCTATATTTTCTGGCTCTGGATGGGGGCGCTATACAATAAGGGCAGTAACTAAGTTAATTTTTAAAAACTACTAGAAATCACATTTAATTCCCTTTTTTTCCCCACAGTTGGAACATTGGGTTTTAAAGATTAAAAGAAAATTCAAAAAACGTATTTAATTTATAATTGTACGTTTTTGAACAAGGGGGGTGGGGGTGTGCATTAAACATGGTGGGTCACTGGTGACCCCATGGGCCTCTGAGGATTAATATTTAAAAAAAAAGCAACTATAACAGTAAAAAGAGTAAGTTTTACTAATACTATACAAATTTGGGGGTGAGGTGACGGAGAAAGCAAATCATATCAAAGCTGTTTTATGTAACTGATAAACAAGAATTGTCTGTCGATAGCGACCGTATCGACCGAAAATAAATGCATGAGAAAAATACTTCGAATCACCTACGTAGAACACAGGATTATGTGTGGGACAGAATATCCTCTATTGCAGGCCCTCAAGAAAACATTATGGCATGCTGCCAATATGTTCTGATAATAGTATAAACGAAGTGACAAGCTGGGTGCTGATAAAAACTGTTATCGATAAAGTGACAAGCTACCATTATCTAGGTTTCAGGTGTCGGCAACGTATGGTTCGCGTGCCAGACTTGGCACGCAAAAAAAAAAAATTGCAACGGCACGCGAACGACTCCCCAATTGTCAATTCAAGTCTCTTCTGCATAAAATTTGTGTGCTAGAGCATGATGATATTTTAGTATCTTGGCACGCGGAATGAATTATAGATCCTACTTTGACACAAGATTATCAAAATGTTGCAGACCTAGATCCATGACCTAGATCAGGATTCGGCAACCTTTTCATTATAGCGTGCCAAACTAGAATTCCTAACGCATTCAGCGTGCCAATGGCACACAAGTTATTTATCCGTCTGTTTTCTTGGGGAAGAGACTTAAATTACTTAAATTGCTTTCGTGGATGTTTTAGCGAGCCATTGACAATCCCTTTGCGTGCCAAGTCTGGCACACGTCCCGTAACTTTACGACCCCATGATCTAGATGATAGCAACTGTTATCGATAAAGTGACAAGCTCTTTGCGTGGCTAACCTGCGGGGATGGTGGCTCTACAGCCTCACTGGTGGAACCCATCGTCTGTCTTCTGGTACCAGAGATCTCTTCAAGTGCAGTTGTAAACATCTCATTACTGTTTTTTTTTTAGGAATTGCCAATCATGTTAGTCGCACACACGGAAAAAAACAACAAGCTAAGTATAAATAGATCGACGTTATTGACATTTTTATTAAATTTAATTTTGTAAGTAATTTTTATACATACGATTAGGTTGTGTGTAACACTTTATGGGACGTCCATTATTTACGGTCAACAACTTTTAGGCAAGTTTAACTACCCCCCCCCCTTAGTGTCAACAATAGTCAAACTTTCAGTCACACCCATAGAAAATTATGTCAACCTGTTTATACTCCATTCCCGACAAACAAGCAACATTTTATACGTCTGGCTGTTATGTTTAAATTAGAATCAAAATCAACTGATAGAGAATTCTATTTTGTTTCGAATATCGGTCATAAATGAATGACGTAGTAAGGCATTGACCTCTTAACAAGTGCGTATCAGAGTCCAAGGCGACCAAGGTTTGACCTTTGTGCCCTGAGGGCAGTTTAAATAAAATAATTCGTCCAACCCCGTGGAAATTGGAGGATAATTCTGGATCGTAGTAATTATAGAGAAAGAGGTTAAAATGCGTATTAAGACCCTGTAGAATCTTCGATGATAGTTTTCTTTGTAAAGTCCCGACCTCCTTAAAGTTAGTTCAGTTCGAAAGTTTGTAGAGTGAAGTCGCTATATGGATTTGTATATAATATGCCATTTATTTTGAAATACTTATGTTGCCATCCGTTGATGCATTTATTGATGTTTTATATTGAGTCTACAATTTAAATAAAATTGTTTATTCAACAACTGGAGTTGTTTGATCTATCATTGTTGAGAAAAGTGTTGAAGATAATTATCACGAATATAACTACATTGCTGCATAGACCTGTCAGTCAAGGAACCCCTAGCTTGGGCTACAGATTAGCAGAATCTAGAGACTTCTAATAAAGATACAACTATATTCATTGAATCCGATTTAACGAGTCGTAATAATATTCATCATCATAAAGAGGACCATAACAATTTTAAAGAGAATTCTCTTAGCAGCTTGAGCCTAGAACATTGTCCTAGCTACTTTCACCAAACTGATCATAGGGCTGGTAAAGCAGCGTTCACCAGTTTCTGCGGCTACGGCATACTAGGGGATGTGTGGCCAGCACAATGCCCAGCCGTCTTTACTTTACCCCAACTAATATTAGGTACCCATCAGAGCTGGGTAGACTCAGGGACACCCTCAATTCATGGGAGAAAAAATAAAAATCCTAGCCTCCGCCAGGATTGGAAACCAGGACCTTCGGATCGCCAGTCGAACGCGCTGCCGGCTCGGCTACCGTGCCTCCGCTATTTGTGCCTCGAGCTAATCCTGCTTGACATTCACCAGCAGCGATGACAAAAAACATTAAATCATGCCCAACCATCATAGCATTGAATCCCCCAAAACTGACTGACCTTACGTCCATTTCTTCCTCATTGCTTGAGTCACTAGGACTGTCCTCTTGTATCGCCAACTTGATCGACGACCGCTTCTTTCTTTTCTTCTTCTTCTCCTCTCTCTCCTGCTCGCCTTCTCGCTCGGCGCTCTCCTCCTTTGGCGACGTCTCCTCTGTGGGCTCGGCCTTTTCCGCGACCTCTTCTTCGTCCTCTTCTTCGGAGCTGCTCTCTCCAGGAATATCGGCATCCCACTTCTGGGTACCCTGGGTTAGCTGCAGGACAATGTACCTGAAACCGGGAGGAGCATTATCAGATCATTCTTGGCAATCAGACTTATATTCTTCAAAGTGTCAAAGGAAACTCGTGGTTGGGGGGGGGGGGGAATTATATCAGATGATGTATACTTAGGCATGCATAGCTTCGGTTGTGCTTTGTTTGGGTTCGTACAACTTTGTGAAGTAATGGTTCATGTAATACGTTAGAAAAAGAAACATAAATGCGTTTTATTTAACGAACGAGTACGTAACAACGACGGAAGCGGGAGGGGGTGATGTGGAGATAGATCTACGTCATAACGGAAACAACAACAACTCCGAACTTAAGACTATCTTTAAAATTGGACGAGCCTTTCCGGATCTTAAGTCCACAGGCGAAACGAGAAAAAGGTGGGTGCGGAATAGCCGTCCAAGGCATGCCACCATGCAGGTTGCAGGTACATTTAATGCACTTTTAAACAGTGGAAACGTTTTTTTAAATCATAGGTTCTTATCGGGGGCGATATCGCCCCCCAGGGGGCGGTGGGAAGCTTTAGAGGGGCGCTGACATTCCCGGGGGGGGGGGGGGCGATTGGGGGGGGGGGGCGGTGAAGGGCGAGTGGGCGGTACAAACGTACCAGATATATTTTAACACCTCAGCTATTTGAATCGATTAGTTTTTGGAGGATGAAATGTGATGTAAACGCAAGTGCAAGTGCTTATTATATTAATAAGAAATATGAATCGCAGTGACTTTACACTGACTTTTCGATGAAGTAGGGGTCTCTATTTGGCAAATATGGTGTGCAGCCGGCTGGTCCTGTGGTTGGTTCATGGGACTGTCGCCCTAACATTTGCTAACATTTGCTAATATTAATGATATTTTGATCTCAGTTTAACCGAGATGTCCTTATTGTGTTTTACACAGAGAGAAGAAACTAAGATATTGTTAAGCGGTAGAGATAAGTAGTAATTGTACAAACTGGGTAGTTATTGTAATGCTCAAAAATATACATATATATTCTTTAGTCATAAAATATTTATATAATTTTCAAATACAGTTTTTACAGTTTAATCATTTTAGAGTTATAAATTGTAAGTCATTTATTTTTAATAAAAGAAAAATAATAGAAATTTAGTTTAAAAAAAAACAAAACGGGCTAATTATCTCCCTTTAACAAAAACATGTTTCCACATTTGATTCAATAGTGATGCCGAACAAGTTCTGTTTTGTAATATAACAAATATTACTGAATATTAGATCTAAGGCTTTTGCAACCAAAATTGAAACAAAAATAGACAAATTGCTAGCAACACACCAGGCAAACAATTCGCATTAATATTGATTTATTGAAACCTTTTGTTAAGGCAATTTTTTTATCTATTAATTCTTACAATATGTTTCCTTTTCAGTTTTCTTTAAAGATAATTAATCACACAAAAAGTCTAGTCCGCCTAAAAAAAAATTGCGGAAACTATAGTCCAGATGGGCCTAATTGGGGGAGGGGAGTGGGCGCTAAAATCAATTTGGGGTGGGGGCGGGAAAAAAATGTAAAAGTGGGCGGTGAGCTGAAAAGGTTGAGAACCTATGATTTAAATGTTTGATACGGGAATATAGACTGATAGAGTACACTTGTAAGACACGTTTTTTCGTGGTCACGGCATACTAGGAGAGTGTGCGGCCAGGACAATGGTCTAGTCGCCTTAACTCCCCCCCCCCCCAACTAATGTTAGGTACCCATCAAAGCAAGGTAGACTCAGGGACACGCTTCAAACCTAGAAACCCAGGTAAAAAAAAAAACTAGCCTTCACCTGCAATTGAACCCATGTCCTTCAATACGCCAGACAAACGAGCTGCCGCTCGGCCACCGTGTCATATATGGACTGATAGGTAAAGAATTCATTTTTTATAGCTGCATCCCGGACTTTTAACGTTTTCAACTCCTCGTTCTATTTGGATGTCTCGTCTTTTTACCGATGATAAATCATCTCTTCAGAGGCTTGTTGTAATTCGATGGTTACGGAAAGACAAACACACAAACACAAGATTCGTGCGAGGTGCCACTTACGTAGTGAACTGATTAGTCTCAAAGACAACGCGCGACTGCTTGTTGGCGATGCCGCTTGAAATGAGAGTCCATCTTTCTTTCTCTTTGTTGACCCAGAACATTCCCCTAAAAAAAAAAGGGAAGACTTATTTTTACATTACGGTAGACGTAGCAGTGGAAGGGAAATAATCAAGGAAATTACACATGGGGCACAAAACAAACTGAGTATCTTCCCTTAGCTGACGAACCTAGAGAATATTAATTGATTAACTTTTTTTCTTTCTATTTGAGTATTCGCCCTTTAATAATCGGTTATGATGTATAGTTGGGTATTTGATCTGGGGATGTAGTTCATTATTATAGTAAATAAAATACCGGTAGTAAGTAAATTAGTTAGTGATATAGATAATTATTGTATTCAAAATGCTTTTGTAATTGATCGTTATTTATATTTTTTAAAATTTTAAATGTATTGTTTCAAAACCATGTGTTTTTTCCATCGCTGGAAAGGAAGTTTTCTTCCGGGACATCATCGGGATCCGGAAATTCAATTTCGTCAGGAAGTAGGTCACGTCTGCAAACAAAAAAAAAATATTCGTTAAAATTATGTACAATACGTTTTGTGAGGCGAGCTTTAAAATTGTCGTTTTAAACAAACTCGTTTCCTAACCGTTAAATATACAGGGGCGTGCAAAAGTAGATATACAGTACTGAAATTAATGACATATTATCATTGTATACCTACTTTTGCAGTCCTTAGTATATGATCGTACTAAGGATATGTATTTTCAGACGCTGTAATTTGAGAAGTGCGCCATTAGCATTGAACTAACTCAACTTACTGGAGAGACATACTGATGGACTGTGTAATGACGTAGTTGGTTGGTAGCTTGATTTAGTGTCAGGGTGCTATCTGCTATTGGGGATAGGGGGGATGAGGGAGGGAGATGAAGAGAGAGAAAGAGAGAGCGGGGGGAGTTGACAGAGAGGGACAAAGGTAGTAGAGAGATAGAGAGAGGGAGAGACGATGGGACACTGAGAAAAAGAGGGAGGAGAGGTAGGGAGAGAGAAGGTGGGGGGAGAGAGAGAGAGGGAGGGTGACATGGATCAAGGTGGATAAAGAATGGACGGAGGTGGGGAGGTAAGAGATAGTGATCGGGAGAGACAAAGTAAAAGAGTGAGATAGTGAGAAAAAGAGGGTGGAGAGAGAGAGAGGGAGAGAGAGAGAGTGGGGGTGGAAGAGATAAATGTGAGCGGTAGACAAAGGTGAAAGAAGAAAGGGGGAACGAGGTTGGAGAGAGAAAAAAACGGGGTTGAAGAAAATGAAAGGGGAAAAGACAGAAACATGTGAAGAGAGAGAAATAGAGAGAGAGAGAGTGAGAGAGAGAGAGAGAGAGAGAGTGTGTGTGTGTGTTCGCCAACCTTGAAAAGACGAGCACCGTGCCGACTCGGACAAATTCGGGCGACTTCGGGATCTGCATGACACACATCTGTGTCGGGTGTGTCTTGGACGAGTGGCAGAGGCGATAGAACGAGGAGGTGCAGCGTACTAGGTTCCGTTCGAAGGCAGTCTTGTCTATGAGTATATGCAGAGGCAGAGGCTGGAAAACCTAAAGACAAGAAACGCCCTGGGTTGTTACATAGTTCGCATTTCATTAAATAGCAGTACAAAGTGCCCCAATAGCGAGGCCTTGAAGTGCGCCAACGCCCAAAGTAGGTTTTCAATCTTTAAGTGTATAACCAAGAATGAGCCCGGAGCCGCATTCCCAAGGACCTTCTGTACGGAGAATTGGTTGCTGGAAAAAGGAAAAACAGGCCTCCCGCACCTCCCATACAAAGTTGTCTGCCAAAGAAACTTGATAGGGCAGCCAGCATAAATCAGGGACAGTTTCTTTAGAATTCAATAATATGCAGCTCCTGCACAGACGGCAATGCTCACTAATGAACTGGTTTCTTTTGGACAAAGCACAAGGACATAATTACATCTTCTGTTAGCATTTTTGTTAATCCTGGAGAAGGCTACGAGTGTACCCAGATCTAACAAAATTGGAAAAATTATAGGCGGCTGGACATCTTGCTGGTTCTAGGGATCGGTTAGGTCTGATAGGAGTACTTAACTTTTACCTTTTATAGACCTTATTCGTGACTCGCCCTGATATAAATGTAACATTATATGAAAATGTATTTAATAAGACTATTGCAACAGTATTTAAACTGGTTATGGACAAATATTGTGATCTTATTCTGAACTATATTGCGAGTTCTGCCACTCCCCAGACACTCACCTCTGTGTATAGATTCCCCAGACACTCACCTCTGTGTATAAATTCCCCAGACACTCACCTCTGTGTATAAATTCCCCAGACACTCACCTCTGTTAACATATTGCCCAGAGACTCACCTCTGTGTATAAATTCCCTAGACACTCACCTCTTTGTATAAATTCCCCAGACACTCACCTCTGTTAATATATTGCCCAGAGACTCACCTCTGTGTATAAATTCCCCAGACACTCACCTCTGTGTATAAATTCCCCAGACACTCACCTCTGTTAACATATTGCCCAGAGACTCACCTCTGTGTATAGATTCCCCAGACACTCTTCTCTGTGTATATATTCCCCAGACACTCACCTCTGTGTATAGATTCCCCAGACACTCTCCTCTGTGTATATATTCCCCAGACACTCACCTCTGTGTATAGATTCCCCAGACACTCTCCTCTGTGTATAAATTCCCCAGACACTCACCTCTGTTAATATATTGCCCAGAGACTCACCTCTGTGTATAGATTCCCCAGACACTCTCCTCTGTGTATAAATTCCCCAGACACTCACCTCTGTTAATATATTGCCCAGAGACTCACCTCTGTGTATAGATTCCCCAGACACTCTCCTCTGTGTATAAATTCCCTAGACACTCACCTCTGTTAATATATAGCCCAGAGACTCACCTCTGTGTATAGATTCCAGCCCTTGCTAATAAAGTAGAAGTCTATACTTTCATCGGGCTCGTCACCTTCCAGGATTGTCCCTGGTCGAATTCCTCCTGGGTAGTCCTCTTCTTCCTCCTCCTCTTCATCCTCCCCCGGCTCCTTTTCTTCTCCCTCTGCGACCTCTTTCCCTGATTCGTCTGTAAAACACCGACAGTAATAAATGATTCTGTGCAGCCTTTTTAATAGATCGGCGCGGTGGCTAACGCTGTGTGTTAGATAATGTTAGTTAATATATATCATTGTGTCGAAGAAGTAAGATGCCGGCAGCGGTAAGATGGCAGACATCATCGCCCGCATATAAGGCGGTGACACAAATTTTACAGAACGAAAGTATTACCACTCTCTTGTCGATTGCGGAGCTGTAATGCGATAAATCGAAGACATTCTCCGCCTAGATATCTTCCCAACACATAATTTAAACATCAATATATTAACAGCTAGACTCTGTAAATGAATAACAATAACAAACACTTCTGTACACATAAGCCTCAAAGCTGTGTCAACAACAGGTTCCCCGAGTCAGTCCAGTGGCCAATGCATAGGACTGCGGTCGCCGTATGCTTCCACACCCATCTTTCTGGGTGACGGAGTGAAGAGTGGTAGCTCGGGACGCGGGGCCGGGAGCTAAAACGTTTTGTCCTGTGGCACACCACAAACAGCTCTGGTGCACCCCGGGGATGGGGCTTAGTCCGACGTCAGGATGGGTATACAGTCTGGGTTCGAAGGTGGCCTTGAGGGGATACGTGCACACTGGATGATAGTATCCACGTGTTAAACAAAATCCAGTCGGCTAACGCACCTCCAGACATTACAGGATTACGAGGCGGGCCCTGTATGACCCTGCGAGTCATACGCGGGGTTATACAACGAACGTTCGGAAAAGGGGAACAACGAATGGAGCAAGTAGATCTAACATGCAAGCGTCCTTCAAGCGGCTCGTATAAACATAGCGTCAGACAATGGTTGGAGCTAAGATGACTTCCTCAATGACCCTTGCCTGGATTTATGCATTGCCTATTACCTGCAGTTATGCATGGCCTAATACCTGCAGTTATGCATGGCCTAATACCTGCAGTTATGCATGGCCTAATACCTGCAGTTATGCACGGCCTCTACCTGCAGTTATGCATGGCCTACTACCTGCAGTTATGCATGGCCTACTACCTGCAGTTATGCATGGCCTCTAGCTGCAGTTATGCATGGCCTACTACCTGCAGTTATGCATGTCCTACTACCTGCAGTTATGCATGGCCTACTACCTGCAGTTATGCATGGCCTACTACCTACAGTTTTGCATGGCCTACTACCTGCAGTTATGCATGGCCTACTACCTGCAGTTATGCATGACATAATACGTGCAGTTATGCATGGTCTTCTACCTGCAGTTATGCATGGCCTACTACCTACAGTTTTGCATGGCCTACTACCTGCAGTTATGCATGGCCTACTACCTGCAGTTATGCATGTCCTACTACCTGCAGTTATGCATGGCCTACTACCTGCAGTTGTGCATGGCCTACTACCTGCCGTTATGCATGGCCTACTACCTGCAGTTATGCATGGCCTACTACCTGCAGTTCTGCATGGCCTACTACCTGCAGTTCTGCATGGCTAATACCTGCAGTTCTGCTTGGCCTACTACCGCTTATGAAAACTAAACTATCAGGGATAAATGTCAGTCCGGGTCGGAACCTGTAGTCGAAGTTCCGGATGGTGTATCACAGGCATCGTCCTTAAGTCCTTACAGAACCCAAGAAGGGTAAATGAATTGTTGAGACATAATTAATATATGAATAGGAGACGCATCTCCGGGCACGGATTTTTGCAGCCTTTTGGTGTCAATGAATCTTAACGGA
Organism: Anisus vortex; assembly: GCA_949126835.1. Classification (NCBI taxonomy): domain Eukaryota; kingdom Metazoa; phylum Mollusca; class Gastropoda; family Planorbidae; genus Anisus; species Anisus vortex. The sequence continues at coordinate 4,338,875 of OX421493.1, read as the reverse complement.
AATCGAACTATTGTCAGACTTTTCGGAGGCATTGCTTATATATACGAGAGTAGACTATCCTCAGACTACAACAGAAATTGTTCTACTAAAAAGACTTTACTCAGATAACAAAAGATAATATTCAGGATGTGTTTTTTTCAATCCCAGAATTAATATTTTGACTGTGTATTTTTTTGCTGGCAAACATACTGTGACAATTTGGAACTTTTAAAAAAAAATGGTAAGGTGCGCTATATAGAATCTTTGTACATAAGCTAAGTTTTTTTTTTGGTTGTTTTGTTGCTATGACAACTCATAGTTTCTGATAGCCCAAGAGTTACCTGCCAGTTTCTCTCCCTCGCTGGTCGCTTCTGCATCCGGGACATCGGCGCTCGCGTTCTTGTCTCCCCAGACCACTTGTTTCTCTGCTGGTGACGTCGGTGCGGTCACTTCTGCGGCGGAGTTGAGCAAACAATAATGTAATCATAGGAGGATGTAATCACGTATGCGTGTAATTATGTAAACATGTAATCATGTATTATGTATTCTTGTTAACATGTAATAAGGCAATTATGTAATAATAAAAAATGTAATGCGTAAAAATGTAAACTTTAATCATGTCATCATTTAGTCATGCAATTATGTAATTATGTAAACATGTAATCGTTCAATTATGTAATCATGTAAACTTTTAATCATGCAATCAAGTAATCATGTAATGAAAAGAAAGTATTCTCGTTGGAACAAAATGAGCCACAGGGGCGGGTTGGCAGCTTTCATCAGTTTCCTTAGCCACGGAATACCAAGGGATTGTGTGGCCAGCCGCCTTTACTTTTCTCCAACTGATGTGTCAAGACCAAGACCAAACGCAAAGGAGATTTATAGACAAAACCGTTAAAGCGTTTTTATATTTAATAAATAAAAATGAAGGTGTTTGTAATCATCAGCTTTTTGTTTGCATTTTTACCAAATACGAAATTTTATTCCTCAACTTTAACATTAACTTAAGGGTAATTATTGTCTAAAAAGTATCATTGAGTTGTCAAGATATAATTCTAACACTTGCAAAAAATTAATTATATTTTAATCTCAGAAAAGCTGGAGATTTGATTTATTGTTTTAGATTTCATCTTAAGAAAGCAATTTCATAGTAATAACTATAAGATAGTTGTTACGTAGTTTTCCCACAACTGGGGTAGCAAATGTAATGTTTGAAAATGTACATATAAACTCTATATTAATAATTTAATATTTATTTAATTTGAACATATCTCTTACAGTTTGATCATCATAATGTTATAAAATGTAAACAAATAATTTTTTTAAATACTAAAAATCAGAAACAAATTAGCTCTAAGAAAACAGGATACTCATCTCCCTTTAGTAAAATTAAAGTTTTTAAATTTGATTCTATAATGATTCCAAACTAGTTATTTTTTGAAATATAACTAATATTACTGACTTATTATTATTTCTTTTTACAAATCCAGCTATATAGTATTCAGTATTCATTTGTAGATTTGATAAGAGGTTTCAGTTTAATTTACGTCAAACGGTTGTAAATAAGCCTTTCCTGCATTTATCGTGTCTCCATTTAAAGAGCTTATCTTTAAACATTTATAATTACAACAAGAACATAAAATAATGCTAGAAAGAAAAATCCCTTACATTTTATCAATTGATAAATAATAATTTAATTATAATTATTATTTAGAATTACTTATATTTATGTAATCATGTAGACTTTTAATCATGCCAAAAAAAAAAATCTTGGAGGTCTCTTTAAAATATCTAATGAAAATCGCTCTGCGGGCCAAGTATGGAAAGCGTGTCTTAGGTTGCGATCCCTGCTCTACCTCGCCCTCGTTTTCGAAACCGGCGAACGTGCGTTCTGTAAAGTATCCATCCCGTCGGACCAAACTGATCCTTAGGGCCAGTGAAGCAGCGTTCACCAGTTTCTGTGGCCACGGCATACTAGGTGATTGTGTGGCCAGCACTATGCACAGCCGCCTTTACTTTACCCCAACTTAGGTCAGGTACCCATCAGAGCTGGGTAGACTTGGGGACACTGTCCAGACACGGAAAAGAAAAAATCCTAGCCTTCACCAGGATTCGAACCCACGACCTTCGTTACGCCAGTCGAAGCCAGGCCGCCGTGCGTTTTGACTCAATTTTATTCAAAGTCCTTACCGCGATCTTCCGGAAGTAGTTTGGCCATCATGGCTTCCTTCTCCTCCCACTCTCTGTCATACCTTGTGGTGTTCCAGTTGGCCGGGGGCTTGGGCACCGAACCCTTCATTGAAAGAAGATGAAAAAGAAATGGGTAAAGATCAGGTAGTTGCAGGTACCAGGGTCCTAGCCCAGGGTACATCACTACCCCCCCCCCCCCGCGCCCAACATAAAAAAAAATATCATCAGCGCCCCTAGAGGGGCGGCACAATAACACAGCGGTTGGTAAACTCATTGTCTTATATAAACAGTTCAAATGTGTCGTGACTCTTTTCTCTCTTTTTCTCTCTTTCTTTTTTATTTACTATTTTGCTTTTTCTCTCTTTTTATTTCTGCAGGTTTTTCTCTTATTTTCTTTTTAAGTTTTTATATCTTTCTCTGTATTTCTATCTGTTATTCTCTCTTTTTATATCTTTCTCTGTATTTCTATCTGTTATTCTCTCTTTTTATATCTTTCTCTGTATTTCTATCTGTTATTCTCTCTTTTTATATCTTTCTCTGAATTTCTATCTGTTATTCTCTCTTTTTATATCTTTCTCTGTATTTCTATCTGTTATTCTCTCTTTTTATATCTTTCTCTGAATTTCTATCTGTTATTCTCTCTTTTTATATCTTTCTCTGTATTTCTATCTGTTATTCTCTCTTTTTATATCTTTCTCTGTATTTCTATCTGTTATTCTCTCTTTTATATCTTTCTCTGTATTTCTATCTGTTATTCTCTCTTTTTATATCTTTCTCTGTATTTCTATCTGTTATTCTCTCTTTTTATATCTTTCTCTGTATTTCTATCTGTTATTCTCTCTTTTTATATCTTTCTCTGAATTTCTATCTGTTATTCTCTCTTTTTATATCTTTCTCTGTATTTCTATCTTTTATTCTCTCTTTTTATATCTTTCTCTGTATTTCTATCTGTTATTCTCTCTTTTTATATCTTTCAATCTTTTTACCTCAGGAATATTCATACGGAACATCGGGAACTGTCGATTCGCATACATTCCGTCATCGTCTGGAAGCAGCATGTAAGATGTCGGACGCTTGACCATCACGAACTGACCCTCGTCCTTCAAATCCATTTCTGCGCAGGCTAGAAAACTCGTGTAGTTCTGTATGTCGAAAATTATGAGGAGAAGTTACGTGAATCTATATATATTGTAATCTTCATATATTTATATAAATATATATATTTATATAATATATATTTATAAATGTATCTGTCAATGTGAAGTACAACGTGTGGAAGGATCGCCATTGGTTAATTTAAAGACGCGTGACCTTATTGTCTCATATTTTACTTTTTGCAATCTTGCTTCTGGCATGTGTCCTCCCTAGCTGAGGGGTTTGCGTATCCGACTGCCGCGTGTTCGATCTGGCTTCAATTTCCAACTGATGGCCTTTAAATTTATTTTTCTACTTTAAAACTAATTACCTTAATATTCCTTTTTAAAAATATTGTAAAGAATTTCAGGACTTAAAGCTTTCCTAAAATGTTTTCAATAAGTAAAATCTAATCATTATATTTTAGACGTATGTAGGAGAAGGGTGTTTGATTTTCAGGCAGGGATAGTTAACATTTTGTTAAATAAAAAGGCATACTTTAAACAAAATAATTTCTTTAATGTTTTCAGTTTAAAGAAAAAAATAATATTAAAAAAATTAGTATAGCATTCAGTTCAATGTAGATTATAAAATGTTTATCTATAGGCCTATGTAATTTTTTCCCCGGGCAAAGTCGGGCAATTAAGCTTGTATATATTTACTATATATGTAATACACTACATATTATGAATGGGTAAATAATATTCCATTACAAGAAGCATCAGTATAGACACTTGTAACTTATTTGTTTTTATTTTAATGTTGTTGTTTTTTTTGGTCTTTGATGTTTTTTTTAAAACTAACAATGATGCTTCTAATCCTGTATTCGGCTGGCGTATCAAAACGTCCTGGGTTCGAATACCGGTGAAGGTTAGGATTTGTTCTCGGGACTGGAAGGTGTGCACCTAGTTCTGATGGGTACATGGTATTAGTTGGGACAAAGTAAAGGCAGCTGGGCATTGTTGGGGCCACACAATCCCCTAGTATTCGGTGGCCACAGAATGGCTGCAGCGCCGGCCCTGTGATCAGTTTGGTCCAACGGGTACTTTACTTACTTTTATGTTATTCTTTGTATAATTTCCCTTAGAATCATCAATACTACCAACGCCCTTTTAACGGTAAGTATTTTAAAAATAAAAAAATAAACCAAATTCCTACGAATTGCGTGTATTTAGAAAGCTGGACCGGAACTTCGCCAATGTACTTTTTCTTGGAAGTAATCTTCAGGACGATCTCCCACTCGTTCAACTCCTCAAACAGACGGAAGTACGCCTTGACTCTCCTCTCCTTGACGGATAAACGACGCATCATCCTGTACGGGAAGAGCACACACACACAAATAACGTTTTCTATTGCACGAACATCTAAAGTTTTGATTTATAATAATAATGATGACATTTGTATAGCGCTGCCAACAAACATACTGTAAGCTCAGAGCGCATTGAACGTAACAATTAATGAACACATATACAATCTATAGTCCAAGAGATAAGAAAGACAACTAAATGATGATTCAAAACATTACAAACATAGAACAAATCAAACAACTATAACAAAATAACCGACCTAACCTAAGTAAGACAGTGGGGCTCTAAAGCATGTTAACTGAGATAAATATTGAAATAATGAGTTTTTAAGTTCTTCTTGAAGGAATCAATGGAGCTTGTTTGCTTGAGTTTAATGGGAAGAAGATTCCACACCTTCGGACCGGATACTGAGAAGGCTCTAAGGCCAACGGTCATCAGAGAGAAACGGGGCTCTTCCAGAAGCGATGAGTTGGCAGAACGAAGTGGTCTCTGAGGGACATATGGTGTTATTTCAATAGTTATGATTTCAATACTCTAAAATCAAATTTGGGAGGACTGAAAACAATAGAAATCATGTTATCTTGTAAATTACAGTCACACTATCTTTTTTTTTGTTTCTATATTTAACAGCTTCATACTTCTTTAAATTGTAAGTAGATCTTTTTTCTTAAAGTTCATTCAGAGTTTAAGCTATTTTTTTAATGCATTATTTTAAGGTGAACTGTCTCGTTCGAGATATGCGAACAGTGATATAAAAGTCTGTTCTGTGGCGTAACTAGAGTAATTGGCTCCTGGGGGCGCCAGAGGCTGAAGTCTAAAATGGCGCTTATTAAAGAGTGTTAGTTTTCGTTCATTAGTAAGCTAACTTACGTATAGGTTACGATCGCATCATTTTGGAACCTATCCAAAGGTTGGCGCCTGGTGCGGCCGCACCTGTCTGTCTTTTTCTTGTTAGGTTAATAGAGCTACGATTTTGGGTTAATATTAACCAGCATCGCTACAATACTGTTTTCAATACATGTATGTGAAACATACATACATACATATAAATTTATTTACCTGTAACGCCAAACATCGATATAATATTGTTTTAAACACCTGTATAACTAACGATTTTATAATATTAACTAGTGGTTATGCCCGTCAAAATGACGGAGAAACGAATGACTACAATGTGTTTTGTTAAGAGAGAAAAAAAAAGAGACTATTACAATAAAGACAATGAACGTTTCTTTCCGGTATTTAGTATTTGTTATTTTTAATTGTTTCTGGTCGCCCTGACCCTGGGCATATGCATAATTGTTACTGATAAGCTTCTGGTATTAAAACGTAGCAAACAGTTGTGTTGACTTGACTTGTTATTAATAAAAGCCTATTAAATTAACAATAATATACTATCTAAAAGAAAAAGAAACCACAATACCAAACAATAAAAAGGTAAATAATAAAAAAAGCGTAGAAAATATACCATAAAAACTAAAGTGAGAACGATTTTTGTCGGTATTAAATTTGTGTTCTTGCTTATTGTATTAATAAAACAGTGTTGAGAATGTTTCTTTCGGTATTAAGTTCTTGTTATTTTTAATTGTTTCTGGTCGACCTGACCCTGGCATATGCATAAAAATTGTGGCCTCAAGGATTCGCCGATACATTCCCATTAAGAATACACTGGCGGGCGAACGCACGGGGCACAGCCCCCGCAGCGGGTCCAAGGTCCATTACACTGCCAAGAGGCCACTGGTCTCGGTGGGGAGGAGGCAATGGACGCTGCAATCCCGTCTCGAGAACCACGCGGTGCCTGGAGGCATGTGCCTATAATAGGCCTATACTAATTGTGCTACCGGGTGACAGTGCAGGTATACTGGCGAGCCACCACGATAATGATCCTTAGGGGAACCGCAGTGAACGATTGCTGGGCTGCGGAAACCTTCCCCGTTACACGACACGCCACCCCTTCGTTGGGTGGCTGGAGCCCGACAGAGATTGCTCAATCCTAAGCGTTACGCCCTGGACACAAGAGCCGAAAGGCTCGTCCGGTTGTTTTAAGAGACTTATAAATTCGATATTAAAATGTAGCGAACAGTTGTGTTGACTTTACTTGTTATTAATAGTATAAAATTAACAATAATATACGATCTAAAAATAAACACATAAATACAAAACAAGAAAAAAGGTAAATAATTTAAACAAAATTAGAAAATAATATTTCAATGCAATAAAAACAAAATTGAGAAAGATTTTTTCGGTATTTAATTTTTGTTCTTGCTTATTGTATCAATAAAACAGTTTTGAGAATGTTTCTTTCGGTATTTAGTTTTTATTTTATATTGTTATTTATTTATGTAATTATTTATAGGCCTAACTTTTTTTTTATAATTTGTATCATTTAATTTATAGAGTGTATACAGTCGCCTATTAAAGGATATTCTCAATAGCGACGTAAATCCATTAAATAATTAAAACATTTGGTTACTTTTACTTAAAAGGATAATGCAAACATCAATAATGAAAAAAGAAATAATTTGATAGACATTACGTCATACGCTAGTATTTTTGTAAAAGTAAACCATTGAAACTCTCCAAGCCAAATTGCGGTGCGTAACTTTTAAAAAAGGTCTCGCCACAATAAAAAAAACAACAGCATAATTGGGAAAACCCGAAAAGACCCTCGCGTTCAACATAGTGAATCTCGCGTTCAATATAGTAAATGAACGAAAACGGCCATTTGCTATGTACGGATAAATTTTTTTTTTTTTTAGAGCTGGATATACTTTTTTTGTACTTATAAAATCAACACATTCTTGATTATAAGTCATAAAATAACATTTTCTTTTGGAAGACGTTTCCAATTTATACATTTAACTTTTTTCCCGATTAGTCAAATGGCTTAGGAGCCTATAGCAAACAAACATATATATAAATATATAAACATATAAACAAACTCACGGTAATTATATATGTTTTTGATTTGATGATGTATGTACTTACCTGTAATGCCAGACGTCGCTGTAGTACTGTTCATCCAGACGCAACGGGATTGGAGGATTAGCTCTGTACGGCCGGATACGGATGCAGAAGATGAACTGCATTTTGTCTGACCAGGCATCGGACGTGACAAACATGAGTAGACCATCCGGACCTATCTGGTTCAGCTGTTTGCGCCCAATAAACGCGCTGCACAGGTCCAACCTAAACAAGAAAGCATGAAAAGTTTTTAAATTTTTGAATACTTTCCAAAAGTTTCAAAAGAAAATAACAGCAGCTGTTCATTCTATTAAAATGTGTACACTTTTTAACTCAAAGTTTCCAGGATGTAGCATGGGCGAATCCAAAAAAAAAAAATCTATGCAGAACTAGGCGAATGCAAAATAGCTACTGGCCGTTCCCAACTCAGGTTAAAAAACGTCTGAAATTAGCTCAATTCTGAAGTAGTTGTAGGAATACCCAACATTCCTTTAAAAAAGAAGCATCAGAGGGAAAACTTCAACTTCTCACCGAGGCTAAAAGAGAAGCAAAGAAAAGCGAAGAGTAAAGGCTGCCCTCACCCAACTCCACTGGACCCGTTTTTAAGTGCCAGCTATGCAATAGAGTCTGTCTCTCACAGACACAGACACAGCAAATACTGCAAAGCTTGTAAAAACACAAAGTGCGCAAATCTGATCTGATCGTCTTTCGACCCTATGGAGCCAATGATGAATTTGTTTTTAAAATTATGTATTTGTATACATGAAATGACTGTTAGTCTGAAATGGCAAGAAATCGAGCCATTCTTTAAGATGAAAAAGCGTATTTGTTCTCGCCTTTATTAATTCTGAAAGGAGAATATGCACATAACAATTTCTATCCATGTCTTCTTATCTCTAGCTATATTCTCCAACTTGTAGACATATATATATTTTATTCACTATACACACAGAAATAGTTCTTGAAACATTAAGTGTTTCAACATAATTGCCATATTTAAAAAATTACTTCACTACTGTGTCCTTATAATTATACATCCAAAAACATAGTCCAGCGAACATCATCAGAAATATACTTCTCAACTCCCCGATCTCTTCTTCATGTTACACATTCGCTCTTGTTTTTCTATCCTCTCCTCTCTCTCCCCTTCTCATTCCCCGTGCACGCAACAAACTGGTCAAGCGACTGTGCGCAACACAGTCCTGGTCGCAATGGTCAGTCACGGTTTACTGACCCACATTAACAGTCGTTACAGCTTGCATAAACAATTTTTACACTTCAACACAACTATCCCAAAGTAGAAACATAATATACACAAGACAAACGTTAAATACTTTAATTACGGTAAAAAGACGTGAAATATTTACAATCCAGTAATAAAAAAAACTTGTAGCCTACACGAATAAAGAGATAAATTATAACATTGAACTCAAATGATCTAATTATAATTGAAGAATCAACATTGAATGTCATTTAATACACAGGATGGAAACGAAATTTGACCGAGAAGAAAAATAGAGCTCCAACAGCACATTTTTCCCACTTTTGTCAATGTTTTACATAATAGTACAACGTTCTTCGGTCAAGACTAGAGATGCTGCTCGCCCCTTCCGGTAAATCAGAGCCACCGAGATGTCCAGTTCTACCACAGAAACTCCAAACATAAAATATTTTCAAAACCTCTACACTATCTCACGATGTTTCTGTAAAGCAGCCGCGGCTCTGACGGGAGCAGCAGTGACAACCCGTGGAGCAGCTGGCGTAGGTAACGTTCAACCAGCACTTACTGAAGGAGCAGTGATAACCCGTGGAGTAGCTGGCGTAGTTAACGTTCAACCAGCACTCACTGAAGGAGTAGAAATGAAAGAGTAGATGGAAGGGTTGTAGATGTACTCACGGTCCGTCATCCAAAGCGTGTTCATATTTCTTCAACATTCCCCTGATAGGACTGTCCTCCTCACACAAGTCCATTGCAGTTTTTTCGTCCTAAAAACAAACCATTGTAGAAACGTTAAGATGACCTATTGAATTGGCGTTTCATGTATCGTCCACTTATACCATTTTAAATATCATTTGATTATCGGCGTTTAAAACCTATTGGTGAAACATTTGATGTATCGTCCTTGTAAACTCATTGTATAAACATTTGATGTATCGTCCTTGTAAACTCATTGTATAAACATTTGATGTATCGTCCTTGTAAACTCATTGTATAAACATTTGATGTATCGTCCTTGTAAACTCATTGTATAAACATTTGATGTATCGTCCCATAAAACCCAGGGTTGGAACATATCATTCTGACTGTATGGTCCTTTGAAAGTCATTATCGAAACATAATTTGAATTTTCGTCCCTAAAAACCCACCACCGTTAAAGCGTTTATTAGATGTATCAGAAAAATTCACTTGACAGTCATATTAACCCTTCCCGTACCGACCTACTTCTATCTATGCTGCCTTCAGTTCCGCTATATACGCGCCCGGGACTGTAAAGGTTAAGTATTGTCCTTAAAAAACATTTGATCTTGTCTAATAATAACAGTCTTTTTACCTTGTCCTTGAGATTGACGTCAGCTCCTGCATACAACAACCAGTTGATGGCCTTGATGTGATTGCCTCGGACAGCAAAGTGCAAGGGCGTCCATCCATGCTTAGTAATAACATAAATACACATTTAAAAAACAATCACATTTCTCATTATTATTAATATTAATTAAGTTATAGATATATGTTTTACATTATAGATTTTACGTTATAGATGCATGCTTTGTTTTCTTGTAACTTACTATAAACATTGAATACTTTTGAATGTTCTCTTATTTAAGTTGATTTTTTTCTCCAGTTTATTTTGTGTTCTCAAAAATGTTACGGTTGAGTGAATGTAGGGTATGTAAGTGTGTTTGTCTGTTTTTATGTCAATGTTATTGCTGTTTACCAGAATAAGCTAATTTTCGTAGAGACTTCTGGTCATTTCACTAAAGCGTTCATCGCACAGCAATTCAGTAAGTACTGAATTCGAAAAGACATTTATTTTTAATTTGGATTTTAAAAACAATATTTAAAAAAATAAAAAATAAACTGCTTTGCTTTAGGTTAAAAGAGATTAATTTTCTGAAGGTCATTAAGACTTGAGAAAACTGGCCCGCGACAACTTTTATTTTGTAGTTGTTTAAACTTCTCTTGTTGCAAACAATTTATACTTATTATAGTACAGGTAAAAGTAAATACATTTTTGGATTATAGATAAACCGTACGCGCTTAATTTGTTTTGGTACAAGTGGAAAAAAACAAATACAGAAGAAATAAAAGTCTGCAGTTTTTTGTTTTTTTTATAAAATATTCAATAGAGTGACAGAATGACTGCTAAACTGGTAAACAGACAGTTAGAGAAATAGACTAAAACTATTTTGTAATTGAAAAGATTGACTTATAAATATTGATAGATAGATAAATAGATTGGTCGACAGATTGACATATAAATAATTGGAACGATAGATAGGTAGATAGATAGTTCAATAGATAGATAGTTCGATAGATAGATGGATCAATAGATGGATAGATTGATATATAATACGATTGACATATATTTAGATCGATAGAAAGTAAGATTGACAGACCGATAGATCGATAGATAGATAAACAGACAGACATACAGACAGGCAGATAGATAGACAGACGGACAGACAGATAGATAGACAGACAGACAGACAGACAGATAGATAGATAGATGGATAGATAGTCACGTAACTCACTGCGTCTTGTGTATTGACACAACTGTCCTTGGAGACCAGAAGAGGTGCGATCAACTCTCGTCTTCCTTGTATCACAGCAGTGTGCAGTGCCGTTCTACCTGCCTGTTAAACTTTATCATGTATGTTTTTTTTTTGTTTTTTTTCTTCAAATATCTTTGTTCAAATCTATAATCATATTTAAAATAGAGCTGACTTCACAAAGACTATAAAATTTGATTTTTTAAAAGTATTTAACCGTAATTTCAAAAAATAAAAATAAACTGGTAAAGGGTAGATAACTGTTTAAATTCTTTACAACGATAAGTATTACTGGGTTAAATCTCTTGATATTATTAGACAATATTTTATAGTTTCGGCAAATATTTTGAGATCATGCGGTATTATAATTCTCTTAAACAAACTATATTTTACTAAATATATTATAATATATATAGATCTATACAGTATATACTATAATGAGTGGACTACGCACCAATTAACCCTACTTTAAATATTAAAATACTATGCATATTTACAGGATCTTTGACACTCGGTGCAGCTCCATAAGACACCAAGATGCGGGCGATTTCCGGTTTATTCAGAGCTATTGCCTTTTTCAGGGGCGTCAACCCTTGCTGTAAATCAGATTATAGAACAGTGTTATTTATACTGTGTGTGGATTGAGAATGCAGTAGAATTTAGCGTGTGCTGTGTGTCCTAAGGGATTATTTGGTAGAAAAGTCACTGATTTTGAACTTACAGTTCTACACTCCGAGCTGTGCAACAGGCGACCGTGGCCACAAAACGGACCACCGGACCCTTTAGTGTGGTCCAACCAGAACCGCCAACGGAAGTTTATTTGTAATTTGTCGTGCTAAGACTGTAAGCAATGCGTGGCCCCCCGTCTTGCTATATCAAATTCCTTATGCGGCCCAATGACGAAAAAAATGTTGCACACCCTTAGCAACAACCCAGAGTTTGGCGAAAGGGAGCGGGCGGGGTGGGGGGGGGGGCAATGGAGAAAGCGAGACTTAGTTTAACAAAAGAAAAACCGGAATCGATAGCACAGAACGGAAGCCATTCTTGCGAGGAGCAGAAAACCCTGTATATATATATAGAAAAAAAAAGCCGCCATATTCGCAAGGCTAGCTTGTCGATTTAACTTCGGCAGCATTTAGATGTTTGTTGACTAATCCGCAAACCGGACAACTTCCCTTCAAATACTAATTATAGGTTACTGTGAGTGGTCTAGCGGCAGATCGCTGGGATGATGTACAGAAGGTACGGGGTTCGAATCGATGTTGTTGCTTTTTTCCCTCATCATATTAAGAAGGTGTTCCCCGAGTCTATCCAGCTCCAGTTGGTATTTTTTTTTAAGTTTTTGCGGCTGGGCATTGTTCTGGTCACGCAATGCCTTTGTATGCCGTGGCCCGGGAAGCCGGCGATCTATGCTTTATGGACCAACAATGGCCATAAAGGGAAACTTAACTTTGTCATAAATTATCTTATATGTGTCAGACGCCATTTTATAAAGACGATTATTGCTTCTTACGCTCCACCGTGGTCGGAGTCTGGTCCTGCATTTTGATCAGATTTTTAAATGATTGTAAGTTACTGTTTTTTCCTGGTTTGTTTAGGCAACCAATCCATGCCCCGGAATTACCATTAAAACTCACCAAGTCTTTCTGAGTTAGAAAACGGACCGGGTTGGTGACCATCTCCAGTATCGTGCTCACGTCGTCTGCCTTCCCTTCCCCAATAGCCTGGAACAAGTCGATCAAATATTCCGCTTCCACGTTCAGGGCCCCCCACGTGCTGTGGCGTTTGGTGCGCACCTGGTACTTGCCAGACAGACTGCTCAGCATTTTCTCATGGAAACAAACAAATGAACACCATCAGTTAAATGTCCCCAGGATTTGGGTAATCTCTGCAGGGGGAGGGTGGATATAGTATGACCTGTTGTCGATGAGCAAGCTCTACGATAATAAGGATTGAAAGAGCGGGGGGGGGGGGGGGGGGGGAACCTGGTCTGTCCAAGAGCTGGCACTCCAGTTCAAGGAATCGGGCAGCCGGGCAACATTGCGAGGATAATTATCACTAAGTGAAGAATAGGACATATTGGTCGTTGTTGACATGTGGTAGGTATGTAATTTGAATCCCAGGTTATTATGCCCTATGTTTATCTGTCGAGGTGGAGAAAGATGCGACCGCCAGGATGAAGCACCACGGCCTGGGCTTCAACTCCAACCACTGAGTCAGCGTGAGAAGTAGTTTATAAAGGTCAATGTTGCAGAGGTTATGGAGACAGGTAAACTTATCACTAATCTTATGAACCAACATTAATTGAAAACGATTCTATAATATTATACATTTATTATTTGATCTTCTTTTTGTAATAATCCGACAGTAATTTAAAATGACACTTCCTTCGCCAAAAGTGCTGTTCCACAAACATTTATCGTAACATTAATTTTTTTCGCTGAGCACATTTATTAGTGTTTAAGCTACTGGGCAAACTAATTTTGGAGTCTAAAAAATAATTTTGAATTTGCCGTAAAATGTAAAAAAAAAAATTTTCAATAAATTCTAAAATGTATAATAAAAATAAAAAAACGTTAGAATCGTCAGCCAGAAAAAATAACAAATAATCCGTCATCAGACCAACTGGCCCTTTTATTTAATATATATTAAAAGGTAAAATATTGCGTGACCGATGTATTCTTTTCTTTTGCCATTCTGAAATCTTATTATGTCAACTATTGCTGGCGTTTAATTTAAATCACATAACTGATGTAGTCCAACTGTTGTGACCATTAAACAAAAACAAATATAAAAGAAAATTAATACTGCAGAAACAGAGCCCCATTGGAGATATTTTATTGTGTCGTATATCAAATTAAAGATCTACTTCACCTTATCTTATAAGTTATAAACGCTCCTTTTTTAAAGAAGATTATTGCGTCCTACGATCATCCGTGGTCCGAATCTAGTTTTGCATTTTTATTAATGTTTTAATTGATAAGTTACTGGTTTTCCATGTTTGTTCTGGCAACCCAGTCCATGCCCGAATGCCACTCGGGAAGAAAGAGTACATTTATGCGTTCTCGCATAAAGGATAAGGAAAGTGTTTTTGTCCTTATGTTAATCTGTGCATTGCAACAGGTTGTTATTGGGTTGTATTCTAAATTAGAGTTGTAATGCCTTCTGTATTATTTCTACTTTACTCTTTGCCCTCCTGGCCTCTAGTGTTTCCAGGTTTAGTGGTTTGACTATTGGTGTTACAATTGTCAGTTGTGAATATTCCTAGTAATGAACCTTGCAACTCTTTTTTGAATTTGTTCTAATTTTTTAATGTTTTCTTTTGTTGATGGGTCCCATACACATTATAGAAGGAGCGTCTGTTAAATAGATAAGATGCATATTCTAGAATAGTTCTAACTAATGTAAGATTGCATTTTATGATGAAAAACATTAGTTTTGATTGGAAAGGTCTTAAAAAATTGATGTAGGCTTAATTATAATGTTGATATGTCATCACATTACCTACTTTATAAATTACTCCAATTTCTGTATTGAAAACTTTCTCTTCTAATGAAGTTTGTCTGTTTATTTTATAAACTTTTGAATAACTCGGAGAAATCACCAAAAGGGTGCGAGATGTGTTATCGGAAAGTCCCGATTCTTAATTAGAATTGCAGTACTAAGTAGGCTGCGCTGATTCTTACATTTTTCTTATTCCTCGGGGGAAATAAATTACCCACATCTCGATCTGTCTTTGGTAACTAGAACAAAATTTGCAAAAAGCCGTAGCGTGCCACATTGCGTGGCTAACTACTCACTACATCAGGGTCGTGTAAATGTCAGCCCGCGAGTCAAAACACGGCCCGTCAAGCCTCTTACTGTAGCCAGCTTATACGCAATAACAAACAAATGTGAATCCTCTTTCTTCCTAAGTGGCAATGGTGCATGAAATGGGTTGTCAGAGCAAACCAGGAAAACCAGTAGCTTAACATCATTTAAAACACTAATAAAAATGCAAGACTAGATATATACCTAAAGATTAGCGAATGACGAAAGAATCTTTCTTTCTAGAAGGAGCGTCAGTAATAAATAAGATATATATAAGATAGCCAGTAACTCAATATCATTTAAAACACGAATCAAAATGTAAGTCTAGACTCAAACCAAGGATAAACTTAGAACGCAATAATTTTCTGTTTAGAAGTAGCGTCTGTATAGAGCGTTCGCAATGGGCGGAGCTTAAGTTGTTTTTGTAAATTGAGGAACAAATATGGCACATGGTGAAGTTTCTTATCATGCCAAATTCACATATGAATATTGGCTATCCTACTCAAAAATAAGGAGGTAAATAGTAGTACTGTAGATTAATTGATTAATGTGATTAGGCTAGGGCCGGCTAGACCTATTTACACTTTCAATTTCACTTTATAGGCTTACACTTTTAATGTTTCGTAGACTCGGTTTCGTAGGCTAATGGCTAAGTATTGCAGCTACGATTTCAAGTGATAGTGTTGGTGATTAGGCTATCTAGTCAAGTCACTAATAGGCTTACATCTTCTATGATCTATGTCTATGATAATAATAAAATAGCCTATTTTATTTAACAGACATAATACAGCTTAAATCTTAATAAGACTTAAAACACAACACATCATTTAAAAACATGCTTGAGCCTATATGAAACTTTATTAATACAGCGGCCATTGTTAATTGTACACCATTACTCAAAGTAAACAAAAATCACGTGCTTTTTGTCAAGTGATTGCAAACGCCCTATTATATAAGATAAGATAGCAAAGAACTTATAATGACATATTTTTAAATTCTCTAAATTGATAATGTACATTAATTTTCAGAATTTTTTATTGTCTAGCTGTTTAGAATTCCTTTAAAGGCAGGCTCGGGGCTCGGTGGCCAATCGGAAGCGCGTTCGACTGGCGTATCGAAGGACCTGGGCTCGTATCCTGGTGAAGGCTAGGATTTTTTCCTTGGAATCGAGAGTGCCCCCGAGTCTACCTGACACTAGTTATGGTAAAGTAAAGGCGGCTGAGCATTGTGCTGGCCACACGTCCCCTAGTATGCCGTGGCCACAGAAACTGGTGAACGCTGCTCCACCGGCCCTATGATCAATTTGGTCCGACGGAATACTTTACTTTACTATAAACGCAGGTTCTTGCAGTGTAATTTATTTTACTACTTTTCATGTAAAGGGCAAAGGTTACAAAAATGTAAAATACTAAAAGTTAAAAGCAATCAATTCAAACGTAAGCACATCAGCTCTTCCAAATTGATACTCATTAGTGAACATTAAAAAAAAATCAAACCAAGAAACTGTTAATTATAACAAATCAATATACACGTAGGCCTCACAATGACTATTTGGCCTACTGCTATGACGTGTTCTTTTTAAATTCAGCTCTCCGGCCTACGAATATAAAGTGGGCCGCGACACAAGATTATAATCGTCGCATATATTAACACAAATTATTTGTTCAATACTTTTCACGACCTGTACGCCCCCAACTCGGCGCTAATCCACTCGCCCCTTTAATTATGCATACTAGCATCTCACTACTGTAAGGGTAATCCCCAATGGTCATTAACGTAACCGCTACCAACTTTTAGTCTCTATTATCCTAGGAAGGCACGTGTAATACCCACCACTCCACCTTCAATCAAGACTCATTCAACGTCACACGTTGCTATGTATAATCAGGTAAAAAAAAAAAAGAAACAAAAGCTTCAGGGCAAAATAAAGACATCACTAATTTTTTTGGCAGGAAATTGGGGAGGTTGGCAGCATCGCCCACACTTCTTGTTCCAACCACAATTATTTCCATTATTACATTATCTTCTCCGCAACAATTCTTTTTTTTAGGTCGGGATTGTTCGATGCCTGAAAATGTAAACAAAGGTCACGTGACGTGAATGCCATGTCCAGCTCAGTGGGAAATGTTCTCTAATGTCTTGTCCAGTTCGGACTAGCGGGTTGGAATAGACGGGCAGAAACTAGAGCTAGCGATCGGAGTGGTCAGCAGATTGGATGAGTTGTATCTCCATACAAGAATTGACCTATATAATTTTATCTGTTTACATATCTTTAGAAGCTGAATTCCCCGGCGTTGCCCGGAGGAAAATAAAACGGGCCTTTATAATCTACAAAGAACAAAAAGCTATTAATCTAGTCTAGATCTAGATTTAATAATTTCAAAAAAATATTATTACTTACTAAAGACATTTAGGAAAGTAATTGAAAAAAATATTGTAATCATAACAGTAGAAAATATCCAAGTCTTTTTATTTAACAAAAATCTTAATTGCCCGGTGTTGCCCGTGGACTGACACTCCTTTTAAAAAAAAAATTATTTGAAATTTTAAGAAAATCAGAAAAGAAATGTATAGACTAACTGGTGAATCGAAACCCGGGTCGACCACATGGCAATCCAATACGATATCCACACAGCTATCGAGGACACATTTGCTAAGTTAAATTGCAACGGTAAAATATGAGGCAATAAAGTCATGTGTCTTTAAACAAATCAATTTTATTGGTTAAACTCACATTCAGAGCTTTATATATCTCTCTCTATATATATATTTAACAATATATTAATATTACAGTTAGAAGGTGATGGGGATTCGTACAGGCTAATATATGAATAGATATTATCTATAACATTAGCCAACATACATCGATCTTACATGTGCACTATTATTAACTCCATATACCATATTATACAGACACGAATATGTAATAATATTAATGACTATTATAATACTCACCTGCTATAAGCTATACGAACAACAACAGATGTTTCAACCACATATGTCATCATTGAATATTTAATATTTACTGTGACTTGTAGATATCGATGTATGATTGTAACAAACAATACCGGTCGAGCCTTTGGGCTCATCGGATCTTGCGTCAAGGGCGTAAAGATACTAAAGGGTGGATCGAGGAGGGGAGGATCATCAAGATCCTGTCCGAGACTAGCCACTCATGCCAGATAAACTTGCCATGTAACATAGGGTACTGTCTCCGCAGTACATGCACTACACGTCTCTCCCCATCGGAATAATTCCCATTGGATCATCAACGTGGTAGCCTGATCGTGTAACTGCACTGTCGCCCGGCAGCATCCAGGACATCCAGACACCACGGCGGTATTGATACGGCTGTTGCGCTCATTGCTTCCTCCACACAAAAATCTCGGAGCCACTCTGTAGTGCAATGACTCCCCATGCGTTATCCCACCTGTGTGCTATTAACTTAAGCGTATCGGAGGATTCCTCACTTCGCCAGCGTTGAGGCCCTTGGGTGCAGACGTGACGTGTAAGACCTGTCGGCGCTGGCCAAGGTGTTCTGAATTTTCGAAGATTTTGTTTTACATAGGCAGGCGACCTAAATAGATTAGCTGCTGGTAACGGCCCTATCTGATTGATCTTACTGGCCTAACTATTAGATCAGCTACCAACTGACTGAATAGACTCGTATAAAATGGCAGCTGATCTAACTGCCTAGACTGGCATCTTTTGGGGCGCTCTGAAAAAGATCAGTGACTGGCTTTGTCTTCTACGATTTCGCAAATCCCAGAATACAATTTTAATCTTTCCATAAAATATTATGTACATATTATAAACATATATAATTTCTTTAAGTTTCATCACGTTTCGTTAGTCCTAACAAACAACACAAAGATGGGCCACTCTATAGTAGGAAACTACGCCCTCGCTGTTTCTCTCCTGATATTGGAATACGAACGTGACGTCCTCTCGACTGCCATCTTCACACAGACTTCAATGACGTCATTCTTGTGTCCTGTGTTCTTTATCGCTAAGTCGCCCAAAATGAAACAAAAAGAGACTCTACTTCTTTTTACAGAAAACCCTCTAGTTTCTATATTTTATTCTATGTAGTGTAAATAAAGGCAAATCTAACATAATTATACTGAAAGGGTTTAGATCTATAGAATTGTAGAAAACAAAATAGCCAAGACTACTAATCAATATAAAATGAAGATGTATTAGCCGATTTCGTAATAGATTTTGAGTTTCCTGCCGTCCTTCGTGTAACCAAACACTGGTCGATAAACTTATTAATCATAATCATATTAGAAGCTTGTATAGTCAGGCCGTTATGTGATATTTGATGTGGTGGGGGAAAACAAGAAAACAAGGCTTTAATATCTGACTGACTATGGTTTAATAAAAGTGATTGGAGGTTACAGTGGAAACTTCAATCATAATCACCAGTCTGATTGACTGAGTAAATGAACTTATCGATTATATTAATGCGAAAGTAGTGTCATGTATCATTCACGCGGGTTTTCATTCATTGAAACAACCGTCTTTGTTGCCATTCTGTTATTTGGTGTGATATTTGCCAGCGCCTCTTTTTTTTTTCGCTGCTGCTGTTGTTTTTACAAGGGAGATGTTCTAGGCCAGGTTCTAGGCATGAACAGAAAGAGGCCTCTAGGCATAGTCCTGATAGGGAAATCAATGTTTAAAACGGAAAAGAGGGGGGAGGGGGAGAGGAGACCACTTGGAAGTTTGAGAAAGTGCCATTGAAGAGAGAAGTGAGATAATCCCGGCATGCAATCAGTTTTGGCTCACCCAGAGAGAGAGAGAGAGAGACTTGGCGGAGAACCGTTGTTTCCTTTATGCTCTATAGTAGAGGGAGCAACCAAAGACTAAGAGAGAGAGATTAGAAATTATTTCATAGAGTCTTGAATATACACAATGATAAAGCGTGATCTTATAACTTACACCAATACTCTAATAAGATGGACCGCTTGATTTAATATTTCTACTATTTGATGACTCGAATGACTTCTTTTCGGAATTCCCATTCCTTTTTATACCAAGCACTTCCGTTTCATATAATCGCTATGATTTTCTAAATGAAAAATTAACATTAAAATCAAAAGTTATATACAGCGAAAACATTTAAGCAAACGTAGGAGCGTAGAAGTCATTTAAGACAGCGTTATTGGATGCGCACGTAAAAAGAACATATAAGCTCTAAAAATAGAGCAAGCGTTCCATCTTATTATAGTCCTTGCTTTCATTAACTTGACTCCATTTGTAAATGAAAAAGCAAAATTTTTTTTTTTTAATATTTCGCTCAGCTTTAGACTCAAGACATTTCATTAAACGTATCGAAACTAATTAATTGTTTCATTAAACGACTTATAAAATCATTATTTTCTATTTTTTTTATTTCTGCACGAATATCGTTTAAACATAGTTAACATTTTCTTTCCGTTTGAATGCTGAATTGCAAAACTACAGTTTCCGTTCGTTGCCATGGTTAATGGGCCTTAAGTTTACTTTAACTGAAAGACAACTCGTGTTTCACTATTATCTCTGGCAATGACTGAACATTGGGGCTATTGATTTTTTTTACATTTAAGGAAGAAGGGGAGGACGCACGGAGGGTCTATTAGTTTGTAGAATTCTTGAACATGGAAAAGGTGTTTAGCAAGGGTTAATAATTTACATATCGTCGTGTACTTTGTTGTCTCAAATTTCCCATGAACTAGGCTGATATTTGATATACATAAGTATACATGCGAATAATAGAAAAAGAAGAATACTGAATAACGATACGGGGATATGTAAAAAAAAAAAGAAGTAAAAATATATTGTTTAGTGTTAGCAAAGAATATAATTAGATGGGCCGCTTGCTCTATGTTTACAGCTTATAATTATGGTCTTTTTCCGTGCGCAACCAATAAGGCTGTCTAAGCTAAGAATGACTTCAATGCTCCTATGATTGCACTAAAGACTTCCGCTGTATATAACTTTCGATTTTAATTTTAATTTTTCATTGAGAAAATCATAGCGAATTACTAAACCGGAAGTCTATAGGGCGCAGTGCGATCGGAAATTCCGAAACTAAATGTTTCAAGTTATCAAATAGCAGAAATATCAAAGCAAGCGGTCCATCTTATTATAACCTTTGGTCTTAGTTACTCTCTTCAAGCTGTAACTAGATTGGAGCTCATGCCTGTTTCTACCTAGATCTCAGACATTGGTAGGTAGGGAAAGTAGCCTAAATGCGGCTGGCAATGGGGCTTTATGATGATGAGATTGTGTGGCCTGTAGGGTGCAAAGTTTCCTGCAAGTGTATCCAGAGTATGTATGTTCTCCGGAACGTAGTAAAAAACTATCTGCCCTCGGGACACTCTATTTCCACAAATCACCGGCTTGTTCAGTCTAAGATTATGAAGGCTTGGAACTTGAACCTTGAATGTCTGGTATCGCCTGGCCTGATGTTTATTTTGATTAGAAAAAAATAGTTTTTATTTACACTCAAACACAGGAGACACACTCGTGAATGAAGGCACGAAACTATTTCTTCAAAAGACAAAATATTTCACGTTTATTGGCCGAAGAATCCACGTGGTGTGGGTTCACGACCCCCAAATACAAATGTAACTGTCCTTAAAAGCATCAACAACTTTGAAAATTTAAAAATCATTTACGCGTCAGACTTCCTTTCACGTGCAAACAAACGTAACGTTTTGAAATAGAATGTACGCCTGCGTAAGACTGCAGTGAGAAATATATTTTTTTTAAAAATTGAAGTTCTTGAAATATCAGAAATTGTGCCCGCTAAATCCGTTGCCTTGGCGATGTCTCCGAGAAGGCAATGAGCCTTGAGTGGAAACATTCAACAAGATCATTTGGTCTAAACGAGGCTGTCTGATCTTGACGAAATGGCCATGATTTTCAGGAAACGAAACGTGATGAAATGCGCTTTCGCAAGACGTGAAGTATAGATCGATACAGTTGGGCCAGCTGTAGCTTACGTCGACCCAACCAGCTCTACTGTTTACTTAGAACTTTAAGCTGGCAAACTGTAGTTCATTTCCACCAGCTTAAGGGTCTACTGTTTACATAGCATTCTAAAAGTTGTTATAGTGTCGAGCTGGACAAAGGCAGTGAAAGGCAGGGGAGATGGAATATGCAATGGAATTATCTATGTCTCTTTCTCACAACAAAGGCATTAATAGCTGTTTAGTAAATAAATATTTATATATCGACGCTACTTGATGTAGCACAAGTATATCTGTTCCCTGTAGCTCAAGTTATCAGTTCCCTGTAGCTCAAGTAATCTGTTGGATGTAGCACAAGTTATCTGTTCCCTGTAGCACACGTTATCTATTGGATGTAGCACAAGTTATCTGTTCCCTGTAGCACAAGTTATCTGTTGGATGTAGCACAAGCTATCTGTTCCCCCCTAGCACAAGTTATCTGTTCCCTGTAGCACAAGTTATCTGTTCCCTGTAGCACAAGTTATATGTTGGATGTAGCACAAGTTATCTGTTTGCTGTAGCACAAGTTATCTGTTCGCTGTAGCACAAGTTATATGTTCGCTGTAACACAAGTTATCTGTTGGCTGTAGCACAAGTTATCTGTTCGCTGTAGCACAAGATATCTGTTTGCTGTAGCACAAGTTATCTGTTGTTTGTAGCACAAGTTATCTGTTCGCTGTAGCACAAGTTATCTGTTGGCTGTAGCACAAAATATCTGTTGTTTGTAGCACAAGTTATCTGTTCGCTGTAGCACAAGATATCTGTTTGCTGTAGCACAAGTTATCTGTTCGCTGTAGCACAAGTTATATGTTGTTTGTAGCACAAGTTATCTGTTCACTGTAGCACAAGTTATCTGTTGGCTGTAGCACAAGTTATCTGTTGGCTGTAGCACAAGTTATCTGTTCGCTGTAGCACAAGTTATCTGTTCGCTGTAGCACAAGTTATCTGTTGTTTGTAGCACAAGTTATATGTTCGCTGTAACTCAAGTTATCTGTTGGCTGTAGCACAAGTCATCTGTTTGCTGTAGCACAAGTTATCTGTTGTCTGTAACTCAAGTGATCTGGGATAAAATTGATGACAAATTAAATTTTTTTGACTCACATATTTGTTCTAAATATATAAAAAATCTATAATATAATTTGATTACAATCTTGGAGTGTATTTTTTAAAGTTTTGTAATTATTGGTTTCTCGAATCTGTCTCCTTAATAATTTGGATTTTCTCATCACATTATTAGTTATGCAACATTTGGAGAACTTTAAAGTTTAGATATAAACTTTTTTAGAAATAATATCTTATCTTATATATTAGAGACGCTCATTTTATAAAGAAGATTATTGCGTCCTACGCTCATCCGTAGTCATAGTCTAGTCTTCCATTATTTATTAGTGTTTTAAATGATGTTAAGTTACTTGCTTTTCTGGTTTGTTCAAGAAATCCATTACCTGCCCGGATGCCTATCGGGAAGAAAAAGTACTTATATGCATTAAAATTTGTTCTCGCAAAAGGGATAAGGAAAGTGTTTCTGTCCTTATATTTATCTGAGCATTGCAACTGGTTGTTATTGGGCTTTATTTCTAAATTATAATGTAATGCCTTATTACTACTTTACTCTTTTCCCTTCTGTTCTCTAGTGTTTCCTTAATTAGATTAATTAATACACGTACATATACAATTATACCCAAAGGGCTTTTTTATAATACGTGGATCTTATCATTTGCATTCAACATTCCAAAATATTTTAAAGAGCTCACAAAGCACTATTTTTTTTAACATTGGAGTAATAAAATAGGTAATCTAATTACTTGAGTAAGATATTGCTTATACCAACAAGAACTATACTAAAGTTTCACTTCTACGGGTCATGTACCAAATGTTGTATAGTGTGATTGTATGAATAAATAATGTGATATGTCTATATTAGTTGATTACTCCTGGGACTAAGCCTCCATACCCTTCATCTCTTCCAGTTTTTCGTTTCGTCCATCCATGTTCGCTCTAGAGTCCATTGATGTTAGTATCTATTGATAGGAATTGTTGAGTTATACCTTTGAAGTGTGACGGGGTCACACGCAAACAAAATATTTAGTCATAGAGAATAATTAGGGATGATGATATAGTTGATTTTTTCAAAACCTATTTTATGTTCTACAAATGTAATTTTAAATCGGTTTTTGGCCCCCCACCCCCTTCCCCATGTCCTTTTTGTTTTTTGTTTTGTTATGTATCAGTATGTATGTATATGGAGAAATAAAGCAATCTTTGTTTAGCGAAGTGACCGACCGTGCGATACAAAAAAACCTCGCCTTCGCTGTTTCGCGAGATATGTTATATCATAGACAAGATGGACCGCTTGCTCTATTTTTAGAGCTTATATGTACTTTTTTTCCGTGCGCAACCAATAAATCTGTCTTAAATTACTTCTTGTTTCTTAAATGTTTCTGCTGCATAGAGCTTTCGATTTTTTTATTTTATTTTTCATTGAGAAAATCAAAGCGATTCAATAAAACGGAAGTGCAAAGTATTATACGAATCGGGAATTCCGAGAAGCAGTCTTTCGAGTCATCATAAAGCAGAAATACTAAAGCAAGCGGTCCATGTGTATTAAAGTCTATGGTTATATCTTCATCACACATACTAACACAGACACACAAACACATACACACTCACACACACAAAAGCGCTACAAGACTTTTTTTTTACAAGCATCGGTCTTTTTGTCCGTCACGGCACTTTCAGCATCTGTGTGGGTTTAAGCCCAGTTTTTGCTTCTCAATAGCGTTAAGGAATTATTTTGTTCCAATCAAACATCGTTTTAAAATTTTTCTTCGAAAACAAACAAAACTTTCATGGGACACCATATATGAATGATTTCCCCCCAAACTTTCGAAGAAACCGGATATCGGTTTTAAGTTTCAAAACCTAAAACCGAAATTCCGGTTTTTGTTTAACATCGCTAGTCCTAACCATTCTAGGGAACAGTAATATCATGGATACCATAATAAGGTATGTTAATGTGAACAACGCTCCTTCTTAACATAAGACAATTGTTTCCTAAGCTATTTATTGTGGTGTGGGTCTAATCTCCGAGTTTGATCGTAAGGTTTTAAATAATGTTAAAATGTTAGTTTTCGTTGGTATGTTCAGGCAACCCATTCATTGCACACACAAAAAAGTCGCTTTTAAAACACAAGAATGTATACTGTAACATGGGTCTTTCAACTGCTTAGACCATAGGTTCTCAACCTTTTTCGGCTCACCGCCCCCTTTTAAAATTTTTTTCCGCTGCCCCCCCTAACTTTCTTTTAGCACCCACTCCCCCCTCCTTCCGCCCATCTGGACTATAGTTTTTGCAATTTTTTTTAGCTGACTAAACTTTAGTGTGATTAATTATCTTTAAAAAACTGAAAAGGAAACATATTGTAAGAATTAATTGATCAAAAATCAATATTAATGCGAATCGTTTGCCTGGTGTGTTGCTAGCAAATTGTCTATTTTCGTTTCCATTTTTGGTTGCAAAAGCTGTAGGTCTAATAATCAGTCATATTTGTTATATTACAAAACAGAACTTGTTCGGCATCACTATTGAATCAAATATGGAAACATTTTTTAGTTAAAGGGAGATAATTAGCCCGTTTTATTTTAGCTAATATTTCTGTTTTTTTTTTCTTTTATAGAAAATAAATGGCTTACAATTTATAACTTTGAAATGATCAAACTGTTAAAGATATTTGAAAATTATATAAATATAATATGACTAAATAATTTATATGTAAATTTTTAAGCATTACAATAACTACCCAGTTTGTATGATTACTTCTTATCTATACCGCTTAACGATAATGCGAATCTATTACTCATAGTTTAAAACACATCAAGGACATCTCGGTAAAACTGAGATCAAAACATCATTAATATTAGCATATGTTAGGGCGACAGTGATCGGTCAGCAGGGTTGACAGTCCGGTGAACCAACCACAGGACCAGCTGGTCGCACACTATATTTGCCAAATACATACCCCTACTTCATCGAAAAGTCACTGCGATTCCTATTTCTTATGAATATAATCATATGTAGGCATGCTGTTGGGGGGTATCACATATTTAGCAGCACTTGCGTTTATATCACATTTCATTATCCAAAAACTAATCAATTCAAATAGCTGAGGTGTTCAAATATATCAGGTACGTTTGAACCGCCCACTTGCCCTTCACCGCCCCCCAATCGCCCCCGGGAATGTCAGCGCCCCCCTAAAGTTTCTCACCGCCCCCCGGGGGGCGATATCGCCCCCGTTGAGAACCTATGGCTTAGACAAACAATAAAGTAGTAACAAGTAGCTCGAACGTTATAGAGAAACTACGA
Organism: Anisus vortex; assembly: GCA_949126835.1. NCBI lineage: Eukaryota > Metazoa > Mollusca > Gastropoda > Planorbidae > Anisus > Anisus vortex. Next base: position 4,312,362 of record OX421493.1, on the reverse strand, counting down.
TTCTTTCTGGGGCAAATGTTTGATTTAATTCAGGGAAGGGGGGATTTTCTGATGTGAGGGACAACATTTTAAATGGACATATCAAACTGCATAGGGGGGGGGGGTAAACTAGACCAATTGCTAGGTGACCAGTTAAACCTTAAAGTCTGAAGGGCAGTCTAGGCGCTGACCAAAGGGGAGGGGGTAATTTAGTGGTGACATCGCGTAAGGGAAGGGTCATGGTGGCCGTTCGACTTGGGTTGGCCACACAATCCCTAGTATGCCGTGGCCACAGAAACTTGTGAGCGCTGCTTCACCAGCCCTGTGGTCAGTTTGGTCCTACGGGTACTTTACTTTACTTTTTATAGCGTGTGGGGAGAGAGAGGGGTAAACAAAAGACGTAGTTTTACAAGAACAGAAGTGATTGTCTGACTTGCAATCATCAGACGATTCCAGAAGCCTCGATCCTGATGTTTAGTATTGATCTGTTGCCATAATGGCGGCTTAAAGACGGAATAGTTTTTTTGTGGGGTTTTTGTTTCTTCTCTCAAAACTTGTGACACGTTCTGACTGTGAGAACGGTTTGTTAACTTCTAAGACAGCGGTTCTTAGCCTGTGGGGCGCGACCCCTTTTAGGGACGAACGTCCATTCCACGGGGGTCGCCTTAGACCATCGGAAAACCTATTTTCGATTTTTTCGATATACTATTTTGAATGAAATTTTGTTACGCCTTCTTTCACCATCTCCAACAAAAGATTTGTTTGACACTGGGTTTTCCAGCTTGTTGGTTATTAGATGTAGACTTTTTGTGGAAGATGATCTTCCTTGCGCTCTTGCAAAGACTGGCCAAATTTCTTATCCAATGAGAAAGACGCAATCTCAACCTGAGCACTGTAATTAGAAATAAAAAAAATATTTCACAATATATATGTACAAATTTTTGTGTGATTGAATAAACATGCTTTCATCATGTTCAATATGTAAGAAGGAATATACATCATACATGAGATATTTACATTACACTTCATAACAAAAGCAAAATACAGTTATAAGATATCGACGAAAATAATTTTATGGTTGGGGGTTGTCAAAACGTCAGAATCTGTATTAAAAAGGGTCCCACTGTTCTAAGAAATCAGATTGAAGACGCTGCGTCGACGCCAATAGAACTTGTCATGAACTATTGAAGAGTAAGTCGACAGGGGTTTTCAGAGTAGATACAGCAGTGTTATGGAAGACATCCGAACATTCCTGTTCCCATCCAGCTGTAATTGTAATGATGATGTAATGTTGTAATGGCGTAGGTGTAATGATACACAGTTTTCCAAGTTATTTACGAAATTGATCAGGGATGAAATCTCTTCCATTAGACCAGGGGTCGGGAACCTTTTTGTCTTAGAGAGAGAGCAATGGATACCACATAATTTGAAAAGTAATTCTGTTAGAGCCATACATTATGTTTAAAACTAAAAATTCAAGTAAATGTGTGCATTTTGTGCAATTTCAACACTAAAAGTACAATAATTATGTCTTAGAATTCTTCTGATGCTGAGCTGAAGTAGACTTTAGCTCATTTGTAGAATGAAATATTGATATGCAATTAATATGTAGATCAAAAAGTCTAAAAAAAACATTTTTTTAATAATCGAACATTTTCAGCGAGCCAGATGCAGCCATTAAAAGAGCCACATCTGGCTCGCGAGCCATGGGTTCCCGACCCCTTCATTAGACTCTATATTTATTTAAAAAATAAATGTTTTTTCGTTACATTTAATATAAAAAGGAAAAATTAATCATTAGGCAAAAAATAAAGTTTAACCCTTATATATTATTTATAATGCTAACTTTTAGGCTATTCGTAGTAACTGTGGTCTGTGTTGTTCGTCCCTCATTTCCTAGGACAGCGATGGCAAACCTATGGCACGCGTGCCACAGCTGGCACGCGGAGCCATTTCTGTGGGCACGCGAGCATTTTCAAAATATGGAACAGCTTAGTTATGGCCACACCGCTAGGAGTGAGATGGGACCAGAAAAGGTTGTTTCAGTTTCTAGTGAGGGGCATCTTGCATGGTGGGGGACGAATATGGTTTCATACAGTTCTTTGTTAAAGAAGCAAAACACCCAGTCGTTCTATGTGCCAGGGATATCAGCAAGAAATTAGATGATATCATTAAAGATGTCACAATAATTGTCAATTACATCAAGGCTCGTACTCTTAATTGTCGACAGTTTCACGCACTTCTTGATGTGGTCAAGGCGCAGTATAATACTTTACTCATGTACAATAATGTCATGTGGCTGAGCAGAGGACGAGTAATGGAGAGCTTCGTAGCATGCTTGGATGAAATTAGGCTGTTTATGATTCAAAATGGGCAGGATTAGGCCTATCCACAACTCACTGATATGGTATGCAAGGATTAAAAAAAAAAAGAGCAGAAATGATCTTTTGTGACATCAGAGGAATTAAAGAAATTTGCAGGTTTTTAAAAGAGACCTACAAAGTGGGCAGCTGAATTATATTCCAAATTATTTAAAAATGTATTTACAAAATTCTATAACATTTACCGCCAATCCTTAATAAAAATGTAAAGTATCCAGTTGGACCAAATTGATCCATAGGGCCGATAAAGCAGCATTCACCAGTTTCCGCGGCCACGGCAAAAAAGATGATTATGTGGCCAGCACTGTGCATAGCCGCCTTTACTTTACCCCAACTAAGGCTGCCGAGGTAGGTAAATTTGTCGACAACCTTGATTTTCTGGCCATTAACTGTGATTTCTGGATCTGTTTGCAGTGTCCCTGGTGCGGGCTGATGTAGAACCTCTGTTTTCTATGTGTTTTTGGTAGGACCAAAGTTACCACAGGCTTTAGTGAAGCAATCCATGTGATTCTGCATCATGCCTTCTGAATCGGCATTTAGGGCGCAATCGTCCGCAAACAGGAGGTCACGGACCAGGGTGTCCTTCACCTTTGTAACCGCATGCAAGCGTTGTTGGTTAAATAGGCCCCTGTCTGTTCTATAGCGAGTATATATGCCCTCGTTGCAATCATGGAAGGCATCGGTTAGCATTGCTGAAAATAACATACTTAAGAGGGTAGGTGCAAGAACACATCCTTGTTTTACCCCATTTGTTACAGGAAAAGCTCTTGACTCTTCACCATTTGCCATTACTTTGGCCATCATGACATCGTGAAACTGTTTGACGATGTTAATAAATTTTGGTGGGCAGCCGAACTTTCCCATTATTTGCCATAGGCCATCTCTGCTGACTGTATCGAATGCCTTAGTTAGATCGACACAAGTTATGTAGAGGCTGCTGAATTTTTCTTGACATTTCTCCTGGACCTGACGGGCGGCAAATATCATATCTGCGGTACCTCGTTCAGAGCGAAATCAACATTGGCTTTCTGGCGAGAGGCCCTGTTCCAGGTGAAGGGTTAGGCGATTTAGTAAGATACGGGCCAGGATTTTTCCAGCTATGCAGAGCAGTGATATGCCCTTATGATTGTCGCACAGGTGGCGGAGGCCGTTTCTTTTGTAGATGCTTATTATATTTGCGTCTTTTCATTGCTGGGGGACAGCCTCTGAGCTCCTTGTACCTGTGGTCTAATCAAGGGGTCGGCAACCTTTTGCTAACAGTGTGCCAAACTAGGATTTCTAAATCTTTCAGAGTGCCGACAGCCTTAAAGTCAACCTTGTAACAGTATAAAATCCTACATAATAAAGGAGAAGGGGCTTGTAACCACAGATAAATGTAGGGCAGTAGTGCGTGACCAGCGGTGTGCGCACGGGATCTGTGAAGGGGAGAGAAAGGTGGTGAAAGGACAGGATGTGCAGCGTGTGTGTAAAAAGAGGAGTTCAGTGTCCAGTGTGATATGTGGATGGTCGATGTTTTTGGTAGAGTTATGGCATTGCAAACGATTGTATAATGTTTTATGAAACGTGTATTGTGTAAGTTAATAAAGTTACTTTTGCTGGAATACAGTGTTGAGAATCATACTGTGAGTAGTGTACTGTTCTGAACAGTTTCGTGTTACATACAAAAAACGCCTACAAAGATAAAGTAATAACAATTACACACATGTGTAAGGTTACAATAATGTCAGAAGTTACAATGGTGTCAGAAGTTACAATGGTGTCAGAAGTAAAGGCCATATTCATCAGTTTACAGTATAATAGTCGTTTCTGACACATACGAATCGTGTTAGAAGTAAAGGCCGTATTCATCAGTTTACAGTATAATAGTCGTTTCTGACACATACGAATCGTGTCAGAAGTAAAGACTATATTTAACAATTTTCAGAATTAAAAAAAATTTCTGACAAGTATCATATGTTTCTGTGAAAACTTATTGTTGGAAGTATTTCATCATACATTATCTGGACAGCTATATTCAGTGTGTAGGAAAGTTACAGTTGTACTAAAGTGGCACACTGTCATGCACGCGCCGTGATAAAGGTCAACTCTGGACTAAGCACTTTTTTTGTGTGTGTGAAGAAAAGTGAAATAACAATGTTTACTTTGGATTATGGATAGTATTGATCTACTTTAACAAGGAAAAACTATTCCTACTTTTCTACTTTTTCTGTATTATATTTGTTTTATATGTTTTGTATTTATGTTATGTATAGAATTTTTTTTACATGATTCATTTTTTCTATACATGATCTTTTAGGGTATTTTGTTTTGTCAATCTGAGGGAGCGTATATATATTTCATATACTTGTATTTCTGTGATAGGAAATTTTGTTGCCTCATTTTGTCAAAATTAAAATTTATATGTTTGAATATGTAATGTCATGTTTGTAAATCGTCAGTATAAGTAATTATTTCTTGATGTGTAGTTTATATATTTACCCGTTTGTTCTTATGGACATACAGTGATGTCTTAATTGTGTGTGTTGAATTGTTGATAAATATTGTAATTCTTTTGTCCATCTTTCTCTATCCACGAAAAAAAAACACCAGCAATTGAGTGTATTTATGTTGTCTTGTTGTGTTCAATTATTGTAAATATATTGTATTAATCATAAGACATTTGATGAGTATTTGCATTCAAATATTGAGTATTATATCTTTTTTCAAATTTGATAATTATTAGCATTCAAATCGAGTGTTATATTTTGTTTCAATTTTCCCTTAGTATTGTACTCTTGTGTCGGTGACACAAAGAAACATATAAACTGTATTTTGAAGAAAATGGATTACTATAAAGAATTCACAGCTGTAGCTGAAAAATTCGGGTTGACTGGCAAAGAGATGAGAGACTTTGTAGAAGAGAAGGTCAAAGAGGCAAAGGAAGAGAGAGACAAAAGCAAGTGAAAGAGAGAGAGGAGAGAGTGGAAAAAAGAGCACTTGAACAAAGCAAACTTGAACAACTTAAAAATGACAACCTAAAACTACAAGTTGATCTGCAGAGCAAAGGGCACGATCCCGGTAGTGTCGCAAAGGAAAAATCAACAGTAAAAGACAAAATTAAAGTTAGAAAATACGACAGCAAGAAAGAAAAAATGGATGTCTGTCTAGACTATTTTGAGTCTATAATGGTCATGAAAGGCTATGAGGAAAAAGATTGGCCGGCACAACTGATGGCAACACTAACCGGTGAAGCATTTGAGTCTTATAATAGTTTAGCCAAGGAAGAAAAGACTTAATATAGCAATATAAATTAAACACTGTTATTCCATTTCGGCAAGTCCGAAAATGACTACAGAAGGGAATTTCATGAAATAAGAATTAAAATGGATAGAGACCCACAGATGATAGTACATGATGCACATGTAAAACTAACTAAATGGCTGGAACTCACTGGAATAGATAATAGTAGTCCCCAAGCCATTTTAGACATGGTATTGATAGACAAGTTTCTAGAAAGTGCAACACCAGACTTATTTACTTACCTGACTGATAAAAAAATCCGTACACAAACAGCCTTAACAAATGCATTACGCACATTCAAAGACTCGCATCCAAACGTAGAGATGGATAAAAGACAAGATGTCTTTGCTCTAGTACAAAATCGAAGACTGGAAAAAAGACAAGGCCAAAGGTATCAAAGCCTACCGAATACAGGAATCAGCCAAACTACTATTTGCTGGTATTGCAATAAGAAAGGGCATATTGCAAGAAATTGCTACTCAAATAGAAGTCAGACAATTAGGATATCTCCCAACGGCAGTCCAGTAAGGAAGAAAACCGAAGACAGATCCAGACAAGGACATTTTGAGATGAGGGGAAGAGGATCATGGAGAGGCAGATGGAATCATAATTACAAAAACATAGATGTTGATCAAAACTGGAGAAAGAATGACAGCCGAGAAGGGCATGATAAAGAAAAAAAGAAACAAGAAACACAATCTGGAGACACTATAGCCACCATTGACACTCATGGGAAACTCAAATTCTACCCATTTTATATCAATAATAGGAGATGTATGTGCCTTAGAGATTCCGGATGCACAACCATTGTGGTCAATAGCAAAATGGTAGAAGAAGAAGAATATGATGGTCAAAAGGACACTCTGGTAATGGCTGATGGAACCAGAAGAGAATGTCCAACCGCAACTCTGACAATAAACTCGCCCTGGTTTCAAGGTGAAGTCCGAGCGAGAGTTTTGAAAGATGCTATTTGTGATCTGATCATAGGCATTATTGAAGGTGTAGTTGACAATTCTGACGAAATGTTCAAGACATGGTGCGACAACAACTATCAGATTAGCGCCAGCGTACAAACAAGAGCTGAAGCAAAGAGAAAAGAAAATAGGGACATTGACATGGATGAAAAGATAGAAGTTGGAAACAAAGTTATGTCCAGGAAAGAATTAAAAAAACTACAAGAACAGGACAAAGCTATAACAGAATTAAAACAGAAGCTCACAAAAGAATGCCAAACAGGCCACATCAAACAGTACAAGCTAGATAGAGGCATATTGGTAAACGTTGTAGGAGAAGGCGCATGTACTAGATTGGTGATTCCAGAAAATTTGCAAGAAACTATTATCAAAATGGCACATGATAGTCCTTTAGGGGGACATATGGGCTCCAAGAAAACAACTGCTATTATAGCAGAAAACTTTTACTGGCCTAAGATGTCCAAGCACATAAAAGAATACATTAAGAAATGTACAGTATGTTTACGACACAATCCCAAAGATGGAAAACAAACAACGCCGATACAACCGTCTGACAAGGCGAATTTTCTATTCGAGAAAATTGCAGTGGATCTAGTAGGCCCGTTTAAAGAAATGTCAAAGAAAAAACATATGTATGCTCTTACTATAGTGGACATAGCCACCAGATGGGCTGAAGCCATTCCACTGAAGCGAATAAATGCTGAAACTATATGTACTGAGTTACTCAATGTTTTCAGCAGATATGGTTTTCCCCAAACCATTCTATCAGATAACGGCAGCCAGTTCAAAGGACAGATGACAAATGCTATTATGAAAATGCTGAATATTACGCAGGTGCACAGCACAATTTACCATCCTCAATCAAATGGAGTGATTGAAAGACTGAATAAAACAATAAAAAACATGCTTTCAAAGGTTACAGTAGACCATGAAGACAGATGTCATGAGTATCTACCTATGGTACTGTTCGCTTACAACAGCAGTAAACACGATAGCACTGGTTTTAGTCCATTTCAGTTAATGTTTGGACACAACCCATTAAGTCCTTTAAAAAATTTTAAAGACAGAATGATAAGCAGACAAGATGCCATAAGGGACAAATATCAACTAATGTCTGATACTAGAGACAAAATACTATATAGTATTGAAATGGCAAAACAGAAATTGATAAAACAAAGTAAAAGACACAGAGAAATATAAAACAAAAACAGACATTTAAGGACATTTGAGCCACAACAACAAGTTTTAGTATGGTTGCCAAACACAAAGAATGAGCACAAGTGGGAAGGTCCCCACAAAATTGAAGACAAAATTAGCAATGTGACATATAGTGTAAATATAAAAGGACATGTGAAAAAACTGCACATAGATAAATTACGAGCATATGGTGACAATAGCGAAGAACAACAATCAGTCAACATTATCAACAAACATAGTGATGAAAGTGAAATAGGTGCAATGAAAATGAAAAGCCCAAACAAAGAGACCATACTTATTGATAAGCCAGATATTGTCAAAGATAGAGTGATGGCAATATTAAACAAGTACAAAGATGTTATCACAAAAGAAACAGGCAACACGACAACGGTGACTCATAAGATTGAATTGCTAGAACACCAACCGTTTAAAGCTAAATTATATCCTATTCCCATGGCATATAGAGACACAGTAAAGAAAGAAATAGACTACCTTCTTAAAGAAAAGAAAATCAGAAAAGCCACTGAAGCTATATACTTCACCAGCTGTTATTGTCAAAAAGAAGAATGGTACAATCCGTCTCTGCTGTGACTATAGGCAATTAAACAGTATTACAAAATTGGACCATAAACCAATTGGAGACCCAAGAGAAATAGTGGACAGAATTGGTAATTCCCAAATATTTACTACATTCGACTTGAACAGAGGTTTTTGGCAGATAAGCATGGATCCTGCTGCTATAACATATACAGCATTTGTAGCAATGGATGACGTATATGAATGGCTAGTGATGCCGCTCGGGCTAGTCAACAGCACTGCCACTTTCAGCAGATTCATGAAAACTATGTTGAAGGGAATTCCAAATTTATGTGGTACATTACGTGGACGATATATGTATCCACACCAAAGACTGGGAAACTCACATCCATACATTGGAAATTGTACTTGAAAGGCTAAAAAAGCATCACGTCACAATCTCACCTGAAAAAAAAGCATAGGAAAGAAACATATTGATTTTTTGGGTTACAGAATAGGAGAAAGCAAAGTGACTCTCACTGCAGACAATGAAAGCAAGATCTTCAACTTGAACATCCCAAAATCAAAGAAACAAGTTCAAGCCTTATTAGGACTATGCAATTTCTATAGACCCTTTATAAAAAATTATGTAGAAATTGTACATCCACTGACAGAGCTAACTAGAAAGAAAGATACGCAAAAATTCCATTTCACAGAGGATTGCTTGAAGGCATTGGCAGACATAAAAGAAGCATTTGGAAAGAAGCCAATTTTGGTTGCACCAAGGTGGAACAAACCTTTTGTGGTTTCTACTGACGCCTCAGCTATCGCTCTAGGGGATTGTCTTATGCAAGAGAAGGATGGAATGCTACACCCAATACAGTATCTAAGCAGGAATCTAACGAAAACGGAGGGTAACTATAGCACTATAGAGAGAAAATGCCTTGCAATAGTTTGGGCTCTACAAAAACTGCAAAAATACCTGCTAGGTAGAACATTCACTCTACTGACAGATCACAAGCCACATGTAGCATTTAACAAAAAGAAAATCAGCAATGCAAAAATAAACAGATGGGCTATGTTACTAGCAGACTACAAATTTGACATAAAACCCGTGAAAGCCAAGGATAATGTTGTAGCAGACATTCTTAGTAGAATGATAATAAATACAGACACTTTGTAAATACTTAAACAATGCAAGCAGAACTTGTATTTGGAAAATTTTGACACATGATAGTACATTATTATGATTGTGAAACAGAACTTTGTGTCGACAAATTACTATGTACTCTATTCAATTTGCATTTTTTTCTATACTAAGCATATTTTTTCTTACATGTTGTTAAATAGTTAAATATTTTACCAAGATTTGTTGTTATGCAGCTAAAATGTTTTATGTAGAAAACATTTGTTTTGTAAAGATGGGGGTGAGTGTAACAGTATAAAATCCTACATAATATAGGAGAAGGGGCTTGTAACCACAGATAAATGTAGGGCAGTAGTGCGTGACCAGCGGTGTGCGCACGGGATCTGTGAAGGGGAGAGAAAGGTGGTGAAAGGACAGGATGTGCAGCGTGTGTGTAAAAAGAGGAGTTCAGTGTCCAGTGGGATATGTGGAAAGTCGATGTTTTTGGTAGAGTTATGGCATTGCAAACGATTGTATAATGTTTTATGAAACGTGTATTGTGTAAGTTAATAAAGTTACTTTTGCTGGAATACAGTGTTGAGAATCATACTGTGAGTAGTGTACTGTTCTGTACAGCTTCGTGTTACATATAAAAAACGCCTACAAAGATAAAGTAATAACAATTACACACATGTGTAAAGTTACAATAATGTCAGAAGTTACAAACCTGCTCTATTATAGGCCTACTTTTTTCATTTTTTTTTTATGGGACAATTAGTTTAACTCCATAGCAAGACTAAGGCCAAAAGCAAAGGAGATTTATAAAGAAAATCATTAAAGCGGTTTATATTTAATACAAAATTAACGTATATGTGATTATCATCCTTTTTATTTGCATTTATATCAAACACAATTATTTATTTCCATACTTTCACATATATGGTAATTATTTTGTTGTTTAAACATTATCATTTGTTAGCCATTTGAGGATCTATTACCTGTTAATATTGCTTATATTTGATCTCAGTCTTTAATTTGTGATTTAGAAATAATGACATGGACATCAATTATAATTAATTGGAATAGATACGTAGTAATCATTCAAACTGGGTAGTTAATGTCATGTTTAAAATAATACATATACATTCTTTTAGTCCTATAATATTTATATAATTTTCAAATGGTTTTTACAGTTTGATCACTTTAAAGTTATATATTGTAAGCCATTTATTTTGTAAAAAAGAAACATATTAGAAATATTAGAGGAAAAAAACGGGTTACTTACCTCCCTTTAATTAAAAAACGTGTTCACATTTATATTTTGATTCAATAGTGATGCCAAACAAGTTATGTTTTGTAATATAACAAATATTACTGACTAATTATTATTTCTTTATATAAATCCAACATTATGGTATTCATTACAATATTTAATTATTAGAGAATTTTAATGATTTACGTTAAACAGTTACAGTTGTTAATAAACTTTTCCTGCATTAATTGTTTATCCATTTAAGGAGTTATATAGGGATGTACATGTAGTTAAATGTTATAAATTGATTTCATGGCAAGATATATCTTGTTTCAATGCACATCTATTGTAAATGTAAATTCAACTCAAATTCCGCTTGGAATCACCTCCCACTACAGCTTCGCCAGAGCCCTAGCGTCGACACCTTCAGGAGCCGGCTGAACTCACCTATTTTGTTAGCAGTATTTGCGTATACATATTATTTACATTTTCGTCTGTTGATTGTTGTCTGTATTCTGTAACTGTCGTCAGTGCATAGAACTGGCATCAACGGGATATGCGCTAGACAAGAACCATTATTATTATTATTATTATTATTCAGAAACATCGGCTTTAACGGTCAGTTTTCCTCATTCAGTACCGGAAAATCGCCATTGAAAATCGCTCTGCGTGCCAAGTTTGGCACGCGAGCCATAGCCTTTCCTTAGGTTGCCGACTCTGGTCTAAGCAATCATGTTCTAAGCTATCCATATATAAATAAATGCAGAAAGTTCCAAATAAATTGAGTGAACGGTTTTTGATTTATACGCTGGGAGGTTCTGTAGTGTAAGATTTGTCTAAAACAATCGTACCCAAAATGTGCTGATATTTATACAGATAACTTTTGCTTTAAATCAACATAAAGAAACATAAACTATAACAAAGGAAGCGACAATTGAATACATTTGAAACTAGAATCAAGCAAAGTAATATTAAAGGGGAGATTATATAAAAAAAGACACAAAATATTTGACATATTATACAAAGCCACTGACAGCGGCTCACCGGATTGAAAAACAAAATCCACGAGCCACTGTTACACGCTCAGCGGAAAAAAAATATGCAAGATTTCGGGTGGACTTAAAACGAAGATAAAAAAGCGAATCTAGTTTAATATGCATGGTTTATGCTTTAAAAAAAATATTTTGCAAGGTTCCTGTTGTGGAGATTAAATTTAAGCGTAGAGATTATCCGAGTCAGGAGAGGAAGCAGCATTCATGGACAGGGGTGGGTTGTCTGTGGAAGGGAAGGGGAGGGGGAAATATCTAACATGAAATCCTACGAGATACATAGGCCAAGGGGAGTTAAGCCTCGAATGGAAATTACGATTAGCGGGAGAGGAAAAAAAAGGGCGTTGCCTTAGTCCAACGATGTGAAGGATCCGCAGCTAATGAAGAAAAGGACGACACTTGATCACCTTGCACGTAGGCGGCCAGTTGAAGAGGTGCAAGTTTTTCAGAAACAGGGTCGGCGTCTGGAAAAGTACCAACAAAACACTGTCAGTGCGATATGGGCGGATGTATTGAGAGTAAAGTAAAGTACCCGTCTGACCAAATTGATCATACGAAGCAGCGTTCGCCAGTTTCTGTGGCCACGGCGCACAGGGGGATGTGTGGCCAGCACAATGCCCAGCTGCCTTTACATTGCCCCCAACTGATGTCAGGTACCCATCAGATCTGGGCTGACTCAGGGACACGACAACCTCGAGTCGCGGGAAGAAATTGTAGCCTTCATTAGGAGATGAGGAGGCTTTCACTTGTGACCTGAATATATTGATGTAGTTTTTCAGGGATCGGGATGCTCCCTCCATTCACCTTTTTAGGAATATAAGAATAAATGTTAACTCCCTACTACACAAGATAAACTTGACCATGGTTTGAGAGTTTATAGAACCGTGTTATCAGATAAATCAAACCATTCATGTTACCATCCAGCTGTACACTATAAGTCCATGTAAGGTATCGGCGCTCTTTGATCAGCACATTATATCAAGTACGTTTCATTTTATATATTATTTATGTATACTGCTTTTTTTTTTAAATTGCCTCCCATTGGTTGAACAGGTCTACATTTATCTCCACTTGCCCACTCTTCATTTCCCTCCACGTCACCCTCCCCTATCCCCCCCCTATCCTCCCGCTCGTTTTGAAGCCACCTGCCACTCAATAAAATGTCCCATAGTAATATCCTGTCCTGTCTGACCTTTTGACCTACAGATACATTACACAGACCACGTGCAACTAGCCCAGCCAATCCAATTACACACAAAAAGATGTGGGAAGAGAAGTGGGGGGAGTGTGAGTCTGATCAGATTCAATAATCAAACCTAGGCTGGTAGCTGGTAGTCTGATGTTGTTTGTCTTTTATATTAATTAACTGACGGTGTGAACCCAACAACCCAACCCTGAGCTTTCACCTGCTGTTCGAGTCTTTTTCTTTTCTTTCATGTTTTGTTTAAAAGAGAGGTCTCTGTTTCAAAGAGAGGTCTTTGTTTCAAAGAGATGTCTTTGTTTCAAAGAGGTGTTCTCTTTTAAAGAGAGGTCTTCTTTCAAAGAGAGGTCTTTGTTTCAAAAAGAGGTCTTTGTTTTAAAGAGAGGTCTTTGTTTCAAACAGAGGTCTGTGTTTCAAAGAGAGGTCTTTGTTTCAAAGAGAGGTCTTTGTTTCAAAGAGAGGTCTTTGTTTCAAAGAGAGGTCTTGTTTCAAAGAGAGGTCTTGTTTCAAAGAGAGGTCTTGTTTCAAAGAGAGGTCTTTGTTTCAAAGAGAGGTCTTTGTTTCAAAGAGAGGTCTTTGTTTTAAAGAGAGGTCTTTGTTTTAAAGATAGGTTTGGGTTTTAAAAAGAAGGTTTTGTTCGAAAGATAGGTCTTTAATTGAAAGATAGGTCTTTGTTCGAAAGATAGTCTTTAATTGAAAGATAGGTGTTTGTTCGAAAGATAGTCTTTAATTGAAAGATAGGTCTTTGTTTGAAAGAGAGGTCTTTAATTGAAAGATAGGTCTTTGTTCGAAAGATAGTCTTTAATTGAAAGATAGGTCTTTGTTTGAAAGTTATGTCTTTGTTGGAAAGAGCAATTTTTGTTCGAAAAAAAGGTCTTTGTTTCAAATATAGGTTTTGGTTTTAAAAGAGTAGTTTTTTTTTTGTAATTGTTAACGCGACATCTCGTGTATTTTACACGAGTCAGGTTTTGAGCATCAACAAAAAACTGGATGAAATATTGATGATGATGATGATGGCGTCGCCATTTCTGTGTTTACTAATTTACGAGGTGACGGATCTTGTCGGTCACGGCGCCATTTTTACTTTGGGTCCAATGGCAGTGCCAAGGATTGCATGTCACGGCGCCATTTTGACTTTGGGTCCAATGGCAGTGCCAAGGATTGCATGTCACGGCGCCATTTTGACTTTGGGTCCAATGGCAGTGCCAAGGATTGCATGTCACGGCGCCATTTTGACTTTGGGTCCAATGGCAGTGCCAAGGATTGCATGTCACGGCGCCATTTTGACTTTGGGTTCAATGGCAGTGCCAAGGATTGCATGTCACGGCGCCATTTTGACTTTGGGTTCAATGGCAGTGCCAAGGATTGCATGTCACGGCGCCATTTTGACTTTGGGTTCAATGGCAGTGCCAAGGATTGCATGTCACGGCGCCATTTTGACTTTGGGTTCAATGGCAGTGCCAAGGATTGCATGTCACGGCGCCATTTTGACTTTGGGTTCAATGGAAGTGCCAAGGATTGCATGTCACGGCGCCATTTTGACTTTGGGTCCAATGGCAGTGCCAAGGATTGCATGTCACGGCGCCATTTTGACTTTGGGTTCAATGGCAGTGCCAAGGATTGCATGTCACGGCGCCATTTTGACTTTGGGTTCAATGGCAGTGCCAAGGATTGCATGTCACGGCGCCATTTTGACTTTGGGTTCAATGGCAGTGCCAAGGATTGCATGTCACGGCGCCATTTTGACTTTGGGTTCAATGGCAGTGCCAAGGATTGCATGTCACGGCGCCATTTTGACTTTGGGTTCAATGGCAGTGCCAAGGATTGCATGTGCCGGGCGTAACTTTGTGTGTCTGTGTAGAAATTAACATTCTTACAAACAATTTCGTAAGTTCTTAGAAGTAAATACTCTTCCCGAGTGGCCTTCGGGCATGAAGTGGGTTGCTTGACAAACCAGGGAAACCAGTAATTTTAACATAATTAAAAACATTAATAAGGATTCAAGAATAGACTCGGACCACGGATGAGCGTAGGAAGCAATACTCTTCTTTATAGAAGGAGCGTCTGTAATATATAAGATAAAATAAGAGAAATAGAACTCAATACATTATCCGGATACCAATGACCCTTTCATCACACAAGCTGTCACAATCACTTGCCCATTCGCTTTTATAACTAACGTGTCCAGAGCGTTACATGCATATGTCATTTCCACGATCCTTTTCATTTTTTTTCTAAGTTCACTTCCGTGTCACAAAAGTTTTTTTTTTTTTCTACAATACGTTTGCATGCCCCTAGATATATCTACGGATACGCTCTCCACAATTGAAACAACCAATAATTTTGGTAAAAAATGAATATTAAAAAAAAGTGCAACGATTGGTTACCGCAAAAAGCTATGTTTCACTTCTGGGAATTGTTTACAACTTTTCTTTATATTATATAGATCAGTGCTCGTATAAATTATATATCATTATTTAATAACTATGAGGCACTGGTTAATTAAAACATATTGTAAATAGAAAAATTTAGTTAATTACAGTATTAGCAATATATTTTCTACTTAAGTTTTGTAAATTTGTATTTTATTTTATACAATTTTTTGAGGCCAAAGATTTAATGCATTTAAATAGAAAGTTACGTTTCTATAAGTACTACATTACACCAGGCCAAATGTAGAAAGTTACGTTTCTATTAGTATTACATTACACCAGGCCAAATGGAGAAAGTTACGTTTCTATAAGTACTACATTACACCAGGCCAAATGTAGAAAGTTACGTTTCTATAAGTACTACATTACACCAGGCCAAATGTAGAAAGTTACGTTTCTATTAGTATTACATTACACCAGGCCAAATGGAGAAAGTTACGTTTCTATAAGTACTACATTACACCAGGCCAAATGTAGAAAGTTACGTTTCTATTAGTATTACATTACACCAGGCCAAATGTAGAAAGTTACGTTTCTATAAGTACTACATTACACCAGGCCAAATGTAGAAAGTTACGTTTCTATAAGTACTACATTACACCAGGCCAAATGTAGAAAGTTACGTTTCTATTAGTATTACATTACACCAGGCCAAATGTAGAAAGTTACGTTTCTATAAGTACTACATTACACCAGGCCAAATGTAGAAAGTTACGTTTCTATAAGTACTACATTACACTAGGCCACAATGTAACGAGACTAGTACAAATTTACGTTCTTTCCACGAGTCAGGTCACTTCCTGAAACCTGTTAGTACTTCTTTCTCTCCTTCACTCTCACTTTCTATCTCTCTGTCCCTTTCAATCTACACTTACTCACGCTGAATATCACTTCTCCCTCACAGGCGACCCACGCCATCCTCGTTCCTAGATCTTCTCCACTCTGTCACTCTTTTATCTCTCTCTCTCTCTCTCTCTCTCTCTCTCTCTCTCTCTCTCTCCCTCTCATCCTTTCTTCGCCTCTTTTTTCTCTTTCTATGCTGTTCATTTTGCCTTCCACCCTCCCTACCTTCCTACCCCTCCCTCGCCCCCAGCTCGTGGGCGTCGAAGAGGGAAGGGAGGGTACAGGGCGCGGCTGCTCGCAGATCGATACAGCCATACAGCCCCCCACCTCCGCCCCGCCACACCGTTTGTTGTTAAGCTTTTTTTTAAGCGAACTCAACAAAAATCTTCTCCTTACACGTGAAAACTTAAATCACGGCTACGCAGCGCCCTGTTAGTTTGACACACGCATTTTCTGAACGCAGCCACCGTCTCTCTCTCTCTCCTCTCTCTCTCTCTCTTTCTCTCTGCGTCTCCATTATGTATACGGACTCACTTTTTTTCGAATGTTTTCTCGAATACATCTGCTAGCCATGGGTGATAATGTGAGTACAGCTTCGTGTGTTGACGTTGTTGTGTTTGGAGCTAATCAAGCGATGCATCACACAAATTCACGTACAGGTTGTTTGTGTTATTGTGTTCAAGGTGTTCGGTGTTTAACGATTGACGGCAAGTGTTTATTGTATTCACATATTATCTCCAATACTATACTGCATCTGTGAGAAAAATACTTTTTGTTTTTTATTGTTGTTATTTTGTACTGTTGTTGTTATGGTGTAACCCAACACATGTACCTATCTAAATGTTATGGAAATGTTATAACTTGAATAAATATGTGTGGGTTTTCTTTGTAAACAAGTACATTTCATAGTTTTGGCTTCAGATGTACAAGAATAGTGAACCGTAAACCTTGAGGTGTTAAGGATATAATTCTAGGACATAAACCATTCTGAAATAATTGTGAGACGTAAACCTTTAGGATATAATTATAAGAGGTAAACCTTTAGGATATAATTATAAGAGGTAAACCTTTAGGATATAATTATAAGAGGTAAACCTTTAGGATATAGTTGTGAGACGTAAACCCTTAGGATATAATTATAAGAGGTAAACCTTTAGGATATAATTATAAGAGGTAAACCTTTAGGATATAATTATAAGAGGTAAACCTTTAGGATATAGTTGTGAGACGTAAACCCTTAGGATATAATTATAAGAGGTAAACCTTTAGGATATAGTTGTGAGACGTAAACCCTTAGGATATAATTATAAGAGGTAAACCTTTAGGATATAGTTGTGAGACGTAAACCCTTAGGATATAATTATAAGAGGTAAACCTTTAGGATATAATTGTAAGAGGTAAACCTTTAGGATATAATTATAAGAGGTAAACCTTTAGGATATAATTATAAGAGGTAAACCTTTAGGATATAATTATAAGAGGTAAACCTTTAGGATATAATTGTAAGAGGTAAACCTTTAGGATATAGTTGTGAGACGTAAACCCTTAGGATATAATTATAAGAGGTAAACCTTTAGGATATAATTATAAGAGGTAAACCTTTAGGATATAATTATAAGAGGTAAACCTTTAGGATATAGTTGTGAGACGTAAACCCTTAGGATATAATTATAAGAGGTAAACCTTTAGGATATAATTATAAGAGGTAAACCTTTAGGATATAATTATAAGAGGTAAACCTTTAGGATATAGTTGTGAGACGTAAACCCTTAGGATATAATTATAAGAGGTAAACCTTTAGGATATAGTTGTGAGACGTAAACCCTTAGGATATAATTATAAGAGGTAAACCTTTAGGATATAATTATAAGAGGTAAACCTTTAGGATATAGTTGTGAGACGTAAACCCTTAGGATATAATTATAAGAGGTAAACCTTTAGGATATAATTATAAGAGGTAAACCTTTAGGATATAATTATAAGAGGTAAACCTTTAGGATATAGTTGTGAGACGTAAACCTTTAGGATATAATTATAAGAGGTAAACCTTTAGGATATAATTGTAAGAGGTAAACCTTTAGGATATAGTTGTGAGACGTAAACCCTTAGGATATAATTATAAGAGGTAAACCTTTAGGATATAGTTGTGAGACGTAAACCTTTAGGATATAATTATAAGAGGTAAACCTTTAGGATATAATTGTAAGAGGTAAACCTTTAGGATATAATTGTAAGAGGTAAACCTTTAGGATATAATTGTAAGAGGTAAACCCTTAGGATATAATAATAAGAGGTAAACCCTTAGGATATAATTATAAGAGGTAAACCTTTAGGATATAATTGTAAGAGGTAAACCCTTAGGATATAATTATAAGAGGTAAACCTTTAGGATATAATTGTAAGAGGTAAACCTTTAGGATATAATTGTAAGAGGTAAACCTTTAGGATATAATTGTAAGAGGTAAACCCTTAGGATATAATTATAAGAGGTAAACCCTTAGGATATAATTATAAGAGGTAAACCTTTAGGATATAATTGTAAGAGGTAAACCTTTAGGATATAATTGTAAGAGGTAAACCTTTAGGATATAGTTGTGAGACGTAAACCTTTAGGATATAATTGTAAGAGGTAAACCTTTAGGATATAATTGTAAGAGGTAAACCCTTAGGATATAATTATAAGAGGTAAACCTTTAGGATATAATTGTAAGAGGTAAACCTTTAGGATATAATTGTAAGAGGTAAACCTTTAGGATATAATTGTAAGAGGTAAACCTTTAGGATATAATTGTAAGAGGTAAACCTTTAGGATATAATTGTAAGAGGTAAACCTTTAGGATATAATTGTAAGAGGTAAACACTTGGGATATAATTGTAAGAGGTAAACCTTTAGGATATAATTGTAAGAGGTAAACCTTTAGGATATAATTGTAAGAGGTAAACCTTTAGGATATAATTGTAAGAGGTAAACCTTCGGGATATAATAAACCTTTATCATATAATTGTGCGACGTAAAACGTTAGTGTTTTATAGTCAACAGTAAAAGATTACACTGCGATTGTAAAACTTTACGATACACTTCAGCTTGAGCAGAGGGCTATTGATTGTGTATGGCGGGGAGAAGTAACATTATATAGAAACATAATACATATTGAAGATTCAGGAAGGATGTGATATAGACAGATCGTTTCATTGAAATAAAACTATTAACATACATGCATCTTTTGTGGGACATAACATATGAACACAAAATTGTAGAAGGTAAACAAACTATTATACTGACCCCCAGTCTTCATTTAGTAGTTTCTCGTTGGCTTTGCTGATGTTGTTGTGGACTGCTGACCAGTGGTCAGGAAAAGACATTGGTTTGGGAAGGTGGTCAACACTTCTCTACATCAGTAAACCAATGTCTCTTATCTGCGTCTGTCTATTGCGCCGCCTTCCAGTTATCTTCTTATATTTAACAGATGACCCTTCTATAAAGACGATTATTGCGTCCTACTTGGTCTGATTGTAGTATTGCATTTGTCATCAGTGTTTTAAATGAGGTTAAGTTACTGTTTGTTCGGGCAACCCATACCATGCCTGGATGCCACTCGTGAAGAAATAGTACTTGTATGCAAATTGTTCTTGCACAAGGGATAAAAAAAAGTGTTTTCGTCCTTATGTTTATCTGAGCATTGCAACAGGTTGTCATTGTGTTGTATTCTTTAGTTATAATTTAATCCTTTAATTATTATTACCACTTTAGTCTTTACCCGTCTATCCTCAAGTGTTATAAGATATAATCAATATTTAAGATTCTGTTTATAAAGTTCT
Organism: Anisus vortex; assembly: GCA_949126835.1. Lineage (NCBI taxonomy): Eukaryota > Metazoa > Mollusca > Gastropoda > Planorbidae > Anisus > Anisus vortex. The sequence continues at coordinate 4,292,314 of OX421493.1, read as the reverse complement.
ATGATGTACTAGCTGTTCACTAACCATGGTCAACATTCAGTGTTCTACTAACATTAACTCAAGAATAGCCAGCGTGTGGACTTTTATTGTATTAGCATTTTGTACCGTTAATGGCTCGCATGCAATAAAAGAAATCAATTGGAGTGTTTACAAAGCGACACTAAAGCATTTCGGTAATTACTTTAGTTGCCGTTGTTAAATTAAGCAGCTGCTTAGGATGCCACATTGTCTATGCAATATATCTGTATTTTATCTCAATAATAATGTTCTCGTCTCACACTTGCTCCACTTATACAACAACATAATTATCTATGATAACGTCTTGTTGCAGGTGTCTTTTATTTACACACACCTCTCTATAAATACACCTACGCAATAAACACAGAAATTAATCAACATTATAAATAACTCCTAGTAAAGTTGATCATAGGGCTGGTGAAGCATCGTTCACCAGTTTCTGTGGCCACGGCATACTCAGGGATTTGCACAGGCGCCTTTACTTTACCCTAAAAATCTTCAGGTTCCCGTCAGAGCTGGGTAGACACCCTCGAGTCCCGACAAAAAAAATCCAACCTGCACCAGGATTCGAACCCAGGACCTTCGGTACGCCAGCCAAACGCGCTGCAGCTCGGCCACTGTGTCTCGAAATTAAAACACTCGTTTTTATTTTTTACATATGTAAGGGGGGGGGGGGGGGAGTTAATTGAGTTTAAGAATAAGTGAAAGCAGGTATGGGTTTTTGAATTATAAAACACCATCACCTATCTACATATTATATTACATCTATTTACATACATTATATACAAGAGGGAGGGGACGGGTATATCTGTGCATATTGTGGTAGGCAGGTAGGATTAGCTACCTGGATGAACCAATACTAAAGACTACTATTACTAGCTAACTTTACTAAATGCTAGACTAAACTACACTACTAAAACTACACTAAGCTAAACACAGAACAGCAAACCACAAATAAACACATAAACAACGTACACTACAACAATGTATCTAACTATCAATAGAACAAATAATCTTTTGAAGAGTCAACATAAGTTTATTCATATTATAATAAGCCCTAACCATCAATATCAACAACAACTAAATAAATCCATCGTCTACCAACTCTTAATTCACATAGAGACCGCCAACAAAATCATAACTCAAATCCTCTCATCACCTAACACACTAATATCTAACCAAGAAAATATAACAACAGATCTAGCAATTTCTAACATCTAACTTAAAATAATATAAAACAAGAGACCAACAAGGTAGGTTTTATCCGACGGGATAAAGCTGGGCCACACACAATAAGAAGGCCAAACACTGACCAGAAGGGAATTAAATAGCCCTCTAGGGAGAATCAACAACTATTACTGACCAATCCGATTCAAATAGGATTAAAATACAGACCAATCCTAATCATTTAACCACGGCCAATCAGATTCAAGCAACTTGACCAGGCGCTCAAAAATAATTAGTTACAAAAATGTTAGTGTGCTTCATATTATAAGTAAAACGAAGACCTCTAAATATATAAACAATCTAACTAAACTAAACTATATATATATACAAACTACAGTACCTTTCCTACTAATTACTAATAACCATCTTCCCCAACAATAATCGTTAACAAAGTTATTTACCTAAAACTGATAAGTTTTGGTACAGAATTTAGTAATTAACAAAGAAAATATAGCAAAAAAAAACACAATCATAGACCGTAGACTGGTATAGTAAAAAAACAAAAATACAACGTAAACTGGTCACCAGTTCACATATATCTCCCTTCTCTGTGTCTACGCTCTCCCCCCTCTCTCTCTCTCTCTCTCTCAGTCTAACCTCTGACTAACTGCGTCTCTATTTGACTGACCATCCTTCCAGCGCGGAAATGATAACTCAAGATCACTTTATACTTTTATCAAACTTCAAGACTTCCGTAACAGATATACGTCTGCTCATTAAAATTCAGGTGTGAAAAGTTTTGAAACATAAATAAGGCCCCTTTAAGATATGGAACCAAAAAAATGCTATATTGGTCCAATATTGTGCCAATATTTTAATCTTGGCCTAATGCTGGACCAATATCGTGCCAAGATAGTATGCTTTTAGGGATTGGGCCTTATTGTGAAAAATAGAGAATGATCGACTTCTGTGCTGCACTGGGTTTTGTGATTAGTAAATAGTGTACATGTTATGTTGGCATGAACGTGTGGCCATTTCATTGCCCCATATTTCGTTACTTTTCACCTGTCAAAGGGTTTCATTGGCGTAACAATAAAAAATGCGTATGGTTTCAAAAAAAAATTCTTAGATTATAATTAAGCGTCTATGGTTCAAGTGCATGCCCGTCAGGTAAGCAAGCACTGGCTCTAAAACCAGTAGCCATTCGTCCTTCAGTTGTACTACTTACGCCCTTGGTGAACCGATCCGTTAGAACGTGTATTCCACCGGGCTGTATTATTATTAAGGATATACACACACACATACAGTTTAGCATTAGAAGATGTTGCCGCGCGCGCCTTGTGCCTCAGCTGGTGCCAAGTTGTGTCCCTTGGGAAATTGATTTCATAGTAGAGTCGTTTTTATGGGCGGTCGCACTTTCCCACGGCCCGATCTGGACTGCGTCGATATTCCTACATCTGGGCCATATCGATACCGACATCTGTGCTACTGTAAAGGCGGCAATAGTATCGATACTTTTTACATTTGTTCTATTTGTTGGCAAGTGGAAAAGGAGGGGCAATTACCAACACACCTCCGAACCCTTATTTAAATTCATGTGCAGTTATTAGTCAACTTTGTTCATCAGTAAACAGTTTTCTATGTTTATTCATATTTAAAGGTAAGTTTTATTACACCTAAAATACCTTTTTTTAATTCTTTTGTAATTTGTAATCGTTGCTGTAACCGTGTTAAACTAAACTAATTATAATGGTTTAAACCTAAGCCCTTACCTTATTATATCATATATATTACAGACGCTCCTTCTATAAAGAAGATTATTGCGTGCAACGCTCATCCGTGGTCCGAGTCTAGTCTTGCATTTTTATTAATGTTTTAAATGATGTTAAGTTACTGGTTTTCCTGGCTTGTCCAAGCAACCCATTCCATGCGTGAATGCCACTAGGGAAGAAAAAGTACTTACATGCATTTGTTCTCGCATAAGGGACAAGGAAAGTGTTTTTGTCTTTATGTTTATCTGAGCTTTGCAACAGGTTGTTATTGGGTTTTATTTCTAAATTAGAGTTTAATGCCTTATGTATTATTACTACTTTACTCTTTGCCGTTCTGTCCTCTAGTGTTTCTAGGTTTATTGATTTGGCTAATGGTGTTACTCTTGTCAGTTGTGAACTTTTCTATACGTTAGCCTGCTCGGTGGGATTAAAAGGTTCACTTTAATCATTGCATAGTTTGGTTTGTATAATCTTATCGTATTTTATATATTACTGACGCTCCTTCTATAAAATACGTTTATTGCGTCCTACGCTCGTCCGTAGTCTGATTCTAGTCTTGCATTTTGTTATTAGTGTTATGATATTTAGTTTCTGGTTTTCTGGTTTTCTGGTTTGTTCAGGCAACAAATTCTATGACCGGATGCCACTTGGAAAGAAAAATAATAAGAAAATAATAGTGAACTATATTACAAATTACAAATTACATATTTATATAGCGCTATTCATAACAAAGTATTTATAATAAATTATAAATTAAAGAGTGTAGGGCAGGGGTCGGCATAACATTTTGATAATAGTGTGCCAAAGTAGGATTTTTAATTCATTCAGCGTGCCAATATAAGACAATATTTTTAGCGCCGTAGCAGGACCAAGGTCAAATGCAAAGACTTTATACAGAGAAATCATGCAAAAGTCAACTCAAAACTTAAGACTTCCAGAACCAAATACCTGAAAATAGGACACGCGGGAAGACCTAACCCAGATTTTGTCAAGAATCTGGAACCCAGTTCTGATAAGGTCATGAAACCTGATTCCAACTGAGAGATCCAAATTTTCAAACAAATTTTTCAACACAACAAAAACCATTGGCCTAGTAATAAGTAATCTATAAATTAAAATTGTTTAAGTTAATTGGCTTTTAAATTCATGTCAATCCTAAACTATTTATCATCGTCAAAAGGCTACATTTATTTCTATGCACAATGTAAATATTTCAAATGTACCGGTATTCAAAATAATTAAGAATATTGTTCAAGAGTTTTATAAAAAATAAAAATATTTAACGTGATTGTGATTATTACTTTTTTTTTTCATTTTATACAAAGCAAAAATACATTTTTTTAATTACATCTAGAATAAGTTACTTTCCCATCTTTCAACAAGCTTAATTGAATGTCCGGATATAATTAATGGTTGATACATGTAACTGATCTAAACTTATTTCAATTAGAACCTGATATAACTTTTACAAATCATTGTATCATTAGTCGTATTTTATGAGTATATAATCATAGCAGCTAGGTAGTTTATCTAATGTTTGAAAGTGTGCATATTAAATGTTTAGCATAGAGTATGTATATAATTTTCAACTATCCTCTAATTATGTGACAATTTTTAAAGTAACAGTTTTTTTTATAGCATTTAATATTTTGTAAATAACAAAAAACAAAACAAAAACAACATTAGAAATATTATCTCATATAAAATTGTGTAATTACCTCCACTGAATAAAATAAAAGTTTACACATTCCATTTTAGTGATGGCAGATAATATATATTTTCTAATATAACTATTACGTATTAAATTATACTTTTATTTTACTGATCCAGTATTATGATTTTCATTTCAAAACGTCATTAAAAGTATACAATTATTTTACGCCAAAGCATCTTCTTTTAGGGCCCCATCAACTAAAGAAAACATATTTAAACAAATAAAACAAATTAGAAAAAGAGCTGCAAGGTTCAATTATAGCTAATATTTACAATTAACAAGAGTAACACCAATAGTTAAATCACTAAATCTAGATACACTAGAGGACATAAGGGCAAAAAGTAAAGTAGTAACTCTAATTTAGAGATACAACCCAATAACAATCTGTTACAACGCTCAGATCAACATCGACTATGCTTGATCTTGGAATTCAACAAGGAATGAGTTAGACTGAACTAAAAGTATAGAAAAATAATCCAAGTTTATCCACGGGGCCGGTGTAGCAGCATTCATCAGTTTCTGTAGCCATGGCATACTAGGGAATGGTGTGGCAAGCGCAATGCCAATTTGCATGAACCAGTCAGGAAAAAACAACGACAAGAACAACTAAAACTAAACATTATTTCAAACAGTTCTCAAAATGCAAGATTAGAATCAAATCACGAATAATAATTAGAACTAAAAAATATTCTTCAAAAAGGAGCGTCTGTAACCTATAAATAATATAAGAAATAGCGTCTGTAGCATAATATAAGATTGGTCAGAACGTTAACCATTGACCTCCTATTCTAAGTCAGAAACATAGGCTTACTTCTGTACAAACACGGCGTCATGAATGCTGGTGTATCAAATAAAATAAATAAAATAAAAATAAAAAACACCCACCCACCCCTCCTCTGTACATCTTTACAATTCATGTTTTGCATTTTTTTTCCTCCTTGACAATCTTGGGTACTCACCTTGTTATCTGAACTCTCAATGTAATAATAAAATAAAGTACTCACTTTGTTATCTGAAGTTCTGAACTCTCAATGTAATGATAAAATAAAGTACTCACCTTGTTATCTGAACTCTCAAGATAATGATAAAATGAAGATAAAGTCCCGAGCCCAAAGCAGAGATGATAAAAAATATATTGTTATAGTTGACACATTTCATACTATACTGCGTAATATTTACATTTTTACTTTGAATTACATACGGAAGTATAAACGACACTGCTCCTTTCGAGAACTTATATCAAGGCATGAGCCAGCAAGGGAACTGAGCTCTTCATCACAGTCACTCCTTAGAACTCCCAGTGTGGCTGGACCAACCAGCTGGACACAAACAAAAGTACCTAGGAGCACAGTGCCTAGGAGTGCGCCCATTTGAATCTGTGGCGCCTTCTTTACGGAACAGTTTACCTCAGACACTGAAAGAATCTGAGACAAGAGAGTCTTTAAAAAGAACTTAAAGACCTTTCTCTTTGGCTTGTGACTGTGTGCCTTACATACTAATACATCTGCCACTGCAATTCACGCCGAGAATGCACTGAGCATGCTAAATTTAATAGCATGGATAGAAACGCTATAAAAAAGAGCATCATTATTATTTATTGTTATTTAATAAGTGTAACATTAATAAGGTGTAATGAAACTTCTAAACGTGTCTGTATAGACGTCTATTGTCTAAAGTGTCAGCCGTTGGCACCGCATATTTGTTGTAGTGCTTTCCTCATTATTTTAGCCCTATATGTAATTACACGCGAGTAAGTGTGTTTTATATGTAAGCATGTGTGGGTGGGGGTATGTAGCTACTAGCACTCTGTAGACCTATAATTAGATGACTTTTAACCCGTTCTGGTGTCTGTCTGTCTGTCTGGTTCGAAATATCGATTTTTTAAACTAGTGTGTGAGTTCCGCGAAGCAGTAATTGGTATAGACTGAACTGGGGTGTCGCATTTTGTGCACGCTATCACACTCTCTCTCTCTCTTTCACTCTTTCTTACTCTCTATCTCTCTCTCTCACTCTTTCTCACTCTCTCTCTCTCTCTCTCTCTCTCTCTCTCTTCCTTTTTATCTGCTAATCTCAATCATCCCTTTATTTACCCGTCTTTCATTAATTCATTGACGGTTACCATGGACGACTTCTTACAATAACAACAAAAAATCAACATTTAAGCACTGTCAGCTGTTGTTTTTAAACTCCCTCTTTAGTTGGCATCTGATTAAACCAAGACAAACATGGCATTAATTGCACATTGTTGGCAGACAGTTAGCAACTGCACGATAGACATAAGGAGATGCAAGATATCTTGTTGAAATGTATTTAGTAAGGGCAGCGAATTTGACTGGCACCAGGTTAGCTTAACCCGCTACAGAATAAGCAAATCAGCTGTAGCGACTTCTTTTCTTTGCACAATTACTTGTCTCCCTTTCTCTTTTCCCTCCCTTGTCTATCTTGTCTCCTTCTCTCCCTCTCTCTCTCTCTCTCTCTCTCTCTATTCTCTCTCCCACATCTTGGTCTCTTTTTCCCCTCCATAATTTCGGTTAAGTCCCTTGCATTTCCCTATTTACACAAAATAAACGAGTTGCATTTCCTGATCATTTTTTTAATACTTTTTTTTTTAAACCATCCTGTAGTTTATTCAATAACCACACACACACACACACACACACACACATATTCATACACACACACAAAGCAGCAGTAATTCCCCCTCTCTCCCACTCCCTCTCACTCCCTCTCACTCCCTCCCTCTCTTCATACCTCTCTCTACTTTTCTCCCTCTTTCTCTCACCCTCTCTCTCTCTCGCTTCACTTTCTTTCTCTCCTTTCCCCCTCTCTCCCTGCCTCTTACACTACACTAGCGCAGTGGTCGACAACCTACGGAACGCGTTCCAGACGTAGCACCAGACGTGGCACGCAGAGCTATTTTTAATGGCACACCGAAGACCCCCCCTGAAAAAAAGCAATTCAAGCCTCTTCCAAATTAAAGACCAGTATGACTTTAAGTCTTTTCGCCAGGCTGAATGAATTAGAAATCATAGTATGGCACACCATTATCAAAAGGTTGCCGACCCTGCACTTACGTCTAGTATGCTATGTTATCACTCTGTGTTGTCTAGGTATCTGTGCAGCTAAGCGTTTGACACTTTATAGCATAACGAATGCCACGAAAGAAATATTATCAAGTACCAATCAAACCACATACAAAACAGAATAAAAAGTCTATATCTGTTGTAATGAGCTTAAATCAGTACATTTCGCCTTTTGGACTTTTTTTTATTCTATTAAAATGTATTTTTAAACCATTTTTAACTACAGCAGTTGGTATCTAAAATTGTAGGAACGTATATGTCTAAACCTAGGAACACTAGAGGGCAGAAGGGCAAAGAGTAATAATAATAATAATAATAATGAAGCTTATATAGCGCATATCCCGCAATCAGTTCTATGCGCTTAACAATTACATTTACAATTACAATTACAATTAACGATGATAACAATAACAGACAAATGTTTAAAAATGTAAGTGGGCTAGGAGTCAATAATAAACAGGTGAGTCTTAAGTAAAGTAGTAATAATACATAAGGAATTAAACTCTAATTTAGAAATACAACACAATAACAACTTGTTGCAAAGCTCAGATAAACATAAAGACAAAAACACTTTCCTTATCCCTTATGCGAGAAAAAATGCATAGAAGTACTCTTTCTTCCCGAGTGGCATTAGGGCATGGAATGGGTTGCCTGAACAAACCAGGAAAAACCAGTAACTTAACATCATTTAAAACATTAATTAATTTGCAAGACTCGGACCACGGATGAGCGTAGGACGCAATAATCTTCTTTATAGAAGGAGCGTCTGTAATGTAAAAGATAAGATGATAAGATGTCTTTGTAATTTGTTACATTTATTCTAGTAAACTTGTTAGTAGGTCACTAGGTCAATAAATTAAAGTAAAAAAATAATCGGGGTAACGGAACAATAGGGTTGATTATATATATATTATATATATTCTACTTTGACACACAATTATCGAAAGATTTGCCGACCCCTGACTCATTACACTATATGAATTGTAATATCTTTCAAGACATCTTGAAAGACTTCTTTGAGTCAGACATTCGTGTTTCCTAGTCTGACGCACACAATCTCAATACAATGGTTCTTATTATGTTACAGACGCTCCTTCTATACAGACGATAATCGACAGCAATACAGTAGTTGTAAGCGGTTGTTGTTTGTTTCGGATAAACACCCAATTTAAACACCCACTCATAGAGATTTAAGGCAATAAATAAACACCTAGCTGCGCGTGAGACCTCCCGTTATTGAACCGATGTTTCACACTGCGAGGATTTTTTCCATGATGGGGGCGGGGGGCGTTTGAAATAATTACCATCGAATGATGAACACTGTCTGTTTGTCGTGCCATTAACCAGAACGTTATTGACACGATGGCACGCGTAGAGAAGTTTGACATCAATAGGGAGGAGAAGGGCCCAGTGTATATAGTGTCTTGTCTATTCTCTTTATCGGTCTGTGTTTTTAATCCTGAATTAACTGCATTAACCAACAGGATATGAATCGTAAAGTAAAGTACCCTTCGGACCAAACTGGTGTAGCAGCGTTCACCAGTTTCTGTGGCCAAGGCATACGAGGGGATGTGTGGCCAGCACATTGCCCAGCCGCCTATTCTTTACCCCAAGTAGTGCCACGTACCAATTAAAGTTGGGTAGACTCAGGGGCATCCTTAAGTCCCGGGAAAAAATCCTAGCCTGCACCAGCTGCACCAGGATTCGAATCCAGAACCTTGGGATCCCCAGTCGAACGCGTTGCCGAGCGGCCACCATGACCCACATGATAAAAATCGTTCTGTTTTCGTTTCTGGAGATCTCGGGTACAAACAATTCAGATTTTGAAATACTGTAACTTTATATGTGCCGTAGTCTAGTAGTAGGGGGCAGGATCTTTTTTTCAAAGGTTTTGAGTTCAAATACGAAAAATTCCGCTAATTTTATATTAATTTAGCCGAGACTTAGTCGAGTTGGAGAATTACATAACTTATGAAGCAGGGTTAATCAGATCTACCCAAAGAGGTTTCCTGTTGAAATCTATTATTGGTTGATGAAAATGTTGGAAATTCCCTAAATTTTCACAACTTCATTCTTAAACCCCATTTGTTTTACATTTGTTTACATAGACCTCTATCTAAACGCGTATAAACTAAAACTATTCACCAGTGGTTCCCAACCACTGGGACCCCTAGTATGCCATGGCTACAGAAATTGATGAATGCCGCTACCCCGGCCCCGTGGATAAACGTGGACTATTTTACTCTACTTTACCATTCATTCTACGACCATGACAATGTATAGATCAATCCGGCATGTGTAATAACTATTAACGAATCCCGGGGACACATATTTGAAAATGTCGAAGTTGATACAAAAATTATAGTTTTTTTTCACATGTAAAACATGATGTTGCTTTGATAAGATTAAGAAGTACAAGCATTTAACATTTTACATTTAACCAAATCCCCAACTAAGAAAACTACAACAAGGATAAACACCTTTTCACATGCAAGGTTGCTTTTAAGGGAGTGTACAACTTTTTTTATAGTAATTCTTATTTTCTTCTTCTTTGATCTCAACATTAATTAATGGATAGGTTCAAACAACAAGGCCTAGATCTATAGCTATGGTGAATTGCACTGTGGTTTCCAGGTCTGTCTCTTTTCCATACAGTTTGGTGTTGGTGGAGGTCATCTGCGGCCAGAACCTGTTGCGAGCTGTTTCGTAAAGTGGGCAAGCTTGGGGCACATGTTCTGGGTTCTCATAAGACATCCGACATGATTTAATAAAGAACTTAAAAAAGGAAACATATTTTGCGTATTCTATATCCCCGTGGTTTCTATTTCTAGTATGTGATATTGTTTTTGCTCAGACCATAGACTATAATATACATGGACCGCTTGCTTTAGTATTTCTGCTGTATGATGACTCGAAAGACTGCTTTTCGGAATTTCCGATTCGTTGTTTCCTTTGCACTTCCGTTTTATTGAATCGCTTCGATTTTCTCAATGAAAATTTAAAATTAAAATCGAAAGTTCTATACAGCGTAAATATTTAAGACAGCCTAATTGGTTGCGCACGGAAAACAAGTACATAAAATGACATAAAAGCTCTAAAAATAGAGCAAGCGGTCCATCTTATTATTGTCTATGCTCAGACTAACTGAGACTCTAACTCTAATACTCTTATTAATTCGGATATTTGAGATATTAGGGGGTTGAACAGCAACAAAATACAATTATCGAAAAAGAAATGCATAGGTAATCGTACAAAATTGGTAGTTAACATCCTACCTACCTACATCCTACATATCCCGTAGTCTGTTAGACCGTTGGGGCGCCACAGATGACATGTAAACCAGCCTCCTCCACTCCTCCCGTCTCTCAGCCGTTCTCATTGCCTCGCACAGCTTTGTACCTGTCCATTCCTTGATATTATCTTCCCAACGTTTCTTTGGTCTTCCTCTCTTTCTGCCTCCTCTGGTGGTACCCTGCAGGATGGTCTTTGCAAGCCCGTTGGTTCTGGTGACGTGGCCATACCATTCCAGTTTTCTTTTCTTGGCTGTGGCCAGCAGGTCTTCATACTCTCCAATTTCCTGTTGTATTCTTTTTCTTATCTGTTCGTTGGTGATATGGTCCCTGTAACAGATACCGAGCAGGGTCCTGAAGCATCTCATCTCCATGGCGTTTACCCTATTCTCCAGCTCCGCTGTCAGTGTCCATGACTCGCAAGCATACAAGAAAATGGAGAGGACCAGTGAGCGCATCAACCTGATTTTGGTGCTGAGGGCTAGGTTCTTGTCTTTCCATATTGTCTTGAGCCTCTTTAGTGATGCTGTTGTCTGGGCAACCCTGGACATTATTTCTGGTTTGGAGCCCTCTTCGGATACAATAGCTCCTAGGTACTTAAAGCTGCTAACTGTTTCCAAACTCTGCCCACCAATCTCGATCTTCGTGGTTATGCCGCTGGTGTTACTAGTCATTAATTTAGTCTTTTCGGCACTGATTTGCATGCCATAGGATGTGGAAGTTTTGTCTAGTCGCTCCACTAGATTGGCTAATTCTTCCTCACTCCCGGCGAGTCCATCTATATCATATGCGAATCGAAGGTTGGTGATCCTTCTGCCATTTATGCTGATTGTCCCTTCATGATCCTCTAGTACATCCGACATGATTCTCTCCAGGAAGATGTTGAACAGTGTTGGCGAAAGCAAGCATACTTGTCGTACTCCAACGGTCGTCCTGAACCAATCTCCAATGTTGTTGCTGAAGAAGACTGCACTGGTGGCCCTGTCATAGAGGCTACGTATCAGCATTGTCAGGTTGTCATTAATATTGTAATGTTTCATGGTTGCCCATAGGGCTGCGTGCCAGACCCTGTCGAATGCTTTTTTAAAATCAACAAATATATGGTACAAGTGTTGTTGGTGTTGCGCGTGCCTCTCACAGAGTATTCGCAGATTAAAGATCTGCTCTGTGGTACTACGTCCCTGCCTGAAGCCTGCCTGTTCTTCCGCAATGATTCTTTCAGCATAAGGTCTGAGTCGGCTTAGAATTATTTTGAGCATGACCTTGCTTGGGTGGCTTATTAGGCTGATGGTGCGGTAGTTCTGGCATTGTTGAAGGTTGCCTTTCTTGGGGAGGGTGATGATGAGCGACTGGGTCCATGGTTTAGGCCAGTCTCCAGTTATCCATATTTTATTGCAAATGTTCAATAAGACATCTACCATGGCTTCCCCTCCTGCTTTCACCAATTCAGCAGGGACGTTATCTACTCCTGCGGCTTTTCCTTTTTGACGTGCTTGGACTGCTGCTTCCACTTCTGTGCGGAGGATAGGGTAATTGTCATTGTCTGTGGCTGGAGGAACGTTTAGTATATCTGGATCTATAGTGATATTGTCATTATATAGTTCCGAGCAGTACTCAGTCCATCTTTTTAAGATATCTGGTTCCTCAGTCAGGTTTCTACCATCCTTGTCCTGTATGGTGGTGGTGCGCCCGTGCTTAGTGGTGGTTATTTCTTTTACTAATTTGTATGCTTTTTTGCTATTATTCTTCCTTAAACAGTTTTCAATGTCGTTGCACTGTTCTTCGATCCAGTTTTTCTTTGCCCTTTTCATACCTTTCCTAATTGTCTGGTTTATTGTTCTGTTTTTATTGGCTTCTTCCTGGTCTTTTGTCTTTGTTTTCTTTAGTCGGCGACGCTCGTCACACAGCTCCAGGATGTCTGGTGTTATCCATGGTTTCCTGGCCGGTCTATGTTTGCCAAGAGTCTCTTGAGCTGTGTCGGTCACCACTGTGTTGAAATTGTCGATCAATGTGTCCATGTCCGTAAAATCAGAATTTAAGATATTGAGGACTGCAAATTTCCCTCCTATCTTTGCCTGGAAGGCTTCGGCTACTTTAGGATCCTTCAGCTTTTCGAGGTCAAATTTGATCCTGGTGTACCCCTTTTTCTGTATTCTTTTCAGGTGTAGCCTAAAGGTCATCAGAACTAGGTCATGATCGCTTCCAATGTCAGCTCCAGGGAAGCTGCGAGTCTTAGCAACATTTATACTTGACCGGAAGCGTGTTTTTATCATGATGTAGTCGATTTGGTTGTGGTGTTTCCCGTTTGGGCTGTGCCATGTGGTTATTCTTGAGGACTTGTGAGGGCCGAGTGTGTTGGCCAGCATAAGGTCGTTAAAGCTGGCAAACTCCAGAAGCCTTAGTCCTCGCTCATTTGATTCCACATTGCAGTGTTGTCCACATGTGCCTTTCCAGTTTGCATAGGCATCTTTTCCTACTTTGGCATTCCAGTCACCCTGAACAACGAGAACTAGTGTTTTAAAATGCAAATACAAAATATTTTTAATGTATTATTAAATCATTTTTAATGTGTTTTTTCATAAATAAAATAAATTATTTGAAAAGATATAATTTGAGAGTCATTTTGTTAATAAAGAAAAAAAAATAGTATCGCAGAGTAAACGGGCAAATTATCTCCCTTTAATTAAATAAAAGTTTACAAATTTGATTTTATTTAATGCCAAATAAGCTATAGTATGTAGTTAACCTTTTATTAAATTATTTCTTTTTACAATCCAGTATTATGGTATTATTTCAAGGTATAACAAGAGGTATACAATTTATTTACGTTAAACTGTTGTATAAAAAAACAACTTTATCTGTGTAGTGTAAGTCGGGAATTTCTTTTAAAAACATTTAATGGTACAAGGAATACATCATAATATAATCCTAGTATATAAGTATCTTACATTTCTTACAAATTATATTGTTGAGAAATCAGATAACAAGGTGAGTACTACTTTATTTTATCATTACCTTGAGAAATCAGATAACAAGGTGAGTACTACTTTATTTTATCATTACCTTGAGAAATCAGATAAAAAGGTGAGTACTAAATATACCAATCCTGGTAATACAGGCACAGTCACATTGGGTGCAGGTGAAAACAGCTTAAGGGACCACATTTTTCTCCACAATCTTGTACCTTGGGCGATCCTCTCCTGCAAGCCGGGAACCCTCCCTGATCCCTGCCCTCCAGGTGGGACCATCCTGCACCATGTCCTCCCAACTGTAGGGAGTCAAAATGGAGGTGCTTCATGTCTCTTTTGCAGGCATCCACGTATCTCAGTTTTGTCCGTACATAATCATAAAATATGAAATAGAATATTACTAAAATATAAAGGCTTTTGCATGCTTACATACTTTTATATATATTTGTTCTTTGTGGATTTCTAACATGTTGCTTTAGTTCGACAGTGTGTTCTAAACATTGATCAAGGTTTTACTCCCCACTCTTACCACCCCTTTTCACTCATTGCTGAGTCCAAATTGCCCTGGATGAACACAGCCTCGTTACTATTGGTATAGTGTGCTGAATAGATTACCCAGCAGTCTCTTCTTATTAAACGCGCGCGCTCAATATCCGTATATCGAACCGTTTTTCTCTTTCATTGAATTCCCACATAAGGATGACCATCTTTGGGCCTGATTCTCCCCCATCTCTCTCTCTCTCTCTCTCTCTCTCTCTCTCTCTCACACACACACACACCCTCACTCTCTTACAGTTAATTATTTCCTTCTACACGGGTCTATCTTTCTTTTTCTCTCTCTCTAACTACCTCTGTATCTCTGAATTTCTATCTTTTTGCCACTCTCTCTCTCTCTCCCTCTCTCTCTCTCTCTCTCTCTCTCTTTCTCTCTCTCTGTCTCTCTCTCTCTCTGTCTCTCTCTCTCTCTGTCTCTCTCTCTGTCTCTCTCTCTCCCTGTCTCTCTCTCTCTGTCTCTCTCTCTCTCTGTTTCTCTCTCTCTCTGTCACTCTCACTTATTTTTGTAACCCTATCCAACAGTCTCTCCCTCTCTCCATCCGTCTGTCTGTTTCTTTCAATCTGTCTACCTCTCTCTCTCTCTCTCTCTGTCTCTCTCTGTTTCTCTCTCTCTCTCTCTCTGACTCTCTGGTTTCTGTCTGCCTATTTCTCACTGTATCTCTGTTTCTCTTTCAGACTATCTCTGCATCTCTCCGTCTTTTTCTCTGTCTTTCTATCTCTGTCTACCCCCTGTCTATCTCTTTCTTTCTCTCTCGTCATCGGTCTCTCTGTCTCTCCCACTGTCACCCTCACTGTCTTTATCGGTATCTTGTAGTCTCCTTCTAATTCTCCTCTCTCTCTTTCTCTCTCTCTTTCTGTCTTCTATGTGCCTGTTTCTCGATGTGTCTCTTTCAGTCTAGCTCTGCATCTCTCTCTCTCTCTCTCTTACCGCCTTTCTCTATGTACAGTCTTTATTTCTCAGTCTCCAGATCTCACATTCTGTTTCTCTGTCTGTCTGTCTCTTTCTCTGTCTCTATCTCTGTCTCTCGCTCTCTTCTCGCTCTCTCTCACACTCTCTGTCTACGTTTCTAAGCTCCCCATTGTACCAAGATTACATCTATCACTAAGGGCAGCGTCCCCCACCCTCCCCAAACCTCCTCCTCCCAAAATTAAATACAAAACACAATACAGCCAAAGCTTTCCTTTTTTAAGCCTCCAATTGTTATTTCTCCATTCAGCATCAACAGGCGTGCTGAGATCTGAGTTAAAAAAAACATTTCCATGCATTTGTATGTGGAGATAGAATGAATATTTCAAATCGATTATGACATTCATGCCGCTCATCCTCAGAGTCACTTTAACCTTCAACTGTATATAATTAGAAATGATTTTTTCTAATGGTCTTTCTCATGTCTGTTCTTTTTTTATTTTATCTAATATGTTACAGACGATCCTTCTATAAAGAAGATTATTGCGTCCTACGCACATCCATGGTCTAGTCTTGCATTTTGATTCGTTTTTTTTAAAGGATTTTAAGTTACTTTTATTTTTCTAGTTGTTCAGGTAACCCATTCCATGCCCGGAAGTCACTCAGGAAAGAAAGAGTAATTATATGTATTTGTTCTCTCATAATGGATAAGAAAATTATTTTTTGTCTTTATGTTTATCAGATAATTGTAACAGATTGGTTTGTGTTGTATATCTAAGTTGGAATTTAATGCCTTATGTATTATTACTACGTTACTGATTGCCCTTTATGTGTAGTTCATGTATCTTTGAGTCTTTTGTGTGTTCTTGAGGGCATCTTTCATGTATATAATGGTCCATTACAATTAAACATTGCATATTGCCGTGCATCAGTTTGTACAGAGTACAGTCTCCGCAGTACATGCACTACACAACTCTCCCCACGTGCGGAATTCCCCTCGAATCATTATCGTGGTGGCTCGCTCGTACACCTTCTCTGTCGCCCGGTAGCACATATTCAAGACTATAGGTTCGAAAATCCAGGCACCAGGGCGGGCTCGAGATGGACTCTTGTGCACATTGCTTCCTCCTCCCCACAGAGGCTCATTGCACTGTATCTTTCATTGGTCAGTTTGTCTCGTTCGTGTCTGTGTAATTGTGATTGTTTAGTACACCCGTCTAACAGTCTCCTTGACCTTCTGTGTAGCATTGATGTACTGGCAAAATACAAAGATCTCTTCATCTTTTTCAGATATTCATCAACTTAGAAGAAATGTTTGATCTATTTCTATAAACCAAGCTAAGAGCTTAAAACATAATGTGTCTATTTCGCACTTATTTTAGTTACAGAAAACTTCTCACACCTCCTTAATGTCTCAAAGTAATTTTTTTTTCTATACTGTTCTCATTCAAGGGTCGAATCCGGTACTTCGCTTCGGGAGTTTCATATTCTCCTTCGATACAAAGAACAGTCGCTCTTGAATAATACATCTTGTATCGATACATCTACGGTGCATCGATTCCAACGTTTTGTTACATCGATATCTCTGATCGCGCTGACACCACAACAAAAGTATCGTTGTATGTAGGAATCGATTACTGCATGTATTGATTCTCGCAGGTAGCAATTGACTGAAGTAGATACAGCTCACAGCTCACTGATTTCTTTGTGTGTGAGTTGGCGCCTCGGGGAATGATGACAATGGTTAATAAATGGGAGACAGCGTTAATAATTCTGAATTATGACGTCATTATTCCAAGTGGTAGCCCGTGGGACCAAATTAATCCATAGCGCCGGTGTAGCAGCGTTCACCAGTTTCTGTGGCCATGGCATACTTGGTGATTGTGTGGCCAGCACTATGCATAGCCGCCATTAATTTACCCCAACTATAATGTCAGGTTCCCATCAAAACTGGGATAAGAAGAGGCTTCCAAGCATTGCTTTGAAATGGACACCATCAGAAAAAAAGGAGAAGGGGAAGACCAATGGGAACTTGGAGGAGAACGATGGATGAGGAAGCAAAGGACACTTATAAAACATGGCATGAGAACAGATGAGACGCCCAGGATAGGGAGGCCTGGCGGAACTTTGTTGCTGCCTTATGCTCCACGGGGAGCGATAGAGAATACGAGAGAGAAACCAAGCTACAGTTCTTAGCAAGAAGATATTTGAACATATTGTGCTAAGCGCGTCACTGTACATAACAGACAACTAATCGATATAAAGGCCAGTTTATTCTATGTATGTGTAATTTATCCTTGTCTTAACCAGTGGTAGAGAACATTTAATTGTAGACAATGAATTCTATGTATGTGTAATTTATCCTTGTCTTAACCAGTGGTAGAGAACATTTAATTGTAGACAATGAATTCTATGTATGTGTAATTTATCCTTGTCTTAACCAGTGGTAGAGAACATTTCATTGTAGACAATGAATTCTATGTATGTGTAATTTATCCTTGTCTTAACCAGTGGTAGAGAACATTTCATTGTAGACAATGAATTCTATGTATGTGTAATTTATCCTTGTCTTAACCAGTGGTAGAGAACATTTTATTGTAGACAATGAATACGTTTATGGTTTTTCCAGCTGGTGCAGACATTGACAAATGTTCTGTCTGTTTTACCATTCATAAATCGTGCCCTATGTAACTGTATGAAGAAACTGTATCTGTCTGTAGTCCTCATGGCTATGAATATATATGTATTGCAAGAAATGGTATCTGTCTGTAGTCCTCATGGCTATCTATAGATAGGTATTGCAAGAAATTGTGTCTGTCTGTAGTCCTCATAGATAGGTATTGCAAGAAATTGTGTCTGTCTGTAGTCCTCATGGCTATCTATAGATAGGTATTGCAAGAAATTGTGTCTGTCTGTAGTCCTCATTGCTATGTATAGATATTATTAATATTGCAAGAAATTGTGTCTGTCTGTAGTCCTCATGGCTATGTATAGATAGATATTGCAAGCAATTGTAATTTAATTTTTATTTTCCGAGCTGCGTTTTCATTTTTCAACTACAAGATGAGCTTCATTATCTATTTGGTCCGATTTCAGTAAAAACTTTCATCCATGTCTTCCATTTTGTTTACAGAAACACTTGTAATATAAACGTGCTTGTAATTGGTTGGTGAAAATATTTTACTCTTTCATCTTGATATTTGATTAGGTCTAGACTTAGGTTCCGTTTGATTGAGTGTCCTTTCAAGATTCAGCACTTTTAGCAGGATGCATCAAATGCTTTTTTATATATATATATATATTATATATATATATATATATATATATATATATATATATATATATATATATATATATATATATATATATATATATATATATATATATATATAAAGACAGCGTTAAGCCCCGCGAGGATCCCCATTGGTCAATTTGAAAACACGTGTGTCACTGACCTATCTAGGCCTAGCCTGATATACCGTCTAATAATTTTTCACATCGGACATGTGTCTTCGATAGCTCAGTGGTAAACGTAGTGGACTGCTATACGGGCGACCAGGGTTCGATTCCCCAGTTAGACTATACTTTTTTTTTTCGACAATTAATTTTTCAAACTTTTAAAAACAAAAGACATTGTAAATCTATAGTCAATATAGATTTTGTTTTATTTGACTGTTTTTTTTACCCTATTACAATATTTATTTACTTTCCTAAACGTATTCAGTAAGTTTAGTTTATAAATTTGTTATCTGCACCCCAGACAGTCCTTTTTTTTCACCCGGGCAACGCCGGGCAATGTAGCTTGTATATATATAAAGTAGACTGTTTGTGTTGTTCAACCAATAATATTGGTTAATTTAAAGACACGTGACCTTATGGTCTTATATTATACAATTTTTATCTGTAGCTTATGCATGCCTGTATTATTTTCACCCGGGCAACGCCGGGCAATTTTGCTTCTTATTTGAATATTTAGAACCATTTTCAAGTTACGCTAAAAGAAAGCATTGAAATAATTTTCTTTTTATTTCAGGCAGCGGGGGATATTCAGGTGTCATGGAAAGCATAGTTATGTGAACTTATGTGACAGTTAAAAAAAAAAGCCTTCCTCCCCTCGCCACACCCCTCGGGATCAGGGCTGGATTTACCTATAAGCTAAACAAGCTATAGCTTAGCGTGGGCCCCAAATACAAAATTGTTCGAGTGAGCAATTGTCATATATACTTAAATATATTGCAGCATTATTATATATTATAAATCAACAAAATCAGTTTTGGCACTGATATATAATATCTTGACTTATAAAGGGCCCCATATCTCAAATAGCTTAGGGCCTCATCAAGTATAAATTCGGCCCTGCTCGGGATTGGATAGAGCGTTCCTTATTTAACCAAATCGGATGGCCTGCACTGCATGACATTAATTAGATAGGAAATTAAAGAAAGTAAAAGACTCTCTCAAAAATAAGTAGACCATTCTCTTCTCTCTCATACAATCAAATATGCAAATTTAACCGAACAGTTTGCCCCACGTCCAAAAACACACTAGGCCTACACTGTTTTGTGGGGAGATAAAAGAAGGATTTCATACAAGACAATCAAGGTCTCAGATCAGAAATTTTCTCCTTGATATTTTTTTTTTTTTTACAGAATTCCGAGAAACTTCTATTTATAATGTTTTTAGGTTTTGGAAACTAGTAAATGAAAATGTTTTAGAAGATTCTGGAAACTTCTATATGTAAATGTTTTTACAAGGTTCTGGAATCTTCTACATACAAATTTTAATGTTTTACAAGGTTCTGGAAACTTCTATATGTAAATGTTTTTACAAGGTTCTGGAATCTTCTACATACAAATTTTAATGTTTTACAAGGTTCTGGAAACTTCTATATGTAAATGTTTTTACAAGGTTCTGGAATCTTCTACATACAAATTTTAATGTTTTTCAAGGTTCTGGAAACTTCTATATGTAAATGTTTTTACAAGGTTCTGGAATCTTCTACATACAAATTTTAATGTTTTACAAGGTTCTGGAAACTTCTATATGTAAATGTTTTTACAAGGTTCTTGCTTCTACTATTGATATCAGATTTGGCTAAATAAAATACACCAATACCACACATTGCTACATAGATCTAAACTCAAATGCTAGAGTTTGTCCATACATCCGGAAAAGATCCACCATAGTATGCCACAATAAACTCCTGCCCTATGAATCAGCGCAGACAGCTTCTTCTCTTTGTTCCAAGTATTACGTAATGGGAAACGAGGGGGATGGATGTGCTGCGATTCAAGAAAGGAAAATGGGGGGGGGGGGGGAAGAGATAACAGCTATTGTAGAGTAGAAGCTTCTGGGAAAATTGTATATGGCCTAAGGCGTGGGGAGGAAAGATGAGATGTTTGGTAGGAGAATGGATCGGGGATAACGTAATAGAATCATTGGAAGACAGTTATAGAGAATAGACATTAAATACAACACAGAAAAGTTCTTTATTTTCGTTTTCTTTTTTGTATCATTCCAGAAGTATTCTTCTAACAGCTATGGTTCTCATATGTATGTTTAAGAACAGAAGACCTGATCACTGGCATACACACACATACATATATATAAATTCGCGTATATTCAGTGCTGCATTTTACCAAAGACTATAATAATATGGACCGCTTGCTTTAATATTTCTGCTAATTGATTACTTTAATTAATTTTTTTCGGAATTCCCGATTCTCTTTTGTACTGAACACTGTCGTTTTATTTAATCGCTATGATTTTTTTCAATGAAAAATTAAAATTAAAATCGAATTTTGTATGTAGCGGAAACCTTTAATGCCAACGTAGGAGCGTAGAAGTCATTTAGGACAGCCTTATTAGTTGCGCACCGAAAAAAAGGACATAAAAGCTCTAAAAATAGAGCAAGCGGTCATTAATTGTATTTATAAATAGGATGCCTATCATATATATATAGGCCTATCGTAAAATATATTATATCTTATATATTACAGAGGCTTCTTCTTTAAAGAAGATTATTGAGTCTTTCGCTCATCCTTTGTTCTGAGTATAGTCTTGCATTTTTTACTATTGTTTTTAATGAGGTTAAGTTACTGGTTTTTCTGGTTTGTTTAGGCAACCCATTCCGTGTCCGGAGGCCACTTGGGAAGAAAGAGTATTTATATGCATGTGCTCTCACAAAAGGGTCAAGAAAGGTAATTTTGTCCTTATGTTTATCTGAGCATTGAAAAGGATTGTTTTTGTGTTGTATTTCTAAATTAGAGTTGCCTTCTGTATTATTACTACTTTACTCTTTGCCCTTCTGTTCCATAGTATTCCTAGGTTTAGTGATTTAACTATTGGCGTTACTCTTGTCACTTGTGAATATTTCGCTAGTAATGAACCTTGCAGCCATTATCTGAAATTTGTTCAAAATTTTTTTTATGTTCTCTTTATTTGTATGTATATGTTATGTTATATTTCATTTATCATCTAAGTGTATGTTTCATTCTACATACAGTGTGTCGTTTCATTCAATAGAAATTAAATACAGCGATGAGTTTTTAGAACACAGGAAACAATTGTTTTTCTTTCTTTGTTACATTCTGATCTAGAGTTGCTTGAGGACATATGAAGCAGATTAATTACATTGATAAATTTGTAACATCGAAAATGGGTGTCCGTCTTCATTGAGTGTTGCTTGTATTTCTCTTTATCTCATCTCTCTTTCTCTCTCTTTTTCTCTCTTTCTCTCTCTCTTTCTCTCTCTTTCTCTCTCTTTCTCTCTTGCTGTCACTTTTGTGTGTTTCCATTTTTTGCCTTTCTCTTTCTATGGACAAGTCTTAATGAGAACTAACCTTTTCAATAGGTTAAGACCTGTTCATGAATTTCCGGTTCATTTTTTCCCCGTCCATTTTGCAGATAAATAGATTTTCTTATATTCAACACCTAAAACTAACTTTCATATATGGCTTTCTTCCTTTGGGGTCACATCTTAATTGGTATTGCATAGTAAAAATATTTGCCGGTGTTTGACAATTATTAATGTTCTCCCCGAAGGGCCAGTTATTGTCTTTTAGAAATATACAAAGGATACAAGAATAGTTATGAGAATCAGTTTTTAACATCAAAAGTGAGTAGGCGATAATATTTATAAAATAAAGTAGTCAAGAAAAAGGTTTCTTGTTTATTAAAAAAAAAAAAAACCAATCCGAAAGACAAAAGGCGAAAATTCTTTTGCATAAAGCAATAATTTTGAGATTATAAATATGTCATTCTTCACGTCTACCGTTCACAGTCCATAGTTTTCTTTTGGCAACATCTTTTGGAAATGAAATAAATTTAATTTACTACATCTATTCTTACTCGCAGTACAAGTTCTAGGGTTGCCTTTATCTAGCTGGGACCTCGTCAGGACACTCTGAGAATGGGGTGTAGAAATGAAGTAAAAAATGTATTTAATAAGTTCTTACAATAACTTTTTTATTTAGAGCACAATTACATGGAACTTGTTGCGGCAAAAGTAGCTGGTAATTTAAAGCCCCCTACACCATATTTTTTGGAAGATTTCACCCTTTTCAGCAAGTCTTTTTTTCCCTTTTACGTATTTATAAAAGTTTATGCAAGTCAGTCTGGTATTTTCTCAAATGATGGCTCTAGATTTAGATATCTAGAATGTACTTGCATTGTCGATACAGGATACGCAAAATGCATGAGACGACCTTGTCAACATAAACGTGGTGACATAAAAAAAAACTGAGGCTGCATTTAAATGTTGCGCTAATTTCAGTACTTCAACCATAGATACACGTATACTTCAACTAAGCTCGAAACAGTAGACCTATTTTGCAAAATCGGGACAAAATTGGGTTTTGTCTGGATGTCGGGACAAGCAGGCCCATAACGGTGGCAGTCCCGATATTTCGGGACGGATGGAAACCCTAAGTACAATTAGTAACGCAGCACACAGACATACGTTTTTAGCAAATGAACGAATGGGACCGGAAATGTTGGTAAACTTTAAACCTTTATGCATGCATAATATTTACGACGTGTTCATAGCGTCTTTGTCACTCACTAGTTATCTCTTTCTCTTAATCTTTCCTCCGCTCTCAGGCCTTCGTCTACTTCTTCTTCTCTATATCTTTGTATTTTGTTCATCTCCTATAGGACCCTTCTCTCTCTCTCTCTATATATATAATATATATCTTTTTCTCTCTTTCTTTTTTTATCATTCTGCATCTCTTTTGTTCTATCTCTCTTTCTTCTCTAGTTCTTTCTATTTCTTTCCATCTCTCTCTCTCTCTCTCTCTTCTACCTCCCTGCATTTCTCTATCCAACTTCTCTTCCTTTCTCTTTTCATTTCTTTCAGTCTCTCTCTCTCTCTCTCTTTAGGTTTTATTTCCATTTGTGTTTCTCTATCCAAATTTTCTCTCTCTTTCTTTCTCTCTATATCTCTCTCTGTCTCTGTCTGTCTCTGTCTCTCTCTCTCTGTCATTCGTGTACAAATACATAAAATACAGATCACCATGTTACGAAAAAAAACTGAATTTGTTTTTGTTATTTTTAAGTTTTTATACACATTTGCTACCAAGCCAAAAGTTACATCACCAACCTATAAAACCTGAGTCGATTCGTAACGTTAAGTCAAACTCTTAAATTATCTCCCATATCATTCATTAGTCAAATAAACTTCTAAATCATCTGTTCAATCTGAAGTCAGCACTAACAATATCAACTACACTCTACAGCAATAACAAAGATGTTATAAAATTATAAGTGCCTCGGTCTCACTCAGCAGCAGACAGTTCTAGCAGAAAGCCGTTAGCACCTTTCCCAGCCCTCGCGCTTGATGCTCGTTATATCTTTAATGCCAGGTAAATAGATCTAGGGGTCAGGGAGGGAGGAGCCAGGTGCAAACTCGTGGTTCAGTGGGACAGCTTGATTCGACGGCGCAGAAAGAGAGAGAGAGAGAGAGAACTCACGCACACATTATATACTCACACAAAAGACAACAACACGCAATTGTTGTGAGTCAATGAAATCGTCTTTAATGATGGACTTTTACTGTTTTGCTTACAATACTGTATTGACATGTTTACTTCGATGTTCTTCTTCTGGATCGCCACTGGAATAAGTCAGTAACGTAAGGATATGTTTATCAGTTTAGTTTTATGCTATAGTTTTTGCGCTAGTTTATAAATTACTGTTTGTTGTTTGGCGTTGCGTTGTTGTTTTTGGAAAGGTGCTTAACCGACCTGAGGGATACATTTAGTCCGAAGGGATTTCTCTACTACTTAGCTAGCTAACAAAAGTTAACGTAATTTTTAACTTTTTCTTTAACAACAAAAACTGATAACTTTTAATCATTATAACATTAATTCACGAATGGTTTATTACTGTTTCGATGTTACTACACTGTCCAAAGATGATGAATGTGTTTGGCTATTACGTATTGTGGTGTTAGGGGCCGTCCATAAATAACGTCACGCAATTTTTTGCCACTTTTACCCTTTCCCCTACCCATCCCTATTTCTCAAATCGTCACGAAAAGTTTAAAAAAAAAAAAAAACTTTTCTAATAGGACGTTACAAAGTGCCCCGCACCCCACCCCCCAAAATACAACAACGACATATTTCCAGTTATAAAGTTATAATGTTTTAATTCAATGTGATTATCATTGTCATATAAGTATTACGATAAACAATAGAATTACTGTAGTTAAATTGAGTGAAATTTGTAAAATGTGGATATTTCAAGATGCACATTTTGTTTTGTGATTTGACGTCATATTGTTGAAAGGATCTCCTTCCTCACATAACGTCACAAATGTGTGATCTCCCTCTATCCCTCCCTCCCTCCACATCGTGAGGTCATTTATGGACGTCCCTTTACGTGTTTGTGCTGTTACGCGCTGGGTTGTCAAGTTATCTGTGAAGCGATCTTTGTTTTTATTGCCTTAATCAAAAGTTATCCGTGCCTTACTTTCGTATTTAATTGATCGTGCGTTCTCGAAACAGGTCGCGCGCGCGTGTAGGCAGGTGTAGGAATGCACGTTCAGACAATAGAATACGGCACGCTGTTGTGGCGCGCACATTACGTATGCTCGAAGCTAGATTACCGTCATCTGGAGGTGCATTTTCGGGGGGAAAACTACACCTGCAGTGTGTTGATGCAGAGTTATAATTGTGATAGATCGCGATAGCTGATGGAGTTAACTTTGTCAACAGTATTGACAGGAGTTGTTGTTTGATCGTGGTAACGAATGTGGAATTCTAGATGTTGATGTCAGATTTCTTAACAGTCACGTTTTTATGTTGACAAATGTAACATATGTTGATGTTTACTTTGTTAACAGTTAAGATAATAAGCGAAGCTATGTATGTTTGTTGACGATTGCGACAGATATTGATGCTTTGTTAACAGTTAAGATGTCAATTGAAGTTAAGTATGTTTGTTAACAGATGGGATAGATATTGATGTTTAATTTGTTAACTGTTAAGACGGTAAGTCAAGTATGTTTGTTAACAAATATATTAGATGTTCACGTTTTATTTGTTAACAATTATTATAGATCATAGGCTTCAACGTTAAATGTGTTCAAATATTACAACAGATAATAATGGATGGTCGCTTGTTATCAAATATGATACAAGGTTTATTTTGAGCGTATCAGCTACTGCGGTGTATGTGGAAGAAGTCTAGTCCTGTTAACAAATGGACTATAATTTGCTGACGTTTATTTAACCTTTCTGTCAACAATTGCGATAACAGTGCTAACACATCTGACTGACCAGTGCGATATGAACCTACACACTACACATCACTTTATTTAACAATGTTCTATTTTTTTCCCTTGTGCCTATATTTAGAGCCACGTAAAATAAAAAAAAACACGCCTTGTGTGTAAAAAACAAAGGATGTGTACCTACATACTATTATACGCGGGGGGCTGTACTACTACAGTCAGTATCGCTGTGTGTATGTGTCTGTGTGTACACATTCACACGTGAGCAGAAAGGCGCGTGTTGCTCCACATAGCAGTCGTGCTTACACAACACGCGCTGAAGGGTGGGGGTGGGATGAGGAAAGGGTCGGGTGAAGGGAAGGCTATGTAAACGACTTAAAGGTTTAGTCAATAACCGCTACATCTGGCTAACAGGGAGACGGTGTATATCAAGGGAATGGAGGAAACATGTAGATCAATGCAAGTCTTTATCATATATAATACGCTGCAACGTTCCTTCTCTGGAAAACAAAACAAAAAAGACTATTGCATCCAGCGCATATCTGTAGAGTTATGGACGCTATTTATATATAGGAGATAGACCTACGGTTATCTAATTACATAATGCTGACGCTCAGAAAATAAATTATCGCATCCTACGCTTAACCGTGTTTTAAATGTAGTCTTGCAAATTCGATTAGTGTTCTACACAATAACATTTAAAACTAATGTTTTTTTGTCCTGACATGTTCAGCGCACCCATTTTATAACAGAATGTCAATCAGAAAAAAAAAGATGAAATCCTCACTAGAAATAAAAATAACTGAAATAGCAATTCGCCCTTAGTATAACAAATAAAAAGTATATCTATAATAATATCTTTGTGCGTTTTTTTAAATAACAAAAACCACTACTGGCAAAGTCCAAACCTTCATCAACAGCTGCCTCAGAAGGATACTTCAGATCCGCTGGCCTGACACCATAAACAATACCGACCTCTGGCAAAGTACCTGCCAACGCCCTATAGAAGAGGATATCAGAAGAAGAAGATGGGGTTGGATAGGGCACACCCTGCGCAAGCCGCCAACCAACATCACCAGACGTTAAACCTCACTCACCGGAGTGATCGAATCGAGACTAATCTCTTAGGATTCGGAGGACAAACACACTTGTACTACGTAGCACAGCCAGGTTCCCATAAAGGGATGGTGCAAACTGTTGACCATTCCCATCCACTCTTTCCTCCTGCAAGGCAGGGCAGTCTAAAAGCAAATGCTCGACCGTCTCTTCTGCTTCAAAGCAATGTCGGCACCGCACTAACATCACCAGACAGGCACTCAAGTGGAACCCGCAAGGCAAGCGGAAAAGGGGCCGCCCAAGGAATACCTGGCGACGCGACCTTGAGGCAGACACAGAAAAGATGGGGTACAGCTGGACTCAATTGGAGAGAATGGCCCAGGACAGAGGACTCTGGATATCTGTGGTTGGCGGCCCATACCCCAACTGGGGTGACGGGCAATGCTGGGGTGACGGGCAATGCTGGGGTGACGGGCAATGCTGGGGTGACGGGCAATGCTGGGGTGACGGGCAATGCTGGGGTGACGGGCAATGCTGGGGTGACGGGCAATGCTGGGGTGACGGGCAATGCTGGGGTGACGGGCAATGCTGGGGTGACGGGCAATGCTGGGGTGACGGGCAATGCTGGGGTGACGGGCAATGCTGGGGTGACGGGCAATGCTGGGGTGACGGGCAATGCTGGGGTGACGGGCAATGCATGGGTGACGGGCAATGCTGGGGTGACGGGCAATGCTGGGGTGACGGGCAATGCTGGGGTGACGGGCAATGCTGGGGTGACGGGCAATGCTGGGGTGACGGGCAATGCTGGGGTGACGGGCAGTGATGATGATGAACAACACATTGACATTAAATCAAGCAACCATCTTAACTTTTCACAGTAATATCAATTAGCTTGAGTCAGAGATCGATTTGGCGAGTGTTCTACTTAAAGTCGATACAAACTTAAACACGCATTCTATTAAAAAGCAAAAGACATTAATAAAGCCACTTTCCATAATCCCAATGGAAATATTCAATTACATGAACACTTCGTTGTATTGATAGCTGATAACTTTAGATTAGTTAATTCAACGGGAAGAATGTAATAATTTGATATTCGTTATAAAACTAATAATTGCCATACCGAACCATTCTTTCTTTGCAGATGCAGCTGGCCGGCTAGATGCCCGCTAAATTGTCTTCCAAGCTGAAGGGCATGCTATTTGCTGACCGGCCAACCATTCGGTCTGGCCGGGCATCATCCACCAAAGACGAGGCACAGACGGGTCTCATCCACGACGGGCAAGGCGGGGTCAACTGCTATGGGGCGGGCCCCAGCACGGAGGCCTCCGCGGGGGCTGACGGAGAGGAGCAGGCCAAGGGCACGCCCAGGCGCCACGGCTCGCACAAACACCGCCTCCACTGGCAGAAGGGATACGTCCGGACCGACTCCGTGGAGGAGGGCGTCACCACGCACGTCCGCGTGTGGGACGATCTCATGGGGGGCGGGGCCTGCAACAACGAACCAATCAAACACCACGTTCACTCGAGCAACAGCACGCCCCTCAGGAGGGGTAAGACCCTGGGCGATGCGGGCAGCGACGATGAGCGGATACTGTTGAACGTGGGCGGAGTCAGACACGAGACTCACGTCAGCACCTTAAAGAACATTCCCAACTCCAGGCTTTCAAGACTTGCAGCACTGCACATGTCAAGCGGGAAGGGCAAGCAGGAATATTTCTTTGATCGACACCCAGCCGTGTTTAACTCCATCATTGACTTTTATAGAACAGGTAGGTTGTGTACTGTATATAGATATACTATCTTATATATTACAGACGTTCCTTCTATTAAGAAGATTATTGCGTCCTGCGCTCATCTGAGTATAGTCTTGCATTTTGAACAGTTTTTTTCATTAATGATGTTAAGCTACTGGCTTTCTAGATGTGTTCAGGTAACCCATTCCATGCCTTTATGCCACACGGGAAGAAAAGGTACTTTTATGCATTTGTTCTCGCATAAGGGATACAAAAAAGTGTTTTTGTCTTTATGTTTATCTGAGCATTGTAACTGGTTGTTATTTATGTTGTATTTCTAAATTAGAATTTCTGACTGCACTCACTGCCCTTTGGTATCTTCCATTCTCTTTCTCTATCACTCTCGGACACACTTTCTCTATCTCTCTCTCTTTTTCTTCTCTCGCCCCAAATACCAGAGGGTCGTTATGGCACACATTCGTAAAATTCTCTACGATAGAGGGATTGTTATTTCCTTTTCAACACCCTCCCTTTATATTCGTCTACATTATAGGCCATTTATATTCGTCTACATTATAGGCCATTTATATTCGTCTACATTATAGGCCATTTATATTCGTCTACATTATAGGCCATTCGGTGGGATTTATTTTAATTTGTAAACTAATTATGAAGGTTACCGCGCCGCCCCCCCCCCCCCGGTTTTAACAAACGTTTATTTATGTCATGCTGTGAAAATTTATTAGCGCAAGCCTGTTTAGTCCAGTCTGATAAATAAACAGGCAATAAAGCCAATTAACGATTTGGTGCAAAAATCTTCACCTGATGGTGTAAGGACTCGGGGCATTAAATTAAAATTATTATTGACAGCTGACAGTTGTTTCACTAAGATGCACCATTTCAACGAGATGCCTACCAAAACCAAATTAATACGTTTTATACTTTAGTTAAATAGTGCTAATATAAACTAGCTAATATCACACAAAAATGTGCTGTCTTTTAAAATCTTTTTAGTGTGAGCTATGGACATTTAACTTATTGTGAACCTAAGAATTTTGTTTGTATTGTCGAACTAAGAAACTTTTACTTATTGTGAACTAGGACGCTTATCATTAATTGGGAACTAATAATCTAATAATTTTGCTAAGTGTGTAACTAAGAATCTCATCTTATTGCAGAACTAAGATTTTTTTTTTGCACTTTGGGACTCCGAAACTTGTTCTTTCTCTCCATCTGATATTTCCAGTTTTGTCTGGAAGTGTGTAGCTAAGGTAAACAAAGAAAATGTCGATTAGCCTCAAGGTGGGTTGGTGAATGCGCGAGTCAATAAGAACCCCAGGGCAAATGTGTCTTTCTCCCAATCGAGCACTAGCGGACATCTGTCTTAGAGGTCAGAGTATACAGAGTTGTAGAGGTCCATGGAGAGATGGCTGAATGGCATTCTTAGCAGAGGGCCGAATCATTTTCATCCTCAGTGGGTCATATTAATAATAATAATAATAATAATGAAGCTTATATAGCGCATATCCCGCAATCAGTTCTATGCGCTTAACAATTACATTTACAATTACAATTAACGATGATAACAATAACAGACAAATGTTTAAAAATGTAAGTGGGCTAGGAGTCAATAATTATATTATATTTATATAATAATATTATAGGTGGTTGTAGATAAGTAATAGTCACAGTACGTATCTCGTAGAGACCAAATTGATCCATGGGGCCGGTGAAGCAGCGTTCATCAGTTTTTTTTTACCACGGGATTCTAGGGGATTGTGTGGCCAGCACACCTTTACTTTACCCCATCTAATTTCAGAGCTGGGTAGACTCAAGGACACCCTCCAGACCCGAGACGAAATCCAATCTTTTGACAAGATTCGAAACCTGGATCTTCCGTACGCCAGCCGAACGCGCTGCCCGCTCAGCCACTTTGATTTTTGAATGGTCACAGCTATCTGTAAATATTTTTTTGGCCCCTAAAACTATGTGACTGCAAGAAACTTACATAATTGCCTTCAGTTTATTTGTTGGTTCACTATATGGAGAATTATGCCGTTTTAATCGATGGCGACAAACGTTTAAAGTACAGTGTCATTAATTGTCCATGATTTAACAATTTTTCGATGTATGTCAAATTATACGCGTATATGTAAACTATGATTTTTTTTTTTAATGCAAGTGATAAATGTCACATCGAATCTTCACGCTAAAAGATTGGTTTGGAAGATATGCAGGCCTCACACACTGATGTATAAAAAGAATGGATTATGCCCCGAAAACAATATTCTTGACGCAGAAAAAGCAAAACTAAATATGCTTTTACTTATCTATAAAATTAGATTTCCTAAACACTGACCTGTAAAAACAGTTCACGTAACTTAAGACTTAATTTAAATCGTATAAATTTGTTCTAATTATAAGTGGTTGATTCCTTTATCTCGCTTATACTTATATGGATACGTGAATTGTGAAGACCAAGGGGACGGTAACCTAAGGCACGCGTGCCAGTCTTGACAGGCAGAACGATTTTCAGTGGCACGCGAGCGATCTCCAAAAAGGGATATTTGTTAATGCAAGTCCAAACAACGTACGTTATCATAATGAGTGGGTACTGCGTGATGAACTACTTGGGAATTACACTGGAATTCGGCTGTTTATAGCTAATTAAGAAAGATGAGCTTTTGCAGAATTAAATTGAAGACCCCAATGCGGAGTTTTCTAAACAAAGTCAAGACTTTCTAATTCATGAACTCATATTTCCATACCACACCAAGCCTGACTGGCTTGATCTTATTACATACTACTTAGATCTGGATCTTTTTATAGTGGAGGGATATTGGCATTTTTTTTTTTCATTTTAAACATCCGAAATAAGGCCATCGAAATGTGTCGATTTGCGGAAAAATTGGCAAGGAAGCTGCTTAGGAAAGTCTTCTGTTATTGTCAACTGCAAGGCATTCTCTCTACTTTCAGCTTTTGGTTTAATTTACACTAGTGAACAAAATTTATCGCACAGGAAACGCTGTATGAAGCATACAAATAGGTTATTTACTTTTGATAACTATGAAGTGAATAAATATGTTCATGACATTGAACAATTAGTGAAGTGCAGGACAAGGCGCTCATTAATTGATACATGCTAATTACATTCAAAAGAGTTTTTTATGCTCATCTCTATTAATTAAATGGTATGATAGTGTGCGCGAATGTCTATTGTGTTTGAGTACAAACGGTTCTTTAATATTGTTTTAATTACCGGTATGCTGAAAGACGGAATTTATGTAATCAAGTCAAATTTCCATTTATTTGGATCAATAAAGCAATCTTATCTTATCTTAATTAAGCATAAACATAATAAATTATAAAAACAAACTTGTTTGTTTTATAATTGTAAAAATTATAAGAGGCTTCTATACTATCATTATATTATGCAATAGTTATTTTTATTAATATTTAAAAAAAAGTATCTCCGCTAGATCTAAATCGACTTTATTAATGCAGAAAATGTTTATTCACAACGTACATAAATTTTATGCATCTAATTACAGGGTGAAAAAAAGAGCATAATGCTGAATTTGTATAAAGAATTAATAATATATAAGTAACACTAGTTAAATTTTTTAAAAAAGTCGTCTGGCATCACTAGCATCACATTTTAAGAATTTAATTAAAGGGAGACAACTAACCCGTTTCTTTGTTTTTATATTTATAATGTTTATTTTTGTATCCTTTAAAAAATGGCTTACAATTTATAACTTTACAATGATCAAACTATAAAACATTACAATAACTACCCAGTTTGTATGATTACCACGTATCTATTCCGCTTGATTTATAATTGCAAAACTTATCTAATAAGTTTAATAATAAATTAACGGAAATCTCAGTTAGTCTGAGATCAAGATATAAAGAATTTATATCTAATACTAAAATCATAACTTGACAACACAATTTAAATGTTAACACATTAACCATTAATGTAAAAGATGAGTAATGAAATTGTGTATTATCTATGAATGACATTTCATAAAAAAAGATGAGAATCACAACACGTTAATTTGTTATTAAATATAAAAACGCTTTCATGATTTTCTCTATAACGCTCCTTTTCTTTTAGTCTTGCTACGGCACTAAATAAATTATCTTATAAAAATAATATAGTTTAGCGGTTCGACTTTCACTTTCAGGCTGTTGGCAAGCTGGATGATTTAGAAATCCTAGTTTAAAACACTGTTAGCAAAAGGTTGTCGACCCCTGGTGTAGACTGTGTAGTTAAATTGCGGCCTCCGCTAGCCTCATTTCGAACATACACATTTATAATAGAGACTATATTCATTCTTTTTATATATCAGTGGTTCTACATCAGAACATTTTGAAGATATCCTAAATGGACCGGACCCAGAAACAGAGGCGAACATCGCAGACATGGGTTTTCAGAAAGTTTCATGAAAGTGAAGACAAAAGAGCTCTAAGAAGACAAATGCCAATGGTGTAGAAATAGAAGAGATTGAAAACTTCAAATAACTTGGCAGCTACATCTCTGCTAATGGAAGCATAGACATGGAAATCTCCACCAGACTAGCTATGGCAGCTCAGACCTTCAACAAACTGGGGGAAAATATTGAAGTCATCCTCTCTGCAACTAAGAACAAAACTGAAACTATACAAGTCAAATGTACGCTCAGTCCTTCTCTATGCTGCAGAGACCTGAAAGACCAATACCAAAATCGAAAATCGCCTTAGAGGGTTTGAAGGAAGATGTCTCCGACGTTTACTAAAGATTAACTGGGAAGACCACATCTCCAACAGTGAAGTTCGCAAGAGAACTGGAATAAACTTCATCATCGAGGAAATCACGAAAAAAGAAGATGGAGATGGCTGGGTCACATCCTCCGCATGGACAAAAAGAGGCTCCCAAGCAGTGCATTGAAATGGACACCACCAGGGGAAAGGCGAAGGGGAAGACCAGTGGTAACGTGGAGGAGGACAATGGACGAGGAAGCAAAGGCCACCAACAAAACACGGCATGGAATCAGATGGCTCGCCCAGGATAGGGAGGCCTGGTGGAACTTTGTTGCTGCCTTACGCTCCACGGGGAGAGATAAAGAGTAAGAGATAAGGCAGGTCTTACATCATAAAGAAATAACACAACACACACATTTATGTCACAACAATAAATGACGTATAATTACTTTTAAATACTATTGCTATCGAAACATGGTCCACGGTTTATAATAAGAAATGAAATGTTAATGATGCTGTAGTATTATTATCAGTTAAATACTATAAACTAGAAGTCAGGTGCGATAGTTTTAATACATGATTCATGATATAGAAGCTAACAAGAACAACTGACCGTTGAACAATACTAATCCATGTTCAAGCGCAACCGGAACTCTCTACACGAACACAATAACTAGGGGAGACCGGGGCTAGTCCGCCCATTTTTTACATTTTAAGCTATTCAGGGTTTATTTCTGGATGGAATTCTTTGCCGATTCTCATAATCATTCCCCAACTATTCAGTTAATATGAGCTATAAGGATTTTGTGAAACCTCTGCCCCAAATCACACAATATAATCAAATGTGAGGTCACTCTGTGTGGGCGAATGTGCCCCGCATGTGGGGCAAGTTCGTCACACATGTGGGGCACATACGTCCATGAGGGGCAAATCCGCCACATGCAAAACAATTCACGAAAACAAGGTTTAAACATTTGATACCAAAAAACAAGACAAGCTTTATTTATGTTTATTGTTCCAAATATCGGTATAAGATTTAGAGAATAACAAGTAACCAAGTTAGATCTAGATGCAGAACTGTTTTGATCCCAAAATAAATGAAATAAACTTTAACTGAATACAAAGTGTAACTTTAACTTGACGTTCAAAAACGATTCAAATTCAAAAGCATCATTTGAAATAGTCAGAGTCACGTGATGCACAGTTGTGGCATGTGTAATAGTCACATTAGTCTCAAATACAATGCACTGCAGACATTGTATCCAGGATTCCTTTTTACTGTGAGACCACTTTGAGAGGCAAATGAGACAATACCATTCCTCATCTTCTTCCTCTGATGACGATTCCTTTGCAATGCTTTTTTTTGCTTTTTTCTTATTCACAACTGAAGTCTTTTTTACAAATTGCTTTGGGCTTTTCTTTCGCTATTTTTCTAGATGGTCCAGTTCTAATTTCGCTTTTTTTCTGGCGTGTCTGTCAGAATGCAGCTTTTCCTCTTCCTTTTCCCGCGTGTTTGTAACTTTCGCGGAGGCGCTTTGGGGTGAGGCTTTATTGAAACAGGCGAAAAGTCAACTGCTGCTACAAGCCGCACTGGTGTTCTTTGCCCCTGAGAAAGGCCTGGTTGATCCTGGCGAGAAGGGCCTGGTTGATCCTGGTAAGAAGGGCTTGGTTGATCCTGGCTAGAAGGGTCTGTTTGATCCTGGCGAGAAGGGCCCGATTGATCCTGGCGAGAAGATTCTAGTTGTCGTGGATTGTCTCGTTCAGTCACTGAAGACGGACATAAATCTTTCTTGGAAAGTGTCAGGGTTGTAAGGATAGATGCCTGCCTTCGCAAATCCGGAGATGATGTTCTGCACTGTCATAGTGGGACCCCATGCCTCATTAACAATCTCTGGAAGTTGATAAATTGTCAATGAGGCGCCAGAATGAGATCGAAGCCAGTTTTGCTGTTCTTGCCCTAGGCGTTTTTTCAGCGGGCCGAACACAGACAGATCCAAAGGTTGGAGCTTGTAAGGACAATGGGGAGGAAATGAAAGCAAAACAACACCATTGTCTTTAGCATATTGCACTACGCTAAAAGCAACATGAGAGTCGTGGTTGTCTAGCAGAAGTAACACGGGTTTGTCTTTTGTTGGTTTTACAAAGCTGATGAAATGATCTAAGAAACGTTTAAAGTTTTCCTCTGTCATCCAACCAGATTTGTGCGCGTAGCCTGCACTGCCGATGGGTCCACCTTTCAAGAAATGCTCACGGAAGTGAACTCGAGGAAATATGAAGAAAGGGGGTATTGTTTGGCCACAGGCAGATACTGCAGCGCAAACGGTTATTAGCTCACCGCGCTTAGCCGATACCAAAGACCCATCTTGTTTTGAGCCCTGTTCTGCTACTACCTTTGGTGGTTTTGTCACCGTTGTTACACCGGTCTCATCACAGTTTCAGATACACTTTGCATCAAATGTATACTTGTCGAGCACATTCCCAAGAAGATTGAATAACTGGCCAACGTTTACTCTATTAAATGCAGTAGTTCGACCAATGCTGGTTGATTCTGGAGTGCAAAGTGATATATCAGGATGCCTCCTCATAAACTGTGAAAACCAATCTGGGCCAGCTTGTTGTTTGGCAGACCATGAAGGGGGACATCTCACGTTGAACCGTTCTGCGCATTGAAATGCAAGCTGGCGGCTTTCGCTTGGTGTGAGCCCAAAATATATGGAAGACGCTCTCTTGAGGTATTCTACAAATTGACGCTCTTGCTCATGGGTAAACACCTGGCGGGGTTTACCATAGCCAGATGAAGTTATGCCATCTCTCTTCCTGGTAAGATAGTCTTTCAGTGTTGAACACTGTCGCCTGTAGCTTCAATGTGTTCATGGGCTCGTCTTAGGGTGTCTCCAGGAACTAAGCCACGCTGACTTTTTTACTTGTAGTAGGCTATCTGACTATTTTTGACGTTTTCTAAGGATATTACAAATATCATTAATAATAACAACAACAGGTCATTTATGATCACAATGCTAAACAAATAATTTGGGGCAAGTGCACCCACCCATTGGGGCAGGTTCGCCCAGCTGTCGGATATGCCCCAGCCAGTGTTGGCGAACCTGCCCCACTATCACTTGTCTACGATTATCAATTCGTTACAGCAGCCTAGGTAGAGAAAGCGACTAAGTGACACCATGAATGTAACAAGGAGAGGCAGTATTTTGAGACCATGCAGTGTCGTTTAATAGCCCTAACTAAGCTTACTTCTTACGTAACATGAGGAGATGTAGTATGAAGAAAAAATCACTTACCTACTAAGAAAACACAAATATCACGGTAGCAGAGCAGTCAAGTTTTGCAGCCGTTTAACACTAACATAGATCAACCAGACGCCATTACTGAGTGGCGTGGTAGTGTCGTCAAGTCTAAAAATAGCACGGTTCGCGCGCAATACCACCGTGGCGAATATACCCCTATGGCGGTTTAGCCCTGGTCTCCTCTAAATATTGAGAGACATAATAATAATAACTAAGTAACGAAACATTATCACTATAATAAATATAGGCCTACCACCCAGTAACACAAACATAATAACTAGACCCGATAAATCAATAATAATAACATGTGATCTGACCAAACGGAATTCCCTATATTATATGCATAGAGACAATGCATTGTGCTGGCTGTACATTCTTCTATCAAACTGTTGTCGTAGAAATGCTTGATCTCTTCCGTGTTTGTTCACATAGGCCTATCATTCAGTATATTGGAGTTACTTTCATTTGATGTGAGTAAATTATACTACGATACTCTTACTCTAAACAAGATGATATATATATATTTTTATATATATATATATATATATATATATATATATATATATATATATATATATATATATATATATATATATATATAATAATAATAATAATAATAATAATAATAATAATATTATATTGTTCATCTCGTGGTGTGTTGTCATAAAAAGTCTCTTTTCATTAAAATAACATAGGCCCCAGTTTAATCAATGACCTTTGACCCTATGACATTAGGGTGACCGAATATAACATTTCAATTGATTCTACACTGGCCAATTTCAGCCGAGGGCCCCAACGGGGCAATTTATCTTCTGAATACACTAATGCACAGTACCTCAGAAAATATCTGGAATCCAGTATCTTACATGTTATATTTATATTTATTATCTTTCTGAGCTCCATGAATAGCTTTCACAAATATGCTTTGGGCTTTGGCACACGATATAATATATGTGACTATATTGATCTTAGACCGTCTAATTCAATAAGAATGCCTGTGTGGTCAAATATAACAGAATACATGTTAGCCTACACAATGTCGTTTGAAATTGTTTTTATAATAAGATTATGTATATAAGATTTTTTAAATCTTTTAAATTACAGACGCTCCTTCTATAAAGAAGATTATTGCGTCCTACACTTATCCGTTTTTTGAGCCTAGTCTTATATTTCGATTAGTGTTTTAAATGATGTTAAGGTTTTCGTTTTCATAACTTGTTCAGGCTACCCATTCCATGCTCAAATGCCACTCTGGAAGAAATATAACTTATGTTTATGTCTTTGCATATGGAATAAGAAAAAAAACGTGTCCATCCTCGTGTGTTTCTGAGCATTGTAATAGATTGTTATCATGTTGTATTTCTAAGTTTGAATTCAATGGTTTATGAATGTTTATTACATTGCTCTTCATCCTTCTGCCCACTTGCAAAGTAAAGAACTTTCTTCGAGTAATCAGCATATTACGTCAGAAATTAACTATAGTTAATCAGTTGTGTTTTGCAGTTTGCGTAGCCCATTCCGATGCAAAAATGTCAGTTTAGAAGAAAGATAACTCCAGTAAACGAAATATTTGACATAGCATAATAGAAATGTTAAATACTGATTTTATCTCATTTTCTTTTATAAGTATTTTATAACAATTTAGTGTTTTAGCATTTCTGTCTTTCAGCTAGCGTACCGAAGGTCTTGAATTCTAAGGCTAGAATTACTTTGCCAGCTCTGAAATGTGTTCCTGAGACTACATAGCTCTTACGAGTGCCTGACATTCTATAAAGACATATAGCCATCGTGGTTCACGTCTATGAGTACATATAGCAGCCGTGTATGGAGTTTATCTAAACGGGAAATCGTGCATGATGCTACATTGCTAAACTGTAGGATCAATAAAGTCGTGAGACGATGTTCATGCCAAGATAATTTGACAGCTATGAAATAAAACGTTCTATTCCGAAGTGCCTGCATGACTGGGCCAGTCTTCATAGATAATTACGAGCATTATTTGTTAAGGCCAATTGTTGTGTCTTCCAAAGGTTTAGACAAGTCCAGAATCATAATTCAAGTCATACCTCAATTTCAATCTGTGTCATGTTGGTTACTTCCGTCAAAGCTTAATATAATTTTTTTTTTTAAATGATCCGCTAAACTTGTATTTTTTCGTTTAAGTTATCAGCATAGACAATGTTCACGCGGATAGGGAAAGTTTGGGAAAATTCAGAAAAATATTGGGACAGTTTGGGAAAACACAGCAAAGTTTGGGGAAAGTTTGCAAATTTCGCTAAAACGGATAAAACAGAGAAAAAACTAACCCATAAAAACTAAGTTTTTTTTATACTCCCATTCTTTGTAAACTAAGGTTATATTTAATTTATATTTTGATTTTCCACACTAAAATTTCGAATCGGTATTGTCGGCAAATACATATCTAATTATAACGATTCCGCATTTAAAAAAAATGCGGTTTCTGATTTCCGTGAACATTTGTACGGCTTTAACAAAAACACGACACGAATGTAAACATGAATTAATTTTTCCCTTCTTTCACAAAGCTAGAGCGCAAAGTTTGATTACGACAACTCTCAGCGCATCCTTTTTTTTTTCTAGCTTTGGCTCGCAAAAAAAACATAAAAAGTTGGACCGGCATTTTCAACGTGAAACCAATCCATAGACCATTTATCTATGAACTTTTGTTAAATAAAAAAAATCATAATTATAGTATAATTTTTTTTTTAAACTGAAAATTTTGATAAAATGTATTGTTAGTCGCCATAAGTCTGCTGCCCAAGTTTCAGCTCGATTGGACGACGGGAAGTGGTCGAAAAATTGATGCAAAGTTTTGCTAATAAGCAAGCAACCAAGCAAGCAACCAAGCAGACAGACAGACAGACAGCGCGAGTTAAGAGAAAGGCAGTAAAAAACTAACCCATAAAAACTATTTTTTTTTATTATACTCCCTTTCTTTGTAAACTAAGTTTATATTTAATTTATATTTTGATAGATTAAAATAAATATAAGTGATATCATACCTTATGAATTTCCATACTAAAATTTTGCGCATCCTTGTTTTTCTAGCTTTGGCCCGCAAAAACCATAAAAAGATAACTCGCTTTGTTTCGGCTACATTGTGCCGTTTTCATTCTATTTATTTCGTAAAAACGAACATATCCGAACAGTTTATTTACTTCCGTCTCTTCCGGTAGTTTTACGTAAAATTTTCTTTGATTCGCAAATTGATCGAATGTATTAGTCACTATTCCAAAGGCTATGATGCTGAAAATGTGATAGAATGTATTGTTAGTCGCAACAAGTCTGCTGCCCAAGTTTCATTTCCATTGGACGACGGGAGGTGGTTGAAAAAAATCGATGCAAAGTTTTCCAAGCAAGAAACCAACCAACCAAGCAAGCAGACAGATAGACAGTACGAGTAAGAAAGGGAGCAAAAAGTATTTATTTTAAATGTTTAGCAAAGTGAATAAACATGTGCGCTAGGTAATGTTGACGAGTCTTTTATCCCCATCGTGTTTTATTTTTCTTTCTGAAATTGTTCCCTAAGCTTAAGTCTAATAAATATCCGTATTGTAATTAAAAAACATCCTCAAACATTTTATTTGGACTACGTATATACCATGCCGATAATTAAAAAAATTTCACACATGCCAATGAAAACTGAATTTGTAAAGTTTGGAAATCTTAAAAATTATTTTAGAGTATGACTGACCTCTCTTAGATGTTCATTACTATGAGGAAAAAAAAACATATGATACTATGATTAATTTTTTTTTTCGACTATGTACTAAACGTTTATACTATTCATTAAAAAGCTTTCTGTTACGCCATTATTAAATTACCTTTAGGCTTATATACCTTTTTTTTATCATTGTTCCCTATTTTTTTAATTGTATTTCCACCCGGGGTGTTTATCACTGACAAGTTTTAATAGTATAAATGTCAGAGGTATGTTGCTAATATTTCCGTTATAAGGACACCTTTCTCTAGTTCTAGATACAAGCACACTTCATTAACGCCCACAATGCTGTATATTTGGTCAGTACTGCGTTTCATAAGCCGAGATTTATACCAAGGGCTATCCATGCGTACACATTATACCCCATGGATTCGCCCTTTATGTTTTTGGCAACTGTACTTCTTCGTCGTTCTCAATATTGTCAATCGAGTGCTTATGGTGAATT
Organism: Anisus vortex; assembly: GCA_949126835.1. Classification (NCBI taxonomy): domain Eukaryota; kingdom Metazoa; phylum Mollusca; class Gastropoda; family Planorbidae; genus Anisus; species Anisus vortex. The sequence goes on along the minus strand of OX421493.1, from coordinate 4,251,080 downwards.
GCACAGCGGTTTCCAGGTCTGTCACTTTTCCATACAGTCTGGTGTTGTTGGGGTCATCTGAGGCCAGAACCTGTTGCGAGCTGTTTCATAAAGAGGGCAGGCTTGGAGTACATGTTCTGTGTTCTCAGGAGAGATCCCACATATACAATCTTCGCTGATCCCTATTCCTAGCCTTCAGAACATATGTTGTCTTAAGTCTCTTCTGCCCGGTCCATATTAGGAAGATAATTTTTTGGGCTTGTTGAGAAAAGCTATTGTAGGAGTCATTTTGGGAGTGTTCTGTGTGGTTATTTATCCTTCAAGTACTTCTGAAACAAAATATGTAAAAAAAAATTTTTGTTTTTAGTACGTTTGTGTTTGCATTAATATTTATGTAATGTATAAGTCTTTGGAAATATATGAATTATCAGGTGTAATAAATAAGGAGTGACAAAGAGAGAAAAAAATAATTGAAGAAAAAGGGAGGGGTAATTTTTAGTGAATTTTTAATTATATTATAAACAGTTTCTAAAAAACGCCAATACATATTTATACTTATATATGTCTCTCTACATAGTTGGTCTAAAACGAACGTAAATTCTAAGTTTCTTGCATATATCTACAAGGAACAAAATATACAGCTTCATCAATCGATACCGTCTCCAACACCATCGTTGTTCCCCCCCCCCCCCCCCATTTCGCCAATGTATACTCAAGACTCTACTGTACTCCTGTCCCTTCATAGACGTTAATAGCTCTATGCAGGCAGTGCGCACGGTCTTAGAATTATTCATCAGCCTGCTCCAGCATAGACTCGACTTCTATATTTCCTTACAGTGTGTCCACAGATGCTGTGGTTACTATCGATCAAATCAACTGCAAAGTATCGCATAGATCTAACACAAAAAGGAAGGGCTGGTGGCAGGGGGCTTATTGTGAATTCATTAAGAACTTCTCAATAAACCATGAACTGGAACCGAGGCTAGGTCTAGTACTTCTTTGGGTTTCTAGTTAGTTTGAGACGAGTAGAATGGCATGGAACCTAACGAACCTAATTATGAAATAGTTGACTAGTCAGATAATGACTGAGTCGAACATTTGAAGCATTTACTTATAAAATCACTTCGAATTACTATTAATAAATATAGACATCTAGGCCTATCGAGTCTCCTCAGTTTAAATTTCCTGCATGCTATCTCCTGGCCAGAACATATGTCTATGGTTCCAGGCGTAGGCATAAATCTACAGACTACGTTTCAGAATTATGCAGACATAACTCTGGCTCCCAAGAGTATAACAGATACCATTACAATATTCTTCCATTTCCCACACAGAATTACGGCTGGGTTCGTAGTTATCGATTTTCAGGGTTTAAAACTAACACATTCAGTCTTGAATAATTGTCGGTATGAACATTTTATGCCTGAATAAAAAGCAATTATATCTGCAGCATAACATGAAGCTGAATATTTATTAACAAAATCTATAAAATGAAACTCTTTTTTTTTGCATTGAAAAATTGTCATGTTTTGCTTAATAGCTTTTAATATTCACACCATGTGCTTGGTTATTAATTTCATTGTTATAATCGGCGTGCCGCGGGGTGCCTAGTCTCAAACAGGAGCCTGGTGTGCCCCTCCGTCTAGCTTACTCCACCCACTAAACATGGTTACGCCCAGGACGTAAGAGCTGTAAGGCTCGTCCGGTTGTTGCTGTTTTAGTTTGTTTTAGACGTTATAAATCGTTATGTTTCTCTTTACTTAGGCCTATACAGAATGAAAACCATTATCTACATCATAAGTACCGTAATCCGCCAAATTTAGTAGATTAAAAAAATATATTTATTTAATTTCAAGTAAATAAAGTAAAGTACCCTTCGGTCCAAATTGATCATAGTGCCGGTGGAGTTTTTGTGGCCACTGCATACTAGGGCATTATGGGGCCAGCACAATGCACAGCCGCAATTACTTTACCCCAGCTAAGGTCAGGTACCCCCATTAGAGCTGGGTAGACTCAGGAAACTGGATGAAACTGAAAGAACTGGAAAGAGCTGGGAAGAATTGAAGCGACTAGCAAGAGACCGTGAAGAGTGGCGTGCTTTGACAGAGGCCCTATGTTCCACAAGGAACCAAAAGGACAGATGATGATGATGATGAGACTCAGGAACACCCTCAAGACCCGGGAAAAAAATCCTAGCATTCTGCAGGGTTCGAACCCGGGACCTTCGGTACGCCAGTCGAACGCGCTGCCCCTCGGCCACTGTGCGTCAAGTCTAAGCAGTTCAAACAAAAGCTTTTATTTCATGGATTGAAACATTTTGAGGCCATCAACCGAAAGAGATTAACACCCACCAAAAAAAAATTAAATTAAAATGATCTAAGCTTTGCAAGTTTGATGTGTGTAGTTTTTTTTATCTTCTCGATTCCGTTGGGAAATGAAAGTCCTGGGGCTCTAGAAGATTCAATATTGCTGAGAAAATCTGCAACTCAAACAAATTATGCAGAGGCGAAAATAGAAACATCAATATCGTGTTATAACAAGAGAGGGGTGGAATTAGAATCAATATTTTCTAAATAGAATTAAAAAAAAAAATTCTTTTGCTCATATATGAAAAAGTATAAGCAATAAAAAATGAGTTCATTATGTAGGAAGAAAATAAATGTATATATTTTACATCTTTTCATTGTTGTCTTTATGTTAATGTTTTTCTCGTTAGCTTCTGATGTAGAAACTATATATGGCTAGTGAAGCAGCCCCCCCCCCCTGGATTCATTCTCATGACATATGGTGGGATTGTGTGGCCAGCACATTTCACAACAGTCTTCATACATCCCGAGTATCTCGCAGAGCTGAGTAGACTATCACAGATTTTTACGTTCACATGAAACACTAAAACCAAGGAATTAAACGCTGGAGCCACAACATGACACTGCAACGCTCTGGCCCTGAGCCATTTCCGCCCAATAATTTGTAGTGCCAAAGAAAAAAATAATAAATATGTTTCGGTCATTTTCGTTTAAACAAACATTCCTGCTACTTTGACAGTTAGTATTCAATTGCAACATTTTCCCGCCGGTATTTCATTTCATATACAATACAATACAATACCCACTTTTTATTCACAATCAACTTATCCTTACATTGTGGACTCTTTCCTCGGGTATAACGGGATCTCCACAGTAAAGTGATGAAGAAGTACGTGTACATTACTAATGAATCTATTCAACAACACATCCACATGTCATGTGGCTCGTGTGTTTCTATTGAGCCACACATTAGTATTACAGACACATGCAGTGCCATCTAACTTTTTATATCAGCTGCTGCACACAAGAAATAATTGCTACATATCGTGCTCCTCCTTATCCCTTCTTTTCTTTGGGAATGAGGGTGAAAGACAAATCAGTATCCTTAAATAAAAACAAATTGTGTAAAGAAATCAGCCACAACACAACATCTAAAAAAGCTAATTTAATGAAAAAAAACCTTCTAATTTAACTAGCTTTATAGAAAAAACAACCTTCTAACAAAAAAACTAAGTAAAGTACCCTTCGGACCAAACTGATCATAGGGCCAACAGAGCTGGTTAGACTCAGAGACACCCTCAAGTCCCGGTAAAAAATCCTAGCCTGCACCAGGATTCGAACCCAGAACCTTCGGATCGCCTACCGAACGCGCTGCCGCTAACAAACCAAAAAATAATAAATTTTTTTATAAGTTTTCAAGTCGTTCGCGTTTCTGATAAGTCTAATTCTCTCTTCATCTTTAGAATTTCAAAGTAGCCGATTTCAAATCACTATGTCAGTATTTCTGCAGGGCTGCGCAGTTGACATTTCTACCTAGCCATGTTGTTATGCATTCGTTTTTCTGATCAAATATCTTGTCATCTTTAGTTAAATTTCAATATAGCCACTTTCAAATCACTATGTCAGTATTTCTGCAGTGCTGCGTAGTTTGCATTTCTACCTAGCCACGGTGTTATGCATTCGTTTTTAAATACCCATTGCCAAACGTAAATCACCCGGCATCATCAGGCAGTTACGTGTAAAGTATGTTTTGTCTAATTGGCAATTAAAATTATACTCACATCATCTGTTAATAACTCAATGCATAATCTATTAAATTCTAAACCTTCTGGCTTCTTTTCTTTGTATCCAAACAAAAACTTCACAACTAAACTGTTAACTAGTAATCCTTAATATTAAAATGGTATTCCATAATTTTCTCACACAGGTGAACTTCATGTCCCTTTAGAGGTGTGTGGCGCTGTGGTCAAACGAGAACTGGACTTTTGGCAGATAGAAGAGTTGCAAATAAAGGTGAGTGTATTTGTACGCGTATCGCAATAAGGTTTTTGGGCTGCAACTGAGGTACCCACCCGTTTCTGGATGCAATAACATTACAACAAACGCTAACAATCTCATTAAAAAAACGTATTATGAGTTAATAGTATTTTCATTATAGACACTGCATTCTTGTGGCCCTGGGTTCGAATCCTGAGCCGGCTAGGATTTTTTTACCCGGGTCTGGAGGTTGTCCCTGAGTCTACCCAGCTCGCTCTGACCTTAGTTGGAGTAAAGTAAAAGCGGATGTGCATAGTGCTGGCCACAAAATCACCTAGTATGCCGTGAACTGGTGAACGCTGCTTCACTGGACCTATGGATCAATTCGGTCCGACGGGTTATTTATGTTTCAAACAGCTTGATAAAGGACTTGGTTTATTACATCGTGCAATAATCTACCGCAGCTTTATGTGTATTTTAGTATACGTTGTTTTTATTACGTCTCTTTCAAAATTGTATTTCCATCCCATTACTCAAGTAACTGGTTCTTTATCGACCTCATGCTGAGATAAGATAAGATAAGATAAGATTTCTTTATTGATCCAAACAAATGGAAATTTGTCTTGATTACAGATGTTTTGTCTTTCAGCATATTTTAAACAAAATAAAATAATTATTTGTAATTTGTATACAAGCACAGAAATATACTTATAAAATAGACAAGCGCACACACATTCACACAATTTATCATAAAAGAAAAAAGTTCATTAGTAGTCATCCACTGTATTCTGGCTGACTGAACTCTTGACGATATATTTATGGTAGATAGTATGGCCTGAGGCTGACGCGCAATAATTCTTCGTCTGGTGTGCATATTCTTCTTTTGTTGTAAAACAGTTGGTATTGTAATATTGTTTGTTTATATAGATAGCCAGCCATCCAACTTTACTTTGCCACTGTTGACGGGTCTGTCTGAGCAAAGCAGATAAAATGTCCACAGTCATATTCCTCCTCTGCGGCCACATTTATTTCGCCTTGTTGGTGTGAAGACATGTTTATTTGTTGCTTTTGTTGTCATTTGTATCCAAGATGGCGGTTCGTTCATTAGTATGGTATGGACACCAATGGTGTAAAATAGTTTCGTGTAAGGCGGTTCTTGACATAAAAGTTTTAGGAACAATAGTTTCCGTTATACAAACTACTCACATACTTTAAGCATATACAAATTAATAAATTCTGGCTTGATAAGATGGTAGAAAAGCTGAAAAGCTGAAAAACACACACATACACATACACACCCATACACCACACACACATATTCACACACTTGCGCCCCGCGCCCTCTTCATACATCGTCGTCAATGATGCTTTCGGGAAAAAAATCTTTCGCTTGTTGGGTGTGTTTTCCAAACGCGGGACTAGTGCTAAACCATGTTGGCAACTCTGAAACCAACCAGTTTTATAAGGCGCTTGACATCCATTGGAGAAAGCGAACGTGGGTTGGACATTATGCAGACCACATAATCCCCTCGTCTGCCGTGGCCTTAAAACGGGCCAATTTTGCTTCTAATTTACATTTAAACCAAAACTTTGAAAAGGACAAGAACAAGATCTATTCAAAATAATTCTGAACCGATGTTTTCATCTAAATATTTTAATGGATTATAACCTTTTGGATTATTCAAAAGTTAAGAATTCCTGTTTGTCATAACTTCCTTTCAAAGTAAAAAAACATCACATAGTCTATATATATATATTTTTTTTTTTCGGAAACGAAAGTAAAATGTAAAATTTTAGAACATTGCGGGGATTCCAATTCCGTTTCTACTGGTAACCACAAATCACCCATATTACAATGAAAACACTTTTGAGAAAAACAACACAACAATGGAATATGGTTTGAACATAACCATAGTGTAGTAGAGGAACGGTAGCAGGTACGAGTTTTATTTTCTATTCTGATAGTCTGAAAAAGATGGATATTTCTTGACAGTGACTCTTGGGAATGGTCCAGAGTCTGCCCCAGCTCTAATGGGCACCTGACATCAGTCAATGGGAAAATAACAGGGGGCGTCTGAGCCAAGGAAACGGATAAACGTTTTCTCCATTTTTTTGTTTGTGTTGTCCATCACGACACATGTTGTGCGTCAGCCTCACCCCACCCAAACCCCTCGTCATGTTTATTCTTGCTTTTATATTTTATATATAATAGAGGTGGTGAGTATTTATGAAAACTAGAAGGAATCGTCTGCTTGAAGCATTGCGCTGTGAAGGAAATGTTGAGATAGGAATCAGACAAGTGCCATGATAGCCAACCATTAAGAAACTGAGGTGCCTATATTAGGGAATATATTGTCATGTATATTGTTTTTCCAAGAATTGGAACACGCAATGTTTATTCCTCTCTCTCTCTCTTTTCTTACTACACACCATATTAGGACGTTTAGTAGGAAAATAAAAGGTTCTAGGTAATGTTGGGATTCTGTGTTGATCTCAAATTCTCAGAGTCTGGGAACGACTCATTATTTAATAGGGGAAGTTCCTATCGTTTTTGTTATGAGTTTTGTAATGATACCATGATTTTCACCCCTATTGGTAATGGGTCTATCCCTTGCACCACTCGGATAGTATTTAATGATTTGTTTTGTCTGAAAGACAGAGAGTTTCAAAATATGTTCCTTTGAGAACGTTTGTGTTTGCACTATTTTATTCTAGCTGTACATAATAGATATATTGTATATATTGAACATACCACCTGAAATAAACTATCAACAACAGTTACACTGAAGCTTCCTTGTCAAGTTACTATTCTATTATGTTGTATACATTACTACAAGATTTATTTACTACCCTAATGTACAAGAAAGGAAATGTTGGAATACAAATACTGAATTTGTGCCCAGGACTATAAGAAGAGTTCGTGTAATACTGAAACATAAATACTAATAATTAAAGTCTCCCCTAGGACTAACGAGAATTATCAGCAAGATCTACACAGCTCTGGCCACAAGGGGATTGTGGACGTAACAATATGCTCAGATAAACATAAGGACAAAGACACTTTTCTTATTTCTTATGCGAGAACAAATGCATATAAGTACACTTTCTTCTCAAATAGAATCCGGGTATGAAATGGGTTGGCCAAAATTACAAAAGGAAAACCAGTAATTTAACATCATTTTTTAAAAAAGTAAATAATCCCGTCAGAACAAATGTATCCGTAGGGCCGTGCATAGTGCTTGCCACACAACAATCTAGTATGCCGTGGCAATAGAAATTGGATAACGCTGCTTCACCGGCCCTATGGACCAAACATCATTTAAAATAATAATCAAAATGCAAGACTAGACTCGGACCACGGATAAGCGTAGGACGCAATAATCTTCTTTATAGAAGGAGTGTCTGTAATATGTAAGATAAGAATCCACCAGACACTGAGGAATTCTTAGACAAAAATTGTCCTTTAAGAAGGAATTTAAAGACCGTTATCTCTAACTAATGTTTTGTTTGCTTTTCCCACCCAAAACTCTGCAACTCAATAGATTAGTACAAATAGAGAGCACTGAGCAAAAAATTTCAATAGCATTCATAGATGCACTATTAATGGTCTTTATCAGCTTTTTTTTCTATTAATAACTCGACTTTATACTATGATTAGCCATTGTTGAGTTTAATCAAAGACTATAATATTATAGTCTATGGTTTAATGTGCTTATTGTGTTTGGTCAGTAACGTTATTTTTTTTAATAATAATTAAGTAGTGTCGTAAAGAATACAAGTAAAATATACATTGAGCAATAAAAGGGTACAAAATAATGTCACTACAATATAATGTAGAAAATCGTATTATCAAAGAACATAATAAGATGGACCGCTTGCTTTAATATTTCTGCTATTTGATGACTCGAATGACTTCTTTTCGGAATTCCCAATTCCCTTTTGTACTGTATACTTCCGTTTTATTTATTCACTATGATTTTCTAAATGAAAAATTTAAATCGAAATCTTTATACAGCGGAAACATTTAGGCAAACGTAGAAGTCATTTAAGACAGCGTTATTAGACGCGCAAGGAAAAAAGAAATAGGCCCTTAAGCTCTTAAAAAATAGAACAAGCGGTCCATCTGATTATAGTCTTTGGTATTATAAAGTAGTTTATTCATTAAATTACTATTCCGTTACCGACTGTTTCTTTATACCTCTGTGTGTCGTGTTATACTGACATTTATATACTTGACTCTCTCTCTCTCTCTCTCCCTCCTTCCATCCCCTCCAGGCTTGCTGCTGGAGACACTATAGATCCTACATAGAGAACCAGAGAATCCTGAACTCTTTCAACAAAAGTCTGGAACACGAGCAGATGAAAGTTGACCTTAGCAATCTGGCCGGATGGAGGCTCCTGCAGATGAAACTCTGGCTTATTATGGACCACCCGAGGACTTCAAGACTGGCCATGGTTGGTGACTTTATAGTTTCTTACATCTCAACAATAGTCTTGCTCACACAAGAATGACTTTTTGAGCTAGTTTGACTGTAATCATTTTGTTGTTTTAACCTTATTAAATAAGTAAAGCATCCCGTCGGACCAAATTGATCCATAGGACCGATGAAGCAGCGTTCATCAGTTTCTGGGGATTTTGTGCCCAGCCTCTTTACTATATCCCAACTAAAGTCAAATACCCTTCAGTGCTGGGTAGATCCCAAGACCTTCGGTACGCCAGCCGAACGCGCTGCCGCGCGACCACAGTTTCCCATTAACACTATAAAGTATTATAATAAAATATATGCTTTTGATATTAATAAAGATAAATTTCCCCTGAAAGCATTTTCTACGAAATTTTTACCCCATTTTGTGTGCATTCTACATGTGATATTTAAATTTTGGCGTAGTAACATTTAAGTTCCTAGAGGCCTATGTTTTTTATTTATTTAAACAGCAAACGAAAAAATTTAAGGACACTTGGTGCATTATTTCTTAATGCCCAAATATGTTTTAATGTTCACAACAGTGTTTGTAGGCATACTGGTGACAGGGTTACAGGACTTGTGCTGTCTGCCCTTGCAGGGTAGATTGGCTATTGTTGAAGTATATGTTCGTGCCTTCTAACTTCTTTGATATAAACATTATTAAGTTTAATTTGACGGTTATACCCGTGTCTTACATTCATGTTTAGTTTATTGATGGATGATCCTGAGTTAAGTAATTAGCTCGGAAGCCTAATCTGCCAAAATGATTACTAAGTATTACAAAGGATGTGTGCGTTGTGCTGACTATACTATCCCCTTTTACATATAGTGACTATAGTTGAAGACCAAATCATATAAACCAGTCCTTTGTAAGTGTCTTTATATATATATATTTCAATTTAAAGTTATTTACAGCATCATGCCTTGCACCAGAGGGCAAAAATTTCATTACTTGAAATCATGGGTCCTCAGACTTTATAAACAATGAGCCAGTCTGATTGTCTGTCAGGTATGTTAGGATCTGGCTCCGAAAAAATAAGAAGAACGAATTTTTACTGCACATTACTCACTTGATGGGCTTGGTTAAGAGCACCAGTTGGCATTAGTTTGGGGACCACTACTTTAACATATCGGTTTAATAGAAAATTTGAAACGTTATCTGAAGACGTTTATGTGTAAAAAAGACAACAACAACAAAATACAACTTTAATCTGTCCTCTACAGGTTTACGGCATTACGTCATTCTTGTTTGTCGCTGCCTCCATTGCCGGGTTCTGCCTAGAAACGTTACCAGATCTCAGGCCACAGGAGATCAATGCCACCAACAGCTCCTGCTCCTACGCGAATGACAACAAGATCATCCACGTCGAGCACAAATCCAACGACGCCCTGAACTTCCTGGACTTCATCTGCACGGTGTTCTTCACATTGGAGCTGATCATGCGCTTCCTGGTGTGCCCGAAGAAGCTTCGATTCATCAGGAACGTCATGAACCTCATAGACCTTTTGGCGCTAGTGCCTCTGTACGTTCAGGTCATCTTCGAGCAGTCCAACCTCCACCAGAACTGTTACCTCAATGAAAGATACGTCTTCGAGATCATGTTCACTTTGAGGATCTTTCGCATGTTCCGCATCTTCCATCTCGTCAAGCATTACCAGGCCCTGAAGGTCCTCGTCTACGCCCTGAAGGCGAGCCTCCAGGAGCTCTTGATGCTCTTCATCTTCCTTCTCCTCGCCATGCTCATCTTCGCCACCATGATCTACTACGCCGAGCGGGACTTCCTCACCGGGGGCAGCACGCACTTCAAGACCATCCCCATCGGGTTCTGGTGGGCCATCATCACCATGACAACGGTGGGCTACGGGGACGTGGCGCCGTCCTCCCCCATCGGCTACGTGGTGGGGACCGCCTGCGCCGTTTGCGGCGTCCTCTTCATGGCCCTCACCTTCCCCGTCATCTCCAACAACTTCACCCTCTTCTACGAGCACGTGAGGTCGAGGTCCCTGTCCCCGCGCACAAAGACGATCAAACAGGAAATCGAGAGCGAAGATGACGAGGATGAAGACGACAGCGATGCCTACGTGCCCAAGAACCCGCCAGACTACGGCTCCGTGCTGCTAAAAATGCAGACAATGTCTTCCGTGAACAACAAAGGCAACGGCATCGGCAACGGATCTACAACCGCGGTGCCAGAAAACGTGTCTCAAGATTCAGCTGGAGTGACTGCCAAGCCCAGAACAGTAAGTGAAGTGAAAACATGTTACGTGCCGCTAGCCAAGTTTAGTGACAATTCCTCCATGATGGATATCATACTACAGGAGCCCACTGGTGAACTGTTCGGTACAAATTTTAAGCCCTTACCGCCAAACAAGGTCACGCAATAAGCCTAAAGCCTCGAAGGAAGGACGCCAATTTGCATTATCCAGATTGACGATTTTAATTAAATCACATTTTTTATATAGTAAAATACACTGCATCTATCTTTTCATCTCTTACTCTAGTGGTCGGTAACCTATGGCGCGCATGCAAAACATGACATGCAGAGCGATTTACAATGGCACGCAAAGAACCCCAAATGGGCAATTTAAATCTCTACTTCAAGAATTGAGTGCTAGGGAAGGTTGACGTTTAGACTATTGATACCCTGATTGAATTAGAACTCCTACTTGGGCACAATATTATTAAAAAGTTGTTCACCCCCTGTCTTATGCTATGAACAATGAAAACTGCAATTTTTTATTTTTTGTAATACTGATTTATTAGATGAAATTCAGTAAAAATGATGGAATACCTTAGTGCTAAAGATACGTTTTAAACCCACTCTCTACATAATAACTCATACATTTTATTTAAAATATTTTTGTGATTTTTTAAATATTTATAATAAATTCCATAAATACCAATGCTAAATTCAATAATCAGTTTAAATTTTCAAACCCCATATTTTCAATCAAAATAAATAGACTTTCTGGAGCTATGTATCTTTAGCATTCAAGTCCACAATAGTTATAAACTATCAGCTAGTTGTTTGCAATATTTTTTCTCTATTTAGGTTACACTAATGTACTTAATCTTTTAGTATTTTTTTCTTCTGTTGGTGACACGATTGATGACAAAATGCAGTACAATAATGCTATAAACCTGACGAAAATGTCAAACTAACCACTTTCATAACACCAATGAGCGACAATGATAGTCTATAGTTAAATTGAAAAAAATAATTGTGAAACTAGTTTATGATATAAAACGACCTAATTTGGTTCCACCTAAGAACTTGTCTATTACACGTTGGTGTATACATTATAGATTTCTACCTAAAAATCCTTTGAAAATAATAATAAGGCATCGTGCTTGACGATTTTACACAGCACGGATAAATGATCAGTGTAAGGGTGTCATCCATATAATGCGAACGAAAATAAAAGTCATATTTTCATTTCCAAGCTATAGAGTCAGATCTACAACATCTTGGGTGTGCGGGCTTGGCGAAGGAAGGCCCGGGACAGGCCCGAATGGAAGAAGGTGGTGAGGCAGGCCAAAGCCCTACACGGGCTGTAGCGCCATAGGGATGGATGATTTTCATTTCCTCCTTCTGTTGCACACCGTACCTTTTTTTCCCCCTTTTACTCCCCACGCATACGTAGAAATTAGCTTTCTTCCCCCCCCCCCCATCTCCCCCCAGCCTTTACCTGTTTGAACAATTAAATCTGAGCCATAGTCACAAGGCATTTGTTGTACTATTTATAGTTTTGTTTGTTTTTTAAATAACGTCTTTGCTCATGTGGAAGAAACTTATCAATACGCATTCGTATGCAAAATCTGACAAATATGACAGGTAAACATGAGGACAAAAAACACTTTTCTTATCCATTATACGAGAACAGATACATATAAGTAGGCCTACTCACTGGAAAACCAGTAACTTAACATAATTTAAAACGCTACCTGTAATAAAAATGCAACACTCGATTATGATCACGGATGAACGTAGGACACGATAATTTTCTTTATAGAAGGAGAATCTGTGACGTATTAGTTAAGATAATTCTATCGTTTTATATATGGATGGATCTTATGTGTGTATTATAGCTGAGCCCGCAACCAGATACACACGCCGTGTGTGTGCCTGTTTGCGTGCGTGTCTGTGTGTCATTTAAATCCACCAGTTTGATTCGATGTATATATTCAAGTATGACTGTACGTTTACATGTCTATAAGCTGTCTACTACAATAAACTTTGCTGTAGACAAATAATTACATCACCAGATTTGTTGCACATCACATTCATATGATTTATGACCTATTGCTCAAATACAATGATATTCAGTTGTACATTGTTTCCTTTCTACTATTTTCTACATAGTCTTCAAAATCAGTATTAAAAAAAAAATTAAAACATTTTTTTCGTTGACATTTTGTTACATATTTAAATTAACAGTAAACGCCCCCAACTGATCTATATATACATAGGCCTATTTAAAAAAAAAGGTGCTTTCTTTTGACTTACAGCGGAACACACACAAAAAAAAGGACCCTCAGATACCTATAAAAAAATGCCTCAATGAACCTTAACTACACCATAACAGAACAGGAGAATAACGAATAACCTAATTGAATTATAATTCATCTTTCTGTATATTTGTTTAATTATTAATTTTTTTAATCCAGTAGTACAAAGCGAAAAGTTAGTATAAATGAATACATTCATTGAAGCCGATGTAAATGAATACATTCATTGAAGCCGATGTAAATGAATACATTCGTTGAAGCCGATGTAAATGAATACATTCGTTGAAGCCGATGTAAATGAATACATTCGTTGAAGCCGATGTAAATGAATACATTCGTTGAAGCCGATGTAAATGTCCCATTTCCTTTATCTTTTGTTTTGGCCATTAAATAGCAGGAAGTATTGTCCTAAAATAGCTGAAAGGTTTAGGTCAGTGCTACACATTCGGTTTGATGTTCCAAAACATACTTTTATATAGATATTACCCATCCAAGTATATATAGTTCAGTGATTACACCCATTTTTCTTTATTATTATTTTATCAATATCAACCATTCCTTTTTTGCTGTTTGATTTGATACTAGCGTTGTCTTTTCCCATTTACCAACAATTAAAGCTATTTTAAAATTTGTCTGAATTAGACCTTTTTTCTGACATTTTCTAATTTTCATCTAATCCATCTTAGCATTATTTAAATACATTCATAATGGCATATTTATACTTTATAAACAAAAACACATTGTATGTAGCCTAAGTAATACCAAAGACTATAATAAGATGGACTGCTTGATTTGATATTTCTGCTATTTGATAACTTGAATCACTTAGTTTCGAAATTTCCGATCGCACTACGTCTTCTAGACTTCCGGTTTAGTAATTTTCTATGATTTTCTCAATGGAAAATTAAGATTAAAATGAAAAGTTGTAGATCTACACAGCGGAAGTCTATAGGGAATTTAGGAGTCATGAAAGACAGTGTTATTGGCTACGCACGGAAAAAAACAACAAGCTTTCATATTTGTGAAATAGTTTGTGAAATACACGGGAGGTATCGAGGACGTATTGAAGGCCGCACATGCGCAAACTAACTATTCAGCTCTAAAAATAGAGGAAGCGGTCCATCTTACTATAGTCTTATGGTAATACCTGCAAATAGTAATTTTCCTAAAGGTTCACTTTAGAGTAGTCTTTCCTTTTTTTTTTACAACACTTTTTTGATTTATTTATTTATCTCGTAAATGTAAAAACCTTTCAAAAAATGCTCAAAATAAAGTTTCTGTTAATAAAATTGTAACAATGACTTTAATATACAATATTTTGTGTGGAGTTTTTTTAAATATTAAGTGACGGCTTAATATCTATTGACTATTTATTATTCTGTGGCTATTCAGCAATAGATAACTATTTATTGTTTTGCAACTTATTTATATCCCTCGATATAAAACACCGAAGAGCGATAAACAATGTCACCATGATGTACAAAATCATGCATGGACACTTGGACATGAATAAAGACAGTCAGGTGTCATCCAACAAGTGTCCTGCTCTACCAGAGGTCATCAGCTCAAACTGCGTGTTTCACACGCACGCACCGACGTTTACAAATATTATTTTTTTCCCGTCAGCCATAACACTGTAAAATACACTGCTCCATCTGTGTTGGCTTTCAAATCAACACTGAAGGCTTGGACTAAATCCATCCAATGAAACTCCGTCGTCTGTTTATAACTCTTTTTGTATGTTATAAAATCATGTTATAACATGTATGTTATAGAATATAAAATATTTTATAAAAGTTTACCCTAAAATTGTGGACTTATTCTTCGAATCTAACGGGTTCTCCACATTACAATGAAGAAGAAGAAAATAACTTTGTGTGGCTTAATAGATATCTATAGTGTACAGCATAGAGTGCAACAACTGTATGGGACCCTACAACTGATGGGGAAAAAATTAGAACGAATTCAGAAAAGAGCTGCAAGTTTTATTGGTAGCAAATATTCACAATCTGACAAGAGTAACACCAATATTTAAATCACTAAACTCTAATTAAGAAATAAAACCCAATAACAACCTGTTGCAATGCTCAGATCTACATAAGAACAATAGGCCTAACATTTTTATAATCCCATGTGCAAGAACAAATAAATGCTTATAAGTACTTTTTCTTCCCGAGTGGCATCTGGGAATGAAATGGGTTGCCTGAACAAACCAGGAAAACCAGTAGCTTAACATCATTTAAAACGCTCATCAAATTGCAAGGCTAGACCAAGGATGAGCGTTAGACGCAATAATCTTCTTTATAAAAGAAGCTGCTCTAACATGTAATATGAGATAAAAATTGTTACGACCTTAAACGTCAATGAAAAAGTGATGTTGGAAATAGCACACGGATAAGTTATAAATAGATTCTTACCTAATAATGCAAGTATAGTTTTTTTTTTCCTTTCTTACTAGCTTATGATAAAATAATGTAAAGGCGAGAAAGGGGAGTTAACAACGATCGACTTGGACAACATTCTCTCAGAAGAAAAAGTCAATACGTACATAAGGGACATAATTCAGGGGTGGCATTAATTGGATTGCTGCTCTTGACAAAAGCCAATTGAATCCTCAAAACATACCCCCTCCCTCCCACCCCACAGTTGTAATGTGCAGGCTGTTGCAATTTTTTTTTCTTTACACCTTCCATTCGATGCATATATTTTAAAGAACCAACAGTTGCATGAATAGCTTCTTTTCTTGATTATTTTATAGAATAGTTGTGAAGATATGTTGGCAGCTGTTGTGTCAATAGGGAAATAGCACCCGGTGTAGGGGTCACAATTGGCACCTATTTAGAATGTTACATTTTATTTATCAGTACGATGACATAAATAGAGTCTAGAGGTTAAGAAGAAAAAAAGGGTTTGGCTCTCCGTCCACCCTCTTCTCGTTACGTTACTATGTGGAAGATGTGATAGATAGATAGATAGATAGATAGATAGATAGATAGATAGATAGATAGATAGATAGATAGATATAGATAGATAGAGAGAAATAGATAGATAGATAGACAGAAAGACAGTCAAACAGAAAGACAGACATACAGACAGACAGATAGATATAGTGATTAATTGATAGATAAATAGATAGATATAGATAAATAGATAGATAGATAGATAGGTATTATGGCTCCTATCAGTCTCGCAAGACAATGGATGCGCCCTTGGGGTTTTGGGATTTCAACGACAATGAGGGGCAGCGCTCGCTGTGGCTGAACAGTCCTATCCTCGAGTGGCAGTCCCTTAAGCATCCCTCGCATTTTAACAGTGAGGGCGGCTGTATGGGGGATGCTTTTGCCTCCCTTTTCTGCCTTCTGTCACTTTCAGCCCTGGTCCTTTTTACTTCCAGTGAGGCCATCCCATTGTAGACGGCCTGTCGCCAGGCTTCTCGGTCAGCTGCAACCTCCTCCCATGAATCCTCTACTACGTCCATTTCCCTGAGGTCCCGCCTGCACACACATCTTTGTATCGTAGAAGAGGCCGACCTGTGGTTCGAGATCCTGTGGCCATTTCTCCATAAAGGATATCCTTTGGTATTCGGCCATCATTCATGCGCCTGGTGTGGCCAAGCCAACGCAGTCTACGCTGTGATAGCAATGCATACATGCTTGGTATATTGGCCTGGCTTAGGATTTCCTGGTTTAATTTGCGTTCTTCCCAGGTGGTGCCTAGAATTCGACGCAAGCGGTGTTCCTGTGACGTATATGTTGTCCAGCTCTCACTGCCGTATAGAAAGGTGCTTAAGATGCAAGCTCTGTAGATGGACAGTTTAGTAGCCAGTGACAACTTGCCGTTTTCCCACACTCTTTTTTGATAGCTTTGACATGGCAGCAGATGCTTTCCCTATCCGTTTGTTTAGCTAATTTTCAAGGGACAAGGTTCTGGATATAGTGGATCCAAGGTAGGTGAACTCTTTTACCACTTACAGGGTGTGGTTTCCAATGTTGATGGTGGGGACATCGGTAATATCTTGACCCATTACTTCTGTCTTGTTAAGGCTAATGGTAAGTCCAAACTCTTGACAAGCACGAGCCAGAGAGGGCGGCTGTAAGAGAGCTAACCAAATTCTGAAGACCTGACTGTGTGTGGGATATGAGAGCAGCGTCATCACCAAAGAGAAGTTCTTGTATTAGAACATGGCGTACTTTGGTTTTGGCCCTGAGACGTGCCAGGTTAAATAGTTTGCCGTCAGATCTTGTGCGTATAAATACACCGTCCTCAGAAATCTCGAAGGCGCTGGACAGCACTAGGGAGAAAAATATTCCAAATAATGTTGGAGCAAGTACGCAGCCCTGCTTTACACCACTTTTAATGGGAAATGGGTGGGACGCAGTAGCCGTCATATATTTTGCACCGTTCCTTGCATATTGTCGTGGAAGAAGGCGATAATTTTGAGCAGTTTTGGGGGGAAACCAATCTTCTCTAGGATAGCAAAAAGGCCACTTCTGCTAACCAGTTCGAAAGCCTTTGTGAGGTCAATAAAGGCGATGTATAATGGCTGCCTCTGCTCTTTTCTTGCAGTTGCTTGATAGAGAAGATCATGTCTACTGTAGATCTCTCAGCCCTAAAACCTCATTGGGATTCTGGATATATTATGCGTTCAGCTAGTAGCTGTAATCTTTTCAGGATCAAGCGGGCGAAAGCCTTGCTAGTGATGCTGAGGAGGGAAATGCCTCTGTAGTTGTTGCAGTCTGTGCGATCTCCTTTATTTTTATACAGCGTGATAATATTCGCATCTCGCATTTCTTGGGGAACTTTTCCTTCCTCCCAGCACTGGCAGAGCAGCTCATGCAAGTGTTTTAGTAGGGCGGGTTTCCCATACTGTATCGCTTCTGCTGGGATTCCATCCCCACCAGGGGCTTTCCTGGGTGCAAGCTTATCGATGGCTTCACTGGGCTCTATTTCTGTCGGGAGTGTATCAAAGTACTCCATTACCTCCATGGTTGGTATACTAGCGAGAGCAGTTGCAGTGACAGTGTTTTCTCTTGCATAAAGGCTCCGGTAGTGTTCGGCCCATCGTATCATCTGCATTTCTCTGTCTTTTATGATGGAGTCTAATGCTTTTAAAGGTGCAACCTAACTAACATATAGATAGATAGGTAGGTAGGTGGGTATATGGATAGATAGATAGAGTGGTTAATAGATAAATGAAGATGTTTATACACTTGACTTCTTTTGGGCAAACCATAACTAGTAATGAAAAATAAAGACCAGTAAAAAAAAATGATTTTTTAAGGTGTAGTGTTGGGATTATTGTAATAGATTGTTAGGTCGTCAGCAAAGAGAATATGTTCCAGGCTTGAGCTCGATAGGATGACGAGTAGTGTGTCAATTAGCCTACAGAAAAGTTTAGCAGCAATAAACCAAAAGTAAAACAGAAGCAAAGTTAATATAAAAAATAGTTAAAGGCAAAGAGGCCGATCGGTTCTAAAAAAAAGTAAAGTATCACATCAGACAAAATTGATCCATATGGCCGGCGAAGCAGCGTTCACCAGTTTCTGTGGCCACGGCATACTAGGTGATTGTGTGGCCAGAACTATACCCAACCATTGTCACCTGGGTTTACTCAGGAAAAAATCCTTAGCCAGGATTCGAACCTAGGACCATCGGTATGCCAGAAGAACGCGCAGCCGGCTCGGTCTCCTTGCCGATCGTTGCTATGCATATATAAATGATTATATATATATAGCCTAATATATAGCCTACATTTAAACAATGTTTACATTTTCTCGCATACAGTCAAGTGCGCAAGTATATCCCGCACATGACCCCTTCGATGCACATGACCCGTTCGATGGGCTCCGAAAGGTCAGAGTAAAATGGTCTTTAGCGTAGCTAGCCTGCTACATTGCCTTTGGAAGACATATCAAGACATATTTCAAAAATGGTAACATTTCATAGAGTCATTTACCGTAATCATTTTTTTTTTAATAAGAGAACCAACATCAGCTAAATTTTCCTCAATGTCTACATTCACATAAAAGCCACACCACTTAACTGCAATAACTGCGAGAGAGACGTGCGGCTTGCGAGGCGCATTGTGGTTACTCACTGGTTACTCCCTATCTAAAGCGAAACTAGGTCAAACTATACAATCTACATTTTCGTTTTTCCATTTCCTAGAAAAGAAATAACAGTTTCCGTTCTTAGATTACCCTTCCATTTTCTGATCAGTCTAACAGTTCGTCAGTTCTTTCACTTCAGCCACCCAAAAGGTAATTATGTAAACATTATTTAGTTAAAAGAGTTAAAAATATGTATATTTTTACTATGCAGTAATTATACCGGTAAATTATCTTATCTTATTTTATATATTACAGACGCTCCTTTTATAAAGAAGATTATTGCGTCCTACGCTTATCCGTGGTCCGAGTCTAGTCTTGCATCGTTATTAATGTTTTAAATGATGTTAAGTTACTGGTTTTCCTGGATTGTTCAGGCAACCCATTTCATCCCCAAATGCCACTCGGGAAGAAAG
This sequence comes from Anisus vortex, assembly GCA_949126835.1. Taxonomy (NCBI): domain Eukaryota; kingdom Metazoa; phylum Mollusca; class Gastropoda; family Planorbidae; genus Anisus; species Anisus vortex. The sequence continues at coordinate 4,231,319 of OX421493.1, read as the reverse complement.
AGTAGTATGCGTATGTAGTATGTCATAAGGGATAAGGAAAGTGTTATTGTCCGTATCGTTATCTGAGCATTGCAACCGGTTGAATAATTGTATGGTATATAATGAGATGAAACAATAGTTTTTAAATACTTCGAAATAACACTGCTATGAATGTAAGATACTCAAGATACTGTATGTAACCCAAATTCCAACCTTTATTGATACTTGTTGGTATGCTGTTGTTAAAGATATAAAAAAAATATTTTGAGAAAATATGGTCAAAGGGAAATAAGTTAGGTATTACAAAATACCTAGAAAAGTCATAAATATTAATTCCCTTATGAAATCATTTCTAGAAAGTTCTACTATGATTTATTTTAGACATGTTTAAATGTCCCTCAAATCTCAGTGAAATTTACGCTTATGAGAGTAACGGGGTTTGACTGAACTAATGAGTGTACCTATTGCTATGAACAAGGCCATAAATTAAGCGCTAAATCGCTTTAGCAAATGTTTTTTTTTAATATAGATACAAAAGTAATAGACTCTAATAATGTTTGCAAAGTGAAAAGTTTTCAATTTTTCCATTTAATTACAGTTTCCAAAACCATGGTTATCAAGAGAGAAGTAGCCTACGGTATTGTCCGAGGTCTGAGCGAGTTCTGGAATTGTGAGGAGCTTCAAGATTTTACTGTAACTGTCGGTAAAATAAACTTTGGCTGTCATAGGTTTCTTTTAGCCGCATGTTCAGGATTTTTCAGAGCTCTTTTTAGATCTGGGATGAGAGAGACTAAATTAAACTGTGTCACGTTAGAAGAAGTCTCTAGTGAAACATTTCAATTGATATTAGAAATATTCTACACTGGTCATGGCATTTTGACTAATGACAATGTCATTGACATTTGGAAAGCTGCCCTTCAGTTACAAGTAACCTTTATGATTACTGAGTGTGAAATGTTTGTTTTGAGTTCGCTGTCTGTGGAGAACTATGTTCAATATTTTCATTATGGTAGAATGTTCAGCTCCAGAATTGTTACTGAGACAGTGTGGAACTTCATTCTCAAACATTGCAACTCTTTCTTCAAGACAAGTTACTTTCTTGATCTGCCATTGTGTGATGTTTTGAACTTAATCAAAAGCCAGGAACTGGCAACAAACTCTGAAGATGACGTTTTGCGCGCCATCTTAGATTGGGTGGAATACACTCCCAACAAGGAGCAGACAAACAGTCTTCCAGTCGTCAAAGAAATAATTCCTTCTATAAAGAGTAATGAAGAAAACAGCACAGACAAACTTTCTGAGAATAGTGCAACGGGCTTGGAACTGCAAGAAAGCACAAAAGATGATCGAAACTTGGTCCTATGTGAAAATAATGTGTCATGTGACCAAACGGGAAAAAGCAAAGACACATTGACTGATTCCGATAACAGAGAACAATATCTCTTTGATTTAGTATCCAATACGCGTGCATGCCTTGCGAGTCACAAATGTCTGAAAATGCTTCTGTGTCATTCTTTGGTCAGTGAGAATAAACAGACCCGGGATTTTGTCACCAGAGCTGTCTTTTATCAGCTTCAGGTCTATAAAAGAAATGGACAATGGCCGAGTGGAGCTACGCACAGAAACAATAGCGACTACGAAAATGTTGCAATACAGTTTAATAAGGGCTCTAAACGTTTCAAAGTTTTCTCCTTTTCCAGTAAAAATTGGAATGATTGCAAATGCCAAAATGTATCAAATTATGAAATTATAATACAATTGGTAACAGTTGCTGATACATTGTATTGTCTTTATTTCGACGACAATGGCAATGCTCAAAATAATTGCATTATGTCAATTTATAGTTTAAAACAGACGGACTTTGGATGGTCACATATAAGCGTTCAACCTTTACTAAAATGTACTTTATTTTCTGCCGTGGCTGTCAATGAGTTAATTTATATTGTTCAAAGAAACAGATTTTGTCAACTGAATACTTCGTTGACAACACTTGTCCTATTGCCTGATTTGCCAGATGACCAGCCTATTGGTCACTTGACTTGCTATGGTCAAAAGATTCTTGCTTTTTACTCTATTTCCAAAGAAGGTGGTGTGGAGGAAACTGCTGTCTTGAGTTTTGATCTATCAAACAACACCTGGACTAGACTCAACAATCTTGAAGGTCCAGCAAATGGAATGACAAGTTTTAAAGATGACCACTCAACGTATCTCCTGCAATCCAGTGGAGACGTGTGGAAATTGGTCAAACCACAGTCTGATGTTGTAGATTTTGAGTTTGTCGTCAAACTTTGGCGCTGTGATTGGCCACTACACGGGGCGGTCATTTTCATGGATGACCTCTATATTTATGGGGTCAAGTCTGAAACGATTAAAGAAGACCCTCAGTTACTAATGTCCGTAGATGGTTTATTCAATCAAATAATTTACTTGCAGAGTCTTGAGAGTGACTGTACAAAGTCAATGTTTGTGCCATTTATTGCCAAGCGAAACATAATTGTCTAGATCATATTTGAGATTACAATTTTTCATATTAAACCCTAACATTTAGTCTTCTTTTTAAAATAATTTACAAGATTATTGGGTTGTATTTTTAACATAAAATCGGTTGTTTATGCATTGTTGTGTTTATAATATGAAAAAACTAATGGTCTTACATAGCTCAAATTATAAGCTCTTTTCTGAACTCTTTCTACTAAAGTTATAGGTTTTTAATGCTTTGTGTCATTTCAAATTAAATGTATTGTTGTGATATATTTTCTATGTAGGCTATGTTGGATATGCATCAATTCGTTGTCAATACAATTGTTACAATACTTTCGATGACAAATAATTGTTAACAGTTTAGTTTAAAGTTACATCTATGGACTTTTCGTAATGACCAAATGAATTTTTTTTTTGTATTTTAATAAATTCTTTTAGAAAACAGAAAATGGTTTCTTTTGTAAAAATCTGATACTTGTACTAATATTTAAGTCAAACTTAATTCAAAATAAAAACATCTCTGTATATAAACTATCAGAGCCGATATTTTCTGAATAAATGGATGAAAAGAGACACAGATGCCAACAAAATATTTTTAAAAAAATTTTAAAAAAATAAATTGAGATCTTTAGACTAAGAAATGAAAAAATATTATTTAATGTAATTGATTATTCTTTAATCTATTCAGTAAGTTTCTTATGAAATCTTTTTTTTTAAATTTCAATGTATCTATTTTCCTAATGTCGTGTTGAAGTGGGGAAAGGGAATGATTTGGTTGTCTTCCTAAGTGAGTGAAGATATTATGCTATTATAAGACTACACTACTTTGTTCTATTGTTTGGCAAATAAAACATAAAAGTGAAACCAGTTTATATTTTCAAAAATTATATTTTTCTTCTTTCTTAAACAAGGATGGCAACATTTGATAATTTCCAATCTTGAGGTACTTTAACATGAATTAGAGAGGTAATGTAATACTGAGTTAATAGTAATAAACCTTGCAGCCTTTTCTGGATTTGTTATCATTTTTAAATATGTTCTTCTAGTTCATGGGTGCATTACAGAAAATGCTAATTCTAGTATAAGTTCTTATAGTGTTAGTAACATTTTAATTTTATGTTCTTATTACATTAGTTAAAACTCCAGTTTATGAATCCTTATGTTTTGTTATATTTTTTTTATCAATTCATCAATGTGTGGCTTACAATATTATGTATCATTTATTTTTATTCATAAGTACTTTGCATTTTTATATTGCGTTATGTCTTTTCCATGAATGAATTATTTGAAGGCTTTTTTATTAGTCTCTTTTCCTTTGATAATGTACTCTCAACAGTTGACACTTTTCTAATTGAAAAGACATAATTCTGTTAGATTCGTCTAGATCTTTTTTGCAAGATTTCAGTACCATTCTGTCTTTATAGTTCTATAGATCTATATTACTTTTGTTCCTGTTTTGATGCCGTTGGGTAAGTCATTTATATTAGCTTATTTGTGTAGTCTATCTGAATTAGTTGCTGTAATTTTGTTAAATAAATTGTCATTATATATAGTAATATTTATAATTCAGTATTAAACCCGCATTTCTTAGTTTTATATCATGTTTGTTTGGTTGGATTTAAATCATCCATTATTGATTTTTAATTCGTTTTTGTGGTCTGCCAAAAAAAGCTTCTTCTGGGCTATTTATATTTTTTTAATAAGCAAAAATGATTTGGAGTTTGGTTACTGCTTGGTGTAGGTCTTTTGTGTCGCACTTATTCCAGTTATAAATTATTTTTTTATGTGTTTTGCATATTTATTTATTTTTTTCTGTTGTTTACTCATTTACAATATCATGATCTCAAAGTCCAGAAATTATTCCATTATATATTAATAGTCCTGGTCTGTTAGTTTAGAATAGATCAAGTATATTATTATTATTATTTTTTTTTTATCATTTGTTCTAGATTTAGATTTTGAATGGTATTGATAAAAATCTCCTTCATTTGTTTTATGTTTTGATGTTAAACTATTGAGTAGATGTTCCAATTAATGTCAGGGAGATTAAAGTCCTACATTACCCAAATTACCGCATCTTTATATATCTTTTGACTGTTTCTTAGCTGATTGCATAGATCAATTATGTATTCTATTATATTGTACTTGTAGCCTGTATAAACTACCCTGTGAGGCCATATGGGATCTGGTTAAAAGTGCAGAGAGGCGGAAGAGACGGCCGAGCATGTGCTTGCAGAGTGGCCCGCCTTGCAGGATCCTAGAGTGGACAAGGACTGTCAATCGTTAGCTCCGACCCTTTATGGGAATGTATCACAACTGCGTGATACTAGAATGTTCTATTGGTCACTGATTGGTGTCATGGGAGTCTAGAACTACTAGAATAATCTATTAGTCACTGATTGGTGTCATGAGAGTTTAGAACTACTAGACAGTTCTATTGGTCAATGATTGGTGTCATGGGAGTCTAGAACTACTAGAATGTTCTATTGGTCACTGATTGGTGCCATGGGCGTCTAGAACTACTAGAATGTTCTATTAATCGGTGATTGGTGTCATGGGAGTCTAGAACTACTAGAATGTTCAATTGGTCGGTGATTGGTGTCATGGGAGTCTAGAACTACTAGAGTGTTCTATTGATCACTGATTAGTGTCATGGGAGTCTAGAACTACTAGAATGTTCTCTTGGTCGGTGAGTGGTGTCATGGGAGTCTAGAACTAGAATGTTCTATTGGTCGGTGATTGGTGTCATGGGAGTCTAGAACTACTAGAATGTTCTATTGGTCGGTGATTGGTGTCATAGGAGTCTAGAACTACTAGAATGTTCTATTGGTCGGTGATTGGTGTCATAAGAGTCTAGAACTACTACAATGTTCTATTGGTCGGTGATTGGTGTCATGGGAGTCTAGAACTACTAGAATGTTCTATTGGTCGGTGATTGGTGTCATGGGAGTCTAGAACTACTAGAATGTTCTATTGGTCGGTGATTGGTGTCATGGGAGTCTAGAACTACTAGAATGTTCTATTGGTCGGTGATTGGTGTCATAGGAGTCTAGAACTACTAGAATGTTCTATTGGTCGGTGATTGGTGTCATAGGAGTCTAGAACTACTAGAATGTTCTATTGGTCGGTGATTGGTGCCATGATTGTGTATTGATTGTTTTTGTTTCATTTTCTCTCACAATTGTTTTCTTTACAACTCAATAATTGGAGTTAATGTTGTTTTTTTTTGTTTTGTTTTTGTTGTCTTGTAAAAGGTTAGCATGTTAATATGTCTATATATTATCTTATCGTATCTTATATATAGGCCAGACTCTTGCGTTTTATAAGTGTGTATTTTGGTGCGGATGCTCTTTACCTTATATTATTATCAAAGGACTGGCGCCATGTTGTAATTTTGTTCTAGTTACTTTATACATGAGAATTGTACAGAAGGTGTGTCTGTAACATATAAAATAAGGTAAGAATATTGAAGTGTCTATTTGTAGTCAACTGCCAACAGCTTCTAGGCGGCTATTGGTAGGCCTACAGCAGCCAATCAAAATTAATCTAAATCAGAACTAACCTAAAACAGAATTGAGCTAAACCAGAACTGTGTGTTTTTCATAAAAGGTTTCCTTGTCCAGTGGTTAGTGCTCTGGGCTGTCATCTAGGTGACCCAGGTTCTAACCCTGCCGTCGACCTTTGTCAATATTTTTCGTTAGTTAATATGGATGTATCAAAACATAAATTAATGAACTTACATGGCAAATACAGGGTCAAATTATAGACTTGTGGTCGTGTAGTAATGATATCAATAATAATAAATTGTACACTAATGAGAACATTGCATGACAATCCACATTCACTTGCACTTTTTTCCTGTCTGAAAGTCCCAGTTAGAATCTGGATCAGGATTAGGGATGTTAAACGAAAACCGGAATTCTGGTTTTCGGTTTTGATCTTCAAAACCAATTTATTGTAATCATTTAATTCAAGTAGCACACACTTTTTGGGGTTCTGATGGATATATTACCAAAAAATATTGCTGGATTCTCACAAAACAATTCTTGAAATGCCTTGCTCACACTAATTAGTTTTTTTTTTTTCCAAATCCTAACTATGGCTTGCGATATGGTAAAAAACAACATCAAACCAAATGTAAAGTTACAATTAACAGGAATCATCCTTTTGATGTGCGCTCTCGTTTGATGAACGCAATGGAGACGCAAATCTAGGTTTTCGTGACCCTGAATAATTTGCCTAGACACAAAGTCTGTGCATGAGGCCTATTATTAACGGTACTATCAAATATAAAGGCAGTGGCGTAGCTAGGGGAGGGGGAGATGGGTCCAAATTCGAAAGTCCCCCCCCCCCCGGGCCCCTACATGAGGGGGGCCCCCAAAGGAGTGTCCGAATTGTTTTTTTCTCATGTCATAATATCGAATGTCAAAATGCAGGGGCCCCTAAATAGGCCCAGCCCCCTCGGGCCTCCAAATCCCTAGCAACGACACAGTATATAGGCCTATATTCTTTTCATTTGTGCTACGTGAATAATTTTCTGATAGCTCAATCTATTATTATACAAGTCTATTTCCGCGGTGTGTTGTTAAAAGGCCTTTAATATGTCATTCATATAAGACTGAAGTTTATTCAAATACTTTAGAAAAATATAAACAATTTAAAGTTGGCACGCTTATGCTCAAGGATTATCGGAGATTTGATTATCAATATTGAAAGCTATTATTGGCTGTGTTGCAAGATAATCATTAGCCCACGATTTTTTAGTTATAAAGAATAAAAAGAATTGTATGGTAAAGTGTAAAAAAATCCTATTGTATTCCCATAAATCAGCCCCTGCTGTGATGATGCGGGATAGTGTGGCCAGTACGATGCTCTCGTGACTGTAGTGCTCACACGTTGAGTTCCTTACCTCACGTGGTTCGTTGGTCTAGAGGTCGATGGCAATGTTTTAGACCAGGCAATTCTCCGTGACATCGCTCGATATTTTTATTTGCGTACTACTATCAAGCAGATTAAGTTTCTTCTCTTCTCACAACCACTCCAATGACAAACGAATTAAGTAAACAGAATATCAGCTTTAAATGAATAGACCATACGTTTAATCCGTAATCACATGTAGATATCAACATATAAATCACCAGACACACCAATCCAAAATGTATTCTGGAGAGTCTACGTATAGATTAAATATCCAAAGAGTGAACATGAATTAGTAAGAAATAATAAGTACACAGAACGATATTGGCACGGTATCCAAGATAATCCGAAATCAGTCACACGTCCTAGCCAAATATGGCTTCTCGAGTGTCTGTGTGAGACTGTCTGTGTGTCCACCTAGAGTCAAGTCTACACAATATATATGAACACAATGGTCGTTAAAGTCCATCCTTTGTATGTCGTCATCAACCCCTGGTCCAATCAGTACAAATGTGCACGCCCACTCATCGACTCGTCACCTGTCAATCACCACTATCTCAGGGGCGTGTCCGACTGACCACCGCTATTATGTCCCTTGGTCTTGTCTCCTATTCGGTCGGCATCTACAAACGCTCAGGTCATTCCTCTTACCACATTCCCCTATCTTTGTGTATCTCGTGTGCTTCACGCGAGTCTTTCGCCCCCAGACATACCTAATAGTTTATCTGTAAGGTATCTCTATATTCTACCCCACCTAGACAAAGGCGCTTAATAGGTCCATGCGTAAGGCGGTGAACTTAAAGGGCAGGTAACTCTCTAAGATTAACAAAAGGCCAAATGCAGTAGATAGCCACGGCGCGAGGTCCGTCTCGGACAAAGGAAAAACAGGGGAGCGGCACCCCTTTGACCAGGGCCGTGTTGACACAATGGCAAAACATGGGATAGTCCCGGTCCCGCCTCCGGGTGGGGCGGGACAACCAGGGTGGGAAGGGGGAGAATTACGCCCTACCTACCTAATTACATACATCGGCCATATCATTAATTAATAAATACCAAAATATGACGCTATAATAAATGGCACATCGTGACACCTGCAAACACTAATAATTAAACTTTACCTATTTTTCAAATCTATATATATAAAAAGACAGTGTTAAGCCCCGCGAGGATCCCCATTGGTCAATTTGAAAACACGTGTGTCACTGACCTATCTAGGCCTAGCCCAATATACCGTCTAATAATTTTTCGCATCGGACATGTGTCTTCGATAGCTCAGTGGTAAACGTAGTGGACTGCTATACGGGCGACCAGGGTTCGATTCTCCAGTTAGACTATACTTATTTTTTTCGACAATTAATTTTTCAAACTTTTAAAAACAAAAGACATTGTAAATCTATAGGCAATATAGATTTTGTTAAAAAAAAATATTTGACTATTTTTTTTACCCTATTACAATATTTATTTACTTTCCTAAAAGTATTCAGTAAGTGTAGTTTATAAATTTGTTATCTGCACCCCAGACAGTTCTTTTTATTTTCACCCGGGCAACGCCGGGCAATGTAGCTTGTAGATATATAAAACTAAGCACAAGTGGCTATTTCCGGCATGTGACATCGCGCCCGGGGGGGGGGGAATCCTATTTGAAATCGGATCTATAAAACTGAAAACCGGTTTTGATAAAAGAAATCGGTATTAACATCCCTAATTTAGAAACAACTTTGAGTAGAGCCAAATATATTAACTAATGTCATGTAGTTACTCTATAAATAAATATGTCATTTACTCACCTACAATGATCAGTACTGGATATCTATAGACTATAGATGTTCTATATTAGTCAGCATGGTGACTTATACAAGGAATAACGCAGAATAAGCTTATTTTTAGACACCTGATTAGGAAGAGATTATTTACGAGAACTTCAAAACACAATGCAGCGTCAATGCCTGTCTTTGTTATGACGGTTCAAACTTTAAAATGTACATTTAGTTGATGTCTGTTTTTTTAAGGTTAGATTGAAAGATCGATGCAGTTTAACGTTTATCTATTTCCAGGCAGATTATGTCAATCTCATAAAATGGTGCTTGGTAGGAAATTTATAATCATATATGAGGAAAGTGATGTTTTAACTGAATTATTTAAATGTGTCTAGACGGAAAAGAAACAGGAAAATACAAATACAATTTTATGGTCTGCAAATGCGTTTTTTTTTCAATTTATATAACATAGTTTTATAATGAAATTTTGTTAAAATACAATCGCCTGCTGCTTATTACCGAACAAAGATCAGTCCACCTGGTAGGCCTACTGGTAATAAATTAAAACATCAACATATATAGTTTCCACTAGTTAGAACCTTGTTACTTTGCTAGCTCAAGTATACTGTTAGGGCTGTTCAACTGATTGGGACTTTTAATCTAAATGTCCAGCAAATATTTATTTTCATTTGATCACATATGCAGATGTATCGATTGATTTATATCCGTGTGATCTAGTCAAGGTTTTCATCGGCTTAGATCAATTAGTTACATCTGTCCCTCTTTTGCATCTTGTGTCTTGTAGGGATCTACAATTTCTAGAGATATTGATAAAGTCTATCTGGTTTTTGGTGCGACTATCCGGAGAGATTAAAGATTCGGTGGACAGAAAAAGTAAAGAACACCGACTTGTGGCCTCAAACAAATCAGGATCCTCTCGAACAGCAGATCGCCAGAAGAAAGTGGCGGTGGATTTGGCACACCTTACGGAATCCCCCACAAAACATCACGCGACAGGCTCTGCAGTGGAACCCCCAGGGAAAAAAGACGGGTTGGTCGCCCGAAGACCACCTGGAGACGCTCCTGCGAGGAGGAAATGGCAAGCTGCAACCTGTCATGGGGTGAACTAAAACAGGCTGCCCAGAATCGAGTGCGCTGGAGAGCTGTTGCGGAGGCCCTATGTTCCACAAGGAACCAAAGGAATTAAGCAAGATCAATTAGTTAATCCTTTAACTCTGGGTTAAATGCCTTTTTTTTAACCTACCGCTTGATTTTGAAACAATGCACAGAGATGTTAGTGATGTTGAACATATTTAGAGCGCATCTCTCCATGACTTAATGAGTAGCATGCTGGCCGTGCTCTCATAAAAATAATTTGCATACGTTAGATGCCAAAAGTAAAACTAACACTAAAAGTAAAAGTATATTTTTTTTTGTTTTACGAATATAATACGTCATGTTTTCTAAAGATTAAATGTTTGGAAATATATTTCCTTAAAATTGCACTAAATATCTTCTGTGAATGTTAAAAAAATATCCGATTCTTTCCTTTTTATTACCAACAGATTCCAAAGCCATGGTTATCAAGAGAGAAGTAGCCTACGGCATTGTCCGAGGTCTGAGCGAATTCTGGAATTGTGAGGAGCTTCAAGATTTTACTGTAATTGTGGGTGGTACTAATTTTGGATGTCATAGGTTTCTTTTAGCCGCATGTTCTGGATTTTTCCGAGCTCTTTTTAGATCCGGGATGAGAGAAACTAAATTAAACTGTGTCACGTTAGAAGAAGTCTCTAGTGAAACATTTCAGTTGATATTGGAAACAATATACACTGGTCGTGGCATTTTGACTAATGACAATGTCATTGACGTTTGGAGAACTGCCCATCAGTTACAAGTAACCTTTATGGTTACTGAGTGCGAAATGTTTGTCATTAAATCACTGTCTCTGGAGAACTATGTCCAATATTTTCATTATGGTAGAATGCTGAGCTCCGAAATTGTTACCGAGACAGTTTGGAACTTCATTCTAAAACATTGCAACTCTTTCTTCAAGACCAGTTGCTTCCTTGAACTACCATTGTGCGACGTTTTGAGTTTAATCAAAAGCCAAAACTTGGCAACGAACTCTGAAGATGACGTATTGAAAGCCATTTTAATGTGGGCACAGTACGCGCCCGAAAATGTACTTACGAAAGATGCAAACTGTATTCAAGTCGCTAAAGAAAATATTCATACAATGAGATCGGTAATGCAATTAAATGAAAACAAAAGTTCAGACACAATTGATAAGATACTTTCTGAGAGTACTACAACGAATGTGGGACTGAAAGATGCTACAACGGGTATATATCTACAGAATGTGGCCCAGTGTGACAATAGTGTGATTTGTGATAAAATGGAAAAAAGCAAAGACACATTGATGGGGTCAAATTTCAGAAAACAATTTTTCTTCCAATTATTATCAAATACGCGTACATGCCTTGCGAGTCACGAATGTCTGGAAATGTTTCTGTGTCATCCTTTGGTCAGTGAGAATAAACAGGCCCGGGATGTTATCACTAGAGCTCTCTTGTACCAGCTACAGATAGGTAAAAGAAATGGTCAGTGGCCAACTGGGGCTACACACAGGAACAACAGCGTCTGTAAAAATGTTGCATTAAATTTTCGAAATTATGTCGGAGAACTATTAGTTTATAACTTTTCAGAAAACATTTGGATTAAATACAGTTGCAACAGTGTAAGTGATTATTATAATATTATATTGGAATTGATAACAATTGACAGATCCTTGTATTGTCTTCATGTCCCATATGACGATGAAGATGCTGAAATGGAAAGCCCGTTGTTTATTAGTTGTTTAACTGGTACAACATGGTCACAAATAGGCCTAAACGTTCCACTAACACTAAAGGGTAATATGTTCTATGCCGTGGCGATCAATGAAAGTATTTATATTCTTCAAACAAACAAATTTTGGAAACTGAACCCTTTGTCGCCATCACCTGTCCAGTTGCCAGATTTGCCAGTCGACCAACCAATGTGTTACGTTTCGTGCTCTGATCAAAAAGTTCTTGCATTTTATTCAGTGTCCACAGAAAGTGGTGTGGAGGAAACTGCAGTCTTGAGTTTTGATATATCAAACAACACCTGGACAAGACTCAACAATCTCGGAGGACCAGCTAATGGAATGACAAGTTTCAAAGATGACCACTCAACATATCTCTTACAGTCCAATGGCGACATGTGGAAGTTGGTCAAGCCACAGTCTGATGTTTTAGATTTTGAGTTTGTAGTCAAATTGTGGGGCTCCTATTGGCCATTACACGGAGCGGTCACTTTTATGGATGAACTGTATATTTATGGGGTCAAGTCTGAAACACTTAAAGATGACCCTCAGTTGCAAAAATCCGTTGCTGGTTTATTCAGGAATGTAATCTATTTAGATAGTCTGGAGAGTGAGTCTACACAAGCCTTGTTTGTACCATTCATTACAAATCGTGACTTCATATCATAAGTGATTACAACCAATTAGGTCAGAAGCCAATCTCACCCAGTGTGCTCTCTGTTGGGACAAAATTAATAAAAAGACTTAGGTTGTTATTATCTGTTTGTGAAAAATACATTTTTAATCTAAAAAAAAAGGTATAAACTTAGAAAGCAGTAACTATTAATATTGTTTGAGAAAATTGTAAATAGGATTTAGAAAACATAACATCACCCTTTTCATTGATCATCACTTCAAGACCTACGTAATATCTACCTTCCCAAAACACCAAATTCTTCAAACAACCTATATACCAATTATAAATAGTTGTGAAAAGTCTTCAGTATCTTCACTAAAGACTCAGGCCGAAGGGCAAATATCCCGTTGGTCATGATGATGATGATGATAAGGAAATTTTACGCAATATATTATACATTATAATATGCTAACGATAAATGCTTGCTACTTATCATATTATACACGGTATACACTCTTAAAAAGATTATAACTGTCTCCACTTATTTGAGGTTTTAACATTACATTTATTTTTTTCTAGCTTTTATTTACAGTTTTCCTTATTAAATGGGTCCTAAATATTTGCATATTCTTTTTTTTTTGTACTAATATTTAAATAGTCACAAAAAACAAGTATTTATCAATTTAGTTGTTTTTTATAATTTTTCCTATGATAATTTACACTTTTCTAGATTAAAGAAGGGGACGTCCATTAATTACGTCAACAAAATAGGGGGGAGGGGGGGTCTGAAAATTTTTGACAAGGGGGAGGGGGGGAGGTCAAGAAAAGTTGACGTCAACAATGTTACTTTTTAAAAATAATACAAATTTGTTACACAATTTTAGGCTACATTTGTCATGTGCCATTTACATAGCAGACATATATAAACATGGTTTTACGTTAATACAAATATATTAATTAAAATTACGGACGCTACATTTGACATGTCCTTTTTGTGTTCATCTTGTTAGTTTGTAGCTCTATGTATGAGTGGAAAGTGGAAACTAATGCGATTGTTAGCACGGCAAAGTGACCGACCAATTGTAAAAAACGTCACCTTCGCTGTAGTCTAGCGAGCCATTGTGACTGGAATAATAAAAGAACATAAACACACCAACATTCTGCAGAGTACGTTCAGAAACAGAAACCCAGTTTTTTGCCGCTCAATAGGCCTACATCCAAATCTGTTATTGAGCCCTGAAAGGACTATGAACACCGTTCGAGAGTCAACTGCTTTAATTCAACGCCCATGGTTGAGTCCTTTCCAAGTTCCAACCCTTGAAACCATGTTGGATCAGCGTTAGCAGGTCATGCACTCCGACATGGAAAGATATGAGTAGGCAGGCTTTGTCCTACAAGGCGGTCGCTTGTTGGGTCGGCTTGCTCTGTTCGGATTCCCCTTTTACGAACGTACATTTGCTCAAGCCATCCATGGCTTGCCTCGTATTCCTGTAATGTGGGCTGACGGTGTGTTGGCCGAGCGGATTTTGTCTGACACGGGATGTCATTCCCTCAAGGCCACCTTTGAAAGCAGCCGTTTTTACAGGACGTTTTGTATACCTTTCCGTAGGTCGCATCAACTCCCACCCGGGAGACGCCAGAAATCGGACAGTGGGGTACCTCACAGGCCCCCTCTAATGGAAGAACAGAACAAGCCGATTAATCTCCAGACTTGCAGCTCGGGATACCACGCCTCTCTCCGTCACTTACAGAGATGGGAGTGGAAGTATCTCGGCGACCGCTTGTCCCATGCATTAGATCACTGGTCAGACTCGGGGAACCAAGTTAAAAGGTCTCAAAAAAATAAAACCGGACGAGCCCGTCTTGTGTCCAGGGCGTAAAGCTTAGGGTTGAGCTCAGCTCTGTCCGGACCCGCTGCGGGAGCTCTCCCCCATGCGTGCGCCCGCTGGTGTATTCTTAATGGGAACGTATCGGCGGTTTACACACTTCGCTAGCTTTGGGGCTCATAGTCATAGGTACAGAAGTGAAATTAGGCGCCAGAGACTGGCGGTCGTTATATATACCATGTAAGCGATAGCTGGGATTGGCAATAGAACTAAAAACAACAATAGGCCCTCTCTGAGACTAAAATGTTTGAATTGCATTGAATGAAGTGTATTGTGTGAATCCAACATGGTTATTTTTAAATATTTCCTTCAGAAAAATAATTCGAGGCCCATGAAGTCCGAAATACTTAGCCTACCTTTCCTTTTAACATCCCTAATTCTGATATATAGACTAATATATTTTTGCTGACTTAGTTATAATAGGTGAAACATTAAAATTTGGTGATTAGGCTAAATATAGTAATTTTTTAGTTTTAATTTCTAATTTTGTAAAAAAAATAATTTATGAGATAAAAATGTATTAGTAGGCCTATAGTGGCGTAGCCAGATTGCAAGGTGTGGGTGGCAAATAGTGGTAGGAGCGGTAGGGGCAAGGAAGCCAACTACCGTGTGTATAATCATATAATGTACGTGTGTGTGTGGGGGGGGGGGGGGGGGCAATAATGCAAGAAGGAATAGTGAGCATATGGTTAAAATAGAAGGTTAATTTACAACTGGTGCACAATTTCCCCCTAAGCTATTTAACAATTAACATTGTACCAAAAGCTCATTAGTGAAACGTACAATCAGAAAGTATTCAATATTTCTATATGAAAAGAACAATAGTAAATAAAAAGGAAAGAAATATTGTTAAAATCCTCGGATTGGAAAAAAAAGTTGGGAGGGGCGATGGGGGATAGTAAGCATGTTACACCCATTTCGTGGCAAACGCCTATGAGAGTTCTATCTAGTCAATATGAAATCTTTAAAACAAGTTTTAAAATGTAGGCCTATTTCAATTTAAAATAGTAAAGATCTAGACCTTTCCGTTTCAAATCTATTTTAAACATATAAGTCAGCGTTGAATTTTTTTTTTACTTGTTATAGGGGGGGGGGGGGGGTAACGAATTGTTGACGTAATTATATAGGGGGGGGGGGTCTCTGAAAGTTTGACAGTTGTTGACAAGGGGGAGGGGGGGAGGTAAAAATCGCCAAAAAATTGTTGACGTAATTAATGGACGTCCCCAAACAACAACTTATTACTTTCACATTTTTATAATTTATCTAGAGATTTTTTTATCAGAATTAGCCTATGTTTTCATTTTATTGTTTTGCAAATTTTGTATTTATTTACAAATTGTCTTTATTATCTGTGATAATATTATTTGAAAAATCATTACTATAAGTTAGACATAGGCTAATAGTGTGCCTTAGCGGCAAAGCTAAGTATTGTTTGGGGTTAGTTGGGGAATGTAAACTTATCATCCCCCATCCCAACTCCCCACATGATCACCTATTAAAAATTTTTTTTCTAAAACCGAGGATTTATTAATTAATTATTTACATTTGTAGAAGTTTTAAATCTAATCATCCTATTTAGAATAAACATATTTTTAAATAAGAATAAAAAAGCATTTGCTTTGTGGTGGCTCTTTTTGCTCTTTTTGCCTCCCCCACCCTTACAACTTCACACGTTTTTCCCCTTCTCCCCCCCACCCATACCTTAGCACCTGCGCCTAACTTGCACTATTGTCCCCTCCCTTGCATTCCCCCCCCCCCCAAGCCACATCCCACCAAACTTGAAAATCTATCTACGCACTGACTAAACATATTTTAGCATTTATATATTGTTACGTATATCTAGTACTTTCAAAGGTTGCTTTTTCTGGACAACCTATATTAAGACTACCAGACATTAAAAAAAGATTTGTGGTTTTGACTGATGCAAGTTTGGTTGGTTTGGGAGGAATTTTGGGACAATATCATGACAATGTCTTACACCCGATTCAGTATATTAGCAGGAAATTAAGTGAGGCTGAGGTTAGGTATGCAACAGTAGAACGGGAAGCTCTTGGTGTGGTTTGGTGTATTACTAAATTGGCAAGGTACTTGATGGGAACAAGGTTTATTCTTATGACTGACCATAAGCCTTTGTCCTTTATAAATCAGAACAAGTTAAACAACAGTAGAATAGCAAGATGGTCACTTATCCTGCAGGCATACAGTTTTACTGTGGAAAATATACCTGGGGTTGATAATATATTGGCTGATTTGTTGTCTAGATGTGGTGTTTAAGGTGTGCTGTTTGATACGTAAGCACCAGTTGGAACGCGGTTAAAATTATTTTTTATGTAAATATAAAGTATAGATACGGTGTTAATGAAATATTGATTTTTTCCAAAGGTTCTGGACGAGAAATGGTTCTACAACTGAAGCACGGTGATTCAAACACAACGTACCATTTGTAAGTGAGAGATGTTCTATCACGTCCTCACATTATCGTGAACGGTTTTTATGGACACCATATCAAACGCAAACATGAAGACATCATATGAAGAGTACATTTATGGTGCTGACATGGAATCGAGGTCTTGTCATCGCTATATCAAGGTATATTGACATTATCAACATGGAATCGAGGTCATGTCATCGCTATATCAAGGTACATTGACATTATCAACATAGAATCGAGGTCATGTCGTCGCATTATTGAAGTACAGTTACATTGTCAACGCGGAATGAAGGTCATGTCATCAACATATGGAGGAATCAACAAATCAACATGGTACATTATTTTGGGTTTATGACTAATGTCAACACTATATTGCTTATAGACAGACAGCTTGTGGAAGTATTCAATGGTAAATTCTAGAGATGTGTCTGTGAACAATGCATTGTAATTATTGTTGTGACATTTTTGGAACTATTTTGTCAAGGTGTTGAAACTCTACAGGATGGATAATCTACAAAGGACTTAGGATAATCAATGAATGTGTTGTTGGACGTTCAGAAGAGGAAGGTTGCAATGATATTACATGGACCAGTATGAATTGTTATGTTTTCGAATTTGATAATATTTATACTATTGGTTTGTGTATTTCATCAATACAGGACAGGATATACTGTGGAACCTTATGGACCTATATGTATATATATACAGATTAGTGAAAGTTATTGGTTAACATATATTGATGAATACGTTGGTTTTGTTAAATGTTATTTGTGTTGCATAACATGTTTTAATATAAATTGGGATAATTGTCATTTTTCATATAGTTCTAGTTATTGAAGAGATATATATTTTATCAAAGTATTTGACGGAGATAAGAATTTTTTTTTATATAGAAATTTGTATGACAAATTTAAAGGGTCGATGGGGGAATAAGATGATTTAAAATATATATAGTTGTTTTAGTGGGACATAATTTGTATAATCTCTAACCCAGTGTTAATGTATAGAATAAACGAGTGACGTTTTACGATAAAAACAATGACGTAGGAGTTAGATTGAACGTAGCGTACATTTGGAGATAAAGACAGACGACCTAAGAATTTGGTAGTGGAAAGACGTATTTAGACTAGGCTATATAAACTGTGGTGTATTTGAATTCATCTTGTACATAAATTGCATTAAATATTGAGTTCTCATTTTTACTACAAGCCGGCAGTTTGTTCATTGATTATTATTATATAATGTGATCTCCCTGAGAGTTGTATACATAGTAATTACAAAATAACGGTCACATAGATACTATCATCCACTGACTTATATGGGCTATTAGATTCTATCATCCACTGACTTCTATAGGCTATAAGATTCTATCATCCACTGACTTATGTGGGCTATTAGATTCTATCATCCACTTACTTTTATAGACTATTAGATTCTATCATCTGCTGACTTCAAAAGGCTTTTAGATTCTATCATCCACTGACTTCTATGGGCTATTAGATACTATTGTCCACTGACTTATATAGGCTATAAGATTCTATCATCCGCTAACTTATATGGGCTATTATATTCTATCATCCACTGACTTCTATAGACTATTAGATTCTATCATCTGCTGACTTCTATAGGCTATTATATTCTATCATCCACTGACTTCTATGGGCTATTAGATACTATTGTCTACTGACTTATATAGGCTATTAGATTCTATCATCCACTGACTTATATAGGCTAATAGATTCTATCATCCACTGACTTCTATGGGCTATTAGCTTCTATCATCCACTGCCTTCTATGGCCTATTAGATTCTACCATCCACTGATTTCTTTAGGCTATTAGATTCTATCATCCACTGACATATATAGGCTATTAGAATATATCATCCACTGACTTATATAGGCTATTAGATTCTATTATCCACTTACTTATATAGGCTATTAGATTATATCATCCACTGACTTATATAGGCTATTAGATTCTATCATCCACTGACTTATATAGGCTATTAGATTCTATCAACCACTGACTACTTTAGGCTATTAGATTATATCATTCACTGATATCTTTAGGCTATTAGATTCTATCATCCACTGACTTCTATAGGCTATTAGATTTAATCATCCACTGATTTCTATGGGCTATTAGATTCTATCATCCACTGACTTCTATAGACTAGTAGATTCTATCATCTGCTGACTTCCATGGGCTATTAGATTCTATCATCCACTGACTTCTATAGACTTTTAGATTCTATCATCTGCTGACTTCTATAGGCTATTATATTCTATCATCCACTGACTTCTATGGCCTATTAGATTCTACCATCCACTGATTTCTTTAGGCTATTAGATTCTATCATCCACTGACATATATAGGCTATTAGAATATATCATCCACTGACTTATATAGGCTATTAGATTCGATCATCCACTTACTTATATAGGCTATTGGATTCTATCATCCACTTACATTTATAGACTATTAGATTCTATCATCTGCTGACTTCAAAAGGCTTTTAGATTCTATCATCCACTGACTTCTATGGGCTATTAGATACTATTGTCCACTGACTTATATAGGCTATAAGATTCTATCATCCGCTAACTTATATGGGCTATTATATTCTATCATCCACTGACTTCTATAGACTATTAGATTCTATCATCTGCTGACTTCTATAGGCTATTATATTCTATCATCCACTGACTTCTATGGGCTATTAGATACTATTGTCTACTGACTTATATAGGCTATTAGATTCTATCATCCACTGACTTATATAGGCTAATAGATTCTATCATCCACTGACTTCTATGGGCTATTAGCTTCTATCATCCACTGCCTTCTATGGCCTATTAGATTCTACCATCCACTGATTTCTTTAGGCTATTAGATTCTATCATCCACTGACATATATAGGCTATTAGAATATATCATCCACTGACTTATATAGGCTATTAGATTCTATCATCCACTTACTTATATAGGCTATTAGATTATATCATCCACTGACTTATATAGGCTATTAGATTCTATCATCCACTGACTTATATAGGCTATTAGATTCTATCAACCACTGACTACTTTAGGCTATTAGATTATATCATTCACTGATATCTTTAGGCTATTAGATTCTATCATCCACTGACTTCTATAGGCTATTAGATTTAATCATCCACTGATTTCTATGGGCTATTAGATTCTATCATCCACTGACTTCTATAGACTAGTAGATTCTATCATCTGCTGACTTCCATGGGCTATTAGATTCTATCATCCACTGACTTCTATAGACTTTTAGATTCTATCATCTGCTGACTTCTATAGGCTATTATATTCTATCATCCACTGACTTCTATGGCCTATTAGATTCTACCATCCACTGATTTCTTTAGGCTATTAGATTCTATCATCCACTGACATATATAGGCTATTAGAATATATCATCCACTGACTTATATAGGCTATTAGATTCGATCATCCACTTACTTATATAGGCTATTGGATTCTATCATCCACTGACTTATATAGGCTATTAGATTCTATCATCCACTGACTTATATAGGCTATTAGATTCTATCATCCACTGACTACTTTAGGCTATTAGATTATATCATTCACTGACTTCTTTAGGCTATTAGATTCTATCATCCACTGACTTCTATAGGCTATTAGATTTAATCATCCACTGACTTCTATGGGCTATTAGATTCTATTTTCCACTGACTTCTATAGACTATTAGATTCTATCATCTGCTGACTTCCATGGGCTATTAGATTCTATCATCCACTGACTTCTATAGACTATTAGATTCTATCATCTGCTGACTTCTATAGGCTATTATATTCTATCATCCACTGACTTCTATGGGCTATTAGATTCTATCATCCACTGACTTATAGAGGCTATTAGATTATATCATCCACTGACTTCTATAGGCTATTAGATTATATCATTCACTGACTTATATAGGCTATTAGATACTATTGTCCACTGACTTATATAGGCTATTAGATTCTATCATCCACTGACTTATATAGGCTATTAGATTCTATCATCCACTTACTTATATAGGCTATTAGATTCTATCATCCACTAACTTATATAGGCTATTAGATTCTATCATCCACTGCCCAATATAGGCTATTAGATACTATCATCCACTGACTTATATAGGCTATTAGATTCTATATTCCACTGACTTATATAGGCTATTAGATTCTATATTCCACTGACTTATATAGGCTATTAAATTCTATCATCCACTGACTTCTATAGGCTATTAGATTCTATATTCCACTGACTTATATAGGCTATTAGATTCTATATTCCTCTGACTTATAAAGGCCATTAGATTCTATCATCCACTGACTTATATAGGCTATTAGATTCTATCATCCACTTACTTATATAGGATATTAGATTCTATCATCCACTGACTTATATAGGCTATTAGATTCTATCATCCACTGCCCAATATAGGCTATTAGATACTATCATCCACTGACTTATATAGGCTATTAGATTCTATATTCCACTGACGTATATAGGCTATTAGATTCTATCATCCACTGACTTATATAGGCTATTAGATACTATCATCCACTGACTTATATAGGATATTAGATTCTATATTCCACTGACTTAGATAGGCTATTAGATTCTATATTCCACTGACTTATATAGGCTATTAGATTCTATCATCCACTGACTTCTATAGGCTATTAGATTCTATATTCCACTGACTTATATAGGCTATTAGATTCAATATTCCACTGACTTATATAGGCCATTAGATTCTATATTCCACTGACTTATATAGGCTATTAGATTCTATCATCCACTGACTTATATAGGCTATTAGATTCTTTTATCCGCTGCCCAATATGGGCTATTAGATACTATCATCCACTGACTTATATAGGCTATTAGATTCTATATTCCACTGACTTTAATAGGCTATTAGATTCTATCATCCACTGACTTATATAGGCTATTAGATACTATCATCCACTGACTTATATAGGCTATTATATTCTATCATCCACTGACTTATATAGGCTATTAGATTCTATCATCCACTGACTTCTATAGGCTATAAGATTCTATCATCCAATGACTTATATGGGCTATTAGATTCTATAATCAACTGAATTCTTAAGGCTATTAGATTCTATCATCCACTGACATATATAGACTATTAGATTATATCATCCACTGACTTTCATAGGCTTTTAGATTCCATCATCCATTGACTTCTATAGGCTATACGATTCTATCATCCACTGACTTCTATGGGCTATTAGATTCTATCATCCACTGACTTCTATGGGCTATTAGATTCTATCATCCACTGACTTCTTTTAGCTATTAGATTCTATCATCCACTGACATATATAGGCTATTAGATAATATCATCCACTGACTTATATAGGCTATTAGATTCTATCATCCACTGACTACTTTAGGCTATTAGATTCTATCATTCACTAACTTCTTTAGGCTATTAGATTCTATCATCCACTGACTTCTATAGGCTATTAGATTTTATCATCCACTGACTTCTATGGGCTATTGGATTCTACCATCCACTAACTTCTATGGGCTATTAGATTCTATCATCCACTGACTTCTATAGACTATTAGATTCTATCATATGCTGACTTCCATGGGCTATTAGATTATATCATCCACTGACTTCTATAGACTATTAGATTCTATCATCTGCTGACTTCTATAGGCTATTAGATTCTATCATCCACTGACTTCTATGGGCTATTAGATTCTATCATCCACTGACTTCTATAGACTATTAGATTCTATCATCTGCTGACTTCTAAAGGCTTTTAGATTCTATCATCCACAGACTTCTATGGGCTATTAGATTCTATCATCCACTGACTTCTATGGGCTATTAGATTCTATCAGCCACTGACTTCTATAGGCTGTAAGATTCTATCATCCACTGACTTATATGGGCTATTAGATTCTATCATCCACTGACTTCTATAGGCTATTAGATTATATCATCCACTGACATATACAGGTTATTAGATTCTATCATCCACTGACATATATAGACTATTAGATTCTATCATCTGCTGACTTCCATAAGCTATTAGATTATATCATCCACTGACTTCTATAGACTATTAGATTCTATCATCCACTGACTTCTATAGGCTATTAGATTCTATCATCCACTAACTTCTATAGGGTTTTAAATTATATCATCCACTGACTTATATAGGCTATTAGATTCTATCATCCACTGACTTATATGGGCTATTAGATTCTATCATCCACTGACATATATAGGCTATTAGAATCTATCATCCACTAACATATATAGACTATTAGATTCTATCATCCACTGACTTCTATAGGCTATTAGATTCTATCATCCACTGACTTCTTTAGGCTGTTAGATTCTATCATCCACTGACTTATATAGGCTATTAGATTCTATCATCCACTGACTTCTAAAGGCTTTTAGATTCTATCATCCACTGACTTATATAGGCTATTAGATTCTATCATCCACTGACTTCTAAAGGCTTTTAGATTCTATCATTCACTAACTTCTATAGGCTATTAGATTCTATCATCCACTGACTTATATAGGCTATTAGATTCTATCATCCACTGACTTATATGGGCTATTAGATTTTATCATCTGCTGACTTCTACAGGCTTTTAGATTCTATCATCCACTGTTTTCTATAGGCTATAAGATTATATCATCCACTGACTTCTATAGGCTATAAGATTCTATCATCCACTGACTTATATAGACTATTAGATTCTATCATCCACTGACTTCTAAAGGCTATAAGATTCTATCATCCACTGACTTCTATGGGCTATTAGATTCTATCATCCACTGACTTCTATGGGCTATTAGATTCTACCATCCACTGATTTCTTTAGGCTATTAGATTCAATCATCCACTGACATATATAGGCTATTAGATTATATCATCCACTGACTTATATAGGCTATTAGATTCTATCATCCACTGACTTATATAGGCAATTGGATTATATCATCCACTGACTTATAAAGGTTATTAGATTCTATCATCCACTGACTACTTTAGGCTATTAGATTCTATCATCCACTGACTTCTATAGGCTATAAGATTCTATCATCCAATGACTTATATGGGCTATTAGATTCTATAATCAACTGAATTCTTAAGGCTATTAGATTCTATCATCCACTGACATATATAGACTATAAGATTATATCATCCACTGACTTTCATAGGCTTTTAGATTCCATCATCCATTGACTTCTATAGGCTATACGATTCTATCATCCACTGACTTCTATGGGCTATTAGATTCTATCATCCACTGACTTCTATGGGCTATTAGATTCTGTCATCCACTGACTTCTTTAAGCTATTAGATTCTATCATCCACTGACACATATAGGCTATTAGATAATATCATCCACTGACTTATATAGGCTATTAGATTCTATCATCCACTGACTACTTTAGGCTATTAGATTCTATCATTCACTAACTTCTTTAGGCTATTAGATTCTATCATCCACTGACTTCTATAGGCTATTAGATTCTATCATCCACTGACTTCTATGGGCTATTGGATTCTACCATCCACTAACTTCTATGGGCTATTAGATTCTATCATCCCCTGACTTCTATAGACTATTAGATTCTATCATATGCTGACTTCCATGGGCTATTAGATTATATTATCCACTGACGTATATAGGCTATTAGATTCTATCATCCCCTGACTTATATAGGCTATTAGATACTATCATCCACTGACTTATATAGGATATTAGATTCTATATTCCACTGACTTATATAGGCTATTAGATTCTATATTCCACTGACTTATATAGGCTATTAGATTCTATCATCCACTGACTTCTATAGGCTATTAGATTCTATATTCCACTGACTTATATAGGCTATTAGATTCAATATTCCACTGACTTATATAGGCCATTAGATTCTATATTCCACTGACTTATATAGGCTATTAGATTCTATCATCCACTGACTTATATAGGCTATTAGATTCTTTTATCCGCTGCCCAATATGGGCTATTAGATACTATCATCCACTGACTTATATAGGCTATTAGATTCTATATTCCACTGACTTTAATAGGCTATTAGATTCTATCATCCACTGACTTATATAGGCTATTAGATACTATCATCCACTGACTTATATAGGCTATTATATTCTATCATCCACTGACTTATATAGGCTATTAGATTCTATCATCCACTGACTTCTATAGGCTATAAGATTCTATCATCCAATGACTTATATGGGCTATTAGATTCTATAATCAACTGAATTCTTAAGGCTATTAGATTCTATCATCCACTGACATATATAGACTATTAGATTATACCATCCACTGACTTTCATAGGCTTTTAGATTCCATCATCCATTGACTTCTATAGGCTATACGATTCTATCATCCACTGACTTCTATGGGCTATTAGATTCTATCATCCACTGACATATATAGGCTATTAGATAATATCATCCACTGACTTATATAGGCTATTAGATTCTATCATCCACTGACTACTTTAGGCTATTAGATTCTATCATTCACTAACTTCTTTAGGCTATTAGATTCTATCATCCACTGACTTCTATAGGCTATTAGATTTTATCATCCACTGACTTCTATGGGCTATTGGATTCTACCATCCACTAACTTCTATGGGCTATTAGATTCTATCATCCACTGACTTCTATAGACTATTAGATTCTATCATATGCTGACTTCCATGGGCTATTAGATTATATCATCCACTGACTTCTATAGACTATTAGATTCTATCATCTGCTGACTTCTATAGGCTATTAGATTCTATCATCCACTGACTTCTATGGGCTATTAGATTCTATCATCCGCTGACTTCTATAGACTATTAGATTCTATCATCTGCTGACTTCTAAAGGCTTTTAGATTCTATCATCCACAGACTTCTATGGGCTATTAGATTCTATCATCCACTGACTTCTATGGGCTATTAGATTCTATCAGCCACTGACTTCTATAGGCTGTAAGATTCTATCATCCACTGACTTATATGGGCTATTAGATTCTATCATCCACTGACTTCTATAGGCTATTAGATTATATCATCCACTGACATATACAGGTTATTAGATTCTATCATCCACTGACATATATAGACTATTAGATTCTATCATCTGCTGACTTCCATAAGCTATTAGATTATATCATCCACTGACTTCTATAGACTATTAGATTCTATCATCCACTGACTTCTATAGGCTATTAGATTCTATCATCCACTAACTTCTATAGGGTTTTAAATTATATCATCCACTGACTTATATAGGCTATTAGATTCTATCATCCACTGACTTATATGGGCTATTAGATTCTATCATCCACTGACATATATAGGCTATTAGAATCTATCATCCACTAACATATATAGACTATTAGATTCTATCATCCACTGACTTCTATAGGCTATTAGATTCTATCATCCACTGACTTCTTTAGGCTGTTAGATTCTATCATCCACTGACTTATATAGGCTATTAGATTCTATCATCCACTGACTTCTAAAGGCTTTTAGATTCTATCATCCACTGACTTATATAGGCTATTAGATTCTATCATCCACTGACTTCTAAAGGCTTTTAGATTCTATCATCCACTAACTTCTATAGGCTATTAGATTCTATCATCCACTGACTTATATAGGCTATTAGATTCTATCATCCACTGACTTATATGGGCTATTAGATTTTATCATCTGCTGACTTCTACAGGCTTTTAGATTCTATCATCCACTGTTTTCTATAGGCTATAAGATTATATCATCCACTGACTTCTATAGGCTATAAGATTCTATCATCCACTGACTTATATAGACTATTAGATTCTATCATCCACTGACTTCTAAAGGCTATAAGATTCTATCATCCACTGACTTCTATGGGCTATTAGATTCTATCATCCACTGACTTCTATGGGCTATTAGATTCTACCATCCACTGATTTCTTTAGGCTATTAGATTCTATCATCCACTGACATATATAGGCTATTAGATTATATCATCCACTGACTTATATAGGCTATTAGATTCTATCATCCACTGACTTATATAGGCAATTGGATTATATCATCCACTGACTTATAAAGGTTATTAGATTCTATCATCCACTGACTACTTTAGGCTATTAGATTCTATCATCCACTGACTTCTATAGGCTATAAGATTCTATCATCCAATGACTTATATGGGCTATTAGATTCTATAATCAACTGAATTCTTAAGGCTATTAGATTCTATCATCCACTGACATATATAGACTACAAGATTATATCATCCACTGACTTTTATAGGCTTTTAGATTCCATCATCCATTGACTTCTATAGGCTATACGATTCTATCATCCACTGACTTCTATGGGCTATTAGATTCTATCATCCACTGACTTCTATGGGCTATTAGATTCTGTCATCCACTGACTTCTTTAAGCTATTAGATTCTATCATCCACTGACATATATAGGCTATTAGATAATATCATCCACTGACTTATATAGGCTATTAGATTCTATCATCCACTGACTACTTTAGGCTATTAGATTCTATCATTCACTAACTTCTTTAGGCTATTAAATTCTATCATCCACTGACTTCTATAGGCTATTAGATTCTATCATCCACTGACTTCTATGGGCTATTGGATTCTACCATCCACTAACTTCTATGGGCTATTAGATTCTATCATCCCCTGACTTCTATAGACTATTAGATTCTATCATATGCTGACTTCCATGGGCTATTAGATTATATTATCCACTGACTTCTATAGACTATTAGATTCTATCATCTGCTGACTTCTATAGGCTATTAGATTATATCATCCACTGACTTCTATGGGCTATTAGATTCTATCATCCGCTGACTTCTATAGACTATTAGATTCTATCATCTGCTGACTTCTAAAGGCTTTTAGATTCTATCATCCACAGACTTCTATGGGCTATTAGATTCTATCATCCACTGACTTCTATGGGCTATTAGATTCTATCAGCCACTGACTTCTATAGGCTGTAAGATTCTATCATCCACTGACTTATATGGGCTATTAGATTCTATCATCCACTGACTTCTATAGGCTATTAGATTATATCATCCACTGACATATACAGGTTATTAGATTCTATCATCCACTGACATATATAGACTATTAGATTCTATCATCTGCTGACTTCCATAAGCTATTAGATTATATCATCCACTGACTTCTATAGACTATTAGATTCTATCATCCACTGACTTCTATAGGCTATTAGATTCTATCATCCACTAACTTCTATAGGGTTTTAAATTCTATCATCCACTGACTTATATAGGCTATTAGATTCTATCATCCACTGACTTATATGGGCTATTAGATTCTATCATCCACTGACATATATAGGCTATTAGAATCTATCATCCACTAACATATATAGACTATTAGATTCTATCATCCACTGACTTCTATAGGCTATTAGATTCTATCATCCACTGACTTCTTTAGGCTGTTAGATTCTATCATCCACTGAATTATATAGGCTATTAGATTCTATCATCCACTGACTTCTAAAGGCTTTTAGATTCTATCATCCACTGACTTATATAGGCTATTAGATTCTATCATCCACTGACTTCTAAAGGCTTTTAGATTCTATCATCCACTAACTTCTATAGGCTATTAGATTCTATCATCCACTGACTTATATAGGCTATTAGATTCTATCATCCACTGACTTATATGGGCTATTAGATTTTATCATCTGCTGACTTCTACAGGCTTTTAGATTCTATCATCCACTGACTTCCATGGGCTATTAGATTCTATCATCCACTGACTTCTATAGACTATTAGATTCTATCATCTGCTGACTTCTATAGGCTATTATATTCTATCATCCACTGACTTCTATGGGCTATTGGATACTATTGTCCACTGACTTATATAGGCTATTAGATTCTATTGTCCACTTTTTTATATAGGCTATTAGATTCTATCATCCACTCACTTATATAGGCTATTAGATACTATCATCCACTGACATATATAGGCTATTAGATACTATTGTCCACTGACTTATATAGGCTATTAGATTCTATCATCCGCTAATTTATATGAACTATTATATTCTATCATCCACTGACTTCTATAGCCTATTAGATTCTATCATCTGCTGACTTCTATAGGCTATTATATTCTATCATCCACTGACTTCTATGGGCTATTAGATACTATTGTCCACTGATTTATATAGGCTATTAGATTCTATCATCCACTGACTTATATAGGCTTTTATATTCTATCATCCACTGACTTCTATGGGCTATTAGATACTATTGTCCACTGATTTATATAGGCTATTAGATTCTATCATCTGCTGACTTCTATAGGCTATTATATTCTATCATCCACTGACTTCTATGGGCTATTAGATACTATTGTCCACTGACATATATAGCCTATTAGATTCTATCATCTGCTGACTTCTATAGGCTATTATATTCTATCATCCACTGACTTCTATGGGCTATTAGATACTATTGTCCACTGATTTATATAGGCTATTAGATTCTATCATCCACTGACTTATATAGGCTATTAGATTCTATCATCCACTGACATATATAGGCTATTAGATACTATTGTCCACTGACTTATATAGACTATTAGATTCTATCATCCACTGACTTCTATGGGCTATTAGATTCTATCATCCACTGACTTCTATAGGCTATAAGATTCTATCATCTGCTGACTTCTAAAGGCTTTTAGATTCTATCATCCACTGACTTCTATGGGCTATTAGATTCTATCATCCACTGACTTCTATGGGCTATTAGATTCTATCATCCACTGACTTCTATAGGCTATAAGATTCTATCATCCACTGACTTATATGGGCTATTAGATTCTATCATCCACTGACTTATTTAGGCTATTAGATTATATCATCCACTGACTTTCATAGGCTTTTAGATTCCATCATCCATTGACTTCTATAGGCTATACGATTCTATCATCCACTGACTTCTATGGGCTATTAGATTCTATCATCCACTGACTTCTATAGGCTATAAGATTCTATCATCTGCTGACTTCTAAAGGCTTTTAGATTCTATCATCCACTGACTTCTATGGGCTATTAGATTCTATCATCCACTGACTTCTATGGGCTATTAGATTCTATCATCCACTGACTTCTATAGGCTATAAGATTCTATCATCCACTGACTTATATGGGCTATTAGATTCTATCATCCACTGACTTCTTTAGGCTATTAGATTCTATCATCCACTGACATATATAGACTATTAGATTATATCATCCACTGACTTTCATAGGCTTTTAGATTCCATCATCCATTGACTTCTATAGGCTATACGATTCTATCATCCACTGACTTCTATGGGCTATTAGATTCTATCATCCACTGACTTCTATGGGCTATTAGATTCTATCATCCACTGACTTCTTTAAGCTATTAGATTCTATCATCCACTGACATATATAGCCTATTAGATAATATCATCCACTGACTTATATAGGCTATTAGATTCTATCATCCACTGACTACTTTAGGCTATTAGATTCTATCATTCACTAACTTATTTTAGGCTATTAGATTCTATCATCCACTGACTTCTATAGGCTATTAGATTCTATCATCCACTGACTTCTATGGGCTATTGGATTCTACCATCCACTAACTTCTATGGGCTATTAGATTCTATCATCCACTGACTTCTATAGACTATTAGATTCTATCATCTGCTGACTTCCATGGGCTATTAGATTATATCATCCACTGACTTCTATAGGCTATTATATTCTATCATCCACTGACTTCTATGGGCTATTAGATTCTATCATCCACTGACTTCTATAGACTATTAGATTCTATCATCTGCTGACTTCTAAAGGCTTTAAGATTCTATCATCCACAGACTTCTATGGGCTATTAGATTCTATCATCCACTGACTTCTATGGGCTTTTAGATTCTATCATCCACAGACTTCTATTAGCTATTAGATTCTATCATCCACTGACTTCTATGGGCTATTAGATTCTATTAGCCACTGACTTCTATAGGCTGTAAGATTCTATCATCCACTGACTTATATGGGCTATTAGATTCTATCTTCCACTGACTTCTATAGGCTATTAGATTCTATCATCCACTGACATATACAGGTTATTAGCTTCTATCATCCACTGACATATATAGACTATTAGATTCTATCATCTGCTGACTTCCATAAGCTATTAGATTATATCATCCACTGACTTCTATAGACTATTAGATTCTATCATCCACTGACTTCTATAGGCTATTAGATTCTATCATCCACTAACTTCTATAGGGTTTTAGATTCTATCATCCACTGACTTATATAGGCTATTAGATTCTATCATCCACTGACTTATATGGGTTATTAGATTCTATCATCCACTGACATATATAGGCCATTAGAATCTATCATCCACTGACATATATAGACTATTAGATTCTATCATCCACTGACTTCTATAGGCTATTAGATTCTATCATCCACTGACTTCTTTAGGCTGTTAGATTCTATCATCCACTGACTTATATGGGCTATTAGATTCTATCATCCACTGACTTCTAAAGGCTTTTAGATTCTATCATCCACTGACTTATATAGGCTATTAGATTCTATCATCCACTGACTTCTAAAGGCTTTTAGATTCTATCATCCACTAACTTCTATAGGCTATTAGATTCTATCATCCACTGACTTATATAGGCTATTAGATTCTATCATCCACTGACTTATATGGGCTATTAGATTTTATCATCTGCTGACTTCTAAAGGCTTTTAGATTCTATCATCCACTGTTTTCTATAGGCTATAAGATTATATCATCCACTGACTTCTAAAGGCTATAAGATTCTATCATCCACTGACTTCTATAGACTATTAGATTCTATCATCCACTGACATCTAAAGGCTATAAGATTCTATCATCCACTGACTTCTATGGGCTATTAGATTCTATCATCCACTGTCTTCTATGGGCTATTAGATTCTACCATCCACTGATTTCTTTAGGCTATTAGATTCTATCATCCACTGACATATATAGGCTATTAGATTATATCATCCACTGACTTATATAGGCTATTAGATTCTATCATCTGCTGACTTCCATGGGCTATTAGATTCTATCATCCACTGACTTCTATAGACTATTAGATTCTATCATCTGCTGACTTCTATAGGCTATTATATTCTTTCATCCACTGACTTCTATGGGCTATTAGATACTATTGTCCACTGACTTATATAGGCTATTAGATTCTATTGTCCTCTTTTTTATATAGGCTATTAGATTCTATCATCCACTCACTTATATAGGCTATTAGATACTATCATCCACTGACATATATAGGCTATTAGATACTATTGTCCACTGACTTATATAGGCTATTAGATTCTATCATCCTCTAACTTATATGGGCTATTATATTCTATCATCCACTGACTTCTATAGCCTATTAGATTATATCATCTGCTGACTTCTATAGGTTATTATATTCTATCATCCACTGACTTCTATGGGCTATTAGATACTATTGTCCACTGATTTATATAGGCTATTAGATTCTATCATCCACTGACTTATATAGGCTATTATATTCTATCATCCACTGACTTCTATGGGCTATTAGATACTATTGTCCACTGATTTATATAGGCTATTAGATTCTATCATCTGCTGACTTCTATAGGCTATTATATTCTATCATCCACTGACTTCTATGGGCTATTAGATACTATTGTCCACTGATTTATATAGGCTATTAGCTTCTATCATCTGCTGACTTCTATAGGCTATTATATTCTATCATCTACTGACTTCAATGGGCTATTAGATACTATTGTCCACTGATTTATATAGGCTATTAGATTCTATCATCCACTGACTTATATAGGCTATTAGATTCTATCATCCACTGACATATATAGGCTATTAGATACTATTGTCCACTGACTTATATAGACTATTAGATTCTATCATCTGCTGACTTCTAAAGGCTTTTAGATTCTATCATGCACTGACTTCTATGGGCTATTAGATTCTATCATCCACTGACTTCTATGGGCTATTAGATTCTATCATCCACTGACTTCTTTAAGCTATTAGATTCTATCATCCACTGACATATATAGCCTATTAGATAATATCATCCACTGACTTATATAGGCTATTAGATTCTATCATCCACTGACTACTTTAGGCTATTAGATTCTATCATTCACTAACTTCTTAAGGCTATTAGATTCTATCATCCACTGACTTCTATAGGCTATTAGATTCTATCATCCACTGACTTCTATGGGCTATTGGATTCTACCATCCACTAACTTCTATGGGCTATTAGATTCTATCATCCACTGACTTCTATAGACTATTAGATTCTATCATCTGCTGACTTCCATGGGCTATTAGATTATATCATCCACTGACTTATATAGACTATTAGATTCTATCATCTGCTGACTTCTATAGGCTATTATATTCTTTCATCCACTGACTTCTATGGGCTATTAGATTCTATCATTCACTGACTTCTATAGACTATTAGATTCTATCATCTGCTGACTTCTAAAGGCTTTTAGATTCTATCATCCACAGACTTCTATGGGCTATTAGATTCTATCATCCACTGACTTCTATGGGCTATTAGATTCTATCATCCACTGACTTCTATAGGCTGTAAGATTCTATCATCCACTGACTTATATGGGCTATTAGATTCTATCATCCACTGACTTCTATAGGTTATTAGATTATATCATACACTGACTTCTTTAGGCTATTAGATTCTATCATCCACTGACATATATAGGCTATTAGATTCTATCATCCACTGACATATATAGACTATTAGATTCTATCATCTGCTGACTTCCATAAGCTTCAAGATTATATCATCCACTGACTTTTATAGACTATTAGATTCTATCATCCACTGACTTCTATAGGCTATTAGATTCTATCATCCACTAACTTTTATAGGGTTTTAGATTCTATCATCCACTGACTTATATAGGCTATTAGATTCTATCATCCACTGACTTATATGGGCTATTAGATTCTATCATCTGCTGACTTCTAAAGGCTTTTAGATTCTATCATCCACTGTTTTCTATAGGCTATAAGATTATATCATCCACTGACTTCTATAGGCTATAAGATTCTATCATCCACTGACTTCTATAGACTATTCGATTCTATCATCCACTGACTTCTATAGGCTATAAGATTCTATCATCCACTGTCTTCTATGGGCTATTAGATTCTATCATCCACTGACTTCTATGGGCTATTAGATTCTAACATCCACTGATTTCTTTAGGCCATTAGATTCTATCATCCACTGACTTCTATAGCCTATTAGATTCTATCATCTGCTGACTTCTATAGGCTATTATATTCTATCATCCACTGACTTCTATGGGCTATTAGATACTATTGTCCACTGATTTATATAGGCTATTAGATTCTATCATCCACTGACTTATATAGGCTATTATATTCTATCATCCACTGACTTATATGGGCTATTAGATACTATTGTCCACTGATTTATATAGGCTATTAGCTTCTATCATCTGCTGACTTCTATAGGCTATTATATTCTATCATCCACTGACTTCAATGGGCTATTAGATACTATTGTCCACTGATTTATATAGGCTATTAGATTCTATCATCCACTGACTTATATAGGCTATTAGATTCTATCATCCACTGACATATATAGGCTATTAGATACTATTGTCCACTGACTTATATAGACTATTAGATTCTATCATCTGCTGACTTCTAAAGGCTTTTAGATTCTATCATGCACTGACTTCTATGGGCTATTAGATTCTATCATCCACTGACTTCTATGGGCTATTAGATTCTATCATCCACTGACTTCTTTAAGCTATTAGATTCTATCATTCACTAACTTCTTTAGGCTATTAGATTCTATCATCCACTGACTTCTATAGGCTATTATATTCTATCATCCACTGACTTCTATGGGCTATTAGATTCTATCATCCACTGACTTCTATAGACTATTAGATTCTATCATCTGCTGACTTCTATGGGCTATTAGATTCTATCATCCACAGACTTCTATGGGCTATTAGATTCTATCATCCACTGACTTCTATGGGCTATTAGATTCTATCATCCACTGACTTCTATAGGCTGTAAGATTCTATCATCCACTGACTTATATGGGCTATTAGATTCTATCATCCACTGACTTCTATAGGCTATTAGATTATATCATACACTGACTTCTTTAGGCTATTAGATTCTATCATCCACTGACATATATAGGCTATTAGATTATATCATCCACTGACATATATAGACTATTAGATTCTATCATCTGCTGACTTCCATAAGCTTCTAGATTATATCATCCACTGACTTTTATAGACTATTAGATTCTATCATCCACTGACTTCTATAGGCTATTAGATTCTATCATCCACTAACTTTTATAGGGTTTTAGATTCTATCATCCACTGACTTATATAGGCTATTAGATTCTATCATCCACTGACTTATATGGGCTATTAGATTCTATCATCTGCTGACTTCTAAAGGCTTTTAGATTCTATCATCCACTGTTTTCTATAGGCTATAAGATTATATCATCCACTGACTTCTATAGGCTATAAGATTCTATCATCCACTGACTTCTATAGACTATTCGATTCTACCATCCACTGACTTCTATGGGCTATTAGCTTCTATCATCCACTGCCTTCTATGGCCTATTAGATTCTACCATCCACTGATTTCTTTAGGCTATTAGATTCTATCATCCACTGACATATATAGGCTATTAGAATATATCATCCACTGACATATATAGGCTAATAGATTCCATCATCCACTTACTTATATAGGCTATTAGATTATATCATCCACTGACTTATATAGGCTATTAGATTCTATCAACCACTGACTACTTTAGGCTATTAGATTATATCATTCACTGATATCTTTAGGCTATTAGATTCTATCATCCACTGACTTCTATAGGCTATTAGATTTAATCATCCACTGACTTCTATGGGCTTTTAGATTCTATCATCCACTGACTTCTATAGACTATTAGATTCTATCATCCACTGACTTCTATAGACTATTAGATTCTATCATCTGCTGACTTCTATAGGCTATTATATTCTATCATCCACTGACTTCTATGGCCTATTAGATTCTACCATCCACTGATTTCTTTAGGCTATTAGATTCTATCATCCACTGACATATAGGCCTATAGGCTATTAGAATATATCATCCACTGACTTATATAGGCTATTAGATTCGATCATCCACTTACTTATATAGGCTATTGGATTCTATCATCCACTGACTTATATAGGCTATTAGATTCTATCATCCACTGACTTATATAGGCTATTAGATTCTATCATCCACTGACTACTTTAGGCTATTAGATTATATCATTCACTTACTTCTTTAGGCTATTAGATTCTATCATCCACTGACTTCTATAGGCTATTAGATTTAATCATCCACTGACTTCTATGGGCTATTAGATTCTATTATCCACTGACTTCTATAGACTATTAGATTCTATCATCTGCTGACTTCCATGGGCTATTAGATTCTATCATCCACTGACTTCTATAGACTATTAGATTCTATCATCTGCTGACTTCTATAGGCTATTATATTCTATCATCCACTGACTTCTATGGGCTATTAGATTCTATCATCCACTGACTTATAGAGGCTATTAGATTATATCATCCACTGACTTCTATAGGCTATTAGATTATATCATCCACTGACTTATATAGGCTATTTGATACTATTGTCCACTGACTTATATAGGCTATTAGATTCTATCATCCACTGACTTATATAGGCTATTAGATTCTATCATCCACTTACTTATATAGGCTATTAGATTCTATCATCCACTGACTTATATAGGCTATTAGATTCTATCATCCACTGCCCAATATAGGCTATTAGATACTATCATCCACTGACTTATATAGGCTATTAGATTCTATATTCCACTGACTTATATAGGCTATTAGATTCTATATTCCACTGACTTATATAGGCTATTAGATTCTATCATCCACTGACTTCTATAGGCTATTAGATTCTATATTCCACTGACTTATATAGGCTATTAGATTCTATATTCCTCTGACTTTTATAGGCCATTAGATTCTATATTCCACTTACTTATATAGGCTATTAGATTATATCATCCACTTACTTATATAGGATATTAGATTCTATCATCCACTGACTTATATAGGCTATTAGATTCTATCATCCACTGCCCAATATAGGCTATTAGATACTATCATCCACTGACTTATATAGGCTATTAGATTCTATATTCCACTGACGTATATAGGCTATTAGATTCTATCATCCACTGACTTATATAGGCTATTAGATACTATCATCCATTGACTTATATAGGATATTAGATTCTATATTCCTCTGACTTATATAGGCTATTAGATTCTATATTCCACTGACTTATATAGGCTATTAGATTCTATCATCCACTGACTTCTATAGGCTATTAGATTATATATTCCACTGACTTATATAGGCTATTAGATTCTATATTCCACTGACTTATATAGGCCATTAGATTCTATATTCCACTGACTTATATAGGCTATTAGATTCTATCATCCACTGACTTATATAGGCTATTAGATTCTTTCATCCGCTGCCCAATATGGGCTATTAGATACTATCATCCATTGACTTATATAGGCTATTAGATTCTATATTCCACTGACTTATATAGGCTATTAGATTCTATCATCCACTGACTTATATAGGCTATTAGATACTATCATCCACTGACTTATATAGGCTATTAGATTCTATCATCCACTGACTTATATAGGCTATTAGATTCTATCATCCACTGACTTATATGGGCTATTAGATTCTATCATCCACTGACTTCTTTAGGCTTTTAGATTCTATCATCCACTGACATATATAGACTATTAGATTATATCATCCACTGACT
The DNA here is from genome assembly GCA_949126835.1 of Anisus vortex. Classification (NCBI taxonomy): domain Eukaryota; kingdom Metazoa; phylum Mollusca; class Gastropoda; family Planorbidae; genus Anisus; species Anisus vortex. The sequence continues at coordinate 4,193,229 of OX421493.1, read as the reverse complement.
TTCATAGGCTTTTAGATTCCATCATCCATTGACTTCTATAGGCTATACGATTCTATCGTCCACTGACTTCTATGGGCTATTAGACTATATCATCCACTGACTTCTATGGGCTATTAGATTATATCATCCACTGACTTCTTTAAGCTATTAGATTCTATCATCCACTGACATATATAGGCTATTAGATAATATCATCCACTGACTTATATAGGCTATTAGATTCTATCATCCACTGACTACTTTAGGCTATTAGATTCTATCATTCACTAACTTCTTTAGGCTATTAGATTCTATCATCCACTGACTTCTATGGGCTATTGGATTCTACCATCCACTAACTTCTATGGGCTATTAGATTCTATCATCCACTGACTTCTATAGACTATTACCCCTTAAACATGCCGGCATTGGCCCCATTCGGAATCAATTAGAGTTTTCCCCCCTTGCCGTATTCCGTACCTATTAGGTTGCCAGCAGTTGCCCGCATGGCGCCCCAATGAAAAGCGATATCGCTATGCTAGGAGGCCTTACTAGGCCAAAATGGCCGCCATTTTGGCGTCGATACCCGCGCTGATACCTGGGTCGATTATGGGCCAATGCGGGCATTAGACATGCGGGCGCGATTAGGGTTTGCCGGCATTGGGGCCTAATGGATATCCCCCTCCCTTTTCCGGCTTTTCATTTCGTTTCCATATCGGGCCAATGACGGTAGTTTATTACCAGCGCAATGCGGTTTTTGCCTTCATTGACCCGTATATTTAGTCCTTATCAAACCAACATTGGGTGGATTCGGATTTTACTTTTACCTTTATTTACCCACTTTTTCGTAATTATAATACAATATACAACAACAATTATTATATAAACACATATAGTAAAAACAAGTAAAACAAAACAAAGAAAGTGATTTCGTTTATATTTTATTATATTTGTATTCAAAATATTTTTTTGCAACATACAATAAAAAGTATATATTCAATCAATAAAGCAAAACGGTGACAGTAAATAAAGTGCAAAAACATGGAAATGGTAGAGTATTGAAGTTAATAACATTTTTTTTTACATAACTACATCAAATAATTTTGGTAAAGTTAGTGTAATAGTACAAAATAGTTGGACATAATATATAGATATGCCTAAACAATAAATATGATATAATATAGATAAAATATTTTATTTTTACTTGATATACAACTTAATGTATTAATTTAACAATAGCCATGCAGCAGAGTAATGGAAAAAAAAAAATTATGGGAAAATATATATAGGCCTACATCATTACTACAAGCCTACATAGAAATATATATTGATAAAATATAAGCACTATGTAAACAGACATTATAAGTAAACATTGTGCAATCAAAATAAAAAACAAAATATGTAGGCCTTTGCAAGCCAAGTAGGCTAAGCTATTTTAAAATATAGGTATACATTCAAAATACCAGTTTTTACAAATTTTGTGGAGAAAAAAATGTTATTGTCTAACAATAAAATAGCATTAGTGCAAAATGGAAGATTAATGGGACAATATCATTTAACCCTGAATAATGGGCAGACCGATAATGTATTCCAATAATTAATCAATTTAACACTCTTGCTAGGCCTACAACAGTGAAGATAAATTTTACACAATAGGCCTACAACTAAAATTGCTTTATTTATTTAAAAAAAGGACTCAAAATATCTTTAACACAAAAACATGTAATATATTGAGGAAAAAAAACATTAACATGCACAGCAATGGATTCAAATGGAACACAAGATATTTTAGGGCTGTAATTTTTTTTTATACTACACACACACACTTATATTATTTTAGTATGCTAACTCAAGTCTTTTTCACAAAACATTAAATAATGCAATAAAGTATCATCTTTATTATACTTCTCCTATAGGCATATCATAATAATAATAAATAACATTTTGAACCAATTGTGATATTTTAAAAAACACAGTAATGGAAATTGAACATAAGATATTTCTTTAAAAAAAATATACAGTTGAATACATTTGAATATTATAGACAATCAGACACACATACGGTTAACCAAAAAAGAGGGTCTACATTCATTAAAATATTATGTAATGATTACCGTTAAAAGTACTACAATTATTAAACAAAATTAATAACACTTTTGACACAACTTGTGATATGGTTAAAAAGCACAGTAATAGGCCTACAGTAATGGGTACAGAACATAAGACATTTATTAAAAAAAATATATACATGATTATAAATTGCTTGAAGTTAACCAATATGAAAAAGTAAGCGCTACACAGAATTATAAGTTGTATGTTTACCAAAAAAAACCAACACATTCATTATAATGTTATATATTATTATATATTTAAAATTCATTATATTATAACCAGATCAGTTACGGTAAGTCTTTTCAGAAAAATGTATAGTACATATATATCACTTTAAATTATACAGATAACTTTTAATTTTTCAAAGTGAAAATATTTTAACAAAAATAACACCCACCACTAAATGCCACAATTGACAATGAGTACTGGTACTTAGTTTAACCAAAAGATTTATTATTTTCAAAAGCAACTTTCATAATTAATAAATATGAGCCATTTAGAATACTGGGTACATTTTTTTGCATACAAAGAATAAATCCATGAATATTCAACCACACACTGCTTCCACAGGAAAAATTAAACTGATCTGCTCATACTATGGGCTATAAATAAGTCAAGGCAAGCACACATGTGAAAGTTTTCTAAGTATATCATGGTCCATTCATCAGCCATTATGTAATCCTACAGAAATCTTTAATTAGCACTGTCTGGTGGATAACACATCTTAATATCCTAGTAGAGAACGTTTGTATATACTGCGAAATGCACACAGGTTCTTCTATTAAATCCAGCCATAGAATTGTCCATGCTCAAATGAATTGTGAATAAAGTACACTATGGTTGTGGAAGGACCTGTCTTGTCAGGCAACTTAGCAAATGCATTATTTGCGAATTGTTTAAGTCAAAATCAACTGGATGTGGTCTTGGTTATAGTGTTTGTACAATAGTCCATATTTCATAAAATCTCCAGATACATAAAAATGTCAGATGCTGATCTATTGGGTCCTCTTGGGCTTTTTGTAACTGTTGTTTGGTTAATTGATGAGTACTGCTTTCCCTAAATGTTCACACCTGGCACTGGCTCATCAATAACTAATTGCCTGGATGATATACTAATCATAGCCCACAAATCAGTCTCCATTCATCATATGTAGACTGCAGTTCAAGCTTCATCTGAAAATAGAAGTGAAATTTGAATTATAACAAGTTTTTCAAGTAAAAAAAACAATGTTAACAAGGATAAACAGATCCAATTATCAGTTTTAAAAGCAACAACTGTTTGCAAGCAATTTCTTTTAAATTTAAATACGAGTTATCACTGTTGCAGAATAAACAGCACAATTTCGGCTTTCATAGCATGTGACATTACATTAATAAATTGAATTTTTCTTTTGGTTGTTATGAATAAAAGGCATGAATATGATAATCAGTTTTAAAAGAAAAGTATGACACAAATCAATACCTAGATGCCTAGTTTCAACTGACTAGAGACTTATTTAGCTTTGAAAATAAAGTATAACACAAGTCAATATGCACATTTTAGTGACGTTTAGTAGCTTACAGATTGAAATAAATTTCTCCTTGGCCTTACCTTACCTTCCCCTAAGTTTTATTAAATTATGTTTTCAAGCATTATATTATTAAAATTGTTAGAACTACACTATGGTTGAAACCTATGGTTAAACAAGTCTAACAAGTATATGCACCTAGATGCCTAGTTTTAACTCAACTTATTACTTTACAAATAATTTACTCACCCGCTTATTATATCATCTATTTCCATATCATCTGTATAGAGTGGCATAGACTAAGACCTTCCAGCGTGAGATTCTGAAAAAAAAAAATTTAACATTGAATCCTTAATGATGCCTTGACTGATGAAATAATAAAGCATGGGCTTTAACTATAATCAAAACATTTTTATGAAATTTAAAAAAGATGAATAGGCTAAACTTGGATTACACAAATTCCTCAGTTCAAGTCAATCAAGTCCAATAAGTTAATATAAATTCACTATTTAAATATCATGATATGGGCCTATGTATAATATATATATATTGTATTTATTTTTACACTAGGCCCATATCTATTTAAATTTTATTTAAGTAGGCATATTAGTCCTTTAGTTAGTTATTGTTTAGACTAAGTTTAAGGTTAATAGAAGTAACAATTAATCAATCTATACTACTAATATTTAGTAATACTATACACTATATTACTATATTAATCTTTTCTTTACATGGTACTTACTCACCTGTTTATTAAAAAATCAACTCTATCAGATGACTGCATGAATGTTATCTAATAGTTGTAGGCCAGGGTGCAGCCTAAAAGAAGACTGTTGAACTTTTGACTCGACTCTACTCCAAACTAGCACTTCACAGCTTCCAACTTCAGACTGAAAAAAAATATTCCTGTTAACTTTTAATTAAAATACAAATAAAAAAAAGCCTACATTATAATAGTAATAGTCATAGTGTCACATTATAATTAGTAGGGCCTATAATCCTATAAACATAAACTAAGACTATAGGTATAGGCTATTACAAAGCAGTATAGGGTCTAATCATATTGACCTTGTCATATAACTATATAACTATCAACAAATAGTAGGATAGTTCAATATTAATGGACATGTTGATTAATATATATAGGCCTATTGTATAGTAGGCTATAGCATATAATATAAGTTTGCACATATATAATTATCATATTGACAATTATTGCATAGTCATAGTAGCCTATTGATTAAACAAAGTGGCTATTTGGACCCGATAGACTTAGTAATAGTAATAGAAGATAGTATCGGTTAGTTTATATATTATATAGACATAGGTTTGGGATGGCTTTATAGAACTGTTTTGTAATAGTTAGTATTGGTTAGGTTATATTGGATATGGATATATTTGTTGTTTTAGTAATTATTTTGCTATTTACTATAAAATATAGTTAGAATTACAATATATTTTGAGTTTTCCCCATCTTTTTTTATATATTTTTATGGGTTCTAAAGAATTTTGTCAGACGCTGGGTCTGAATAGCCATTTAATTTTAAAGGAACCCGGGTCCGAAGAGCCGCAGCCTTGATTAAAAAATGATAATCATCTGTCATCTATTTAAATTCATTTTATATAGAGGCTATTTATAATGATATCTGCGTAGACTAGAAGGCATACTATTTGGCTAATGTGACTTACTCCACTTCTTGTGTTTAAGTGGTCATCTGCTGTCTGGAATCTTCACACCATAGTCCAACCGATAACTGAGCATAAGACTGAAAAAATTGACATTAGGTAAATTGTTATTATTTATTAATTTAATTAGTTCTTACCTAGTCTAGTTATAAAGGCCTACTACTACTAGTATTATAATTATAAGCAGGCCTTAGCCAGGTCTATGCAATTCATGATTCAGCTTTATAAACCTGTTCTTATTTTCCTGTAATGATTCGAGTTTAATAGACTATAGTCTATAGGTATATGATTATTTATGATATAGGATTATAGGCCTAGATCTATAGTACTATAGTAGGCTATATAATTATATATAGTATAGAGGTTATATAAAAAAGAAAAATATTAATACATTATATTATAATTATAGATAATAGTCATAGTAGGCCTATCCTATTTTTTTATAATACTAAATTATAGAATTATAGGCTAGCCTATCAATATCCTAGATCTATAGCCTATATTTAATATATTATAAATTATAATATATATATTCCTATACTATAAACTAGGCCTATACCTATACTGTATACTATATTAGTATATTGATTAATTTATATGAAGAATGAAGGTTTACAATTTAATTTAAGCCTGAAATAGACAAGTGACAAGACTATCTTAGACTTAGACTATCTAATCTAGATAGTCTAGATCTAGACTAGATTTAGATGGTAATGGACCAAATGACCAAAATCCAAATGGTAGGCCTAAGGCTAATACCTCCTATTACTCCTACTAATACTAGTAATACTAATAGTAGTAATAGGCCTACCTTAATCCTAATATAATTATTAAGTATTAATTTAACTTATTAACATATAAGTATAAGTATAAGTCTTATATTAAGTTATATAGGTCTATTCGACAATTCGGTTGGTCTCGTGGCATATGAGCTTACCTAGTATATAATAATAATAGAATTTATAGAAAAAAATGTAATCCCTCTGCTCGTTACAAGAGTAACAAGAGAATTAGAACAATTGTGAATCAAGAAACAGAGCCTTTAACTTTATCGACAAAATGGCGCGCTACGCACCATCGAGTGGCATCGAGTTCTTTCATTGGCTGTAAGAGAAAAAAAAAACACACTAAAAACTTAGACTACAAATGCAAGAAACTAATCTCTTACTGACAGATCTACTGACCAAAGGTCATAAAACTCTTTTTTATCGCTTCAACGTGTGTCCAAACCACATTGCCACTTAACATTTAAATTCACACATTCTATTGAAGTCTGTCATCTCAAGAGCAATTAGGTTTCTAGTCAGACATTTTACAAGTCCGCCCGTAATAAAAAAAAAAAGGGAGCCTATTCCATGCAGGGAAACGCGGGCTGAAACCATTATAATTATAACAATTATAAGGCAAGATTAGGGGAAAACCTAATCGAGTCCATTTATGCGTTTTGAAGGCCATATTAAGACCTAATCTCAATTGGGTTATTCCATATATACAATAAAATCTGGAAAAAAATGTAAAATTAATAATAAAAAATTGAAGACTATTAGATGTTTAAATCAACCTACCTGGTATTGAATTTTTTTAAAAATTATTTTAATATTTTTAATGAAACTCAAATGAAAGTACAAAAAAATATATTTGTATTCATTTTACTCGGTAGATCTAGATCTAGATCTATTCATAATAAAGAATTTTTTTTTTAACTTAAATATACAATTTATTTTTTTATAAATGTCTAGGTCTAGATTACATCTAGTCTATCCTATTTAAATTCTACACAAAAAAAATAATTTAAAAAATGAGCTTAAACTTTATTAATTATGTTTCAATTCCTAAAAAAAAAACATTTAAAAAATGATATTGAAATTTCTAACATCTACGGTACTAAAACTAACTCGATTTATAACTTTAAAAACAGAACTAATTAAAAACGTTTATTCCATCAAACAGTTAAAAATATATGAAAATGTTATAAACAACAATATACAGATCGTTTATTACTAGATATCTATATAATTTAGGTTGCAATACTAGTCTAATGTATTTCAAAACTAACAACACAAATAACTAGATCTAAATCTATTGAAAAACACGAAGACGGCAGATATAGCCTAGAGCTATTATAAACTATTGACATGGTATCATGAAGCATGAAAGAAACCTCGCACTCTTAGACTCCCACTGAGTCGGTCATAAAACTTTTTTTTTCTCTTACCACTTCACGGGATGACCTGGGGCTATTCAATGATATGGGCAACATCACAAGAAGAAAGAAAAAAATCTTTTAGATGTTCTAACCACGCAGTCGCCATAAAACTGGTATCTATTAGCACTTCAATACGTGTAACTCCAAAACACATGGCCACTTAACGTTTAAATTCACACATTCTAATTAGGTTAAGGGTATTAGGTTTCTATTCGGGCATTTCAGAAGTCGGCCTTAAGAAAAAATCCTAAAAGAAAACAATTCGGCATTCATTTGAGAATCTTCATTAGAACGCCGAATATGGATTTCCCACATCGGTACAATGCGGTTTAAACCTAATGACTAATGGGGCCCCCAGTTGCCATCACAAACGGCAGCAGTCGGCAAATGATTTTCATTTGGGTGTGTTTAAGGGGTAGATTCTATCATCTGCTGACTTCTATAGGCTATTAGATTCTATCATCCACTGACTTCTATGGGCAATTAGATTCTATCATCCACTGACTTCTATAGACTATTAGATTCTATCATCTGCTGACTTCTAAAGGCTTTTAGATTCTATCATCCACAGACTTCTATGGGCTATTAGATTCTATCATCCACTGCCTTCTATGGGCTATTAGATTCTATCATCCACTGACTTCTATAGGCTGTAAGATTCTATCATCCACTGCCCAATATAGGCTATTAGATACTATCATCCACTGACTTATATAGGCTATTAGATTCTATATTCCACTGACGTATATAGGCTATTAGATTCTATCATCCACTGACTTATATAGGCTATTAGATACTATCATCCACTGACTTATATAGGATATTAGATTCTATATTCCACTGACTTATATAGGCTATTAGATTCTATATTCCATTGACTTATATAGGCTATTAGATTCTATCATCCACTGACTTCTATAGGCTATTAGATTCTATATTCCACTGACTTATATAGGCCATTAGATTCTATATTCCACTGACTTATATAGGCTATTAGATTCTATCATCCACTGACTTATATAGGCTATTAGATTCTTTCATCCGCTGCCAAATATGGGCTATTAGATACTATCATCCACTGACTTATACAGGCTATTAGATTCTATATTCCACTGACTTATATAGGCTATTAGATTATATCATCCACTGACTTATATAGGCTATTAGATACTATCATCCACTGACTTATATAGGCTATTAGATTCTATCATCCACTGACTTATATAGGCTATTAGATTCTATCATCCACTGACTTCTATAGGCTATATGATTCTATCATCCACTGACTTATATGGGCTATTAGATTCTATCATCCACTGACTTCTTTAGGCTATTAGATTCTATCATCCACTGACATATATAGACTATTAGATTATATCATCAACTGACTTTTATAGGCTTTTAGATTCCATCATCCATTGACTTCTATAGGCTATACGATTCTATCATCCACTGAATTCTATGGGCTATTAGATTCTATCATCCGCTGACTTCTATAGGCTATTAGATTCTATCATCCACTGACTTCTTTAAGCTATTAGATTCTATCATCCACTGACATATATAGGCTATTAGATAATATCATCCACTGACTTATATAGGCTATTAGATTCTATCATCCACTGACTACTTTAGGCTATTAGATTCTATCATTCACTAACTTCTTTAGGCTATTAGATTCTATCATCCACTGACTTCTATAGGCTATTAGATTCTATCATCCACTGACTTCTATGGGCTATTGGATTCTACCATCCACTAACTTCTTTGGGCTATTAGATTCTATCATCCACTGACTTCTATAGACTATTAGATTCTATCATCTGCTGACTTCCATGGGCTATTAGATTATATCATCCACTGACTTCTATAGACTATTAGATTCTATCATCTGCTGAATTCTATAGGCTATTAGATTCTATCATCCACTGACTTCTATGGGCTATTAGATTCTATCATCCACTGACTTCTATAGACTATTAGATTCTATCATCTGCTGACTTCTAAAGGCTTTTAGATTCTATCATCCACAGACTTCTATGGGCTATTAGATTCTATCATCCACTGACATATATAGGCTATTAGATTCTATCATCCACTGACATATATAGACTATTAGATTCTATCATCTGCTGACTTCCATAAGCTATTAGATTATATCATCCACTGACTTCTATAGACTATTAGATTCTATCATCCACTGACTTCTATATGCTATTAGATTCTATCATCCACTAACTTCTATAGGGTTTTAGATTCTATCATCCACTGACTTATATAGGCTATTAGATTCTATCATCCACTGACTTATATGGGCTATTAGATTCTTTCATCTGCTGACTTATAAAGGCTTTTAGATTCTATCATCCACTGTTTTCTATAGGCTATAAGATTATATCATCCACTGACTTCTATAGGCTATAAGATTCTATCATCCACTGACTTCTATAGACTATTAGATTCTATCATCCACTGACTTCTATAGGCTATAAGATTCTATCATCCATTGTCTTCTATGGGCTATTAGATTCTATCATCCACTAAATTCTATGGGCTATTAGATTCTACCATCCACTGATTTCTTTAGGCCATTAGATTCTATCATCCACTGACTTATATAGGCTATTAGATTCTATCATCCACTGACTTCTATAGGCTATTAGATTCTATCATCCACTAACTTCTATAGGCTATTATATTCTATCATCCACTGACTTATATAGGCTATTAGATTCTATCATCCACTGACTTATATGGGCTATTAGATTCTATCATCTGCTGACTTCTAAAGGCTTTTAGATTCTACCATCCACTGATTTCTTTCGGCCATTAGATTCTATCATCCACTGACATATATAGGCTATTAGATTATATCATCCACTGACTTATATAGGCTATTAGATTCTATCATCCACTGACTTATATAGGCTATTAGATTCTATCATCCACTGTTTTCTATAGGCTATTAGAATTTATCATCCACTGACTTCTATGGGCTATTAGATTCTATCATCCACTGACTTCTATGGGCTATTAGATTCTACCATCCACTGATTTCTTTAGGCTATTAGATTCTATCATCCAATGACATATATAGGCTATTAGATTATATCATCCACTGACTTATATAGGCTATTATATTCTATCATCCACTGACTTCTGTGGGCTATTAGATTCTATCATCCATTGACTTCTATAAGCTATTAGATTCTACTATCCACTGATTTTATTAGGCTATTAGATTCTATCATCCACTGACTTATATAGGCTATTAGATTCTATCATCCACTGACTTCTATAGGCTATAAGATTCTATCCTCCACTGACTTCTATAGACTATTAGATTCTATCATCCACTGACTTCTTTAGGCTATAAGATTCTATCATCCACTGACTTCTATGGGCTATTAGCTTCTATCATCCACTGCCTTCTATGGCCTATTAGATTCTACCATCCACTGATTTCTTTAGGCTATTAGATTCTATCATTCACTGACATATATAGGCTATTAGAATATATCATCCACTGACTTATATAGGCTATTAGATTCTATCATCCACTTACTTATATAGGCTATTAGAATATATCATCCACTGACTTATATAGGCTATTAGATTCTATCATCCACTGACTTATATAGGCTATTAGATTCTATCATCCACTGACTTCTATAAGCTATTAGATTTAATCATCCACTGACTTCTATGGGCTATTAGATTCTATCATCCACTGACTTCTATAGACTATTAGATTCTATCATCTGCTGACTTCCATGGGCTATTAGATTCTATCATCCACTGACTTCTATAGACTATTAGATTCTATCATCTGCTGACTTCTATAGGCTATTATATTCTATCATCCACTGACTTCTATGGCCTATTAGATTCTACCATCCACTGATTTCTTTAGGCTATTAGATTCTATCATCCACTGACATATATAGGCTATTAGAATATATCATCCACTGACTTATATAGGCTATTAGATTCGATCATCCACTTACTTATATAGGCTATTGGATTCTATCATCCACTGACTTATATAGGCTATTAGATTCTATCATCCACTGATTTATATAGGCTATTAGATTCTATCATCCACTGACTACGGTAGGCTATTAGATTATATCATTCACTGACTTCTTTAGGCTATTAGATTCTATCATCCACTGACTTCTATAGGCTATTAGATTTAATCATCCACTGACTTCTATGGGCTATTAGATTCTATTATCCACTGACTTCTATAGACTATTAGATTCTATCATCTGCTGACTTCCATGGGCTATTAGATTCTATCATCCACTGACTTCTATAGACTATTAGATTCTATCATCTGCTGACTTCTATAGGCTATTATATTCTATCATCCACTGACTTCTATGGGCTATTAGATTCTATCATCCACTGACTTATAGAGGCTATTAGATTATATCATCCACTGACTTCTATAGGCTATTAGATTATATCATTCACTGACGTATATAGGCTATTAGATACTATTGTCCACTGACTTATATAGGCTATTAGATTCTATCATCCACTGACTTATATAGGCTATTAGATTCTATCATCCACTTACTTATATAGGCTATTAGATTCTATCATCCACTGACTTATATAGGCTATTAGATTCTTTCATCCACTGCCCAATATAGGCTATTAGATACTATCATCCACTGACTTATATAGGCTATTATATTCTATATTCCACTGACTTATATAGGCTATTAGCTTCTATATTCCACTGACTTATATAGGCTATTAGATTCTATCATCCACTGACTTATATAGGCTATTAGATACTATCATCCACTGACTTATATAGGCTATTAGATTCTATCATCCACTGACTTATATAGGCTATTAGATACTATCATCCACTGACTTATATAGGCTATTAGATTCTATCATCCACTGACTTATATAGGCTATTAGATACTATCATCCACTGACTTATATAGGCTATTAGATTCTATCATCCACTGACTTATATAGGCTATTAGATTCTATCATCCACTGACTTATATAGGCTATTAGATACTATCATCCACTGACTTATATAGGCTATTAGATTCTATCATCCACTGACTTATATAGGCTATTAGATTATATCATCCACTGACTTATATAGGTTATTAGATTCTATCATCCACTGACTTATATAGGCTATTAGATTCTATCATCCACTGACTTCAAAAGGCTATTAGATACTATTGTTCACTAACTATGGTTATATTGTGTGCATTCTGTTGCGCAACACTATATACTATAGCATGGAATTATGTGCTGCATCAAAGACTATAAAAAGATGGACCGTTTACTCTATTTTTATAGCTTTTATGTTCCATTTTCCGTGCGCATCCAATAACGCTGTCTTAAATTACTTCTACGCTCCTGCGTTTGCCTAAATGTTTCCGCTGTACACAACTTTCGATTTTAATATTCATTTTTCATTGAGAAAATCAAAGCGATTAAATAAAACTTAAGTGTACAATGCAAAAGGGCCTCGGGAATTCCGAAAAGAATTCTTTCCAGTCATCAAATAGAAGAAATATTAAAGCAAGGGGTCCATCTTATTATAGTCTTTGGCTACATATATAATCTAAATCAGGGGTGTGCAACATTTGGAAAGGCCTAAGCTTAGACCTATACAGGTATCTTGCAATATTTAATTACATTTGTTGTTATTTCTCTTTTTTTTTAATGATTAATCGCTATGCTTTAATTAGGTTCAATTTGTAACAATAAAAATACATCCTGCATATTAGATATTTACATTACAATTCATACCAGTTTCAAAATGCAGTAATAAACTAGAATCGAAATTATTATTAAAATAAATTATGTGATACAGTGTACAGTACTGTACACCATGTGTGTCCCAAAATTGAATACAACTCACAAAAACGGGATACACGTAGTCATATGACAGAACACAAGATTTTTTTAAATAAATAAGCAAATATTTAAATTCGTTAGGTTTTGATTTTCGTTCAATGTGTGTTGAAGAATTATTATTAGCACTTTAATTTAAAACTTTTTGCATCTGGATGCATCTTTCAATTAACATAGATAAGGTGAAAATAGCATTTTTTGTGCTTTTATCTGCAACAAATCCAAACTGGGTTTCTGAAATTTCCGGACGGATTTTACTTCTTATTCTTTCCATGATTATTCTGAGGAGTATTTTTGTGACATGATTCATTAAGCTAATTGTTCTGTGTGATTTACACTCTGTTGCTCCAGGTTTCTTGGGTATTGTGATGAAAATTGATCTGCTTAAGCTTGAGGGGATCTTACCAGTATCATATATTTTGTTAACAAGTTGAGTTATTTCATTTATGCATATTTCTCCCAATGCGTCATATATTTCCACTGGAATGTTGTCTGGCCCTGGGGCCCTACCATGTTTCATTTTCTTGATAGCATTCTCAACCTCGTCTTTTAATATTTTAATATATAAGCCAGTTTTCTTTAGCTTCGTTGCACTTCTTCTTTATTTCTTTATTTAGTACTTGATATTTCTTATCGTCCTTTTTTGCCAGATGCAAAAAGACCTGTATCTATGCTTTATAGATTATTCTAAGGCATTTGACAAAGTCAAACATCAAGATCTATTTAATATATTACAAGATCTGGACATAGATGGTAAAGACCTCAGAATAATAAGAAATCTATACTGGGAGCAAGAAGCTGCCATTAGATATAAAGGGGAGTTAAGTGCATTCAAACCAATAAAGAGAGGAGTAAGACAGGGATGTGTTTTATCACCAGACCTCTTCAACATCTACAGTGAAATAATACTCCGGAATATCGAACACCTAGATGGTATTAAAGTTGGAGGAAAGAATATAAATAATCTGAGATATGCAGATGACACAGTACTAATAGCAGAATCAGAAAGTGCCCTGCAAACTATTCTAAATAAGGTGGTAGAAGAGAGCCGACTTAAAGGATTAACACTCAATCTCAGTAAGACCGAAGTAATGGTAATCTCTAAGAAAAGACAACCTCCAAGATGCTCTTTATCCAGTGAAGGTGAAAACATCAAGCAAATCAATTCTTTCCAGTATCTAGGCTATACAATAACACAGGAAGGCAAATGCAACAAAGAAATAAAGAGAAGAATCGCAATAGCTAAAAACAGCTTCATGAGCTTAAGCAGTATCATGAAAAACAGGAATATCAGAATATGTACCAAAATGCGCATACTGAAGGGGTATGTTTGGTCTGTTCTTCTATATGGATGTGAATGTTGGACAATTGATAATGAAACAAGGAAAAGATTGGAGGCAGTAGAAATGTGGTTTCTAAGAAGGATTGGAGAATATCATGGACTGAAAAGAAATCTAATGCAGAGGTGTTGAAAACAGCATGTACCTCAAGAGAACTCATTAACACCATTAGGAATAGACAGATGAAATTTCTAGGACACATCTATAGGAAAAATGGTATAGAAAGACTGGCTTTGTGTGGGAAAATATCTGGTAAGAGAGACAGGGGAAGACAAAGGCTAACATATGTATAAAGCCTGAAAAAATGGGCCATGAAAAACAACATAAGTAATAATAACTTTCTGCAAAAAGCTAACAACAGGAAAGAATGGAGAGTCATGACCGCCGATGTCTGTTCCAGACCTGGCACATAAAGAAGAAGAAGAAGAAGAATTTAAAACTTACCTAAAATATACACAAGTGTAGTTTTGATTTAAAGGAACTGAAAATTGCTGTTTTCTACTGTTTTGTATTTAAATGACGCAACTTACTTTTCATTTGAAATGGTCAATTGAAAACTTTAAGACTGGTTTCACTATTATAAAAAGAAATCGAAATTCGCGTGCTAAATAATAAAAACAACACTATTAGATGGGGCAACACCAACTGGTCATGTGGGCCGGGTTCTGGCCCTCGGCCGCCTGTTGCACACCCCTGATCTAAATTATCCTTAGTATTCGCCTATTATTACACACTCGATCGCAAGACATGCTTTGGCTCGCGAGATGTATTTCTGGCCTACAACAAAACTAGGTCAAAGTTGCGTGTGCTACACTTTCGATTTACTTTTTCCGTTAAATCGTATTTAGTTTCAGTTTGTACAGCCTCCATACATTTTCGTATCAGTCTGAATTTGTCTCTAACATTTGATATATTCCTTGTTCACTCAGTCGGTAGGCCTAATTACTTGAAAATGTCTTTTTTTAGTATTTAAAATTGTTTACATTGTACTTAGATCTATACTTTATTATACCGTAATATAAGTTTTATACATGGTTTGTGCGCCTGAAAGAGAGTATTGGCAATTTGTGTATTCATATTTATCAATTTTAGAAGTGCAGTCTAAGATGGTATGTTATGTATTAACGATGTATTACGTAAGATTACAGTTTTGTTTCAACTTTTGAACTAGGTATTCTATACGAGGGGAGGTATTATTCATCATATAATACAACACATTATGTGCTAAATGGCCTCCATACACGCTCAGGAAACAAAAAGTATACACACTGTTAGTAAACTTAAATATATATTCAATGTAATTAATGTTTTACTTTTATTACACCAACAGATTCCAAAACCATGGTAATCAAGAGAGAAGTAGCCTACGGTATTGTCCGAGGTCTGAGCGAGTTCTGGAATTGTGAGGAGCTTCAAGATTTTACTGTGACTGTCGGTGATACTAAATTTGGATGTCATAGGTTTCTTTTAGCCGCTTGTTCTGGATTTTTCCGAGCTCTTTTTAGATCCGGGATGAGAGAAACTAAATTAAACTGTGTCACGTTAGAAGAAATCTCTAGTGAAACATTTCAGTTGATATTGGAAACAATATACACTGGTCGTGGCATTTTGACAAATGACAATATCATTGACATTTGGAGAGCTGTCAGTCAATTACAGGTAACCTTTATGGTAACTGAGTGTGAAATGTTTGTCATCAAATCTCTATCTCTGGAGAATTATGTCCAATATTTTCAGTGTGGAAAACTGTTGAGCTCCGAAATTGTTACTGCGACAGTGTGGAACTTCATTTTAAAACACTGCAACTCTTTTTTCAAATCCAGTTACTTTCTTGAGCTACCATTGATGGACGTTTTGAATTTAATCAAAAGCCAGGATCTGGAAACGAGCACTGAAGATGACGTATTGAAAGCCATCTTAATGTGGGTGGAGTACAAGCCCGACAAGGAACTTCAGCATGACGCAAACTGTCTACAAGTCGCCAAAGAAAATATCCAAACCATGAGCTCGGTAATGAAAATAAATGAAAACGAAAGTTCAGACACAATTAATAAGACAGTTTCTGAGAGAACTACAACGAATTTGGAACTGAAAGATTCTACAACGAGTATAGATCTACAGAATGTGGTCCAATGTGGCAATAGTGTGATATGTGAGAAAACGGGACAGAGCGAAGACACATTGACTTGTTCAAATTACAGAAAGCAATATTTGGTTCAATTAGTATCCAATACGCGTACTTGCCTTGCTAGTCAAGAAAGTCTTGTAATGCTTCTCTGTAATCCTCTTGTCAATGAGAACAAAGAAATCATGGACATTATTACCAAAGCTCTCCTGTACCATCTTCATATCGATAAAAGAAGTGGGCAATGGCCAAGTGGAGCCACACACAGGAACCACAGCGTCCAGCAAAATGTTGCAGTAAGGGTTAGAAATGGCTGTAATGAAATTGACGTTTTTACCTTTTCAAAAAACAATTGGAGTACATACAGATGCAATAGTGTATGTGATTGTTCTTCTATGAAACGTTTGATAACGATCCATGCCAGTTCCTTGTATTGTCTGTATTTCGAAGATTACTATTATGAAGAGGAAAGATCTTTGTTTATTAGTTGTTTAACACAAACAACATGGTCAAAAATTGACGTTTCACTGGCACTAAAGAAAACTATATTCTCTGTCGTATCAGTCAATGAATTTATTTATATTGTTCAAGGAAACAAATTTTGGAAACTCAATCCTTCGTCGCCAACATTGGTCTCTTTGTGCGATTTGCCAGATGACCAACCTAAATGTCACGTGACGTGCTATGATCAAAAGATTCTTGCTTTTTACTCTATTTCCACAGAAAGTGGTGTGGAGGAAACTGCAGTCTTGAGTTTTGATATATCAAACAACACCTGGACTAGACTCAACAATCTTGAAGGTCCAGCTCATGGAATGATAAGTTTCAAAGATGACCACTCAACTTATCTCTTACAGTCCAATGGCGACATGTGGAAGTTAGTCAAGCCACAGTCGGATGTTGTAGATTTTGAGTTTGTCGTCAAACTGTGGGGCTCCCATTGGCCACTACACGGAGCGGTGACTTTCATGGATGAACTCTATATTTATGGGGTCAAGTCTGAAACACTTACAGATGACCCTTCGTTGCAAAAATCTGTTTCTGGTTTATTCAGGAAAATAATTTATTTAGAGAGTCTTGAGAGTGACTCTACAGAAGCCTTGTTTGTACCATTCATTGCAAATCGAAAACTTATATCATAAGTTAGCAAACTAACTCAAGGTACCTTCTGATTTGACAAAATTAATAAAAAGGCTTTGGTTCTAATTGTCTGTTTGTGAAAAATGTTTTAATAAAGATATAAACTAAGAAAGCATAAAAATTTTAAAATTTGTGAGAAAAATGTAGTCTATATAGATTTTAGAAAATATTTTATCACTATTGACTGAGTTTAGTCTTTGATTTTGATAGAAGTTATAAATTACTTTTTGTTCTTGGTTATGTGGACAATTTCAACCTGAATGGCTCTATCGAAATATGTCTGTTATGAATTAGTAATTTTATAAATAGATTTAGAAAGATAGTTTCATCATGATGTCTTTTTTATTATTTTATTAGATAATTAATTGTGCTTTAATAGTATTTCTATGTTAATATTTATAATGTGCGTGTTTAAGATTTACTAAATTTAGTGACTTCACTAATAGCATTACAGCATTACACTTGTTTGAAGTAAATATTTACTTAATATTAAGTCATACAAATATTTTTGTGAGTCACTTATTGTTTGTATTGTTTTGTTGATACTTGATGCATATTATAAAGCTCTGAAACACTTTAGTTATATATTTTAGAAACAACTATTTATAAAATTTACATTCATTTTTAAATCAAGTTTTAATTGTTATTTTATTAATCGAGTTTATTTAGCTTGACATCTCTGTATGTCATATTTTAGTTTTATAGAAGTAAGATGATTAGTTTCTTTTTTTTTGTCTAAATTAAATTTATTTATTTTTACTGTTTTCTTATTAATTTTTGGTTTAGTGAGGAAACTTTTATTCATATAATATTATAATATTGCCTGAGAAGTGATCGAAATGCACAGTTATGTTGTAAACTACTTTTATGAATAAAAAGTACAAAATAAATGTTAAAAAAAATATTTTATATAATAATTGATTTTTTTATTATATAGGCCTACAAGTGCATATGTGAATTTTTTTTTTAATTTGGTGAAAATAATAAAAGGCCATATTGTGGGTGCTTTTGTTAAAACAAGCTAATTTCAGGAAATACTCAAATTATTTTCAATCTTTGTATAGTGAATATATGATTGCTAGAGTATATTTGCCATTACAGTAGAATCTACAAACCATTGACTTTTGCATTGTATTGTGAGGGGTTGTTGACCCTCTTTTAAAAAAACGTTGTACTGGGGGATAGTGTGATCATTAGGGTGCACTATCACCTGCAAGACCTTCCGAAGAATGCGTGCCCCTAAGGGCAGTCTACGTCCATTAATCACCGGCTTATCTATCTAGGACATAAGTTCTCAACCTTTTTCGGCTCTAAACCCCCTTGTACAATTTTTTTACGCTCACCGCCCACCAAATTAATTTTAGAGCCAACTTCCCCCCCCCCCCCCCCCCCACTCTGTACTATAGTTTCCGCAATTTTTTTTAGGCGGACTAGACTTTTTGTGTGATTAATTATCATTAAAAAAAGACTGAAAACGAAACATATTGTAAGAATTAATAGATCAAAAAATTACCTAAACAAGAGGCAATAAATCACTATTAATGTGAATCGTTTGCCTGGTGCGTTGCTATTAGTTTGTCTATGTGTTTAAATTATTAGTGGAAAAGCCTCAATTCTCCACGCTAATGTATATCAAAAAATAGTAATAATCAGTAATATTTGTTACATTATAAAACAGAACTTGTTTGGCATCACTATTGAATGAAATGTGGAAACATTTAATTAAAGGGAGATAATTAACCCGTTTCATTTGAGCTAATATTTCTAATGTATGTTTTCTTTTAAAAAAAAAATAGCTAACGTTTATAACTTTGAAATTATCAAATTGTACAAAGTATTTGAAAAATTTATAAATATTTATATGACTAAAGAATTTATATATAGGCCTATATTTTCAAGCATTACAATAAGTACCTAGTTTATATGATTACTACGTATCGATACCGCTGTTAGATAAATATTTCAAACGATTTAAATTTAAACAAATTATCAAACTATTTAAACAAATTAAAGGACATCTCGGTAAAACTGCGATCAAAATAATAATATAAGCAGATGTTAAGGCTACAGTCCGGTAAACCAACCATTGGACCAGACGGCCGCACACCATATTTGCTAAATACTGACCTCTAGTTCATCGAAAAGCCATTGTGATTCCTATTTCTTGTTAGTTTAATAATATGTATGCCTACTGTTGGGGGATATCAGATATTTAGCAGCACTTGCGTTTACATCGTATTTCATCCAAAGACTAATGGATTTAAATGGCTGAGGTGTTAAAATTATATCAGGTACGTTTGAACCGCCCACTTGCCCTTAACCGGCCCCCAATCGCCCCCAGGAATGTCAGCGCCCCCCAAAAGCCTCTCACCGCCCCCCGGGGGTGATAACGCCCCCGTTGAGAACCTATGATCTAAGAGTATGATGGCCTGGACATGTACCATGGAATAAGGCTTAGCACGATTTGAGTTTTTTGGTACTCGATACCGATTAATGACCTGGGTTGACTCAGGGACACACTCCAGACCCGGGAAAAAATCCTCGCTTGCACTAGGATTCGAACCCGGGATCTTCGGTACGCCAGCTAAACGCGCTGCCGCAAGGCCACCGTGCGCAACCTTACTGGGCCTCTAACCTTGCTATTTTGGCTTCCACGCTCCCATATGTTAGCCAAGGACGACAAACCGTTTGCTCCGACTCTTAGTGGGAATGTATTAAAACTGCGTGATACAGCAAATTTCGTTCTCCGAGTCCTTTTAGAGTAATTTTGGCTCGCACTCTCTCGTAGAGAAGTGAAGTCCTTGTGCCAACAGGCATCTTTTTTTAACACCAAGTTAATTGGGGTGTTCATATACAAGCATGCTGCGTAGTACAATTCATGTCGAATGTCGCATTGGATAACTCTTTTTTTTTACATGTCTTGCTGGAAATATTACATTTATCTCTAATTGATGTGACAGCGCTTGGTTTTGATTCAATGTCGACTGCCAAAAACAAAAATAAAATTTTGTGTTTTTTTATGAACCTGCAAATGTTGTGCTTCCAACGGTTTATAGCATTTTTTTTGGTGTAATAAAAATAAATGTATTGTCAACGTCTTTTATGTTGTAATGACTTATTATTATTTGTTTGTAGTAACTTTGATGTTTAGAATCAGCAGTAGAGACTTGAAAGGGAAAAACTGCAGCAGGCATTGTGTCGCTGGTATAGAGGCACTCATCACATCTCTCCAGTTCTAAAGATCGCCACTGGCTCCCTGTAATTAAGCGCATTAATCACATTATGTCCATGTAGCTACGGATGTATAAATGGCACTGCGTCTCCCTACTGTCAAGAACTCGTATTAAATCACGCGTCATCAAAGCTACTGCGCTCCTCATCACAGTTACTCTTTAGAATTCCCAGTTTGGCCGGCCACAAAAAGAAGTCCATTGGAGTGCGCAGGTTTGAATCTGTAACGCCATCTATATGGAACATCTTGCCTCTGACTCATAGGTATACTGAGACAAAAGATTCAATTTAAAAAGAGTTTTAATTGTTTTCTCTTTAACTAAGCTTAGTCTAGTTGTTAGGTTCTCTTTCTCTTTTTACTTCTTTCGTTTGATATAATTATTTAAATAATAAACTCCATTTTAATATATAGACTCGTCTATAGAATAGATCTTTTTAATTTTTGACGATATTACAAGGTACCAAGAGTTAAAATAAAAAACATTTGCAGCAGCTCGCTCATACAGCGTCGTAGCACCTCTGTGTTGAAATGTCCGAACACAATTAAAAAAGCCGACAATATAATCATTTTTAAAACAACACTAAAATCACACTTTTTCGATTTATTTTAATAACATATGGTAAATGTAAAGCGTATTCGAAGACTTTGTTATGAATTGACAAGTCTTAACTAGGCGTGACCTTTTGAACTGGTGTGATCGTGAACTTATGGTTCTATTTTTAAATGTTTAATTATTTTAGGCATTTCCGTAAACAAAAAGGCATGCTTTTGCTATTTATTGAAAGTTGATTTCAACCTCTTCGGCTAGTTCTAGTCTTTTAAAATTATACAAATATACAATATTACTTATGAGGAATCCGTTTTTAGCATCAAAAGTGAATAGGCGATAATTAATACTCAAGTGTTAGTCGCATGTAGCTTGTTTATAAAATAAATTAGTCAAGAGTTGCGTTTCCTAAGTTTTTGAAAAACAAAATTCGTATTCATAAAAACGAATAAAAAAAATCTTTTGCATTAAGCAATAAGTTTAATATTATAAAAAGGTGAAATTTCACTTCTGACTTTCACAATACATCGCTTTCTTTTGTAAACATCTTTTGGAAATGAAAGAAACTTTAATCCCCAACAAATGTTCGTACAACCAGTAACTTAGCACACAGACATGTTTCGAATAAAATGATCAAATTCGACCGGAAATGTTTTTTCTTGTGAACTTTTATGCATGCACACACGTTAAGACTTGTCAATAGCGCTATATAAATTTGTAATTTGTTACATGTTACGTCTTATTTTCAAAGTGAACACTAGCATAGGAGACAAAAAAAAACTACTAGTGACTGACTCAACTCACTAAAGCAGCGGTTCCCAACCTGTGGGTCGCAACGCCATTGGACGTCGAACAACCATTTTACGGGGGTCGCCTAAGACCTTCGGAAAACGTAGGTATATGTTCGATGGTCTCAGGAACCGAGACACCGCTTCTCTATCCGTCTTCAAGCTGGCCCGTCCACATGCAGATACCTCTACATACGACTACCTGGCGTATTGACATAAAGCGCCAACCCCACCACACATACTTCCCGTACAAATACAGGTGTATGTGACACGTTTGGCGCCATCATGTACTTTTGCGAACCAGTCACACATGTGTAAAGAGTTGCTGTGTTAAAAGCATCTTCTCAGTTAAAAGTAAAAGTATTGGGTGAGACTGTATTGGGTGAGACTGTATTGGCTGTGACTGTATTGGCTGAGACTGTATTGGCTGAGACTGTATTGGCTGAGACTGTGTTGGCTGAGACTGTGTTGGCTGAGACTGTATTGGCTGAGACTGTATTGGCTGTGACTGTATTGGCTGTGACTGTATTGGCTGTGACTGTATTGGCTGAGACTGTATTGGCTGAGACTGTATTGGCTGAGACTGTATTGGCTGAGACTGTATTGGCTGAGACTGTGTTGGCTGAGACTGTGTTGGCTGAGACTGTATTGGCTGAGACTGTATTGGGTGAGACTGTATTGGCTGAGACTGTATTGGCTGAGACTGTGTTGGCTGAGACTGTGTTGGCTGAGACTGTATTGGCTGAGACTGTATTGGGTGAGACTGTATTGGCTGAGACTGTATTGGCTGAGACTGTATTGGCTGTGACTGTATTGGCTGTGACTGTATTGGCTGAGACTGTGTTACACCTTCTTCTTCCATTAAAAATAATCTTTGTAAAACAAGGTTTTGTTGGTTATCAAGTCTAAATACAAATGTAGACTTGTTGTGGAAGATGATCTTCGTTGTGCTCTTGCAAAAACTGTCCATAGAATGTCTGATTTGGTGAGAAAGATGCAATCCCAACACTTTCCGACTGATATTCGTTTTGTAATTAGAAATAAATATTACACAATAAATAATTAGATATTGTTTTTTTTTGGATTAATCACTATGCTTTAATTATGTTCAATTTGTAACAATGAAAATGCATCCTGCAAATCAGATATTTAAATTACAATTTTTTACAGTAGAAAATTACAGTTATAAGATAGCGAGGATCATAATTTCATGGTTGTGTGTTGCCACAACGTGAGAAGCTATATTAAAGGGTCGCGGCATTAAAAAGGTTTAGAAGAACTGGACTAAAGAGTTGTCCTTTACATAATATTAATATTCAAAAGCTAAAATATAGTTCATAAAAGAAATAAATTGTCCAAGTCCAACAAGTAAGGCTATAAGATCAAAGGGAACTAACTCATGAAAATCTAATTGTACAAAAGTCTCTACAAAGTTGCCCGTCTTTGATTGAATGCAAATTTAATAACAGTGTAACACTAGTGTTTGAACGCAATGATCAAGCTAAAATTGGGAGGTCGTAGTTAGGCGCTTTTTAAATTACTATTATTATCGTCACAAGGTAATGAAATCATGTAACACAGATTATCGTGACTTCTTCATTCGAAGGTCATGGTTGTCCTGGACATTTTTCTATACATTGAACACAGACACACACTTCTTATAAAATGTCAAAACCACTGTCGAGTGTTTTTAAGAAATGGTGGATAATTCACGTCAGTTGTTTTTTCTTAAGTATTAACGTAAATACTAACAAAATGTACAAATTTGTTAACTCCGAATAGATATAACTGTCTTTAGAAATAAAGTAGAAATAATGTAATTTATCCAAACACACAAAAATAAGAGAAATAGAAAAAGGAAACAGAATAACTTAATACTCGGCTAAGAAAAATAAAGGCGGATAGTGTTTACGGGCGTGGCGGAATGGGACGAGGTGCACGTTCTCTGCTTGGCTCTCTTTACCACCCTCTTCCGTGGCTGTAATAAAGGGGCAGGATAAGAATTAATGTTAAAATTATATATAAATATAATTTTAATATTAATATTAATATATACTATTATATATATATATATATATAATTATGTATAATTATGTATATATATATATATTCTTCCGTTTCTACAATGTTTTCAATCAACTAGATTATATTTTTAGTAAATGAAGCCTTTATATATACGAATATTGATTTATTTTACAATACTTTTATCAGGGGCGTAGCCAGGATAGTCAAGTAGCTGAACATGGTATAAAATGGGTGAGGGAGAAATAATGCAACTAGTCCAGGTGACGGATTTCTTATTCATTCAGCGTGCCAACAGTTTTTGCTCTTTTCATGTAGAAGAGACGTGAATTTGCCTTTTTGGGGGTCTTCTGCTTGCCATTGAAGATTAGGCTACTACACCAGCCAATTAATGCCTCACGCGTGCCGTAGGTTGCCGACGCCTTCACAACTAACATCTATCGGCAGTATCACTGTCTTTGTTATAAATTCTACATTTCGCTTGAAAACCACAGAATAAATATAGAACAGAATGCACAATCGCATTTTTTCTGTTTCCGGAAGTAATACCGACGCTATACTGTTTAGACTCAGCGGACCTGGTTACACTATATATTGATGCTTATTTACAATGTTGTTTTCTTCAAATCTACGAGTTCGAACAAACAAAGCTAATGTTACAGGCAAAAGGTACAAAGGCTGCTGTGTAATAAACTGCAACAATGATGCGAAAACGATTGATTATCGTACAAATAAGCATGTCAAACTACTTGGCTTTCCTGACCCCGTAAAGCATAAACAACGAAAAGTTGTAACCTCATATTACTAAATATTAATAGCCTTGCTTTAGTCCTAAGCTTGCTAAGACTAGAAATGAATATTAAATAAATTTCTCATTTTACTATAGCAGCGTCTCTAGTGATCGCTGCATTGAGTGAAAAGAAATTGCGGAACCTAGCTTCACTTTTAGTGACTGCGCATATAGGGATTGCGCATTCTGTTATATTTCTATTCTGAGTTTACCACAAACTTAAATTACCAATTTAAACGGACAGCTCTGGTATAGATCCCTACTGTCCACGAGTGAGACGCCTTCTTGGATTAATATGCAAAAAACTACTCGATCGTTTAAATACATGTATAGCCTTACATTTTCTTGCGTATGGTCAATATGAGGAACGAAAAGATCAATAGCAAAACCAGGTCACAGATGCTTTACGCCACGTTTCAGTTTTTTCTTTCTTAGAAAGGTGTATATTTTCAATTTCAGTTTGTACAACATCCATCCAGGTTCATAGTATTCTGACAGCATATCATTTTGATTCCTGTGGCGACTCAGAAGGTAATTTTTTTAAAATAGTTGTTAAGAATAGGCGTAGGGTGCAATAATTTTCTGTATAGATGGAGTGTTTGTAACATTTAAAATAAGATAAGAATATGGAAGGGTCTATTTGTAAACAACTACCAATAGCTTCTTGGTGGCTATTGGCACTCCAGCCAAACAAAATTCATGCAAACCAGAACTGGCCATAGGCTAAATTACTATCTATTTTTTGTGTGTTTGGCATAAAAAGGTTCCTTGTTTAGTACTCTGGGCTGTCAACTAGGTGACCCAGGTTCTAACTCTGCCGTCGACCTTTGCCAATATTTTGCGTTAGTTAATCTGGATGTATACAAAGCATAAATGAACGTACATGGCAAATACAGGGTCAAATTATAGACTTGTGGTCGTGAGTAATTATATTAATATTAGTAAATTGGACATTAATGTGAGCATTGCACATAATGCACATTCAATCTCACGTTTTTCTTGCATATAAGTGCCATTTAATTATCTGGATTAGAATACATTTTCGAGTAGAGCCAAATATATTAACTAGATACACGTAGCTAATGTAGTTACTATATTAAATAAATATGTCATTTACACATGCATTTACTCATGCTTTATTGAAGTGACCAAATCTGACATTTCTATACACCAAACTTGGTTTTTAGCTCTGTTGTTCTTTTACCTAATTTTAATGGTAGTCTATTTACTCAACGCTGTGTTCGACTTGCATATGTTGTTCTACCAAAATCTTTTTTTTTATCTCAAGACTGAATTAATTTACTTTTAAATTTTAATAGTAATAAAATAAAACATCCACTTATATAGTTTCCTCGAGTTAGTGCCTAGTTACTTTGATAGCTTAACTATACTCTTTAACTTTAAACATTCAACAAATATTGTCATTAGATCACATATGCAGCTGTATTGGTTGATATGTATTCGTTTAATCTAATCAAGATTTAAATCGGCTTAAATCAATTAGTTAATCATTTTAATCATGATTTTATCTGTCTCTTTTTATTTTATTTCTGCCACTTGACCATGACTCCATGCAAAATGATGGTGATTGTGGTCAATGATATAGGACATGCGCCGGCAACCTACGGCACGCGTGCCAAAATTGGCACGCCGAGAGAATTTTTCAATGGCACGCCGAAGATTTCCAAAAAGGCAATTAAAGTCAGTCTTTTCTTCAAGAAATTGAGTCTTAAAGCAAGGTGCATTTTAGGCTTTTGGCACCCTGAATGATTTAGAAATCCTACTTTGGCACACTATTGTCAATAGGCTGCCGACCTCTGATATAGAACATCTCACCATGCTATCATGTTTAGCATGTTCAATGCCCTCTTGTTATTAAAAGTTACAGTTAATTATCTTCTTTTTTAAAAAAGCAATAGGTCACGTTTACTAAGTGTTAACTGTTTGAAAATATGTAAAATCTATGTTCTTAAAATGTGCTAAGAAATGTTTTCTTTGACTTTAAAATGTCAAAAATATATCCGATTATTTCCTTTTCATTACCAACAGATTCCAAAGCCATGGTTATCAAGAGAGAAGTAGCCTACGGTATTGTCCGAGGTCTGAGCGAGTTCTGGAATTGTGAGGAGCTTCAAGATTTTACTGTAGTTGCGGGTGACACTAATTTTGGATGTCATAGGTTTCTTTTAGCCGCTTGTTCTGGATTTTTCCGAGCTCTTTTTAGATCCGGGATGAGAGAAACTAAATTAAACTGTGTCACGTTAGAAGAAGTCTCTAGTGAAACATTTCAGTTGATATTGGAAACAATTCACACTGGTCGTGGCATTTTGACTAATGACAATGTCATTGACATTTGGCTAGCTGCCCATCAGCTACAAGTAACCTTTATGGTTACTGAGTGCGAAATTTTTGTCATTAAATCACTGTCTCTGGAGAACTGTGTCCAATATTTTCATTATGCTAGAACGCTGAGCTCCGAAACAGTTTCTGAGACAGTTTGGAACTTCATTCTAAAACACTCCAACTCATTCTTCAAGACCAGTTGCTTTCTTTAATCTACCATTTTGTGATGTTTTGAGCTTAATCAAAAGCCAAGATCTGGAAACGAGCACTGAAGATGAAGTATTGAAAGCCATCTTAAAGTGGGTGGAGTACAAGCCCGACAATTATTTTTATATTGATAATACGGGAAACTGTCTACAAGTCGCTAAAGGAAGTATTCATTCTAAGTGCTCAGATATGAAAGGAGATGAAGAAGGAAGTTCAGGTAAATTTAAACAGCTCCTTTCTAAGAGTAGTACCACGGAATGGCAATTGAAAGAGGCCGATACAGATATTAAAACTGTGGTCCCGTGTGACAATAGTATGTCATGTGAAAAAAAGGACAAACTGGAAGGTGCGCTGACTGAGTCGGATAACAGAAAACAATATCTGTTTGATTTATTATCGGCCTCGAGAACATGTCTGGTCAGTCAAGAATGTCTTGTAATGCTACTCTGTCATCCTCTGGTCATTGAGAACAAAGAAGCCATAGCTATTTTTAGCAAAGCTCTCTTGTATCATCTTCATATTGATAAAAGAAGTGGGCAATGGCCAAGTGGAGCCACACACAGGAACAACAGCATCCACCAAAATGTTGCAGTAAGGGTAATAAATTGTTCTAATCTATTAGACGTTTTTACTTTTTCAAAAAACAAGTGGAGTAAATATAGATGCGCTATTGCATGTTGTAATAATAATATTATTATACGTTTGATAACAATAGACAGATCCTTGTATAGCCTTTTTCTGGTGGATAGTTTCGATGAGTATGAGGAAATGTTTTTGAATATTTGTTGTTTAACACAAACGACAGCGTCATATATAGATGTTTCACTAACACTATACTGTACTATATTCTCTGTTGTAGCAGTGAATGAATTTATTTATATTCTTCAAAGAAACAAATTTTGGAAATTCAACCCTTTGTCTCCATCACCTGTCCAGATGCCAGATTTGCCAGAGAACCATCCAATATGTCACGTGACAGTCTTCGAACAAAAGATTATTGTTTTTTACTCCGTGTCCACAGAAGGCGGTGTGGAGGAAACTGCAGTCTTGAGTTTTGATATATCAAACAACACCTGGACTAGAATCAACAATCTCGAAGGTCCAGCTGATGGAATGATAAGTTTTAAAGATGATCACTCAACTTATCTCTTACAATCCAATGGCGACATGTGGAAGTTGGTCAAGCCACAGTCTGATGTTGTAGATTTTGAGTTTGTAGTCACACTGTGGGGCTCCCATTGGCCATTACACGGAGCGGTTACTTTTATGGATGAATTGTATATTTCTGGGGTCAAATTTGAAACATTTAAAGATGACCCTCAGAAAAGATAATCTGTAGCTGGTTTATTTAAGAAAATAATTTACTTGCATAGTCTTGAGAATGATTCTACAAAATCCATGTTTGTACCGTTTATTGCAAAACAGAAATCTTATAGGTCTAGATCAGAGGTGAGCATCTACATTTTTTTAGGTCAACCGCCAAATAAAGCCAAAGAAGATATACAATTTAGTAAAAGTTTGTTTTGGACTATAAAATTGTGAAAGTGTTTTTTTTTAATTCTAGTACAAGTAAGGATATAAATAATTTAAAAAAAATTAATATTAAAAATTATTGAGACAAATGAACGTCTTATCAAGAAAATGTGACAAAAATGTTAGACACTTTATTCTGGTAATTTCAACTTTGCTGACGTAAAATCTTTTTTAGAGAAGTCGGAGATTATACCTTTTTGCCCTTTGATTTTGTCAACAATTTCAATTTGAATGCATCTGGTGAAGAGAAGAATATTTATGTATTTGTCATACACTGATTAGATTTCGAACAATAGTTTAATCTTAATACCTTTTTTTAAATAATTATATTTGGTAATTGTATTATTATAGTATGATTTCTAAGTAGGCTACAAATATAAAAATGTATGTGTTTAAGCATAGACTATAATAAGATGGACCGCTTGCTCTATTTTTAGAGCTTATATTATGTACTTTTTTTTGCCGTGCGCAACCAAAAAGGCTGTCTTAAATTACTTAAATTACGCACCTCCTTGGTTCTTAAATGTTTCCGCTGTATAGAACTTTCGTTTTTAATTTTAATTTTTCATTGAGAAAATCAAAGCGATTAAATAAAACGGAAGTGCAAAGTATTATACGAATCGGGAATTCCGAAAAGCAGTCTTTCGAATCATCATATAGCAGAAATACTAAAGCAAGCTGTCCATGTATTATAGTCTATGGTTTAAGCGTTCCTATCCAACATTCACAGCTGATCAGAGTAACATCAATAGTTAAAACACTTAACATAGAAACAGTAGAGTATAGAAGGGCAAAGAGTAAAGTAGTCATAATACTTAAGGCATTAACTATTCTAACTTAAACATACAACAACAAAAACGCAGTTACAATGCTCAGATAAACATAAGGATAAAAATACTTTTATTATCCCTTATGCTGCTATGCAAGAGCAAATTCATATAGTTTTATTTCTTCCCGAGTGGCATCTAGGCTAGGTAAGGTGCCCAACTACTAAGACTAGCGCCATGGCACATCAAAATAGCTTCAACTTGTTAAAAACTACACTTAGATCTTTGCTTTTTGCGGTGAATGAGATGTGTGCTTGAAATTCATATTTATGTCTATGTATGTAAATTTTTCCATGAATAATATTTTGTATCTACATCTCCCACAATTGATATATTTACATATCCACATTTGTGTTCTTCTATGTGTACTTATGTATTTACTTTCAAAAAGAACCTTAAAAACTCATTATTTCAAGATTTACCTTAGTTAACATTTAACATGCTTTAGACCCCTACTGTCTTACTTATAGGTTGGGTCTGTTAATGCTACATTTATTTGATTTTTTAATATTTGTTTTATATCATCAGTTAGCTTTGTCTCCGAGCCTAGAGTAATGTCCGTGTTCTTAGTTGTATGTTAAAAGCGCTCTGAGCTTACATTATGTTTGTTGGTAGCGCTATACAAATATTATTATTACTATTATTATTACATTCTCCCATGAGAAATTAACGTAACTATTCCCCCTCCTCTCCCACTCCCCCTTCGCCGTAACCGGGACACTTTGATCTCTCTCCACTACCCCTTCCCTGCCTCAATCCAAGACCATCGTAAATACGGTGGTCTTGCTCAATCACGGTCAGACCATCCTCTCCCGCCTCTCTTTCAAGGATTCAGCGTCTAAACGTGAGTCTTCTGTAGCCAGCTCTGTGCCGGCCATCAAACGCCCCTCCCACCCTGCCTTACTGTCACTCACCTACAGCTGACGCATCTTATAGACTTGCATCTTATAAGCTTCCCCCTCTTCACCCCCTAGTTCAGGGACAGTTGATGAGCGCAACCAATGAGATTACTTACATACACACAAACACACACACACCTTTAATTAGCACACTCTCGAGGTGTCAAAAACTAACAGTTATCTTTGGGCCCCCGAAGAAGCGTTTGGTGATGTTTTCTTAGGCTGTAAGCTCTTTCCAAGTATAGATAAATAATAGTAGTCACTTGTTACAATATAATTACGTCCTATTGTTACGTTCTAGATCAGGAGTGTGCAACATTTTTCCTGTTTGGGCCGCATATAAAATTTTCTACAACAAGACGGGCCACACAGTCTGAAAATTTATTTGCATTATCAAAGCAACGAATTAAACAAATGCCGTTAGTAGCTCTTCGGTGTCCAAACTTAAAGGCTTTGCGGGCCGTTTTTTGGCCCACGGGCCGCCTGTTGCACACCCTTGTTCTAGATTCTTCTAAATTGAGTCAAGCCCTTCCTTTGTTTATTTGTTTGTTTGTATTTCTCTCCGTGTTTACTGGTGTACGCTATTATCCCTACCGATAATTCCCTTGCACCCATAATACCTTTTTTCCCCCCTTCTTTCTGACTTGTGGTCAGTTCTGTTTTGTTCTCGAATCTGTTGTTTGCCATAAATGTTGTTATTTTTAGTGAGGGTGTACTGTTCTAGAGCAGTCACTGTCTAGAACTTAATAATAATATTTGTATAGCGCTAATGTAAGCTCAGAGCGCATTTAACATAACAACTAAGAACACGGATACAATCTATAGGCCAATAGATAAAAAAACAACAACATAAATACAAAGTTTTTATTATACTCCCTTTTTTTGTAAACTAAGTTTATATATAATTTATATTTTGATAGGTAAAAATAAAAATAAGTATAAACTATACCTTACTTTTCCATACTAAAATTGTGCGTATCCTTTTTTTTCTAGCTTGGGTCCGCAAAAACCATAAAAAGATACATTGTGTCGTTTTCATTCTATTTATTTCGTAAAAACAAACATATCCGAAAATTTTATTTACTTCCGTCTCATACGGTAGAGGCAGCCATATTTTACGTGAAATATACTCTTCGATTCGCAAATTGGTCGAAGGAATTCGTGACTATTCCAAAGGCTATGATGCTGAAAATTTGAAAGAATGTATTGTTAGTCGGGACAAGTCTTCTGCCCAAGTTTCAGCTCGATTGGACGACGGGAAGTGGTCGCAAAATCGATGCAAAGTTTTGCTAACAAACATCCAAGCAAGCAAGCAGACAGACAGATAATATAAGTTAATAGAAAAGGAGTAAAAACTAAATGATGATTCAAAACTTTACAAACATAGAACAAATCAAACAACTAAAACAAAATAACCGACCTTACATATAAGTAAGACAGGAGGGCTCTAAAGTAGGGATGTTAAAACCGGTTTGTTTTCAAAACCGGTTTTCGGTTCTAAAAAACCGGTTTAAAACCAAATTTCGATTCCCCCCCCCCCCCCCCCCCCCCCGCAATGTCACAAGTCACAGGCCGGAAAAGACAAATGTGCGTAGTTTTGTAGGTGTATTTGAAAAATAGTTCAAACTTAATACGTGTTTGCAGAGCGTTCAAGAGGTTGATTTTTGTGAATACATTATGATTGTGTACACTTTACCATAACATTCTTTAGAACTAAAAAAAGAAAGGGCTAATTGATGAAAACCGATAATAGCTTTCAATAGTGATAATTTGTGCACTGTGCTTTTAGACTTGTAAAATAATGTATTGAATAAGATCACGTAGCACCAATCAAAAGTAAAAAGAATGTGTATTTAATGCTGCCGTTAATAATAAAGCACAGACGCGGTATCTAGCCGAATTGTTCAGGGTCACAGGACAAAAGTAGTTTGCGTACATCAAAGAGTCGTCGTCGGCATCCGTCCGTCTCGAGAGAAAATGGTGTAGCTTCATTGGTGAGGTATCCAACTGCACCGCTGAGAATGGCTTTGTAGGCCAACCCGGGAGGGGCAATCCCTGCCGCATTTGAGGCACATCAAACAGTAGCGCACATCTAAACGATGAGCCGACATTTGGTTTGATGTTGTTTTTATCGCAAGCCATAGTTAGTATTTGGAGAAACAAAAAAAGAAACACAATATCTAAGACTAAATAAGGCATTTCAAGAATTGTTTTGCGTGAATCCAACATTATTTTTTTTTAAAATAATTCTAACAGAACCAATAAAAAACATTAAGAGTGTGCTACTTGAAGTAATGATTACCTTCCAACCAAGAAACCGAAATCCGGTTTTAAAAATCAAAACCGGTTTTCAGATTCAAAACCGGAATCCGGTATTCCGGTTTTCGTTTAACATCCCTACTCTAAAGCATGTTAACTAAGATAAATATTGAAATAATGAGTTTTTAAGTTATTCTTGAAGGAATCAATAGAGCTTTTTTGCCTCAGTTGAAAGGGAAGTAGATTCCACACCTTCGAACCGGATGCTGAGAAGGCTCTAAGGCCAACGGTCGTCAGAGAGAAACGGGGCTCTTCCAGAAGCGATGAGTTGGCAGAACGAAGTGTTCTTTGAGGGGCATATGGTGTTATTAGTTCCTTGAGATAGGACGGAAACTCGTTATTAAAAATGCACTGATGCCAAAGTAGCGCCACTTTATACTCGATACCGGCTTTCACGGGGAGCCAATGGAGCGAGCGTAGAAGGGCGGTTCCCGAGTCTCGTTTTGACTTGTGCATAACCAAGCGTGCAATACTGTTCTGTATTTTATGTAGCCTGGCGATATTGTCTTCGGGCAGGCCGGCTAGCAGGGCGTTGCAATAGTCGATACGAGAAAGTATCAGGGCGACTGCCAGTGTCTTTGCAGATTCAGTGGACAAATAGGGTCGTATTTGGCCGAGTCTACGCAACTGTAGATATAGAACTCTGCACAGATGAGATATATGATGGTCGAAAGACAGCGTGGGGTCCAATAAAACACCGAGATTCTTCACTTTGTTAACAAATGGCACCTGGCAGTTTATCACGGAAATAAATTCTGAACCAGTGAATTTGGCCAAAATTTCTATTGGTTCCAATTCGGATTATCTCTTTTTTTTTTTTTTCATTCATTTTAAGCCCGTCTCTCCCCGACCACGAATAGACGTAGGCGATTGCACAACTGACCTTTGCAGCGAGTCGAGGGGCATCAAGAGGGACCGCATGATCGTACAGTTGCGTGTCATCGGCGTAGAAGTGATACGAAATTTCGAACGGTTTGATGACCTGGCCAAGTTGATACACGTACATTGCAAACATCACTGGTCCTAGAACAGATCCTTGGGGCACTCCATATGTCAGCGTTGAAGGTGCCGAGACGAACTCATCTATAGCAACACGTTGAGTGCGTCCGACAGGTATGACCTAAACCAATGAAGAACACGAGCAGCCAAATGTGTTGCAAACCTGCCAATCAGGATCTCATTGTCAAGAGTGTCAAAAGCGGCAGACAGGTCGAGCATTGCCAGAATAGACACATGACCCGAGTCCGATTTGCATAGTAGGTCGTTGACAACCCTGACCAGTGCCGTCTCCGTACTATGTATCTTTCGATAGGCGGACTGAAACTGCTCCAAGAGGCTATGCTGCTCCAAGTGAGACAATAATTGTTTTAGCACAATACGCTCCAAGACCTTCGAAAGGAATGAAAAGTTGGATACAGGCCGATAGTTTTTTAAGCCCTCAGGATCGAGGCTAGGCTTCTTTAACGAGGGGCTTAACCAATGCATGTTTCATTGATTGAGGCACAATACATAAAGCTAATGAAGCATTCATCATCGTAGTGATCATAGGTATTAGTTCGTTGATACAATCATTGAAGAGGAAGACAGGGATGGGGTCGAGTTCGCAAGACGTTTTAGGCATCTTACTAATAATTTCCTTAACAGATGCGTCAGATACTGAGTGAAACTCACTGAGGTGAGAACCCTGGAAGACTGGATCATTGTGGAGCAGACTTGTTTGATTGTCTAGGTCTTCCCTAATTTTCTTGATCCTTTCTGTGAAAAATTGATTAAAGGAGTCAGGGAGATCGGCAGGGGGAATGGAACATGGTAGTACAGGTTTACCTGCACCACCCAACAACTCTGTAGTTATTTTAAACAGCACCCGAGATGAGTCCGCTGTCTCAATCTTATTGCGAAGATGCATTGTCTTAGCATCTCGAATCAGACGATTGACATAGTTTTTCTTTTGTGTATACAAGTGTTGGTGCACTGTTAGACCGGTTTGCTTGTATTTCCTCTCAGCCTGACGGCCCAACCTTTTCACTACCCTGATCTCGTTTGACGTCCATGGAGCCGATAATCGATCAGAAACTACTCGGGTTGTCAGAGGGGCATGAATGTCTAACAGCTTTCTTAGGCAGGTGATATTGTGAGTGTATAAGATGCCATGCTATAGACTATAAAAGACGAATAATTTGAGATTTAGTTCAGTCTTTGTACAGAGTCTTTGTACGCTTCAGTTGTTGTTGTTTTTTTGTACACTTCGCTGTTTTAAAAACTAGAGTGTACGTCCACAAAAGAATGTATGCTTCTTTTTATCTCAACTATTGTACAACACCGTGTTAGTGATAGGCCTACATTGTTCATTGCTGACTTCGTTAATTAATTGTAAGCATTCCATTATTTGTTTTATTATTTATTTTAGCTAGTTTATAATTAGTTTCTAGAGTTCGTTTTTTGTTATTACAACTTGCAGTTATTACTTTTATTTTTAACTTATTAAAATGTATATTTATGGTATTAAGACTTACTTGACTTAATCCTGTATATCCCAATAGGAGCCTAGGGTCGCAAGTTATTTTAATAGAGATACCAAATTTATTTTAGACTTTTTGGTTTCTTTTCAAAATACTCATTTCTGTATTACGTTTATTAAACGAGCCAAACCAAATTTAATAAAACTTAATAGGCTTACGTAATACTATTGTGAAAATAGTCTGATCTAGCTAAGTAGGCCTACATAGTCATTATCTGTGGATCATACTCATTTCATTCTCAGAACAATACGTCAATACATAAGGGACATAACTTAGTGTTAGCATCAATGAGATTGCTGTCCTTGAGAAAAGCAAGTTGAATCTTCATATCATTCCCAACCCCCTCCCCCCCCCCTTAAATTGTGTAATGTGCCGACTGCTGTAAAAAAAAAATTACATCTTCCGTTCGAGGCATATATTTTATGAACAAACAGTTGCATGAATGTATGTATAGGAATTTGGAAGAAGAGGCGTCCCTGTAGAAATCGAAATCAATTGACACCTATTTATATATATATTTTTTTTTTATAAGCTAAATAACATTGATCTTAAGAAGATATCAGTTTGGTACCTGGGACGGCCGCCACGTCCACACCTCCCTTTTAGGATACATTGTGGAAGCTGATAAATGGATTATAGATAGATGATAGATAGATAGATGATAGATAGATAGATGATAGATAGATGATAGATAGATAGATAATAGATAGATAGATGATAGATAGATAGATGATAGATAGATAGATGATAGATAGATAGATGATAGATAGATAGATGATAGATAGATAGATGATAGATAGATAGATTAATAAATAAATATATTGATATGATAAATAGATATATTGATAAATAGATAGATAGATAGAATCAGATAGATAGATAGATAGATAGAAGATAGATAGATGATAAATTGATAAATAGATAGATAGATAATAGATAGATAGATAGAGGATAGATTGATATATAGATAGATAGATGATAGATAGATTAATAAATAGATAGATAGATAGGTAGATAGAGATAATAGAGATAGATAGAAAGAGATAAGGGAGATAGATAGATAGATTAGATAGGTAGTAGGTAGATAGATAAGACATAAGATAGATAAGATAGATAAGATAGATAAGATAGATAAGATAGATAAGATAGATAAGATAGATAAGATAGATAAGATAGATAAGATAGATAAGATAGATAAGATAGATAAGATAGATAAGATAGATAAGATAGACGATAAGATAGATAAGATAGATAAGATAGATAAGATAGATAAGATAGATAAGATAGATAAGATAGATAAGATAGATAAGATAGATAAGATAGATAAGATAGATAAGATAGATAAGATAGATAAGATAGATAAGATAGATAAGATAGATAAGATAGATAAGATAGATAAGATAGATAAGATAGATAAGATAGATAAGATAGATAAGATAGATAAGATAGATAAGATAGATAAGATAGATAAGATAGATAAGATAGATAAGATAGATAAGATAGATAAGATAGATAAGATAGATAAGATAGATAAGATAGATAAGATAGATAAGATAGATAAGATAGATAAGATAGATAAGATAGATAAGATAGATAAGATAGATAAGATAGATAAGATAGATAAGATAGATAAGATAGATAAGATGGATAAGATAGATAAGATAGATAAGATAGATAAGATAGATAAGATAGATAAGATAGATATGATAGATAAGATAGATAAGATAGATAAGATAGATAAGATAGATAAGATAGATAAGATAGATAAGATAGACAAGATAGATAAGATAGATAAGATAGATAAGATAGATAAGATAGATAAGATAGATATGATAGATAAGATAGATATGATAGATAAGATAGATAAGATAGATAAGATAGATTAGATAGATAAGATATATAAGATAGATAAGATATATGAGATAGATAAGATAGATAAGATGGATAAGATGGATAAGATGGATAAGATGGATAAGATGGATAAGATGGATAAGATGGATAAGATGGATAAGATGGATAAGATGGATAAGATGGATAAGATAGATAAGATAGATAAGATAGATAAGATAGATAAGATAGATAAGATAGATAAGATAGATAAGATAGATAAGATAGACAAGATAGATAAGATAGATAAGATAGATAAGATAGATAAGATAGATAAGATAGATAAGATAGATAAGATATATGAGATAGATAAGATAGATAAGATGGATAAGGTGGATAAGATGGATAAGATGGATAAGATGGATAATATAGATAAGATAGATAAGATAGATAAGATAGATAAGATAGATAGATAAGATAGATAAGATAGATAGGATAGATAAGATAGATAAGATAGATAAGATAGATAAGATAGATAAGATAGATAAGATAGACAAGATAGATACGATAGACAAGATAGATACGATAGATAAGATAGACAAGATAGATAAGATAGACAAGATAGATAAGATAGATAAGATAGATAAGATAGATAAGATAGATAAGATAGATAAGATAGATAAGATAGATAAGATAGATAAGATAGATAAGATAGATAAGATAGATAAGATAGATAAGATAGATAAGATAGATAAGATAGATAAGATAGATAAGATAGATAAGATAGATAAGATGGATAAGATAGATAAGATAGATAAGATAGATAAGATAGATAAGATAGATAAGATAGATAAGATAGATAAGATAGATAAGATAGATAAGATAGATAAGATAGATAAGATAGATAAGATAGACAAGATAGATAAGATAGATAAGATAGATAAGATAGATAAGATAGATAAGATAGATAAGATAGATAAGATAAATATGATAGATATGATAGATAAGATAGATAAGATAGATAAGATAGATAAGATAGATAAGATAGATAAGATATATAAGATAGATAAGATATATGAGATAGATAAGATAGATAAGATGGATAAGATGGATAAGATGGATAAGATGGATAAGATGGATAAGATAGATAAGATAGATAAGATAGATAAGATAGATAAGATAGATAAGATAGATAAGATAGATAAGATAGATAAGATAGACAAGATAGATAAGATAGATAAGATAGATAAGATAAATAAGATAGATAAGATAGATAAGATAGATAAGATAGATAAGATGAATAAGATAGATAAGATGAATAAGATAGATAAGATAGATAAGATAGATAAGATAGATAAGATATATGAGATAGATAAGATAGATAAGATGGATAAGGTGGATAAGATGGATAAGATGGATAAGATGGATAATATAGATAAGATAGATAAGATAGATAAGATAGATAAGATAGATAGATAAGATAGATAAGATAGATAAGATAGATAAGATAGATAAGATAGATAAGATAGATAAGATAGATAAGATAGATAAGATAGACAAGATAGATAAGATAGACAAGATAGATACGATAGATACGATAGATAAGATAGATAAGATAGACAAGATAGATAAGATAGATAAGATAGATAAGATAGATAAGATAGATAAGATAGA
This sequence comes from Anisus vortex, assembly GCA_949126835.1. Taxonomy (NCBI): domain Eukaryota; kingdom Metazoa; phylum Mollusca; class Gastropoda; family Planorbidae; genus Anisus; species Anisus vortex. The sequence continues at coordinate 4,153,705 of OX421493.1, read as the reverse complement.
TAAGATAGATAAGATAGATAAGATAGATAAGATAGATAAGATAGATAAGATAGATAAGATAGATAAGATAGATAAGATAGATAAGATAGATAAGATAGATAAGATAGATAAGATAGATAAGATAGATAAGATAGATAAGATAGATAAGATAGATAAGATAGATAAGATAGATAAGATAGATAAGATAGATAAGATAGATAAGATAGATAAGATAGATAAGATAGATAAGATAGATAAGATAGATAAGATAGATAAGATAGATAAGATAGATAAGATAGATAAGATAGATAAGATAGATAAGATAGATAAGATAGATAAGATAGATAAGATAGATAAGATAGATAAGATAGATAAGATAGATAAGATAGATAAGATAGATAAGATAGATAAGATAGATAAGATAGATAAGATAGATAAGATAGATAAGATAGATAAGATAGATAAGATAGATAAGATAGATAAGATAGATAAGATAGATAAGATAGATAAGATAAATATGATAGATATGATAGATAAGATAGATAAGATAGATAAGATAGATAAGATAGATAAGATAGATAAGATAGATAAGATAGATAAGATATATGAGATAGATAAGATAGATAAGATGGATAAGATGGATAAGATGGATAAGATGGATAAGATGGATAAGATAGATAAGATAGATAAGATAGATAAGATAGATAAGATAGATAAGATAGATAAGATAGATAAGATAGACAAGATAGATAAGATAGATAAGATAGATAAGATAAATAAGATAGATAAGATAGATAAGATAGATAAGATAGATAAGATAGATAAGATGAATAAGATAGATAAGATAGATAAGATAGATAAGATAGATAAGATATATGAGATAGATAAGATAGATAAGATGGATAAGGTGGATAAGATGGATAAGATGGATAAGATGGATAATATAGATAAGATAGATAAGATAGATAAGATAGATAAGATAGATAGATAAGATAGATAAGATAGATAAGATAGATAAGATAGATAAGATAGATAAGATAGATAAGATAGATAAGATAGATAAGATAGATAAGATAGATAAGATAGATAAGATAGATAAGATAGATAAGATAGATAAGATAGACAAGATAGACAAGATAGATACGATAGATAAGATAGATAAGATAGATAAGATAGACAAGATAGATAAGATAGATAAGATAGATAAGATAGATAAGATAGATAAGATAGATAAGATAGATAAGATAAATATGATAGATAAGATAGATAAGATAGATAAGATAGATAAGATAGATAAGATATATAAGATAGATAAGATATATGAGATAGATAAGATAGATAAGATGGATAAGATGGATAAGATGGATAAGATGGATAAGATGGATAAGATAGATAAGATAGATAAGATAGATAAGATAGATAAGATAGATAAGATAGATAAGATAGATAAGATAGATAAGATAGATAAGATAGATAAGATAGACAAGATAGATAAGATAGATAAGATAGATAAGATAAATAAGATAGATAAGATAGATAAGATAGATAAGATAGATAAGATGAATAAGATAGATAAGATAGATAAGATAGATAAGATAGATAAGATATATGAGATAGATAAGATAGATAAGATGGATAAGGTGGATAAGATGGATAAGATGGATAAGATGGATAATATAGATAAGATAGATAAGATAGATAAGATAGATAAGATAGATAAGATAGATAAGATAGATAAGATAGATAGATAAGATAGATAAGATATATAAGATAGATAAGATAGATAAGATAGATAAGATAGATAAGATAGATAAGATAGATAAGATAGATAAGATAGATAAGATAGATAAGATAGATAAGATAGATAAGATAGATAAGATAGATAAGATAGATAAGATAGATAAGATAGATAAGATAGATAAGATAGATAAGATAGATAAGATAGATAAGATAGATAAGATAGATAAGATAGATAAGATAGATAAGATAGATAAGATAGATAAGATAGATAAGATAGATAAGATAGATAAGATAGATAAGATAGATAAGATAGATAAGATAGATAAGATAGATAAGATAGATAAGATAGATAAGATAGATAAGATAGATAAGATAGATAAGATAGATAAGATAGATAAGATAGATACGATAGATAAGATAGATAAGATAGATAAGATAGATAAGATAGATAAGATAGATAAGATAGATAAGATAGATAAGATAGATAAGATAGATAAGATAGATAAGATAGATAAGATAGATAAGATAGACAAGATAGACAAGATAGATAAGATAGATAAGATAGATAAGATAGATAAGATAAATATGATAGATATGATAGATAAGATAGATAAGATAGATAAGATAGATAAGATAGATAAGATAGATAAGATAGATAAGATAGATAAGATAGATAAGATAGATAAGATAGATAAGATAGATAAGATAGATAAGATAGATAAGATAGATAAGATAGATAAGATAGATAAGATAGATAAGATAGATAAGATAGATAAGATAGATAAGATAGATAAAATAGATAAGATAGATAAGATAGATAAGATAGATAAGATAGATAAGATAGATAAGATAGATAAGATAGATAAGATAGATAAGATAGATAAGATAGATAAGATAGATAAGATAGATAAGATAGATAAGATAGATAAGATAGATAAGATAGATAAGATAGATAAGATAGATAAGATAGATAAGATAGATAAGATAGATAAGATAGATAAGATAGATAAGATAGATAAGATAGATAAGATAAATATGATAGATATGATAGATAAGATAGATAAGATAGATAAGATAGATAAGATAGATAAGATAGATAAGATATATAAGATAGATAAGATATATGAGATAGATAAGATAGATAAGATGGATAAGATGGATAAGATGGATAAGATGGATAAGATGGATAAGATAGATAAGATAGATAAGATAGATAAGATAGATAAGATAGATAAGATAGATAAGATAGATAAGATAGATAAGATAGACAAGATAGATAAGATAGATAAGATAGATAAGATAAATAAGATAGATAAGATAGATAAGATAGATAAGATAGATAAGATGAATAAGATAGATAAGATAGATAAGATAGATAAGATAGATAAGATATATGAGATAGATAAGATAGATAAGATGGATAAGGTGGATAAGATGGATAAGATGGATAAGATGGATAATATAGATAAGATAGATAAGATAGATAAGATAGATAAGATAGATAGATAAGATAGATAAGATAGATAAGATAGATAAGATAGATAAGATAGATAAGATAGATAAGATAGATAAGATAGATAAGATAGATAAGATAGATAAGATAGATAAGATAGATAAGATAGATAAGATAGATAAGATAGATAAGATAGACAAGATAGATACGATAGATAAGATAGATAAGATAGATAAGATAGACAAGATAGATAAGATAGATAAGATAGATAAGATAGATAAGATAGATAAGATAGATAAGATAGATAAGATAAATATGATAGATAAGATAGATAAGATAGATAAGATAGATAAGATAGATAAGATAGATAAGATAGATAAGATAGATAAGATATATAAGATAGATTAGATATATGAGATAGATAAGATAGATAAGATGGATAAGATGGATAAGATGGATAAGATGGATAAGATGGATAAGATAGATAAGATAGATAAGATAGATAAGATAGATAAGATAGATAAGATAGATAAGATAGATAAGATAGATAAGATAGATAAGATAGACAAGATAGATAAGATAGATAAGATAGATAAGATAGATAAGATAAATAAGATAGATAAGATAGATAAGATAGATAAGATGAATAAGATAGATAAGATAGATAAGATAGATAAGATAGATAAGATATATGAGATAGATAAGATAGATAAGATGGATAAGGTGGATAAGATGGATAAGATGGATAAGATGGATAATATAGATAAGATAGATAAGATAGATAAGATAGATAAGATAGATAAGATAGATAGATAAGATAGATAAGATAGATAAGATAGATAAGATAGATAAGATAGATAAGATAGATAAGATAGATAAGATAGATAAGATAGATAAGATAGATAAGATAGATAAGATAGATAAGATAGATAAGATAGATAAGATAGACAAGATAGATACGATAGATAAGATAGATAAGATAGATAAGATGGATAAGATAGATAAGATAGATAAGATAGATAAGATGTATAAGATGGATAAGATAGATAAGATAGATAAGATAGATAAGGTAAATAAAATAAATAGATAGATTAGATAGATTTGATAGATTTGATATATATATATATATATATATAAAGATCGATAGTTCGATCGATAGATAGTGTTACGACTCGTTTAATCGGATTCAAAGACTAGTTGAATTTTTATTAGAAGTCTCTAGATTCTGCTGATCTGTAGTCCAAGCTAGGCGTTCCTTGACTGACAGGTCTATGCAGTAATGTAGTTATATTCGGTATAATTATCTTCAACACCTTTCTTTGAACAAATATATATCAAACAACTCCAGTTGTTGAATAAACAATCTTATTTAAATTGTAGACTCAATATAAACATTAAGTAAATGCATCAAACTGATGGCGAACATAAGAGTTTCACAAAATTTCGTATAATATACAAGTATCAATATAGCGACTTCTCTCTACAAACTATCAAACTGAACTAACTCTAAGGAGGTGGGGACTTTACAAAGAAAACTATTATCGAAGATTCTAAAGGGTCCTAATACGCATTTCAATTCCACTGCTCTATAGGATACTGCGATCCAGAATCTAACCTTCAATTATGACGCGGTTGAACGACTTTTTTTATATATTTAAACTGCCCTCAGAGCATAAAGGTCAAACCTTGGCCTCTCTTAATATCTAATACGCACCTATGGACAAAGGTCAATGCTCTGGTAAGTCATTCATTTATTACCGACATTCGTAACAATAGATAGATAGATAGATAGATTGATAGATAGATAGATAGATAGATAGATAGATAGATAGATAGATAGATAGATAGATAGATAGATAGATAGATAGATAGATAGATAGATAGATAGATAGATAGATAGATAGATAGATAGATAGATAGATATAATGTTTTAAAAAAAATGAAGTTTCATATTCAACGACGAGTTCTGGCGAAGATTCAGATGAAATGATTAAAAAGGACTGGTAAAAATTGAATTTTTCTAAGTTGATGTGTTGGGAGTTGACTGACAATTTGATAGATTGTGTTATCGTCAGCAAAGAGTTTATGTGCCAAGACTTAGCTCGAAAGAATAACGAATACTGGGTCAATTAGCCTATTGAAGATTTTACCAGCATTAAGAAAGCCACAAAGAAACAGAAGCAAAGTTAGTGTAAAAAGATTTTATTAAAATAAAGGTTCCAATGGTAAATACAATATATTTTCCACAATGTTTACATTCTATCGCTGGTAGGCAACAGCGCATGTCCAGCACTTGACCCCGGCTGTAACAGTAAGAACTAGACAACACGCTGGTCGAGGTATTATCTAACTTCTATTTCTATTCGGCAATCTTATCTTATATATGACAAACGCTCCCTCCTTCTATAAAGAAGATTACTGCGTCCTACGTTGATCGGCGGTCTGAGTCTAGTCTTGCATCTTTATTAATGTTTTAAAGGATTTTAAGTTTCTGGTTTTCCTGATTTGTTCAGGCAACCCATTCCATGAATTTCCATGACCAAATGCCACTCGAAAAGAAAGAGTACTTACATCCTTTTATCGCCCTTTACTCTAGCCCTTCACTCAATAGTCACACACTTAAACAAGACATTCATGAACATAACATACACTTCCCAGCCAGTCGTATAAACAATTACACAGAGCTTTCAGGTCACTTAGTCAGGTCAACACATTACACACTCACAGTTACATAATCACTTATTACTGTCATAGGCACCACTGTCAGAGTAAAATGGTTTATAGCAGATGACTCGATGTCATCAGCTACAATTGCATGTCCCACACGCACGGACCGACGTCTACAAATAGTTTTTCCGTCAGCCACTAGGTTGTGGAACACACTAAAGACCAGGCCTCCATCACTGCCACTACTGTGCCGGCCTTCAACTCTTCACTGAAGGGCTGGACTAAAAACCTATAGTGAAACTCTGTCATCTGTTTGTAATTCTTGTTTGTGATGTTTAAAAATTGTATATGTAGTTAAATTGTGGACTTTTTCCTCGGTCCTAACAGGGTCTCAACTCTCAACACAATAATATGAAGAAAATGGAAAATACCTTTGGAAGCCAGATTAAGAGCCACTTCACTTAAATTGCAATAACTGCAAGAGAGACATGCGGCTCGCGAGAAGGCGCATTGTGGTTACTCACTGTCTAAAGCGAACTAGGTCAAAACTTACACAAGCTACATTTCCGTATTTTTCTTTTCCCAGAAAAGTAATAACAGTTTTCGTTTTCAGAATATCCCTCCATTTTCTGGTCATTCTATCAGTTCGTCTGTTCTTTTACTTCAGCCACCCAGAAGGTAATTACGTATAAATTTTATAGACAAAAGAGTTTAATAATATTTACCTTTATTTACTAAACAATAACTATACCGGTATATTATATAATTGTATGGTTATATTATGAGAGTTATATCGTGACAGAGGCAAGAGATAGATAGATAGATAGATAGATAAATAGATAGATAGATAGATAGATAGATAGATAGATTGATAGATAGATAGATAGATAGATAGATAGATAGATAGATAGATAGATAGATAGATAGAGTGAGAGAGAGAAAGAGAGAGAGAGACCATTTAGAATTTGTGTGTGCTAACATTTTACCAACCTTAAAATTAAAAATGAAATCTAAAATGGTATGTTAAGTTTAGACTATATATTACATTTTATTTTTACTTCCTTTATTTTAAGTTGCATTTTCTGTCTGTCTGTCTGCAATCGTCGTGCAAAAATTGACTTCGATTTTTCGACCACTTCCCGTGGTCCAATCAAGCTGAAATTTGGACAGCAAATGTGTGCCGCCTAACAATACATCAAATCAAATTTTCAGTTAAAACGACTTAATAATACTACACTTATGACAATATTCATTTCTTAAAAGGAAAGTATAAGAAATATTTTAATTTCGCGTAAAAAATGCCTGTGCAACTTTTTATAGTTTTTCGGCGAAAAGCTAGAAAAAAAAAATTATGCGCTACGATTATTTTTAGAACAATTCATACTGAGTAAGGAGATATTTTTGAGATTTGCGACACATATATTTTTTAATTACATGATGGTAAACTTAGTTTGCAAATAAAGGGAGTATGATAAAAACTGTGTTTTTATGGTTTTCTTGTTAACTTGTTTTTTACAAACCGCTGTAATATAGACAGATTCAAATAAATTGAATTTAAATGTATTTATATTATCATATCCATAATAATATCCATAAATGACGTCAAGTGATTTCGGCCGAATTTGATTTTATCCAGCCACCGTCACATATCGTTACAAACAGTCAGACTCCCCTTCCAATACGACGCCAGAAACTCCTCCTTCCTTTTCCAAAATATATAATGACACACCCATTTCCGATTTCATAATGTCCGAACTTCCATGTTTTTATTGTATTTATTGTCATTGTAAAGTGTGTCTAAAGCAACGCATTTCTCAAATATTGTTGGAAAAAGACATGCAGTCAAAATTTTTTCGCAAATATTTTTTGTATAACTGACACTGCTAAATTCTGAATATATTAGTCGAATTATCTTATCATTACCTAGCCTAATGCCTTAAATAACAATTGTAGTTCAATTCTGGAAATTCTAAGAAGCAAATAATATGAGAGCAGTACCTTTGGTATCACGTGCCAGATTCAATGCCTTTACAGTAGAATCCACAAACTATGGAATCTTGCATTACTTGTTGTATTGAATTAGATAAAAAGGATAAACTTGTGATTAGCAATAATAGGCTAAAGAAGTATTTATAATTTTAGGAACAATAGTTTTACTTTGCGTCCAGGATTGTATTTCTCTGACCAAAATTCAAAATGTTAAACTATATGTAAGCTAAGAAAATATAGGTTCCTATAATAATGTCTGATCTTACTGCAATTTAAGTCCTACAATATTTAACCCTGCCATTCTGAAATTTCCGTACTTGTAAAAATATTTTTCCTACATGTGAAAGTCTTTTTTTTATTACAATTTAGTTATGAGCTTGATGCAGTTGAAACTAGTGAAGCAACATAATTCTTAAACAATCTAAATCAAAGAAATATCATAGACTATAATAAGATGGACCGCTTGCTCTAGTTTTAGAGCTTATATGTACTTTTTCTTCCGTGCGCAACCAATAAGGTTGTCTTAAATTACTTATAAGCACCTTCTTGTTTCTTAAATGTTCTCGCTGTTTAGAACTTTCGATTTTAATTTTAATTTTTCATTGAGAAAAACAAAGCGATTCAATAAAACGGAAGTGCAAAGTATTATACGAATCGGGAATTCCGTAAAGCAGTCTTTCGAGTCATCATAAAGGAGAAATACTAATGCAAGCGGTCTATGTATATTATATTCTATGGAAATATCTTCAGAGCTTTGCATATTTCGCTGGATGCAATGTTTGTTCTGAAAATGATAATTTAAAGCTTAGAAACTGGAATTAAATCTATATTATTTATTAATGTTCAACTATTAAATGAAATAGTAGTTTTAAATACCTCAGAATGATATTAAGTTCAGATTTGTCTACTTTGCCCCCCCCCCCCATTTGTTTTAACACCTTACACAATTTACCTTCACCTGTTCGACGCCATTGATAGTCTGAACTATTAATATTATGATTTCAATTATTGTCATACATTAAATGAAACTTGTTTAATAGGGATTGAATTAGGTACCCTGGCCAATCATTTTCCTGAATATTTTGAATCATTCAATGCTGTTCAAAGACTCTTAAAAAATGTATCAATGTCTTCGTTCTTTCCACTGAATGGTTGTATTTTGAAGGTAAATTTACTTTTGTTGCTTTTACTTTCATTTTTCTTACATGTTGCATTTTTCGATTGCAATTTAATTTTAGTCATTTCTAATTCATGGTTCAATTTTAGTTCTGTTTCTTTTAGTTCTGTTTCTTTTTGTGTTTTCGCTAGATCTAATTCAATCTCTTTTACTTTTAGTTCTTTTTCATGTTCTCTTTGTTTATTTTCATGACTAAAATTAAATTGCAATCGAAAAATGCAACAAGTAAGGAAAATGAAAGTAAAAGCAACAAAAGTAAATTTACCTTCAAAATACAACCATTCAGTAGAAAGAATGAATTTTTAAATTTTTAAGAGTTTTTGAACGTCAGTGTATGATTCAAAATATTCAGGAAAATGATTGGCCAGGGTACCTAATTCAATCCTTAAAAGAAAAAGCGCGTGAAGCAATTGCTTTTATAGATATAGAAAATATGACATACATGCAATTGAATCTTCAATTAATACAACATTTTATAAAGACTCCTGATCATTACCGATTAAAGTTTCACAATATTCAAATTAATGACACATATGAACCAACAGCTTTTCTAGAGGACCTAAAGAGTTATTTAACAACATGGCTAGAGATGGAGAAAGTAGATCTAACTAAACCAAAAGAAATACTAGACATTATACTGGTTGATAAGATACTGTTGATGGCTAGCAATGAACTATTCACTTATCTATGAGAAAAAAAAATAAAAACATCAACAGAAATTGTCAATTCATTGAATAATTTCAAAGACAATCATCCCAATGCAAAATTAACTAAAGACAATATAAATCTAAGTGCTATGATGACTACAGAATCAGAAAGCAATATAAATCTAAACTCTATGATGACAAAAGACACAGTAAACAGAAATAGAAGAGGGAATTCTAACACTAGAAGAAATAGTTATACTAATTAGACAAGTGGGCAGAGTGATTCATACAGAAAACCATACAGAACAAGAGATTCAGACATACAATGTTTTTTTTGCAAAGGAATTGGTCATATTGCAAGAAACTGTTTTTTAAGAAACCAACAAAAAGGACCAAAAGAAAGTTATAATGATCAAAGAAGTAATAATAATGAGCAGTACAATAGTGACAATAACCATTTTTCTCAAACAAGGGTAAAAGACGCACAACAAAATGAATTTTATAATTCAAGGAGAAATGAAAGTCAACAATTTCATAATATGACAAATACTAACAGTGGACACATATTTGTTTCCTGCTTTTGTAAATAACATACAAACCAAAGTATGAGGGACTCAGCTTGTAGTACTATAATTGCACATGAGTTATTAATAAAACGGGGTCAGTACATCAACAAAAAACAAACTGTCACTCTTAGGTGATGGAACGACTGTTCAATGTAAAACAGCAATAATAGAAATTGACTCACCTTGGATAACAGGTCAGGTGGAAGCAACCATTATGAAAAATTGTATGGTACCACTCATAATTGGCAACATAAAAAATTGCAAACTAGACAATTCTAGGCAAATATACCAAGATTCGATAGACTCAAAGTCATCTCAATTAAACATAAGGAAACATAATATAAGTTGTAATATACTGTTACGTGACATGGACTCAGTCACTATTATAACCCTTATTATTCCCATTATATATTATGCAACAGTATTCAAAATGTGATCGTCGTCGGCATCCGTCCGTCTCCAAGAGACGATGGTGTAGCTTCACGGCAAAGGTGACCAGCTGCACCGCCGAGAATGGCTGTGGAGGCCAACTCGGGAGTGGCAATCCCTGCCGCACTTCAGGCATTTGAAGGTGGATGGCTGTTGTAAAGGAACCTTCCGCCTCGCTCTTTTCTGGATGGCAGCTTCCATGCGCCCAGTTTCTGCGCGGGATGTGCCACGCCTGACTGCGAGCCTCCAGGTTGGTCGGTCAGAAGCTTGGCATTCCCATGTGTCAAGGTCAATTGAGCTCTCATTCAGGTCTCTTTTGCAAAGGTCCTTGAATCGCAGTTTTGGGCGCCTTATCTTCCGGTGGCCTTCGACCAGTTCTCTCCATAGAGGAGGTCTTTAGGAATGCGACCTGCATTCATCCTTTTCACATGGCCGAGCCACCTGAGGCGTTTCTCACTGAGCACAGCGTGAAGGCTGCTCGTGTTGGCTCTCTCCAGCACCTCTGTGTTGGAGACCCTATCCTGCCACTTGATCTGCAGTATTCTCCGTAGGCACCTCATATGGAAGCTGTTGAGTTTCTTCTCGTGCCTCGCGTAGGTGGCCCATGACTCACAGCCATACAGGAGAGTGCTGAGTACGCAGGCGTGATAGACGCGCAGTCTGGTCCTCTCGGTGAGGTTGGAGTTGTCCCACACTCGCTGTTTTAGTTGGGCCATGACTGTGGCTGCCCTGGCGATCCTGCTGTTGATCTCCAAGTCGATGGACTGTGAACTGGAGATAATGGATCCGAGGTAGGTGTAGTTCTCGACCACCTCCAAGGTGTGTCCATCGATGACAATGTTTGGAGGGGTCTCCGTACCCTGAGCCATGACGTTTGTCTTTTTCAGGCTTACAGTCAGGCCGAACTCCTTGCATGCTTGAGAGAAGCAAGTGACGAGCTGCTGGAGTCCGTCTTCTGTGTGTGATGTCAAGGCTGCATCATCAGCGAAGAGCATCTCTCGAATGAGGACCTTTGTGACTTTGATCTTGGCACGAAGGCGCGCTAAGTTGTAGAGCTTGCCATCAGACCGTGTGTGAATGAAAACACCCTCGCTGCAGTCCTTGAAGGCGTGTTGGAGGAGCATGGAGAAAAAGATGCCGAAGAGTGTAGGTGCGAGGACGCAGCCCTGCTTTACTCCGCTGCTGACTGGGAATTCCTTGGAGGTTGCGCCATTGTAGCAGACAGTGCTGTGCATGTTGTCATGGAAGGACCTGACCACCGCAAGCAGGTGTGGGGGACATCCGATCTTCTGCAGCAAGCTGAATAGTCCGCCACGGCTGACCAGATCAAATGCCTTTGTGAGATCGATGAAGGCTATATAGAGTGGCATCTGCTGTTCCTGACACTTCTCCTGGAGCTGGCGTAGAGAGAAGATCATGTCAATCGTTGATCGACCAGCCCTGAAGCCACACTGTGACTCTGGGTAGATGCGTGAAGCGAGGGTCTGCAGGCGGTCAAGGATGACGCTGGCGAACGCTTTACCAACGATACTGAGGAGGGAGATGCCCCGATAGTTGTTACAGTCGCTCCTGTCACCTTTGTTTTTGTACAAAGTGATGATGTTAGCGTCTCTCATATCTTGTGGAATGTAACCCTGTTCCCAGCAAAGGCATAGGAGGTCGTGAAGTTGCTGTAGCAGGGCTGGTTTCCCGCTCTTTAGTACTTCTGGTGGGATTCCGTCGCTCCCAGGTGCTTTACCGCAGGCGAGACGGTCGATGGCCTTGCTGAGCTCATCCAAAGTGGGTGGAGTGTCAAGCTCCTCCATGACCGGCAGGTCTGACATCGCTCTGAGAGCGGAGTCTGTTACAGTGTTCTGCGTTGCGTACAGTTCGAGGTAATGCTCTACCCACCTCTGCATCTGCCTTTCCGGATCGGTGATAACCTCGCCTGTTTTGGACTTGAGGGGGGCTGTCTTAGAGGGGGTTGGACCTATTGCCTTCTTGATGCCCTCGTACATCCCTCTTGCGTTGCCTGTATCGGCAGCTGTCTGTATGCTGTTACAGATATTCAGCCAGTAGGTGTTGGCACAATGACGGGCAGTCTGCTGGGCTTTGCTCCTGGCAGTCCGTAGAGCTTGTAGTGTACTGGCGCTAGGCTTAGCCTTGTAGGCCAGAAGGGCTTTCCGCTTAGCCTCTGTCACGGGTTCCATTTCCTCCCAATGGGCCTCGTACCAGTCAGCATTCTTCCGCTCTTTCTTCCCGTAAACAGTGATGGCTGCGTTGTACATGGCGTCGCGGAGGCGTGGCCACTTGGAGTTGATGGTGTCATCAGCTGTTTCCACTTTGAGGGCACCGTCGAGTATGCTAATGAGCTGTTGGGTTTTCTCGGGGTTTCTGACACAGCTGGTGTTGATGCGTGGGCGGCCCTTCTTCTTTGAGTGGTGCAACTTCTTCGGCGTTAGGCGCACCTTGCTCGCCACGAGGGCGTGGTCCGTGTCGCAGTCTGCACTATGGTAACTACGTGTGAGGAGGACGCTGCCAATGTCCGATCTTCTAGTAAGGACAAGATCAAGTTGATGCCAGTGGCGAGAGCGAGGGTGTCTCCACGACACCTGGTGTATTTCTTTGCACTTGAAGAAGGTGTTGGTCACGCACAGTCCGTGATGACACGAGAGCTCAAGCAGTCTCTGACCATTTTCATTTATCTTTCCCCTTCCAAAGTTTCCGAGGCATGTGGGCCAGGCTTTTTGGTCAGCTCCTACTCTTGCATTGAAGTCTCCAAGAAGGTAAAGGCTCTCAGTGCTGGATATCTTGGATATCGCTTCATCTAGGGCTTGGTAGAACTGATCTTTATCCTCATCGGTAGAGTGGAGGGTTGGGGCGTACACACTGAAGATATTGACTGGGCCAGAAGAGGTTGACAACCGGAGGGAGAGTAGTCTATCTGTGCCTGTTGTGAGAGGCTCTGTGGAGCTGACAAGCGTGTTTCTCACAGCAAAGCCGACGCCGTGCTGTCTTGGTTGGTCCGGAGACTTCCCTTGCCAATAAAAGGTGTAGTTGGCTTCCCTGATGGTACCGTTGTCAGCCAGCCGGGTCTCCTGCAGAGCGGCAATGTCAACGTTGAGTCGCGAAAGTTCCCTATCAATAACGGCAGTCTTTCTTGCATCGTCTATTTGTTGGGGGTTTGGGGTGAGGCCGGGACACATGGTCCTGACGTTCCAGCTAGCAAAACGAAGAGCTGGATGCTTCTTTCTTGTTTTTGAGTTGCCTGGTGCGGTTGTTTTTTGGCCCACTTTTTGAGAGATGCCTCTCTGATCCCCACGCACCCAGTGGGGCAGGTAAGCCATGGCGAGACGACACCTAACTGGCCGGGGGCTGCCCAGCTTGAGGCGGGCGGTAGCCATCCATTGAGGTACGATGACCTCTCCCACCGTCGAAGGGGACCCCTGGCGCTCGTTTCCTTCGCCAATCGGACGAGCTTATAACCGGTAACTGCCCCCTCCCGTGTTGAGTCGGCATCTTGCGATGACGCTGGAGTGACCTCTCCAGTTGAGCTACAGTGCCTGGGCAAAATAATATGGAGAGCCAGCTGGTGCCCATGCAGCAGGCCCCCCCTCTCCTCGCAGCTGACGGATCCAAGGGAGCGACAGAGTCGATACATCTTGGCTTCAGATGCGCTGCAGGAGTTGCCGGTGATGACGATACAAAGTCAAACCGCCTTAGGGACTCCAGCTCCTGATTTTTTGTCAGGGTTTACTCCCTTAGCCTTTCCCATGAAGGGGTAAGCCGCAAGGCAGCGGTGGTTTGGAGTCAGAGTATCCTTCTCCTAGATAGGCTACCATCCAAGGTTAACGAGCCCCATCTGCCCGAAGCGACTGGTTTTGAGGCGCCAGTGGGCGTTCCACTGGCGCCTCAAAACCAAAATGTGATAACACTTAGCCTATATCTATTAAACATGTCCATTCCCTTCGCAATTGCATAGAGGCTACTAATAGGGCGTTTGCAATCCCGTGACAAAAAGCACGTGATTTGTGTTTACTTTGAGTAATGGTGTACAATTAAATATGGCCGCTGTATTAATAAAGTTCCATATAGACTCGAGCTTTTTTTAAATGATGTGTTGTGTTTTAAGTATTGTTAAGATTTAAGCTATATTATGTATGTTAAATAAAATAGGCTATTTTATTATTATCATAGACATAGATCATAGACGATGTGAGCCTAATAGTGACTTGACTAGATAGCCTGTTCATCAACACTATCACTTGACATCGTAGCCTAGCCTACGAAACATTAAAAGTGTAGACCTATAAAGTGAAATTGAAAGTGTAAATAGGTCTAGCCTAATCACATTAATCAATTAATCTACAGCACTACTATTTACCTCCTTATTTGTGAGTAGGATAGCCAATATTCAGATGTGAATTTTGCATGATAAAGAAGTAATTTACTTTCACCACGTTATGTTTGTACCTCAAGTGGGTTCTATATTTACACAAATACGTCACTAAATGTACACAAAAAAACTTAAGCTCCGCCTACTAAGAACGCTCTATTGATAATGCTTGATTAAATTTCACCCTTGTTTTAAAACGACAGTCGAGACAGAATGCTATTAATAGATTACAACTGGTTTTAGCCAGTTCTTCTTCTTCTTCGTTCTCAAATGTTATGAATGGGAGGATTCAGACAACAAGTCCGATAGTTGTAATGAACTGCGCCGTGGCTGTCAGTTGCTCTAGTCCACCGAACAGTTTGTCGTTGAAGGAAGCCCCCAGGTGAGGTGGGGTATCCCGTGGTAAGGATACTCTTTAAAAATGCCTTATAAATCCAAAGAAATGACTGCAAAAAGCGAACATAGAGCGCTCAAACTCTAAACCCGGACAGATGAGGCCGTTAGCTAGGGATAGCAATCATCTAGGAGAGAAAACTCCAAAATTAAATCAACTGCTGCCTTGCAGACGATCTTGGTTGATCAAAGGCTATGGAAGCACATCCAGAAAGAAAAGCAGGCTGAAGTCGGAGTCCACGGGCCAACTGGCGCAAAACACGTCGGCACGCGAACCTCAAAATGATGGAATGATGGATTTAGCCAGTTGATTTCTAGACATCGACTGAAGGTTACCTCCCCCTTTCCCCACCTTTTCTCAAGAGTTTTTTTTTCTTTTTCCCGCGGTTGAGATATTTTATGCGAGTAGGGTCAGATATTCCAGCGTTTCCATTGGCTCCGCCACTCTGAGCTGATTTCTAGGTCTTGCTAGCGTTCCCCCGCCTAATACATCAGTTCTTACTCCGACAGTTGTAGTGACTGGACGTAATATTGTTTGCTCTCTTAAATGTACTGATTTTGATGTTAGAAGATTTTTACACTTCAAAAGAAGTTTATTGAAAACTTGTTGTTGAATTAATAAACCAGTTGATATTACTACTGAAGGATTTTGGTCAGTCTTTTATTGTTCATCGTTCAAACTGTCGTTGGCTACATTGAAGGAGATATTTAATAGTTCACTGTCAGAGATAGTGATGGATCGCGGCCTCAATGAATCAATACCCAAACACTAGATTAACGAAGCTTAGCAAGTAACAATCACAGATGGTTGTCGCTAATGTAATATATGGGGGCTCGTCCGGGATAACTGTTAAATGCTCCGAGTAATGCAGTCTTTTCAGCAGGATGAATCGTAAATGTTGATTGACGTCTTGGAAAATTGTTTAATGCCTTTTACAACAGACGGAATTTTACAACTGAATTTTGCCTATGGAAGAGGCATTTGGGGGCTCGAATTATAATTCTACAAGTCTATTTACTCATCACGACTAAGTCATTGCTTCATTGCAATTTTACTCAATATTGTTCAACGGAATTTTGCTGAAATGTTTATACGCAATATTTGAAAATTATTTGCCTACACCGTATTGGAAAGAAGGTTCTCGACTACTGTACTGCATTACAAGTTCATTTGGTTAAGCTATCATTCTAGCAAATCACCACAATTTTCGTTCATTCTACATTTCTAAGGATCGACAAAAATCGACTGGATCGCCGTGTCAAGTTTTAATACTATTATTATTGTGACTTGTACCTACTAAATAGTGTACTTGTGTGTTAGTGAATTGGACATTTTGAAAATCGTGTGTTGGGTTTTACTTTTTATTTAATAACATTTCTTTTAGAAATTTAATTATGGATAATAATGCTTATTCCATGGCTGAGCTTAGTAAGCTAACACTCACTCAATTAAAGGACCTAGCTAGCACACTGTGGTCACGCCGACCCGAACCAAGTTGTTGCAAGAAATAAAAGAATGTCTAGTTAATGAGAACCGGTTGTTCAATGACAATGGAATAGTCGAACAAATAGAGGTAGATGATGATAGTAATGAGGTGCCGCACACGAACGATCAGCTCAAATTGCAAATCGAATTGGCTAAGCTTCAAAACCTGAAAGAAATAGAGCTAGCAAAACTTGAATTAGCAAGAGCCGAAATGCAGCAAAGAGTTGAGTTAGCTAGAATTGAATCTGAGGGCAGAGGATTCAACAATCGCGCTCAAAACGTAAACAGAGAACAATCCAATATAGATTTAGCAAAGTATAAACTAACTAACTAGAACTCCTATTGGAAGCGAGAGCTGGGAGTATTATTCCCTTGTAGCTCTGAACAAGAACTCAGTCGTGCGTTTGAGCACGGCTCTATCTCCGTAGAGATCAGTGGATAGTGGGTCACCCGTCCCATCTCCTCGATCGACGAGACGGGGGCACCCCCGCAGGATATGCTCCACTGTCTCCTCCTCCTCCCCACAGTGGCGACACCGCGAGTCGTAATTAGGCCGGGACCTGGCGAAGTATGCCCCAATGGGGCAGTGGCCAGTGCGGAATGAGATATGATACTCTGTTCCGACCTATTTAGGCACCACCATGACAAACGGAAAACAAAAAAGAACTTATGAAAGTTACAATTACAATGAGAAACAAACAGAGAATAAACAAAAGCGTGAAAAGCAACAAATATTGATTCCGAAGACACTTAAGGCCTTTCTAAAACAAGGCCTAACCCTAGGTTTGCAAACCAGATCGTCAATCCTACCCGAACCGTTCTCCGTATTAACCTGCCGGTCTTGGGTTGGCGATCTCGGGTTGGAATGGATCACGAACCATGGTTGGAGGTTCGCACGTCGTGTTGAGCAAACCTAGGTCGTACATGGCACTTTTTTGAGCGGAAAGGTGCAGAAAGGTGCAGAACGACGCGAATGCATAGTTGCGTTAATCAACATGGCGGAACTGTACTTAAAGACCAAGTGAAGAGCTTTTTATCAAAATTGAGTTAACATTTGATTTTGATAGTAAATAGTGTATTCAGTATCTGAATGTTAAAAAAAACATTTATACAAAATATCAAAGATACATTTTAAGTAATTAGTTCAATATTTGCACTTAAATGTGTGTGTTTTTCGGATGATTACTCCAAATCTCGTAGCCATTTGAGATGTTTTTATTTCCGGCAATATAGGAAAGTGACGTAACATAAAGGATTCCGACTAGGAAAAATTAATATTGTCACGTGTTTTGAATCTATTGCCACATGTTTTGAATCTTTTCCCGGTTCTTATTTTTAACAAAATGGTTAAATATAGATTTATAGCGTCTATTTTTATTTATTTATTTCCCTTGTGATACGTCACTGCCGTATGAGGCTATTCCAAATCTCGTTCCTTTGAGAAAAACCTCTTCACTTGGTCTTTAAACGATGATGAGACCATATTTGTTTACGTTTCCAGAGAAGTACGTCAAATGTAGGATCGGCCTTGTTAAGGTTGCAAACCCCGATCTGCGACCTTATAGAAAGGTTAGGGGTTTGTATTCGTACACGTGACTATGGTTTGCAAACTAGATCACCGATCACAGGTTCGACCCGGTTAAGAAAGGCCTTAAGAACAACAATAAAGATGGAAACTGATAACAATCCTAATTTTATCTGTTGTAGAATGTGCTCATACATTACTGAGACACATTATGACATTGACAATCATCCTGATAAGATGCATAATATAAGAAAGAAATACTGTTGTAGAGACAATGATTGTAGCAGAAGTTTTGTGCAAAAGGAATGTTTAGACATGCATATAATTGCAGTACATAACTACCACGAGAAACAATGTAAAAGCATTAACAGACCGTATACTACAGATAATGACATGAACTTTGGAATTATTTGCTCTATTACATTTTATTCTAATAAGGGTAAAAGCAAAGAAAATACTGTAGAATCATATTCCAGACATTCTGCACCAGACAAATAGTTATTTAGACATGACAAACATTTGTGTTATGTTGTACATATTATTGAATTATTTTGCATACAAGTTTGATATGATTATTTTTCATTAAATTTCTTGAAGATTTAAGATAAAATGTATATTTTGATTAATAATCATATAATGACCATAAGTGTACATTTTTAATGGGCAAATGATTATAAGAAAAAAACTATTTATGGATAAAACCAATATTAACATATTTGATACTTGTGATTCAATACATAAGTGCATAATTGTTCAGACTTGAAAATGAATATTATTTGGAAAAAAGTGTTACATTTTATATATATTTAAGCATTATTATTTACCTTATCAAGCTTTTTATACGTGATGTGAAAAATAACATTTAACATAAGATTTAATGAAGATACAAGAGGAAGATATAGACTAACTCAATAATACCAGTCATTCTTATCAACAGACCACGACCAAGGTATTGACACACACCTTACACAATTTACCTTCACCCTTTCGACGCCATTGATAATCTGAACTATTAATATTATGATTTACAATTACTGTCATACACTAAATTAAACTTGTTTAATAGGAACATTTCATCTATAGTCATTAAAGGGCGCAAAGTTAGATAAACATTTAATAGTAAAACCAGTCTATATTTTCAAAAAGTATATTTTGATCCTTTCTGAACTAGGGTGGCTACAATTGATAGTTTCCAATCTAAGGTACTTTACCTTGTTTTAGAGAGGCCTGCAAAATGTCACGTTTTCTAAGAGTTAAATCTTTGGAAATATAGCTAATTAGAAAGTGATTTGAAATATCTTCTGTAACAAAATTGTTTTTAAAATATATCTTTTTCTTTCCATTTGATTCACAACAGATTTCAAGGCAATGGTTATCAAGAGAGAAATAGCCTACGGCATTGTCCGAGGTTTGAGCGAGTTCTGGAATTGTGAAGAGCTTCAAGATTATACTGTGACTGTCGGTGACACTAATTTTGGATGTCATAGGTTTCTTTTAGCAGCATGTTCTGGATATTTCCGAGCTCTTCTTAGATCCGGGATGAGAGAAACTAAATTAAACTGTGTCACGTTAGAAAAAGTCTCGAGTGAAACATTTCAGTTGATATTGGAAACAATATACACTGGTCGTGGCATTTTAACTAATGACAATATCATTGACATTTGGGAAGCTGCCCATTATTTACAGGTAACCTTTATGGTTACTGAGTGCGAAACTTTTGTCCTTAAATCACTGTCGCTGGAGAACTATGTCCAATATTTTCATTATGGAAGAATGTTGAGCTCCGAAATTGTTACCAAGACAGTTTGGACCTTCGTTTTAAAACATTGCAACTCTTTCTTCAAGACCAGTTACTTTCTTGAGCTACCTTTTCGTGATGTTTTGAAGTTAATCAAAAGTCAGCACCTGGAAACAAGCACTGAAGATGAAGTATTGAAAGCCATTTTAATGTGGGTGGATTACACGCCCGATCAGGAACTTCAGAATGAGACAAACACTGTTCATCTGACATCTGAGAAAACAGGAAAAAGTAATGACACATTGACTGGATCAAAAAAACGAAAACAGAACTTATTTAAATTATTATCGTATACGCGAACATGCCTTGCAAGTCTCGACTGTCTAGAAATGGTCCAAAGTCATCCTTTGGTCAGTAAAAATAAAGAGGCCCGGAATGTTATCAACAGAGCTGTTGATCCAGATAGGTAAAAGAAATGGACAATGGCCAACTGGGGCTACACACAGAAACAACAGCTTCTGTGAAAATGTTGCAATAAATTTTCAAAATGACTCTCTATTAGTTTATAGCTTTTCAGAAAACATTTGGATTAAATACGAATGCAACAATGTAAGTGATTCTAATATTATAATACAATTGATAACAATTGACAGAGCCTTGTATTGCCTTTATGTCCTAGATGATGATAAAGATGCTGAAATGGAAAGCCCTTTGTGTATTAGTTATTTAAATGATACAACATGGTCACCAATTGAAGTTTCACTAACACTAAATAGTGAAATATTCTCTACCGTAGCGGTAAATGAGTTTATTTATGTTCTTCAAAGAAACCAATTTTGGCAACTGAACCCTTTGTCACCATCACCTGTTCAGTTACCAGATTTGCCTTTCAACCAACCAATATGTCACGTGACGTACTTCAATCAAAATATTCTTGCATTTTACGATGTATCTGAGAACGAAGAAGAAGACTGTTCTTCCGAAGAATGTGGTATGAAGGAAACTGCAGTCTTTAGTTTTGATATGTCAAATAACACCTGGATTAGACTCAACAATCTCGAAAGTCCAGCAAATGGAATGACAAGTTTTAAAGATGACCAGTCAACTTATCTCTTACAGCCCAATGGCGACATGTGGAAGTTGGTCAAGCCACAGTCTGATGTTGTAGATTTTGAGTTTGTCGTCAAACTGTGGTGCGTTAATTGGCCATTACACGGAGCGGTCACTTTCATGGATCAACTGTATATTTATGGCGTCAAGTCTAAAACAATTAAACAAGAGCATCATAAAATTAAAACTGTACCTGGTTTATTCAAGAATATAGTGTACTTGCGGAGTCTTGAGAGAGACTGTACAAAATGCATCTTTGTACCTTTTATTGCAAACAGACAGCAGTGGCGTAGCCCGGTTTTGACGCTAGGGAGAACGAACTTTTAAGAAAAATGCCCCACCTTTGCTTTTTTTTCCAGATTGATAGAAGAACTAAGAATTCGTACCTGTATCAAGTCTTACAAGAATGCTCTATGCCTCAACATACACACACTGTATAATAGTGCAGTTTTTATTTCACCATCCACTATTCTTTTCCTTGCAATGATTAGTGCTGAAAAATGCTTCTATGCATTCTTCTTCTTGTAATATTGAAAGGCGAGATAAATCGCCAGTAGTGAAATTTTTTAGAATACATAAGAATGGAGTTTCAACATTTTAATATCTCTATGTATATGTAATAATAGTAATATATTTTATATTTACTGGTATTTTATTAGATAACTGTGTTCTAATAGTAATGTCTTAATTTTTTAATTACCGTTATTTTATATGATAACTGTGTACAAATGTATGCAGGCTAATTCAGATTTATTAAATTGAGGTATCTAACTAATGGCGTTAAACCTGTTAGATGTAAATATTTTCTTGTAATGAGTCCTACACATTTCTGTAGTTTATTTTAAAATGTAATATAAATGTCGTGCATGTTATACATTTTCTTTTTTAAGATCACACTTTAATTGTTTATTTTTATTAATATTATAAAATTATCATTCATTTATTATTTTATATTAATCGATTTTTATTTACCGTGACATTTCTGTGCTTCCTTTCTTCCTAAACCTTGGCTCATATACCTGAAAACCTGGGCACTACATGGTATTGATTTTTATTATATTTTTTTTTTACACTTTATGGTGAACCTTGGTAAATTACAATTGAAGGCGAATGACTGATGTATTATATAATTTAGAAGTTTACTTTATATACTCGCTTTCATATAATATTAAAAAATGAACATTTTATTAGTGTGAAAATATTGATAAAGCAAAATGTCAAGCCAATCTTTGTTTAATGTAAGTTTTATAAAAGTAATATATTTAGTCTCCATTTCCTGTTTTGATGAAATTATCTTATTACATTGTTCTACCTTTTAATCAAAGGAAAAATATTATTTTTGCGAAAAGTGAGAAAAATTTTCAGTAATTTTCTAAATTGTTTATATGCATAAAAAGTACATAAGCTTATATATATATATATATATATATATATATATATATATATATATATATATATATATATATATATATATATATATAGATATATATTGATTTTATTTTATTTTACAGTGGCAGAAAATAACATTTAAAAATTCAGTGAGAAAAAAATATAGGCCTTATCGTGTAGTGCATTTTTTTTTTACATTTATTTCAGAAATACCTTAATTATTGTCACATTTTACTTATTTTTTGGGGGATTTCGCAATTTAATTGCATGTAACTTTTTTTCACGCCGAAAGCACGTGTCAAATCACTTAGAAAGGCCTGTCAAATCACGTCGAAAACAATATATAAGACTGCCAGATTTGATGCCTTTACAGTAGAATCCACAATCTATTGAATCTTGCATTACTTGTCCTATTGAATTAGATAAAAATAATAATACAATTTTGATAAGCAATAATATAGAAGTATTTATATTTATAGGAACAATAGCTTTACTTTGCGTTCCAGGATTGTATTTCTCTCACCAAAATTCAAATTGTCAACTATAAGTAGGCCAAAAAAATATTTTTATAAATGTATTTTTTGTTGTTGTTGTTGTTTTTTGCACTTAAAAAAAAAACAATAATATTGCAATAGTTTATAAAATTATTGTTATTAGTTCATCATTTGTTTATTAGTACTTTGCATTTTTAGTTTGAAATAAAACTAGTTTTACATTACAAAACTAGCTGTCATTTATTTTATTTATATCTTCTGTTGTTGTTTTAAAAATACTTTAAATAGATACTCTGGATAAATTGAGATGTTTGTGTGCTCTTTCTTTGTTAGTTACTTTATGTGTATGGCAACAGCTGTTGAATATCAAGGGGGTAGGGGGGCAGTTTAGCGACAACAAACAGTAATGAAAGGGAAACAAAACCGAGACAATTCGATGAAGCTGGATACAAAAATTAATAAATACATAGAGTGTTGCTTGGCTGGACTGGAATAAAAGCTAGAGGCCAGACTTTACCGACCCATGGGCTAGAGCAGTGGTGGTCAAACTAATCAGATGTGACAAGTGTAATTGCTTGCACTGTTTAAATAAAATTCCGATAGTTAGAATTTTACGAAACTTAATCTTTTTATTCACCGAAGAATTAATCTGTTTTTCATCAAAATCATCCTTATTAGATTTTTTCATGTCACTAAATTTTTCTCTATATTAAAATTGATATATTTGCATTTTATCATAGCGTGCATTACGAAGATCAATGATTATTTAGAGAACAAAATTTCTTCTTTTCATATTTTTTTTGGAAACAATGATAATTGTAGACTATATGAAAGAATGTAAAATTAAACGTCGTACTGCTTTCAGAAGGGCCTTCAATATTTTTGTCTAAACTTTGATCATGTCTTTTTATTTCTGAGCTCATTGTATGAATATTTTCTTTGGCGAATTGTAAACATTTTTCCTCATTCTGAATCTCCTTGTTGGGCGTGTACTCCGCCCACTTTATGATGGCTTTCAATACTTCATCTTCAGTGTTCGTTTCCAACTTTTGGCTTTTGATTAGTTCAAAACGTCAGGCAACGGTAGCTCAAGAAAATAACTCGACTTGAAGAAAGAGTTGCATTGTTTTAAAATGTAGGTCCACACTGTCTCAGTAACAATTTCAGAGCTCAACATTCTACCATAATGAAAATATTGGACGTAGTTCTCCCGAGACTGAGATCTAAGGACAAATACTTCCGACTCAATAACCATAGAAGTTACTTGTAATTGACTGGAAGCTCTACAAATGTTAATGACATTGTCATTGGTCAAAATGCCACGACCAGTGTATATAGTTTCCAATATCAACTGAAATGTTTCACTAGAGACTTCTTCTAACGTGCAACAGTTTAATTTAGTTTCTCTCATCCCGGATCTAAAAAGAGCTAGGAAAAATCCAGAACATGCTGCTAAAAGAAACCTATGACATCCAAAATTAGTTATAACGACAGTCACAGTAAAATCTTGAAGCTCTTTGCAATTCCAGAACTCGCTCAGATCTCGGACAATACCGTAGGCTACTTGTCTCTTGATAACCATGACTTTGGAATCTGTTGATAATGAAAGGGAAATTTTAGGAGTAAAAATGCACCTTACAAGACAGTTATCATTAAAAATTTAAAATATTTAGCCTGCATCTATAAGATAAAGAAGTGTTAAACATAATAAAAGTTTGAAAACAAAAATATTGATTTTCACAACGCTATGAGCGCGTACTGTGGGAGGTATTTGAAGCGTTAGCAAGAGCAATCAATAAAAAACAGCCGTTATGACTGTCGCATAATTGAATCGAGTCAGGGGTTCTAAAATCTTTAGTGGAAAGGTTTTAGCCTTTTAAAAATGTACCCTTACAAGAAAATTAGTCAATACAGATTCTCTTGTAAGGGTCATTTTTACTTACTAAAACGAGTAATTTTCTTTATTTTATGCCTACACAGTCTACATTTTTATCTTTTAAATTGAAAGTCTTAAATTATTATTTTTTAATCAATAATTGTCTTAAAGCAATAATGTTTTATTTTATTTTATACTTATCTAGTTTAAATGTGTCTCTTTCAAACTTATTGCGTCCAGCCCTTATCTGTGGTTTGAGTCTGATCTTACATGTGACAGAAACTGAAGAAGATTGCAACTTACACTTGGACATTATGATTAACAATTAATAGAAAATATAAAAATATTAATAATAAATTACCTTCTCAGTCGCCACAGCAATCCAAATGATATGCTGTCAGAATAATATGAACATGGATGGATGCTACACAAACTAAAACAGGAAATGTATTCCTTTCATTGTAAAAAACAGTAGCGACCGTAACCTGGTTTCCCACTATAGATCTTCTCATTTCCTTTATTAACTTTCGAGAATGTCAACACTGTTATGGCAAGCTGTAGTGTATATTCACACATAGATCTAGACCTAAGTCTAGTCAATTTCTAATGTCATTTTGACAATCAGGATGCGTGAAAACGATACGCCAAACAGATAGGTAGCGAAGTGTTAAGAACTGTAGACCTACAATTAGGCCTAAGAATCCTTAGAACTACATCTTTTTTCATGCCTAATTGAAGTAGGATATTGTAATATACATTTATCGGAGAAGTGTAGTAATGCGAAAGCCTCTTATTTTATTGGGAAAATTTTATGGCTCTAGAGATTTTTATAGACATACGATCGAGAAGTGTTTGCAAAAGATAGATCTAGGCCAAGAAGGCATCTCAGTCTGTAGAAAGATGCGGGATCAAAAGGGCCTACTGAGCTGTTTGTTTGAATATGTAAATTTGTAGTAAAGCTAGATGTACAATTTATTAAAAAAAATACAATGATACTACCAACTGATGTTTATGTTAGATGTAGTCTAGTACAGGGGTCGGCAACCTATGGCACGAGTGCCAAACCCTGCTCGCAGAGCGAGTTTTAATGTCATGTAGATTAATCCCTACTAATAGGCCTACAATTCAATTTTGGTCTATAAGAGTGTTAGAACAGGGTAACTTTTAGACGCTGAATGAATTAGAAATCCTACTTTGACACAGTGATATCAAAAGGTTGCCGAACCCTGGTGTAGTGGCTTGTGCAGTCGAGTAGAAAAAAATAAAATTAGTAATTTTACCAAGTAATGGCCCAATAGTTTATGGGCAGCTTTAATCTAATTAAGCTCAACTTACAGATTATTTAAAGTCTTATGCTAGGTGAGCACGTGTCCACCCCCCCCCCCCTCTCCATCCCATCCTTCCCCGGTCGTTATTCTACTCCATAACCAGGCTTTTTAATGACTAAAAAATAGTCTTTATTTATTTACCTTTTTACTTTTGTCGTGATGTGATCAACTAATTAACTAGCGATTAATTAGTTTGCACTAGACTATTTGTCATCAGCCGTCATAATATTTTTTCTCCATTTTAACAGCCAAATGACCTAGGCTTAGGTTCGCCGGGGAAGAGTCAATTGAAGAATCGCTTATCTCCCTTTGTACGTAAGTACGGACGATTACAGGACTCGGGAGTCGGAAGATTTTAATTTTTTTTACTTTGACCATCTGGGTAGAGTGTTTTCACTTATCTGTATTTCTATTTGCGCCAATAGAAACGATTGCGTCTAGCTTATAGATCCTAAAGGCGGCCGGAAAAGAAATTTACAAAACTCTCGTAATCTGACCCGATCAAGATGTCTGCCATATAGGAAACTATTCCTCCCTATTTTGTAGGCGGATGTTCTGTTTTCTATCTAGACGAATTGGAATGTCACTTTCTGATGGGATAATGAACCTCGCCAAATATTGTGTTTGGTCAACACGACCGATTGACCGATAAGTCCAGATTTCACAATCTCCGTAAATCCACACACAAGACACTTGACACATACTTCTGCACGTTCTTTTTACGCGCTTTCACTTCGGTTCACTTCCTCTTTACTTCGTTTTCATTAAGGACACATTTCGGATACTTCTGTTTCGCAATTTCTACAATATAAGAATTATGCATTTAGTGAAATTGAAATTGAAAGTGTAAATAGGTCTAGCCGGCCCTAGCCTAATCACATTAATCAATTAATCTACAGTACTACTATTTACCTCCTTATTTTTGAGTAGGATAGCCAATATTCAGATGTGAATTTTGCATGATAAAGAAGTAATTCACCATTTTTGTACACCAATAGTGGCTTCTATTTACACAATTACGTCACTAAAAAAACTAAGCCACGCCCACTGGGAACGTTCTATATCCCAAGTTCGGATCGAAAAAGTCAAGATCTTGGGAAAAAAGCCAAAGATTGGTATCACTGGTTCTAAGTCTGATGATTTAATAGACATAACGTCCTATGCTAGTAATTTTTTTTATCAAAAGTACAACATTCTAACTCTACTAATTGCGGCGCGTACCTGAAAATAAAAGTAGGTTTTACCGCATTTGTAGCAACATGGTAGAATAATAATACAAATAGGGGATCCCGATAGAACTCTTTCAACCTAAAATGGAAATTTGTTGTGAACGGCTTGGTTTATTTGCATAGTTGAATAACGTTTTATTGGGTTATAATATTCACACATTCATGATTATAATATGTGATATAATACAAATCTTTCCTCAGATGATAGAAAAAAATAACTTTAATAAACTTATTTTTTTTGTGATACAAATAATAGGGCTACCAGTAAAATAGGAGGAAATCAAATTCAAGGAAAATAACCTGTAAATAGGTTGGACTCGAAAAACAGACGGCATTGCTGTACATTGACGTGACAGAATACAACACCTCTGATTAAAATATCTTGTCTCGTATAAGCGTTTTCACATAAATTATATAGTATACTTTACTGAATAGAGTATTGATTTTGTATATAATTAGTAGAGACGATCTGAGTGCCCGGCTGACCATTAGTTTGAGAGATGTTAGTTATATCTTGCAGTATGCAGAAGCCAACAGTGGAAAAAAAAATTTTAAGAACACACATTTCTCTCTCTTTTGTCTAGTTGTTAGAATCGACTTTTACGTCTTATGAATCAATATTGAATATTGATATCGAGGGGAGCATTCAAATAACGTAAATACAACGTATTCATCAAGTTGACGCATGACTTCAATGAAGTTTATAACGTTAGACAGATGTTGCAATGGGTTTGATCTAGATTTGGGACACCAATGTGGGAAAAGAAATGTTTACTGTTAGTTTTACTTACTGGAAATAAAAACATATCAATTGAACAAAAAAATCAATCATAAATGTAAAGCTAGCGTTTTCATTTTTCCCTTAAAAGACCTGCATTTTCAGTTTCATTTTGAGTAATATCTTTCCATTTGAACAGATCTATTATTCTGTACAGCAGTTCAATTTTATTTCTGGGCAATAAAGACGGTAATTTGAATTCTTCATCTAAATATTTTACATTTTGTTATATTATAATCATTTATTTTATATACAAATTGAGGTTTTGATACATATATAAAATTGTGTAAGACCTACTCACATTTATCGGTTGTATAATTAATTTTTGCAAGCTAAATTTTTATGTTAGGATATAAATGATGAAGTGGTACATTTGTTTTCATGTTGATGACGTAAATTTTTTTTATTTACTCTAATTTATAAGAGGAGATGGAGTAAAATAAATAGCAACATTCGTTATAAAGCATTCTTAAAATCTAAAATATGTGTAACTTGATAGTTGTGTGATACAGAAGAGTGCTGGTGATTAGTTTTCGTACCATGTTCCTTTTAAAACCTTGGGAGCACAACTTCCTTTCTTTTGTATGTATGTTTTTTTTCCCATTAATAATTGCCTTCACTAATATAAATTCTTGTAAGAGAACCTGACCTGAAATCGTGATAATATATTCCAAACATTCTCTTTCATTCTTAGATTACGTATTACATCAACATATACCAAAAGCCATGGTTATCAAGCGAGAAGTAGCCTACGGCATTGTCCGAGGTCTGAGCGAATTCTGGAATTGTGAGGAGCTTCAAGATTTTACTGTGATTGTCGGTAAAACAAAATTTGGATGTCATAGGTTTCTTTTAGCCGCTTGTTCTGGATTTTTCCGAGCTCTTTTTAGATCCGGGATGAGAGAGACTAAATTAAACTGTGTCACATTAGAAGAAGTCTCTAGTGAAACATTTCATTTGATATTGGAAACAATATACACTGGTCATGGCATTTTGACTGATGACAATGTCATTGACATTTGGAGAGCTGCCAGTCAATTACAAGTAACTTTTATGATTACTGAGTGCGAAAAGTTTGTACTTAATTCGCTGTCTCTGGATAACTATGACCACTATTTTCATTATGGTAGAATGCTGAGCTCCGAAATTGTTACTGAGACAGTTTGGACCATCATTCTAAAACACTGCAACTCTTTCTTCCAGACAATTTGCTTTCTTGAGTCACCATTTTGTGACGTTTTGAGCCTAATAAAAAGTCAGGATCTAAATACGAGTACTGAAGATGAAGTATTGAAAGCCATCTTAAAGTGGGTGGAGTACACGCCCGACAAGGAACTTCGGAATGAGGCAAGCTGTCTTCAAGTTGCTAAAGATAGTATTCATTCTAAGTGCTCAGATATGAAAGGAGATGAACAAGGAAGTTCGGGTAAATTAAATCAGGTCCTTTCTATGAGTAGTACATGGGATTGGCATTTGAATGAGGCCACTACGGATATTAGAACTGTGGTCCCTTGTGAAAATAGTATGTCATGTGAAAAAACGGAAAAGCTGGAAGGTGCGCTGACTGAGTCGGATAACAGAAAACAATATCTGTTTGATTTAGTATCGGCCTCGAGGACATGTCTGGTCAGTCAAGAATGTCTTGTAATGCTACTCTGTCATCCTCTGGTCATTGAGAACAAAGAAGCCATGGATATTTTTAGCAAAGCTCTCTTGTACCAACTTCATATTGATAGAAGAAGTGGGCAATGGCCAATTGGAGCCACACACAGGAACAACAGCATCCACCAAAATATTGCAGTAAGAATTAGAAATGGCTCTAACTCATTGGAAGTTTTTACCTTTTCAAAAAATAATTGGAGCGAATATAAATGTGGCAGTGCATGTAGTAATATTAATATTATTATACGATTGATATCAATTGACAGAACCTTATTTAGCCTTTATGTCAACGATTGTGACAATGAGGATGAGAAAAGCCCTTTGTATATTAGTTATTATAAAAACAAAAAATGGTCAGAAATAGAAGTTTCACTTGCGCTAAACTGTACTATATTCTCTGTCGTAGCGGTCAATGAAATTATTTATATTGTTCAAGGAAATGAATTTTGGAATTTGAACCCTTATTCGCCATCACCTGTTAAGTTGCCAGATTTGCCAGAGGACGAGCCTATGTGCCACGTGACTGTGTACGATAAAAAGATTCTTGCATTTTATTCCGTGTCCAAAGAAGCTGATGTGGAGGAAACTGCAGTCGTGTGTTTTGATATATCAAACAATACCTGGACTAGACTCAACAATCTCGAAGGTCCAGCTGATGGAATGACAAGTTTTAAAGATGACCACTCAACTTATCTCTTACAGCCCAATGGCGACATGTGGAAGGTGGTCAAGCCACAGTCTGATGTTGTAGATTTTGAGTTTGTCGTCAAACTGTGGGGCTCCCATTGGCCATTACACGGAGCGGTCACTTTCATGGATGAACTGCATATTCATGGGACTGAGTCTGAAACACTTAAAGATGACCCTCAGTTGCAAAAATCTGTTGCTGGTTTATTCAGGAAAGTAATCTATATAGAGAGTCTTGAGAGTGACTCTACAAAATCCATGTTTGTACCATTCATTGCAAAACGAAACTTTATATCATAAGAGAGCATAAGCAATTAGGTCAGAAGCCAAACTTACTCAAGACTTTGGTTCTTATATTTTGTTAGTGAAAAATGTCTTAGCCTAATTAAAGGTATAAATTCAGAAAAAAATTAAATACTATTTTGAGAAAAATGTAAATAGATTTTAGAAAATATCATATCATTATGGACTGAGTTTAGTCTTTTGATAGAAGTTAAATTTTATTCTTGGTCGACAATTTTAACCTCAATGACTCTGTTGACATTCGTCCGTTATGAATTAGTCATGTCATAAATAGATTTAGAAATATACTTTTATCAAGATGTCTTTTTTATTATTTTTTTAGATAATTAATTGTGCTATAATAGTATTTCTATGTAATTATTTTTAATGTGTATGATAAACTGTTACTAAATTGAAGGATTTCACTAAAAGCATTACACATTACAGATTTTTTTGTGAATCACTTATTGCTTGGTTTGTTTTTTTGATAGTTGATGCATATTATAAAGCTGAAATATTTTAGTTATATGTTTTAGATACAATTATTTATAAAATTTACATTCTTTTGTAGATCAAGTTTTAATTGTCTTTTTATTAATGGAATTTATTTACCTTGACAGCTCTGTTTGTCATATGTTCGTTTTATAGAAGTAAGATGCTTAGGGTGATTTTTTTAAAATTTTAATGAAATTATCTTTCTTAATGTTTGTTTATTTTAGGTTCAGAAAGGAAACATTTAGTCATAGGTAAAAATGTTGATCAAGAAGTGAGCGAAATGCTCAGTAATTTTGTAAACTTCTTTAAAAAGTACTTTTTGTTTGATTTACTTTTGACTATTCGTACATTAATATAATTGATTTCATTTCGATATAGCCCTACAAGTGTACATGTGAATTTTTTTATTTGATTTCGGTGAAAATAATATAGGGATTGTTGTAATCATTATGTCTATTTTTTGTGTTGTTTTCCCTTGTGTGAACTGTGAGAGTGCAGCCCCTTTTGTTGTTTACCCATAATCCCTTAGTATGTTAGCGGTGTCCTTGTTCTACCATTTTGAATGTACTAGTCTTCATTACAGAATAAAGTCTGAGTACAATATACACTGGGTCTTTTCGTTTCTCGATTTATTGCAGGAATTATCGTGGATGCATTTGTTACAACAAGCTAGATTCCATTTGCCATTGCAGTAGAATCCACAAACCATTGACTCTTGCATTACTCGTAGCATTGTATTGTGAAAGGTTGACTCCCTTTTAAAAAAAAGTTGTAATGGGGGATAGTGTGATTATTAGGGTGCACTATCCCCTGCAAGACCTTCCGAAGAATGCGTATATGTGGACCTCCCCCTCGGGGCAGTTTACGTCCATCAATCACCGGCTTATCTATCTACGAATATGATTGCTTGGACGTTTACCATGGAATAAGGCTTAGCACGATTTGAGTTTTTTGGTACTCGAAACCGATTAATGACCTGGGTTGACTCAGGGACACACTCCAGACCCGGGAAAAAATCCTCGCTTGCACTAGGATTCGAACCTGGTATCTTTGGTACGCCAGCTAAACGCGCTGCCGCAAGGCCACCGTGCGCAACCTTACTAGGCCTCTAACCTTGCTATTTTGGCTTCCACGCTCCAATATGTTATCCAGGGACGACAAACCGTTTGCTCCGACTCTTAGTGGGAATGTATTAAAACTGCGTGATACAGCAAATTTCGTTTTCCGAGTCCTTTTAGAGTAATTTTGGCTCGCACTCTCTCGTAGAGAAGTGAAGTCCTTGTGCCAACAGGCATCTTTTTTTAACACCAAGTTAATTGGGGTGTTCATATACAAGCATGCTGCGTAGTACAATTCATGTCGAATATCGCATTGGATAACTCTTTTTTTTTTACATGTGTTGGTAGAAATATTACATTTATCTCTAAATGATGTGACAGCGCTTGGTTTTGATTCAATGTCGACTGCCAAAAAAAATAAAAAAATTTTGTGTTTTTTTATGAACCTGCAAATGTTGTGCTTCCAACGGTTTATAGCATTTTTTTTGGTGTAATAAAAATAAATGTATTGTCAACGTCTTTTATGTTTTAATGGCTTATTATTATTTGTTTGTAGTAACTTTGATGTTTAGAACCAGCACTAGAGACTTGAAAGAGTACAACCGCAGCAGGCATTGTGTCGCTGATATAGAGGCACTCATCACATCTCTCCAGTTCTAAAGATCGCCACTGGCTCCGTGCGATAAAGCGCATTAATCACATTATGTCCATGTAGCTACGGATGTATAAATGGCACTGCGTCTCCCTACTGTCAAGAACTCGTATTAAAGCACGCGTCATCAAAGCTACTGCGCTCCTCATCACAGTCACTCTTTAGAATTCCCAGTTTGGCCGGCCACAAAAAGAAGTCCTTTGGAGTGCGCAGGTTTAAATCTGTAACGCCCACTATATGGAACATCTTGCCTCTGACTCATAGGTATACTGAGACAAAAGATTCAATTTAAAAAGAGTTTAAAT
Organism: Anisus vortex; assembly: GCA_949126835.1. Classification (NCBI taxonomy): domain Eukaryota; kingdom Metazoa; phylum Mollusca; class Gastropoda; family Planorbidae; genus Anisus; species Anisus vortex. The sequence goes on along the minus strand of OX421493.1, from coordinate 4,120,196 downwards.
TGTTTTCTCTTTAACTAAGCTTAGTCTAGTTGTAGACTCAAAAGTGAGTAGGCGATAATTAATACTCAATAGTTAGTCGCATGTAGCTTGTTTATAAAACAAATTAGTCAAGAGTTGCGTTTTCTTGGTTATTGAAAAACAAAATTCGTATTCAAAAAACGAATAAAAAAAATCTTTTGCATTAAGCAATAGGTTTAATATTATAAAAAGGTGAAATTTCTCTTCTGACTTTCACAATACATCGCTTTCTTTTGTAAACATCTTTTGGAAATAAAAGAAACTTTAATCCCCAACAAATGTTCGTACAACCAGTAACCTAGTACACAGACATGTTTCGAATAAAATGATCAAATTCGACCGGAAATGTTTTTTCTTGTGAACTTTTATGCATGCACACACGTTAAGACTTGTCAATAGCGCTATATAAATTTGTAATTTGTTACATGTTACGTATTATTTTCAAAGAGAACACTAGCACAGGAGACAAAAAAAAACTACTAGTGACTGACTCAACTCACTAAAGCAGCGGTTCCCAACCTGTGGGTCGCAACCCCATTGGGCGTCGAACAACCATTTCACGGGGGTCGCCTAAAGCCATCGGAAAACGTAGGTATAATTTCGATGGTCTTAGGAACCGAGACACCGCTTCTCTATCCGTCTTCAAGCTGGCCCGTCCACATGCAGACACATCCATATACGAGAACCTGGCATATTGACATAAAGCGCCAACCCCGTACAAATACAGGTGTATGTGACACGTTTGGCGCCATAATATACTTCTGCGGACCAGTCACACATGTGTAAAGAGTTGCTGTGTTAAAAGCATCTTCTCAGTTAAAAGTAACAGTATTGGCTGTGACTGTGTTGCAACTTCTTCTTCCATTAAAAATAATCTTTGTAAAACAAGGTTTTGCTGGTTATCAAGTCTAAATACAAATGTAGACTTGTGCTCTTGCAAAAACTGTCCATAGAATGTCTGATTTGGTGAGAAAGATGCAATCCCAACACTTTCCGACTAATATTCGTTTTGTAATTAGAAATAAATATTACACAATAAATAATTAGATATTGTTTTTTTTGGGATTAATCACTATGCTTTAATTATGTTCAATTTGTAACAATGAAAATGCATCCTGCAAATCAGATATTTAAATTACAATTTTTTACAGTAGAAAATTACAGTTATAAGATAGCGAGGATCATAATTTCATGGTTGTGTGTTGCCACAACGTGAGAAGCTATATTAAAGGGTCGCGGCATTAAAAAGGTTTAGAAGAACTGGACTAAAGAGTTCTCCTTTACATAATATTAATATCTAAAAGCTAAAATATAGTTCATAAAAGAAAAAAAATGTCCAAGTCCAACAAGTAAGGCTATAAGATCAAAGGGAACTAACTCATGAAAATCTAATTGTACAAAAGTCTCTACAAAGTTGCCCGTCTTTGATTGAATGCAAATTTAATAATAACAGTGTAACACTAGTGTTTGAACGCATTCATCAAGCTAAAATTGGGAGGTCGTAGTTAGGCGCTTTTTAAATTACTATTATTATCATTACAAGGTAATGAAATCATGTAACACAGATTATCGTGACTTCTTCATTCGAAGGTCATGGTTGTCCTGGACATTTTTCTATACATTGAACACAGACACACACTTCTTATAAAATGTCAAAACCACTGTCGAGTGTTTTTAAGAAATGGTGGATAATTCACGTCAGTTGTTTTTTCTTAAGTATTAACGTAAATACTAACAAAATGTACAAATTTGTTAACTCCGAATAGATATAACTGTCTTTAGAAATAAAGTAGAAATAATGTAATTTATCCAAACACACAAAAATAAGAGAAATAGAAAAAGGAAACAGAATAACTTAACCCTTACAGTCCCGGGCGCGTATATAGCGGGACTGAAGATCATAGATAGAAAGTAGGTCGGTAGAGGAAGGGTTAATACTCGGCTAAGAAAAAAAAAGGCCGGTAGGGGTTACGGGCGTGGCGGAATGGGACGAGGGTGAACGTTCTCTGCTTGGCTCTCTTTACCACCCTCTTCCGTGGCTGTAATAAAGGGGCAGGATAAGAATTAATGTTAAAATTATATATAAATATAATTTTAATATTAATATTAATATATACTATTATATATATATATATAATTATGTATAATTATGTATATATATATATATTCTTCCGTTTCTACAATGTTTTCAATCAACTAGAATATATTTTTTGTAAATCAAGTCTTAATATATAGGCTACGAACATTGATTTATTTTTCAATACTTTTATCAGTGGCGTAGCCAGGATAATCAAGTAGCTGAACATGGTATAAAATGGGTGAGGGAGAAATAATGCAACTAGTCCAGGTGACGGATTTCTTATTCATTCAGCGTGCCAACAGTTTTTGCTCCTTTCATGTAGAAGAGACGTGAATTTGCCTTTTTGGGGGTCTTCTGCGTGCCATTGAAGATTAGGCTACTACACCAGCCAATTAATGCCTCACGCGTGCCGTAGGTTGCCGACGCATTCACAACTAACATCTATCGGCAGTATCACTGTCTTTGTTATAAATTCTACATTTCGCTTGAAAACCACAGAATAAATATAGAACAGAATGCGCAATCGCATTTTTTCTGTTTCCGGAAGTAATACCGACGCCATACTGTTTAGACTCAGCGGACCTGGTTACACTATATAGCTATGCTTATTTATAATGTCTTTTTCATTAAATCTACGAGTTCGAACACACAAAGCTAATATTTCAGGCAAAAGGTACAAAGGCTGCTGTGTAATATAGGCCTACGTAACATATTAATTAAAATGAAATCTGATTTAAGCAATTAAATACAGCTGTAGTTTATAAACCATTAATTCAATTTTTGGATGCAATAAAATCACACAAATAAATTGAATTTTTAGAATAATTGTTAGTAGACATTAGATGGTACACATACCAAACAATAACATTGATTCATTAATTCATTCACTACAACATAAAACACTTTCTATATGGAACAGCTTGTGTCTGACACTTAGGTATTCTGAGATACAAGATTCATTCAAGTAAGTAAAGTACCCTTCGGTCCAGATTGACCATAGGGCCGGTGAAACAGCGTTGACGAGTTTCTGTGGCCACGGCATACTAGGGGATTGTGGGGACAGCACAATGCACAGTCGCATTTACTTTACCCCAACTAATGTCGGTACCCATCAGAGCCAGGTAGATTCAGAGAAATCCTTCAGACCAGGGAAAAAAATCCTAGTCTTCACCAGGGTTCGAACCCGGGACCTTCAATACGCCAGTCGAACGCGCTGCCACTCCGCCATCGTGCCCCATATAAAGGAGTTTAAATGCCTTTCTCTTTAACTAGTCTAGTTGTTAGGTTCTCTTTAACTAGTCTAGTTGTTAGGTTCTCTTTTTTTGGTCTAGTTGTTAGGTTCTCTTTAACTAGTCTAGTTGTTGGGTTCTCTTTAACTAGTCTAGTTGTTAGGTTCTCTTTAACTAGTCTAGTTGTTAGGTTCTCTTTAACTAGTCTAGTTGTTAGGTTCTCTTTAACTAGTCTAGTTGTTAGGTTCTCTTTAACTAATCTAGTTGTTAGATTATCTTTAACTAGTCTAGTTGTTAGGTTCTCTTTAACTAGTCTAGTTGTTAGGTTCTCTTTAACTAGTCTAGTTGTTATTTTCTCTTTAACTAGTCTAGTTGTTAGGTTCTCTTTAACTAGTCTAGTTGTTATGTTCTCTTTAACAAGTCTAGTTGTTAGGTTCTCTTTAACTAGTCTAGTTGTTAGGTTCTCATTAACTAGTCTAATTGTTAGGTTCTCTTTAACTAGTCTAGTTGTTAGGTTATCTTTAACTAGTCTAGTTGTTAGGTTCTCTTTAACTAGTCTAGTTGTTAGGTTCTCTTTAACTAGTCTAGTTGTTAGGTTCTCTTTAACTAGTCTAGTTGTTAGGTTCTCTTTAACTGGTCTATTTGTTAGGTTCTCTTTAACTAATCTAGTTGTTAGGTTCTCTTTAACTAGTCTAGTTGTTAGGTTCTCTTTAACTGGTCTATTTGTTAGGTTCTCTTTAACTAATCTAGTTGTTAGGTTCTCTTTAACTAGTCTAGTTGTTAGGTTCTCTTTAACTAGTCTAGTTGTTAGGTTCTCTTTAACTAGTCTAGTAGTTAGGTTCTCTTTAACTAGTCTAGTTGTTAGGTTCTCTTTAACTAGTCTAGTTGTTAGGTTCTCTTTAACTGGTCTATTTGTTAGGTTCTCTTTAACTAGTCTAGTTGTTAGGTTCTTTTTAACTAGTCTAGTTGTTAGGTTCTCTTTAACTGGTCTATTTGTTAGGTTCTCTTTAACTAGTCTAGTTGTTGGGTTCTCTTTAACTAGTCTAGTTGTTAGGTTCTCTTTAACTGGTCTAGTTGTTAGGTTCTCTTTAACTTTTTATTTCTTTGATTTGATCTAATTATTTCAATAATATTTTAATAAATAATTCTTGACGATATAACATTTTACGTCCTCTTCTTAAACAGTGCACACTTGCACAGGAGACTACTAGTGACCACCTCAACTCTACTGACTAAAGAGTTCTCCTTTTCTTAAAATTAAGTTCCGGAAGCTAATAGTTCATAAAAAATGGAACAAATAATATTTTCCAAGACCAGCAAGTTAGGATGTAAGATCAAAGGGAACTAACTCATGAAAATCTAATTATACAAAAGTCACTACAAAGTTGCCCGTATTTGATTGAAATTTGATGGAATGCCATACTAACACTAGTGTTTGAGTGCCTTCCCTACCCCCTACCCTACCTTTCCAAGAGTGCAATGAGCAAGCTAAGTATGGGAGCACGTAGGTAGGCGCTTTATAAATTACCGTCTTCATCATCACATGTAAATGAAGTCATGCAGCACAGATTCTCGTGACTTCATTCGTCGCACATGGTTGTCCTGGACAGTTTCCTATACATAGACACACATTTCTTAGAAAATGACGAAACCACCGTCGAGTGTTTTTAAGATATGGTGTAGTAACCTAAGTTTTTTTTTAAAGTATATTAACGTGAATATTAACACAATTTACAAATATTTTAACTGTATTAAGAAAATGTTTATTTATAAATAAAAGAGAGAAAAAGACACAAAATATCTTAATCCACAGCTATGGAAAAAAGTTGAAGGTGTTACAGGCGAGGGGGAGCATGTTCTCTACTTAGCTCTCTTTACCACCCTCTTTCCTGGCTAAGCTTATCATTATCTGTAATAAAAGGATTAAAAAAAACATTACAAGTACTAATATTAAAATTATGTATATGAATTTTCTTGTTATTACAAAATTTACTAGCAACTAGAATATTATATTTTTTTAATGACACCTAAATGTAAACGGACAATTTGTTTCCATTATAATACCTTTATCTGGGGCGTAGTCAGGATAGATTGACGTAATGGCAAATAGTATAAAATGGGTGAGGAAGAAATAAAGCAATGTTGGATAAGATGGAGGAAAGCCGAAGCCGCTGTTAAAATCATGAAGAACCTCATGATCAAAACCAGAAATAATGGAAATGACGAATCACTCCTAGAACTCCGCAATACACCTCGCCAAGACTCTGATTTAAGCCATGCTCAACTCTGAATGAAAAGACAACCAAGGGCACTAATCCCGAGTCTCTCATTACCGGTGGAAACATATAAAATGTTAGCTCTGAGGATGAAGAATAAAGAGAGAATACGGCAGACTCACAACAAGCGGGCTCGAGACTTATCTCCGCCTATACCCAGACAGCCAGTCTATTTTCAAAATCTCGGAAACCCTGGATGGAACTACAGTAAAATAATAAAAATAAAATCGGAACGATCGTATCTACTAGAAAATGAAGGAGGAAGGAAATACTGGCGTAACAGATTTCACATTAGAGAAAACAGAAATCCTTATCTTTGGGACACTGACATGGACAGCGAGGATAATGATGAGGCAGGAATCGAGGGGTCATTACAATACCAATTAATGAAACTCTGCTGTAAAAGGGGAGAATGTTCATATGTTTTTATCTTATCGTATCGTATCTTATATCTTATATATAGGCCAGACTCTCGCGTTTTATAAGCGTGTATTTTGGTGCGGATGTTCTTTGTCTTTTATTATTATGAAACAACTAGCGCCATGTTGTAATTTTGTTCTAGTTGCTTTATACATGAGAATTGTACAGAAGGTGTGTCTGTAACATATAAAATAAGGTAAGAATATGGAAGTTTCTATTTGTAGTCAACTACCAATAGCGGACTATTCGTACTCCAGCCAATAGAAATTAACGCAAACCAAAACTGACCTAAACAAGAACGGTGTGTTTGTGATAAATGATAAATGGTTTCATTGTCCAGTGAAAATTACTCTGAGCTGTCAACTAGGTGACCCAGGTTCTAACCCTGCCGTCGACCTTTGTCAATATTTTGCGTTAGTTAATTTAAATGTATCAAAAACATAAATGAACTTACATGGCAAATATAAGGGCATTAAATAGAATGAGGTCTATGCAGAATGATTTCCTGGTCACGTGATGCTGATTAAATACACTTGTAAACATTAACAATGGCTTACTGCACTGCTGTTGGGTTCGCAAATTCTACCTCTAAATTATCATGCAATTAATCTACAATGTTTTCATCGATTTCCATTGAAAGATCAACAAATAGGTGTTGTCCTTTAATAATTGTATCATACAATTGTATGTCTATAATCATTGTTGCATCCGTGAGCATCATTTATAATGCCACAATATTCAAGGATATGTTTAAAATTAACATTTTTAATAAGCATAGGTGCCATTAAGATCAATGTAAAATCAGCCAATTTTTTTAGTTTAAAAAGCATCACGTGATCGATTTTCTGTCTCTAAGGAATTGTGCATAGACCTCATTGTAATAATATCAAGACTAGTAAATCTCTCCATGCCTTAATGTGTACCATGCTGACTGTGCTCTTATAAAAATAATTTGCATGCGTTAGAAGCCAACATTAACACTAACGCTAATAGCAAAAGGATAATTTTTTTAACGTAAATAATACTTCGTGTTTTCTAGGGTTAAATGTTTAGAAATATGTATACTTAAAAATTGCTTTAAAATATCTTTTGTTAAAAATATCTCCGATTCTTTCCTTTTCATTACCAACAGATTTCAAAACAATGGTTAAGAGAGAATTAGCCTACGGCATTGTCCGAGGTCTGAGCGAGTTCTGGAATTGTGAGGAGCTTCAAGATTTTACTGTAGTTGTAGGTGGCACTATATTTGGATGTCATAGATTTCTTTTAGCTGCATGTTCTGGATTTTTCCGAGCTCTTTTTAGATCCGGGATGAGAGAGACTAAATTAAACTGTGTCACGTTAGAAGAAATCTCTAGTGAAACATTTCAGTTGATGTTAAAAACCATATACACCGGTCGTGGCATTTTGACTAATGACAATGTCATTGACATTTGGAGAGCTGCCCATCAACTACAAGTAACCTTTATGGTTACTGAGTGCGAAATGTTTGTCATTAAATCACTGTCTCAGGAGAACTATGTCCAATATTTTCATTATGGTAGAATGTTGAGCTCCAACATTGTTACTGAGACAGTTTGGAACTTCATTCTAAAACATTGCAACTCTTTCTTCAAGACCAGTTACTTTCTCGAACTACCATTTTGTGACGTTTTGAACTTAATCAAAAGCCAAAACTTGGCAGCGAAATCTGAAGATGACGTATTGAAAGCCATTTTAAAGTGGGTGGAGTACACGCCTGACAAGGAACTTCAGAATGAAGTTGCTAGAGAAAACATTATTACACTGAGATCGGACATGAAATTAAATGAAAACAAAAGTTCAGACACAATTGATAAGACACTTTCTGGGAGCAATACAGCGAATTTGGGACTGAAAGATTCTACAACGAGTATAGATCTACAAAATGCAGTCCAATGTGACAATAGCGTGATAAGTGAGAAAACGGAAAAGGCGAAAACGTGTTGACTGGGTCAAATTACAGAAAACAATATTTCTTCCAATTATTATCAAATACGCGTACATGTCTTGCGAGTCAAGAATGTATTGTAATGTTTCTCTGCCATTCACTGGTTATTGAGAACAAAGAAACCATGGACATTATTACCAAAGCTCTCTTGTACCATCTTCATATTGATAAAAGAAGTGGGCAATGGCCGAGTGGAGCCACACACAGGAACAACAGCATCCACCAAAATGTTGCAGTAAGAATTAGAAATGGCTCTAATACATTAGAAGTTTTTACCTTTTCAAATAACGATTGGAGTGAATACAGATGCGACAGTGTATGGAGTAATGTTGATATTATAATACGTTTGATAACAATAGATAGATCCTTGTATAGCCTTTATTTCCAAGATTTTGGCACTTATGGAGAGGAAAGAACTTTGTATATTAAGTGTTTAACACAAAAGAAATGGTCACAAATTGATGTTTCACTAAAAGTAAAGAATAACATATTCTCTGTCGTAGCCTTGAATGAATTTATTTATATTCTTCAAAGAAACAAATGTTGGAAACTGAATCCTTCGTCGCTGTCACCTGTCCAGTTGCCTGATTTGCCCGATAACAAATCCAGATCTCACGTGACGGTCTACGATCAAAATATTCTTACATTTTACTCAGAGTCCACAGACGGTGGTGTGGAGGAAACTGCTGTCTTGAGTTTTGATATATCAAACAACACCTGGACTAGACTCAACAATCTCGAAGGTCCAGCTAATGGAATGATAAGTTTCAAAGATGACCAGTCAACTTATCTCTTACAGTCCAATGGCGACATGTGGAAGTTTGTCAAGCCAGAGTCTGATGTTGTTGATTTTGAGATTGTAGTCAAACTCTGGAGCGTTAATTGGCCTTTACACGGAGCTGTCACTTTCATGGATGAACTGTACATTTATGGCGTCAAGTCTGAAACACTTAAAGATGACCATCAGTTGCAAAAATCTGTTGCTGGTTTATTCAGGAAAGTAATCTACATAGACAGTCTTGAGAGTGACTCTACAAAATCCATGTTTGTACCATTCATTGCGAATCGAAACCTTATATAAGTGAGCATAAAAAATTAGGTCAGAAATCAAACTTACTGAAGGACGAAAATTAATAAAAAGACTTTGGTTATTTTATGTTTGTGAAAAATGTTTAAGTACAAATAAAGTTATGCACTTAGGAAGCATTAAATATTAACATTGTTTGAGAAAAATCAAACAAGTATTTAGAAAATATCTCATTACCCTTTTCATTGCTGAGCAGTTCAAGACCTAAGCTTATATCTCATTACCCTTTTCATTGCTCAGCAGTTCAAAAAAAATAATAATGGTGCTTGTATAGCGTTGAAAACAGTTCTATTCGCTAACGACAATTACAGAATACAGACAACGAACAACAGACAAAAATGTAAATATGTATACACAAATACTGCTAACGAAATAGGTGAGTCTTCAGCCGGCTCTTGAAGGTGTCAAAGCTAAGGCTCTGGCAAAGCTGTAGTGGGAGTTGATTTCAAACGGACGGTGTTGCTTAGAATGATCGTTGGCCAGCGGACACTAGCTTTACACGAGGAATCCGCAGAATAAGCGCCTCAGAAGTCGAACGAAGCGACGGGTTTGGGTGTAGAGCTCCAGAAAGGAGTGAAGGTAATCCGGGGCAGAGTTATTTAGGGACTTATAGCAGACCTATATCTTATTACCCTTGTCATTGCTCAGCAGTTCAAGACATATGTAATATCTACTTTCCCATAAAAAGAAACATTTTCAAACACCCTTTATGTAAATTATAAACAGTTGCCAAAGTCTTCAGTTTCTTCAGTAAAGATCCAGGCCAGAGGTCAAATGCCCCGTTGGCTGTTGGATCAGTATGATAATGATAGGTAAGAAAATATCTCACAATGTATTATACATTATAATCTGCTAACAATAAAGGCTGCTTTTTATCGTATACATTATATTATACGCTCCTATGGTGGGAACTTTTAATAATTTTTTTATAGTTTTTTTTTCAGTTTTCCTTAGTTATTGTGTCCTAAACATAATATACAGTATTTATTATAATATGAATATTTTAAAAATAGTTTTAACTAATGTTAAATAGAGTCACATTAAAATTTACTTTCAAAATTATGTACGATGTGTAAATAAAATCTGTTTTAAAGTGTATTTTTTTTATTTATTTTATTATCTCATCAATTACTAAAATCCATGATTATATAACTGGCTCCATTTTTTACTTCTTTTCTTTATTTTAATTTTATATGAATCGTTTATTGATTAATAAAAATGTATTTATCAACTTTACTTTTTTATTGCTTTTATGTATCGTGGGTTAAGAGGCAGGAACATATGTTTTCAGTTCTACAATATCTCCACTGGCTCTCTATGATTAAGTGCATTAATCCCCAAATTATGTCTCTTACCTATGGATGTATGAATTGCACTGCACTGTACTGCACATCACTACCTTTAAGAACTCATATCAAAGCACGCGCCATCAAAGCAACTGCTCTCCTCATCACAGAGTCACTCCTTAGAATTCCCAGTTTGGATGGGCACAACAATAAGTCCTTTGTAGTGCGCTCATTTGAATCTGTGGCACTTTCTATATGGAACAGCTTGCCTCTGACACTTAGGTATTCTGAGACACAAGATTCATTTAAATAAGTAAAGTACCCTTCGGTCCAGATTGATCTTAAGGCCGGTGAAGCAGCGTTCACCAGTTTCTTTGGTCACGGCATACTAAGTGATTGTGGGGCCAGCACAATGCTCAGACGCCTTTACTTTACCCCAACTAATGTCAGGTACCCAACAGAGCTAGGTAGACTCAGGGACACCCTCCAGACCCGGGAAAGAAATCCTAGTCTTCACCAGGATTCGAACCCGGGACCTTCGGTACGCCAGTCAAACGCGCTGCCACTTGGCCACCGTGGTGAATTGATTTATTTAAAAGAGTTTAAACTCTTTTCTCTTTAACTAGTCTAGTTGTTAGGTCCTCTTTAACTAGTCTAGTTGTTAGGTTATCTTTAACTAGTCTAGTTGTTAGGTTCTTTTTAACTAGTCTAGTTGTTAGATTCTCTTTAACTAGTCTAGTTGTTAGGTCCTCTTTAACTAGTCTAGTTGTTAGGTCCTCTTTAACTAATCTAGTTGTTAGGTCCTCTTTAACTAGTCTAGTTGTTATTTTCTCTTTAACTAATCTAGTTGTTAGGTCCTCTTTAACTAGTCTAGTTGTTAGGTTCTCTTTAACTAGTCTAGTTTTTAGGTTATCTTTCACTAGTCTAGTTGTTAGGTTCTCTTTAACTAGTCTAGTTGTTAGGTCCTCTTTAACTAATCTAGTTGTTAGGTTCTCTTTAACTAGTCTAGTTGTTAGGTTCTCTTTAACTAGTCTAGTTGTTAGGTTCTCTTTAACTAGTCTAGTTGTTAGGTTCTCTTTAACTAATATAGTTGTTAGGTACTCTTTAACTAGTCTAGTTGTTAGGTTCTCTTTAGTCTAGTTGTTAGGTTCTCTTTAGCTAGTCTAGTTGTTAGGTCCTCTTTAACTAGTCTAGTTGTTAGATTCTCTTTAACTAGTCTAGTTGTTGGATTCTTTTTCTAATTTTATTTCTTTGGTTTGATCGAATTATTTCAATAATAAACTTCATTTTTATAAATAGACTCCTCTATATAATTCTTGAGGATATTACATTTTACGTCTTCTTCTCAAAGAGAGAACACTTGCATGGAAAAAGAAAATTCTAGTGACCGCCTCAATTGACAAGTCTTAATGAGGCGTGAACTTTTGAACCCATATGTTCGTGAACTTCCTGTTCTATTTTTAAACTAATAAACAAAAAATGCATGCTTTTGCTGGTGTTTGACAAATGATTTCAACCTCGACGGTCAGTTCTAGTCTTTTAGAATTATACAAAAGATACAATATTAGTTATGAGGAATCCGTTTTTAACATCAAAAGTGAGTAGGCGATAACTAATACTCAAGTGTTAGTCGCGTGAAGTTAAATATTTATTTGTTTACAAAATAAATGAGTCAAGAGTTGCGTTTTCTTGGTTATTGAAAAACAAAATGCGTAAATTCATTAAAACGAATAACAAAAATTCCTTTGCATTTAGCAATAATTTTGATATTTTAAAAAGGTGATTTTTCACTTCTGACTTTTACAATACATTGTTTTGTTTTGTAAACATCTTTTGGAAATGAAATACATTTTAATCCCCAACAAATTTGAGTACAACCAGTAAAGTAGCACACAGACATGTTTCGAAACAAATGATTGAATTCGACCGGAAATGTTTTTTTATTTGTCGACCTTTTATGCATGCATACACGTTAAGACTTGTCAATGAGGTCTATGCATAAGTCTTTTCCGATCACGTGATTATTGTTAGACATACTTGATAAACAATGAATTGAATGAGATGGGCACTTACTGCGCTTCTGTTGGGTGCGCAAATTCTACCTCTAAATTATCATGTAAATAATCTAAAATCTTTTCAAAGATTTCCTTTGAAAGATCAACAAATAGAGCGTTCTCAGTAGGCGGAGCTTAAGTTTTTTTTTGTAAATTTAGTGACGTATTTGTGTAAATATAGAACCCACTTGAGGTACAAACGTAACGTGGTGAAAGAAAAGTACTTCTTTATCATGCAAAATTCACATCTGAATATTGGCTATCCTACTCAAAAATAAGGAGGTAAATATTAGTACTGTAGATTAATTGATTAATGTGATTAGGCTAGGGCCGTCTAGACCTATTTATACTTTCAATTTTTACTTTATAGGCCTACACTTTTAATGTTTCGTAGGCTAGGCTACGATGTCAAGTGATATTGTTGGTGAATAGGCTATCTAGTCAAGTCACTATTAGGCTCACATCGTCAATTATCTATGTCTATGATAATAATAAAATAGCCTATTTTATTTAACATACATAATACAGCTTAAATCTTTATAAGACTTAAAACACAACACATCATTTAAAAAAAGCTCGAGCCTATATGAAACTTTATTAATACAGCGGCCATATTTAATTGTACACCATTACTCAAAGTAAACACAAATCACGTGCTTTTTGTCACGGGATTGCAAACGCCCTATAGAGCGTTCCCAGTAGGCGGAGCTTAAGTTTTTTTGTGTAAATTTAGTGACGTATTTGTGTAAATATAGAACCCACTTGAGGTACAAACCTAACGTGGTGAAAGTGAAGTACTTCTTTATCATGCAAAATTCACATCTGAATATTGGCTATCCTACTCAAAAATAAGGAGGTAAATAGTACTACTGTAGATTAATTGCTTAATGTGATTAGGCTAGGGCCGGCTAGACCTATTTACACTTTCAATTTCACTTTATAGGCCTACACTTTTAATGTTTCGTAGGCTAGGCTACGATGTCAAGCGATAGTGTTGGTGAATAGGCTATCTAGTCAAGTAACTATTAGGCTCACATCGTCTATGATCTATGTCTATGATAATAATAAAATAGCCTATTTTATTTAACATACATAATACAGCTTAAATCTTAATAAGACTTAAAACACAACACATCATTTAATAAAAGCTCGAGCCTATATGAAACTTTATTAATACAGCGGCCATATTTAATTGTACACCATTACTCAAAGTAAACACAAATCACGTGCTTTTTGTCACGGGATTGCAACGCCCTATAGGTATTGTTCTTTAATAAGTGTATGTCTATAATCATTGTTGCTACCGTGAGCATCATTTATAATATCACAATATTCAAGGTTATGTGAAAAATTAAATTTTTTAATAAGCATAGGTGCCATTAAGATCAATGTAAAATGAGCCATTTTTGTTTTAGTTTACATAGGATCACGTAATCGATTTTCTGTCTCTAAGGAATTGTGCATAGACCTCATTCAACTAAATTAATTAAGAGTTCTCCTGTTATTAAAATTAAGATCCGGAAGCTAAAATTCAGTTCAGAAGAATTGGAACAAATAATATTTTCCAAATCCAACAAGAAAAGATTAAAGATCAGAGGGAACTAACTCATGAAAATCTAACAGTACAAAAGTCACTTCAAAGTTGCCCATCTTTGATTGAATGCAATACTAACACTAGTGTTTGTGTGAATTCTCTACTCTACGCCCTACGCATACAAGAACGCATGATCAATCTAAAAATGGGATCACGTAGATAGGCGCTAAATAAAGCCATCAATATTATTACACAGTAATGAAGTCATGCAGCACGGATACTCGTGACTTCTTCATTCGTAGCGCATGGTTGTCCTGGACATTTTCCTATACACAGACAATATACTTTTTAGAAAATGTCGACACCGCCATCGAGTGTTCTTGAGAGGTTGTGAAATAACGATAGCTGTTTTTTTTTAAAAGTATATTAACGTGAATACGAACACAGTTTTCAAATCTATTAACTGTATATAACTGTCTTTAGAAACATGTGTATTACTAAAAAAAATTAGAGAAAAAGAAACAAAATATCTTAATCCAAAACTATAGAAAAAATGTGAAGGTATTACGGGGGGAGGTGGTGCACTATTTAGATGCCCTTACCACCGTCTTCCCTGGCTAAGCTTATAGTAATAAGTAATAGATGGATTAAAATGACATTTTAAATACTAATATTAAAATTATATATATATATATATGTATATATATATATATATATATATATATATATATATATATATATATAATTTTAATATTAGTATTATATATATATATATATATATATATATATATATATATATGAATTTTCCGTTACTACAATATTTTCTTTCAACTAGAACAGGTGTTGGCAACCTACGGCACGCGTTCCAAACTTGGCATGCAGAGCAATTTGCTGTGCCAGAGCAGGTTGACTTTTAGTCCGTTGGCACGCTAAATGAATTAGAAATCCTACTTTGCTACATTGTTATGTATCATTCCCGTTGTAAAAACATAATATGTTAGCTCTGTGGATGAAGCACACTGAGAGAATACGGCAGATTTACAACAATCGGGCTCGAGACTTACCTCCGTTTATACCCGGACTTACCCTGACAGCCAGTCAATTAAAAAATCTCGGAAAACCTGGATCGAGCTTTGGTAAAATAATAGAAAGAAAAACTAAACGATCGTATCTAATACAAAATTACAGAGGGGGGAAATACTGGCGTAACAAATATCACATTAGAGAAAACAGAAATCCTTACATTTGGGACACTGACTTGAGTGGGTAGTGGTGAGGCAAGAAGCATGGGATCTTTACTAATGCTAATTAATGAAACTCTGCCGATTCCAATCAGTTTAACGACTAATAGACACAAGCGAACAGTAAAGAAACCAGCTTGGTACAATGACTATGTCATGTGAGTCTAGATTTCTAGAACTACTAGAATGTTCTATTGGTCAATGATTGGTGTCATGAGAGACTAGTACTACTAGAAGGCTCTATTGGTCACTGATTGAAGTCATGAGAGTCTAGAACTACTAGAATGTTCTATTGGTCAATGATTGGTGTCCTGAGAGTCTAGAACTACTAGAAGGTTCTATTGGTCACTGATTGATGTCATGGGAGTCTAGAACTACTAGAAGGTTCTATTGGTCACTGATTGATGTCATTGGAGTCTAGAACTACTAGAATGTTCTATTGGTCACTGATTGGTGTCATGAGAGTCTAGAACTAATAGAATGTTCTATTGATCACTGATTGGTGTCATGATTGTGTTTGTTTCATTTTCTCTCACAACTTTTTTTTTTAAACTCAATAATTGGACTTTATGTTGTTGTATGTTTTGTTGTCTTGTAAAAGGGGAGGATATAAATAAGTTTATGTCTTATCTTATCGTAACTTATATCTTATATATAGGCCAGACTCTAGCGTTTTATAAATGTGTATTTTGGTGCGGATGCTCTTTTCCTTTTATTATTATGAAAGGACTAGCGCCATGTTGTAATTTTTGTTCTAGCTTTATACATGAGAATTTTACAGAAGGAGTGTCTGTAACATATAAAATAAGGTAAGAATATTGAAGTGTCTATTTGTAGTCAACTGCCAATAGTTTCTGGCGGCTATTCGTACTGCAGCCAATCAAAATTAATCCAAACCAGAACTTGCCCTATGCTAAATTACTAGTTTGGGTGTGTTTGTCATAAATTGTTTCGGAAATGGTATCCTTTTCCAGTGGTTAGTACACTGGGCTGTCAACTAGGTGACCCTGGTTCTATCCCTGCCTACTGTCAACTAGGTGACCCAGGTTCTATCCCTGCCTACTGTCAACTAGATGACCCAGGGTCTATCCTTGCCTACTGTTAACTAGGTGACCCAGGTTCTATCCCTGCCTACTGTCAACTAGGTGACCCAGGTTCTAACCCTGCCTACTGTCAACTAGGTGACCCAGGTTCTAACCCTGCCTACTGTCAACTAGGTGACCCAGGTTCTATCCCTGCCTACTGTCAACTAGGTGACCCAGGTTCTAACCCTGCCTACTGTCAACTAGGTGACCCTGGTTCTAGCCCTGCCTACTGTCAACTAGGTGACCCAGGTTCTGGCCCTGCCTACAGTCAACTAGGTGACACAGGTTATATCCCTGCCTACTGTCAACTAGGTGACCCAGGTTCTGGCCCTGCCTACTGTCAACTAGGTGACCCAGGTTCTGGCCCTGCCTACTGTCAACTAGGTGACACAGGTTCTTGCCCTGCCTAAAGTCAACTAGTTGACCCAGGTTATATCCCTGCCTACTGTCAACTAGGTGAGCCTGGTTCTAGCCCTGCCTACTGTCAACTAGTTGACCCAGGTTCTTGCCCTGCCTACAGTCAACTAGGTGACACAGGTTCTTGCCCTGCCTACAGTCAACTAGTTGACCCAGGTTCTGGCCCTGCCTACTGTCAACTAGGTGACACAGGTTCTTGCCCTGCCTACAGTCAACTAGTTGACCCAGGTTCTAACGCTGCCTACTGTCAACTAGTTGACCCATGTTCTAACGCTGCCTACTGTCAACTAGGTGACCCAGGTTCTAACCCTGCCTACTGTCAACTAGGTGACCCAGGTTCTAGCCCTGCCCACTGTCAACTAGTTGACCCATGTTCTAACGCTGCCTACTGTCAACTAGGTGACCCAGGTTCTAGCCCTGCCCACTGTCAACTAGTTGACCCATGTTCTAACGCTGCCTACTGTCAACTAGGTTACCCAGGTTCTTGCCCTGCCTACAGTCAACTAGTTGACCCAGGTTCTAACGCTGCCTACTGTCAACTAGTTGACCCATGTTCTAACGCTGCCTACTGTCAACTAGGTGACCCAGGTTCTAACCCTGCCTACTGTCAACTAGGTGACACAGGTTCTTGCCCTGCCTACAGTCAACTAGTTGACCCAGGTTCTAACGCTGCCTACTGTCAACTAGTTGACCCATGTTCTAACGCTGCCTACTGTCAACTAGGTGACCCAGGTTCTAACCCTGCCTACTGTCAACTAGGTGACCCAGGTTCTAGCCCTGCCCACTGTCAACTAGGTTACCCAGGTTCTAGCCCTGCCTACTGTCAACTAGTTGACCCAGGTTCTAGCCTTGCCTACTGTCAACTAGGTGACCCAGGTTCTAACCCTGCCTACTGTCAACTAGGTGACCCAGGTTCTAACCCTGCCTACTGTCAACTATGTGACCCAGGTTCTAGCCCTGCCCACTGTCAACTAGTTGACCCATGTTCTAACGCTGCCTACTGTCAACTAGGTGACCCAGGTTCTAACCCTGCCTACTGTCAACTAGGTGACCCAGGTTCTAGCCCTGCCTACTGTCAACTAGGTGACCCAGGTTCTAGCCCTGCCCACTGTCAACTAGGTGACCAAGGTTCTAGCCCTGCCTACTGTCATTTAGGTGATCCAGGTTCTAGCCCTACCTACTGTCAACTAGGTGACCCAGGTTCTAGCCTTGCCTACGGTCAACTAGGTGACCCAGGTTCTAGCCTTGCCTACGGTCAACTAGGTGACCCAGGTTTTAACGCTGCCTACTGTCAACTAGGTGACCCAGGTTTTAACGCTGCCTACTGTCAACTAGGTGACCCAGGTTTTAACGCTGCCTACTGTCAACTAGGTGACCCAGGTTTTAACGCTGCCTACTGTCAACTAGGTGACCCAGGTTTTAACGCTGCCTTTTGTCAACTAGGTGACCCAGGTTTTAATGCTGCCTACTGTTAACTAGGTGACCCAGGTTCTAGCCCTTTCTACTGTCAACTAGGTGACCAGGGTTTTAACGCTGCCTACCGTCAACTAGGTGACCCAGGTTCTAGCCCTGCCTACTGTCAACTAGGTGACCAAGGTTCTAGCCTTGCCTACGGTCAACTAGGTGACCCAGGTTTTAACGCTGCCTACTGTCAACTAGGTGACCCAGGTTTTAACGCTGCCTACTGTCAACTAGGTGACCCAGGTTTTAACGCTGCCTACTGTCAACTAGGTGACCCAGGTTTTAACGCTGCCTTTTGTCAACTAGGTGACCCAGGTTTTAATGCTGCCTACTGTTAACTAGGTGACCCAGGTTCTAGCCCTTTCTACTGTCAACTAGGTGACCCAGGTTTTAACGCTGCCTTTTGTCAACTAGGTGACCCAGGTTTTAATGCTGCCTACTGTTAACTAGGTGACCCAGGTTTTAATGCTGCCTTTTGTCAACTAGGTGACCCAGGTTTTAATGCTGCCTTTTGTCAACTAGGTGACCCAGGTTTTAATGCTGCCTACTGTTAACTAGGTGACCCAGGTTCTAGCCCTTTCTACTGTCAACTAGGTGACCAGGGTTTTAACGCTGCCTACCGTTAACTAGGTGACCCAGGTTTTAACGCTGCCTACTGTCAACTAGGTGACCCAGGTTCTAGCTATGCCTACTGTCAACTAGGTGACTCAGGTTTTAACGCTGCCTACTGTCAACTATGTGACCCAGGTTCTAGCCCTGCCTACTGTCAACTAGGTGACTCAGGTTCTAGCCCTGCCTACTGTCAACTAGGTGACCCAGGTTTTAACGCTGCCTACTGTCAACTAGATGACCCAGGTTATATCCCTGCCTACTGTCAACTAGGTGACCCAGGTTTTAACGCTGCCTACTGTCAACTAGATGACCCAGGTTATATCCCTGCCTACTGTCAACTAGGTGACCCAGGTTTTAACGCTGCCTACTGTCAACCAGATGACCCAGGTTATATCCCTGCCTACTGTCAACTAGGTGACCCAGGTTTTAACGCTGCCTACTGTCAACTAGATGACCCAGGTTATATCCCTGCCTACTGTCAACTAGGTGACCCAGGTATTAACGCTGCCTACTGTCAACTAGATGACCTAGGTTATATCCCTGCCTACTGTCAACTAGGTGACCCAGGTTTTAACGCTGCCTACTGTCAACTAGGTGACTCAGGTTCTAACCCTGCCTACTGTCAACTAGGTGACCCAGGTTCTAGCCCTGCCTACTGTCAACTAGGTGACTCAGGTTCTAGCCCTGCCTACTGTCAACTAGGTGACTCAGGTTCTAGCCCTGTCTACTGTCAACTAGGTGACTCAGGTTCTAGCCCTGCCTACTGTCAACTAGTTGACCCAGGTTCTAACCCTGCAAACGTCCTTTGTCATGACCTAGCATTAGTTAATTTGGTTGTATCAAAAACTTAAATGAACTTACATGGCAATTACAGGGGTAAAATATAGATTTGTGGTCGTGTAGTAATAATATCAATATTTATAAATTGGACATTAATTAGAACATTGCATGATAATAACATTTCCTCTAACTTTCTTTCTTTATCTGAAATTGCCAGTTAGTATCTGGATTATGATTAGGGATGTTAAACGAAAACGGTTTTGAAGTTTTCGGTTTTGATCTTAAAAACCGATTTTCGGTTTGTTGGTTGGAAGGTAATCATTTACTTCATGTAGTAAAAACTGTTTAGGTTCTGATGGAAATATTTAAAAAAATTAATAATGCTGGATTCTCATAAAACAATTCTTGAAATGACTTGCTCACACTAATTAGTTTTTGTTTTCTTTTCCAAATCCTAACTCTGGCTTGCCATATTGTAAAATCAACATTTAACAAAATTTTAATGTTAAGTTACAATTAACATGAATTTACGTCTCATCCTTTTGATGTGCGCTCCACTTTGATGAACGCAATAGAGACGCAAAACTAGGTTTTTCGTGACCCTGAATGATTTGGTTAGACACAGAGTCTGTGCATTAGACCTATTATTAACAGTACTATTAAATACATATTCTTTTGATTTGTGCTACGCGAAACATTTTCTGATAAATCAATACGTTATTATACAAGTCTAGGTCCGCGGTGTGTTTTTAAGAGACCTTCAATAGGTCATTCATATTAGACTGAAGTTTATTGAAATAGTTTAGTAGAATATAAACAATTTAAAGTTATTACGGTCAAGAAAGCTGTTATCAGCTATGTTGCAAGGTAATCATTAGCCCAATATTTTTTAGTTCTAAAGAATTTTATGGTAAAGTGTACAAAATCATATTGTGTTCCCATAAATCAGCCTCTTGAATGCACTGCAAACACTAATTAAGTTTTACTATTTTTCAAATATGCCTATTAAACTAAGCACAGGTCTTTTTCTGGCCTGTGACATCGCGTTGGGGACGGATGGTGAGCAGGCGGGGGCAAAAGTGGGCTTTAAATCGGATCTATAAAACCGGTTTTGAAAAACATTATCGGTATTAACATCCCTAATTAGGATACAACTTTGAGTAGAGCCAAATATATTAACTAGGTACACGTAGCTATTGTCATGTAGTTACTCTATAAATAAATATGTCATTTACTCACCTACAATGATCAGTACTGGATATATATAGATGTTCTATGTTAGTAGGCATGGTAACTTGTATAAGGAATAACTGAGAATAAGCTTATTTTTAGACACCTCATTAGGAAGAGGTTATTTGCGAGAATTTTAAGACACAGTGCAGCGTCAATGCATGTCTATGTTATAACGGTTCAAACTTTAAAATATACAGATAGTTGGCGTCTGTTTTTTTATGTTTACATTGAAAGATCGGTGCAGTTTAACGTTGATTTATATCCAGGCAGATTATGTCAATCACCTAAAATGGTGCTTGGTAGGAAATTTAGAAGAATCAGATATAAGTATATGAGGAAAGTGATGTTGGGGTTTCGGGGGATACATAAAGTACTTTAAGTGAAATATTTAAATGTGTCTAGACGGAAAAGAAACAGAAAAATACAAATGCAATTTGTTGGTCTGCCTAAGATGTATTTTTTCAATGTATACACTATTGTTTTATAAGCAAATTTTGTTTAAATACAATCGCCTGCTGCTTATTACCGAACAAAGATCGGTCCACCTAGTACTAGTAATAAATGAAACCATCAACATATATATTTTTCACTATTTAGAACCCTGTTACTTTGCTAGCTCAACTATACTGTTAGAGCTGTTCAACTGATTGGGACTTTTAATGTAAATGTCCAGCAAATATTTTCATTAGATCAGTTATGAAGCTGTATTGGTTGATTTTTGGTTAAGTCGTCTGATCTAATGAAGGTTTTAATCGCCTTAGATCAATGAGTTAATCCTTTAACCCTGGGTTAATTGTTTTAACTATTTCTACCAAATGATTTTGAAACAATGCACAGATGTTAGTGATATTGAACATTATAGAGCGCATCTCTCCATGCCTTAATGTGTACCATGCTGACTGTGCTCTTATAAAATAGTTTGCATACGTTAGATACCAACATTTAACACTTAGACTAATAGTAAAATTGTAATTTTTGTTTGACGAGAAAAATTCGTCGTATTTTCTAGATGTTTAAGGTTTGGAAAAATATTTAAATTGCTTTAAATATCTTCTGTGGATGTTATGAATATATTCGATTATTTCCATTTTGTATTACAAACAGATTCCAAGGTCATGGTTATCAAGAGTGAAGTAGCCTACGGCATTGTCCGAGGTCTGAGCGAGTTCTGGAATTGTGAGGAGCTTCAAGATTTTACTGTAGTTGCGGGTGATACTAATTTTGGATGTCATAGGTTTCTTTTAGCTGCATGTTCTGGATTTTTCCGAGCTCTTTTTAGATCAGGGATGAGAGAAACTAAATTAAACTGTGTCACGTTAGAAGAAGTCTCTAGTGAAACATTTCAGTTGATATTGGAAACAATATACACTGGCCGTGGCATTTTGACTAATGACAATGTCATTGACATTTGGAGAGCTGCCCATCAACTACAAGTATCTTTTATGGTTACTGAGTGCGAAATGTTTGTCATTAATGCATTGTCTCTGGAGAACTATGTCCAATGTTTTCATTATGGTAGAATGTTGAGCTCCGAAATTGTTACTGAGATAGTTTGGAACTTCATTTTAAAACATTGCAACTCTTTCTTCAAGACCAGTTACTTTCTTGATCTACCATTTTCTGACGTTTTGAGTTTAATAAAAAGCCAGAACTTGGAAACGAATACTGAAGATGACGTATTGAAAGCCATCTTAATGTGGGTGGAGCACACGCCTGACAAGGAACTTCAGAATGAGCCAAACTGTCTTCATGTC
Source organism: Anisus vortex (assembly GCA_949126835.1). Classification (NCBI taxonomy): domain Eukaryota; kingdom Metazoa; phylum Mollusca; class Gastropoda; family Planorbidae; genus Anisus; species Anisus vortex. The sequence continues at coordinate 4,097,660 of OX421493.1, read as the reverse complement.
GCCAAAGAAAATATTCTTACAATGAGATCGGACATTAAGTTAAACGAAAACGAAATTGATAAGACAGAATCAGAGAGTACTACAAAGATATTGGGACTGGAAGATTGTACAGCAAGTATAGATCTACACAATGTGGTCCAATGTAACAATAGTGTGATATGTGAGAAAACGGGAAAAGGCGAAGATACATTGACTGGTTCCAATTACAGAAAACAATATTTCTTCCAATTATTATCAAATACGCGTACATGCCTTGCTAGTCACGACTGTCTAGAAATGGTTATGTGTCATCCATTGGTCAGTGAGAATAAACAGGCCCGGGATGTTATCACCAGAGCTCTCTTGTACCAGCTACAGATTGGTAAAAGAACTGGACAATGGCCAACTGGAGCTACACACAGAAACAACAGCGTCTTTAAAAATGTCGCAATAAATTATCTAAATGTTGGTGAACTATTTGTGTATAACTTTTCAGAAAACATTTAGATTGAATGCAAATTCAAGAGTGTACGTGATTGTGATATTATATTTGAATTGATAACAATTGACAGATCCTTGTATTGCCTTTATGTCCTGGATGATGAAGATGCTGAAACGGAAAGCCCTTTGTGTATTAGTTGTTTAACTGGCAAAACACGGTCGAAATTAGACAGACACGTTCCACTGACACTAAAGAGTAATGTATTCTCTGTTGTAGCGGTCAATGAATTAATTTATATTCTTCAAAGAAACAAATTTTGGAAACTGAAACCCTTGTCGCAATTACCTGTCCAGTTGCCAGATTTGCCAGAGGACCAACCTGTGTGTCACGTGACTTGCTATGATAAAAACATTGTTGCTTTTTGCTCTGTATCTGAAAAAGGTGGTGTGGAGAAAACTGCAGTCTTGAGTTTTGATCTATCAAACAACACCTGGACTAGACTTAATAATCTCGATGGTCCAGTTCATGGAATGATAAGTTTCAAAGATGACCAGTCAACTTATCTCTTGCTGTCTAATGGTGACATGTGGAAGTTGGTTAAGCCACAGTCTGATGTTGTAGATTTTGACTTTGTAGTCAAACTGTGGCGCCACGATTGGCCTTTACACGGAGCGGTCACTTACTTGGATGAACTGTACATTTATGGGACTAAGTCTAAAACACTTAAAAATGACCATCAGTTGCAAAAATCTGTTGCTGGTTTATTCAGGAAAGTAATCTATTTAGAGAGTCTTGCAAGTGAACCTACAGACGCCTTGTTTGTACCATTCATTGCAAATCGTGACTTCATATTATAAAAGAGCACAACCAATTAGTTCAGATGCCAAACTCTCTCAAGTTGCTTTCTGATGGGACAAAATTAATAAAAAGACTTGGGTTGTTATTTTCTGTTTGTGAAAAGTTTCAAATAAAGGTATAAACTTAGTATGCATCAAATTTTAAAATTGTTTGTGAAAAATGTAAATAGGATTTAGAAAACATTAGATTACCCTTTTCATTGATCGTCACTTCAAGACCTACGTAATATGTACCTTCTAAAAACACCGAATTCTTCAAACAACCTATATACCAATTACGAACAGTTGTAAAAAGTCTTCAGTTTCTTCACTAAAGCCTCAGGCCGAAGGGCAAATGTCCCGTTGGCTGTTGGATCATGATGATGATGAAAATAAAATATCACGCAATATATTGTACATTATATTATGCTAACGATAAATGCTTGCTACTTATCATATACATTATATACACGCATACACAGATTATAATTGCTTCCACTTATTGTGGTTTGAAGATTTTTTTTCTAGCTTTTAACTACAGTTTTCATTAGCTAATGGGTCCTAAATATTTGCATATTCTTTTTTTTTTCACTAATGTTAAATAGAGTAACAATAAAAAGCATTAATAAGTTGTTGCTGCTTTTTTTTAGTTTTTCCTATGATAGTTTGCATTTTTCTATATTTAAAAAATATTTTTAGTTTCAACATTTTTTTATTGACATAGGTTTTTTTTAATAAGCCTGTTTCAGAATAAGCCTAAGTTTTCATTTTATTGTTTTGCAATTTATTCGCAAATGGTCTTTTTTTTCAGTTATAATATTATTTAAAAAATCATGTATATAAGTTAGACATTATAGTGTGCCCCAGCGGCAAAGCTAAGTATTTTGTGGGGTTAGTGGGGGAGCGTACTATAAGTCTCCTCCATCCCATCTCCCAACACGACCACCAATTTTATTTTATTTTCAAACTTTTTCTAAGACCGAAGATGTCTTGATTAATTATTTACTTTTTTTTAAAAGTTTTTAATCTAATAATGCTATTTAAATTAGAATTAACATGTATTTAAATAAGAATGAATTAGCATTTGATTTTTGATGGCATCAAGATGTAAGACAAGGTGGGGTTGGGGAAGCACTTTTTGCCTCCCCACCCCCTAAAACTTTACACGTTTTCCCCCTTTGCTCCCACCCACACCTTAGTGCCTGCCCATAACTTGCACAATAGACCCCTCCCACCCACACCTTAGTGCCTGCCCATAACTTGCACAATAGACCCCTCCCACCCACACCTTAGTGCCTGCCCATAACTTGCACAATAGACCCCTCCCACCCACACCTTAGAACCTGCCCATAACTTGCACAATAGACAGTAGTGCCTGCCCACAATTTGCACAATAGACCCCTCCCACCCACACCTTAGAACCTGCCCATAACTTGCACAATAGACAGTAGTGCCTGCCCACAATTTGCACAATAGACCCCTCCCTCCCCAGCCACATCATACCAGCATTGAAATTATATCTACGCCACTGAGTCAATTAAGATATTTTAGCATTATATATTGCTACGTATATCTAGTACTTTCTAGTATTCTACTGTTTGTGTGTGTTGATGAAGTCACCCTTCAGTGCCCCCCCCCCCCCTCCATGATATTATAGAGTAACATTCTATAGGCTATTATATTCTATCATCTGCTGACTTCTATAGGCTATTAGATAATATCATCTGCTGACTTCTATAGGCTATTAGATTCTATCATCTTCTGACTTCTATAGGCTATTAGATTCTATCATCTGCTGACTTCTATAGGCTATTAGATTCTATCATCTTCTGACTTCTATAGGCTATTAGATGCTATCATCCACTGACTTCTATAGGCTATTAGATTCTATCATCTGCTAACTTCTATAGGCTATTAGATTCTATCATCTTCTGACTTCTATAGGCTAATAGATTCTATTATCCATTAACTTAACATTAACTCAATAAACCAGGGCAAAGTGCCCAAAGATTGGAAATTAGCCAATGTAACCCCCCCCCCTTTTCAAAAATGGAGATAAATCTGACCCCGGAAATTATAGACCTGTTTCCCTAACAAGCATAATATGTAAATTACTTGAACATATAATATATAGTAGTATAGTAAATCATCTAGATAAAATTAATGCACTGTGCCCACACCAACATGTCTTCAGGAAAAATAGATCATGTGAGACTCAATTAATAGTCGTAATAGATGACTTGTCTAAGGGATTAGATAATAACAAACAAATTGATGCTATATTACTAGATTTTTCAAAAGCATTCGATAAAGTTCATCATTCTAATCTACTAAAAAAACGTAATAATTTTGGCATCTCTGGTCCCTTACATCAATGGATTCAGTACTTTCTTATATGCAGAGAACAAACAGTGATAATAAATGGCTCTAAGTCATCACCAATAACTGTAAACTCAGGAGTTCCACAAGGAACTGTTCTAGGACCCCTAATATTTCTAATTTTTATTAATGATCTGTCAAATTGCATCAAAACAGGAACAAAAGTAAGATTATTTGCAGATGATTGCATAATTTATAGAATAATAAAGACAGGAAAAGATAGTGAACTTCTACAAAAAGACATAGATGATCTCCAAAATTGGGAATCAAACTGGAGTATATCTTTTCACCCAGAAAAATGCCAACTAATAAGGGTTTCAAAGAAAAAGAAACAATTATTAGCAAACTACTTCATTCATGGTAAAGAACTAACTCAAACTAACAATGCTAAGTATCTAGGGGTAATAATAGATGACTAGATGGACCATGGCTAGAATTAAGTTCGGATTTCGGACATCTACCAGCTGGATCACAAATTCTTGCCTTTACTGATGAATATTCAAGATTTGTAATTGTAGAAATTCTTAAAAACATCACTGCAAGAACAGTCATTCCAAAATTGGACAACGTATTTTCAGAATTTGGGATCCCACAATACATTAAAACTGACAATGGACCTCCATTTTCCAGTCATGAATTTGCTGCGTATCTCAATCACATGGGCATCAAACATCGTAAGATTACTCCTTTATGGCCCAGAGCTAACGCAGAAACAGAAAGATTTATGCGCACTATCAAAAAGACTATCAAAGCAGCTTTTGCACAACAGAAGTGTTGGCAACAAGAAATGTATAGATTCTTATTATCTTACAGAGCTACGCCACACTGCACGACAGGAAAATCACCAGCTGAACTTCTTTTTGGAAGAAACATAAAAACAAAACTTCCAGAAATAACTCAAATATTGCCAGATCAAGAAATGAGAAAAAGGGATAGTGAAAGAAAGGAGAAAATGAAACAATAAGCTGACAAAAAGCGTTACATCAAAAAGAGTTCAATGAAGATTGGTGATTCTGTTCTTATTATAGACAATTCACTTACTAGGTTAACGCCTTATAAACCTCAACCTTTAACTATAATCAACAAGAAAGGTTCAATGATTACTGCAAGAAGAGGAAGCAAAACCATAACCAGAAACAGTAGTTTCTTTAAACCATATCCTTTAGAACCTTCACAGGAAGATGAGGACAGTGAAGAAGATTCTCATATTTCCAGTACTGACTTTTCCGAAGACACTTTAGATTATCCAACTAACACTAACAATTCAGAAACTTTAGTCATTCTTGAGAACACAGGCACCTGCAAAGACCAGTTAGAAATCGTGTTCTACCCAGGAGATATGATGACTTTGTTTTGATGTAAATAGTTGTGTGACTTATTCAAACTTATTCACTATTGGACTTTATGATAATTAAGTTTGAAGTGTTTTCATATTTTATAATTAATGATAATTAAGTTTGAAGTGTTTTCACATTTTATAATTATTATAGTGTTAAACTTAAATGTTAGTATTATTCATTTGTTGGCCAATTTAAAACAGGTTAGATTTAATCCAAGAAAAGGAGGAATGTAGTGTTTCAAGTCAGATAACTTATATTGAACAATCAGACTTGTACATCAAAAATTATTAGAGTTACCTACTCTTGTATTACATACGGGTACTTTTACTTTAGTTGTTTAGCATCATGGCAGACAGCCATGTTATTAAACCAGACCATGTTTATTATTATTAAGTGTTGTTCCATCATTTGTCCTGTTACTTATATAACTAATAACCCATGCACCTACATAGCATAAGACCACCATATTGAAAACATTATACTCCGTTTATACCCAGACAGCCAGTCTATTTTCAAAATCCAGGAAACACTGGATGGAACTCGGGTAAAATAATAACAAGAGAAATAGAACGGTCATATCTAATTGAAAATGACAGAGGAGAGAAATACTGGCATAACTACTAGAATGTTCCATTGGTTTCTGATTGGCGTCATGGGAGTCTAGAACTACTAGAATGTTCTATTGGTCTCTGTTAGGATTTAAAATATATCTAGTTGTTTTTAGAAAGAAACAATTTGTATAATCTCTAACCCGTAGTTCATGCATTGAATAAACGAGTGAAGTTTTACGATAAAAACAATGACGTTTGAGTTAGATTTGACGTCTCATAGATTTGGCAGAAAACGTTAGACGACCTTAGACTTTGGAGGCGACAAGGCGTGTGTATACTAGGTTATTGAAACTGTTGTATATTTGAGTTCATATTGTACATAAATTGTTGGATATTTCTGGAATAAACATTTAGTTATCATTTTACTACAAGTCGGCATTTGGTTTATTGAGTTTTAGCATAGAATGTGATCTTCCTGAGAGTTGTGTGCATCTGATATAGAACATTTACAAAATAACGGTCACAGTCTCTGATTGGGTCATGGGAGTCTAGAACTACTAGAATGTTCTATTGGTCTCTGATTGGCGTCATGCGAGTCTAGAACTACTAGAATGTTCTATTGGTTACTGATTGGTGTCATGAGAGTCTAGAACTACTAGAATGTTCTATTGGTCACTGATTGATGTCATGAGAGTCTAGAACTACTAGAATGTTCTATTGTTCACTGATTGGTGTCATGATTGTGTATTGTTTGTGTTTGCCTCATTTTCGCTCACAATTGTTTTCTTTAAAAACGTAATTGGAGTTCATGTTGTTGTATGTTTTGTTGTCTTGTAAAAGAGAGGATGTTAATATGTGTATATCTTATCTTATGCTCCGATCTCTGCACTGGCTACCCATCAACAACCGGATCTCGTATAAGCTGGCTTCTCTATGCTATAAGTGCATCAATAACTCTGCCCCAATTACCTTGCTCCTATCTTGAGCTCTACACCCAATCCCTTACACTTCACTCGGCTTCTGATGCGCTTACTCTGCGGATCCCTCGTATGAGGCTGGTGTCCGCTGGCGAACGTGCATTCTCCTACTCGGGACCGTCCACTTGGAATCACCTCCCACTACAGCTTCGCCAGAACCCTAGCTTCGACACATTCAGGAGCTGACTGAAGACTCACCTATTTCGTTAGCTGTGTTTGCCTAGACATATTTACATTTTCTCTGTTGTTCGTTGGCTGTATTATTCATATGTAACTCGTTTCAGCGCATAGAACGGTTATCAACGGAATATGCGCCATACAAGCACCGTTATTATTATTATTTTATTATTATTATTATTATTATTATATCTTATCGTATCTTATATCTTATATATAGGCGAGACTCTCGCGTTTTAATAGTGTGTATTTTGGTGCGGATGTTCTTTTGTCGTTTACTACGACTAGCGCCATGTTGTAATTTTGTTCTAGTTGCTTTGTACATGAGAATTTAACAGAAGGTGTGTCTTTTAACAGATAAAATAAGGTAAGAATATGGAAGTGTCTATATTTAGTCAACTGCCAATAGCTTCTAGGCGGCTATTGGTACTCTAGCCAATCAAAATACAAACCAGAACTGACCTAAACCAGAACTGACCTAAACCAGAACTGACCTAAACCAGAACTGACCTAAACCAGAACTGACCTAAACCAGAACTGACCTAAACCAGAACTAACCTAAACCAGAACTGACCTAAACCAGTACTGACCTAAACGAGAACTGACCTAAACCAGAACTGACCTAAACCAGAACTGGCCCTATGCTAAATTTCTATTTTGTGTGTGTTTGTCATAATAAATTGTTTCCTTGTCCAGTGGTTAGTGCTCTGCGCTGTCAAATAGGTGACCCAGGTTCTAACCCTGCCGTCGACCTTTGTCAATATCTTGCGTTAGTTAATTTGGATTTATAAATGAAACATAAATGAACTTTCATGGCAAATACAGGGGCTAGAGAATTGTAATAATATTAAAATTAGTAAATTGGACATTAATGAGAACATTGCATGATAATGAACATTCATTCGCAGTTTCTTTCTTTTCTGAAATGGCCAATTAGTATCTGGATTAGGAGTAGGGATGTTAAATTTTCGGTTTTGATCTTCAAAATCGATTTTCGGTTCGTTGATTGGAAGGTAAACATTTACTACAATTAGCACACAATTATTTGGTTCTAATGGATTTATTTTCAAAAAATAATGCTGGATTCTCCAAAAACAATTCTTGAAATGACTTGTGTCAAGAACCTCCCTATACTTATTAATTACCATAACATTTAAATGACAACTTTACTTCTATAGTCATGGGCTCGCTTAATTAGGAAGGTCCCAGATCTTAATAATTACATAGAAAAACAATGTAATTAAAACATTTACACATACGTAAATGAAACAACAAACACATGATGTTTGATTAATAGAACTACTATAAACTATTATACTTTTATTAATAGTGATTTAAAGGATAGAGATAATATAAAATTAAATAATATCAAACTGATATATAGTAAACACAAAGGAAAACATTATATCTATACTAAATGGTTATTACAATTACAAGCATATGAAACGTAATATATAAAAGAATGTTATCAAAACACAACCGTTACAATATCATAGCCTACGCCACACGTCTCCACTGGCTTGGTCCTCAACGGCATCACACTGCCTCTCCTCTGACGCACCACCGGACGCACTACTGAAGTACTGATGCACCAAACTGCCATCAGCAACCAGTCTACACCGCGGCCGTCTACACGTCACTACTAAGCCACTGCCACGTCAACCACCGCCAGCCACCGGCCTTTTGCCACCAGTAGTCAGCCACTTTGCCACCAGCTGGCCACCGCTCTCGGCCATGTTGCTACGGTCACCACTGCTATCGAACTATGGGTCTCGAGCCTCAGCACGGGCCTGGGTACGGGCCTCGGTACGGGCCGTCACCTACATAATATTCAATAAAAAAAAACTTAATGTTGTCCTAAACTATATCTATATATTATATATTGTCTATTGGAAGGTATCGATGCAAAACTCAACTCACCCGTGTCAGAAAACACTCATATGTCTGTGGACAGTTGACTTGGCTTGGGTGTGATCCAAACATCAGACCACAAGTCCAAGTCCTGTACCCAAACCCTCAGTGTCTCTGCGTTAAATAGTTTTGCATCGAAATCGAACCCACCAAGTCCCACACCTGTCAGTGTCTAACTAGATTTATTATCGTGCTGGATTCTGTCTCTCTTTGTCCATGCAGAGTCCCCCTCACTGTCGCACCAGTATCAACTATCACTAGCTCCAGTCTCGGTGTTTACAGTCCGTACTAGCCTATACCTACACACTAAACTTGTCTCTAAACCTATAGATCGTCCTTGCCAAACATTCCTAAGTCGATCTATGTTTCTGTTATGTTGTTGTGATGCCGTGATACCAAGCCTCGAATAAAACAACTCCTTGACATCATCCCCCTTCGCTTTGACTATTTTTGGTATCCAAAAATAGTCACACATGCAACTAAAACAAAAACAAACAATTGAATTATAAATCTACATTGTACATCATCATCCTATGTACGATATTGAGTTTCTAAGTCTAAAACAGAAAGTGGTGAATGTCTAAATTCAATCCTAAGTAGCACCTAATACAAATTCAAAAATAAAGAATACAAAATTCATCTAAAATCAAAAGCTACAAATTTCAGCTAAAGTCAAAAGATCAATATTTCAAACCGAACTAATTAATGTTCATATCAAAGACAATAGTATATAGAGAAGCGGTCTGTGCTCCAAGTATTGAAGTTCATCCCAGCTAGGTACCAAGGCAGGCGCCGTAAACAGGTACAAACACTCTGTCACATGCGTCCGTGGATACACTCAGCCCCAAAAACACTCAACCACTGGACACACAAAATCGCATCATCCTACAGCCTATGTCTGTACTCTCTATTTTGCCTAGACCAACTTCCTGTAGGATAAACTGATTCGTAAAGAAAACAACAAATGAATAAAATTCAACATGCTTGTCCGCCCACACTGCACTATCGGCTATAAACTGACTAAACGCGCCAGATACTATCTAAAGCTCTATTCCTACCACTAAAGCCAAATGTACTGCACGTTATTATTGTAGACTTTAACTGACTTGGAACATAGTTGCTAGACATATACTAACTACTAACTCTTTGAAACAAACAAACAAACAAAATGCGACCCGACAAACTAATCGATTCCATACTAAATATGGGACATACTATAGGCCTACTGAACGGACTCGAGCTTTTCTAACCAAAATGGTACACTGTCATCACTATCATTATTATATTCAACCGAAATAATAGGCCTACTAACAAAAACGTTTTTGTACATCTAAACTCCGATCTTTGTTTACAAATAAAACATCTATTTCCCAATTCAAATGGGGCTTCCGTGTATTATGTGTTCTGTTGTCCAACTGACGGGAAAATACACCACCAAACAACAAATATGATTCAAATTGTCTCAATTATAGTTATATCGCTAATCAACCTTGCAAACTTAACACCCCTGGTTAACAGCAAGTCAAAACAGAGATATCTTCACCCTCTAGCTATACCAACACTCGCTACAACAAAATGTACGATGCTGTATAATCTAGTGGTGGAAACCCAACTCTCACAAGATACTCAACACCTCTTTATACCCAACACTCACTGATACCACAATGCAGTGTTCAGAGGCAGCACCAAGTTGCACCAACAACCCCAACACAGACAAACTGACACACCGGTGACGGCCCAGAGAAAAAAAACTATTCCACCCAAACAAACGCTGTGTACTAAAGTGACCCTAAGTACCGTTAAGAGACACTCTTCACCCCCTTATTGTATTGGTAGCATCCCCGCACCAAAACACACACACAGAGAAAAGGAAAACAGACTTAGCCTCCCCCGTGTGTAGGGATGGTATCAACTTTCATTCAACCTCCAGCGTCCAGCACCCATCAATAACCATGTGACACCAGGTAACTTGGGAGAGCACAGCCCGCTTGCAGAAGACAGGAATTCACGTTTGACGAGAAAAAAAAAAACACAGCTGGGAAAAAAAATCTTTAAGGGAGAAAAAAAAAGTTACAAAAATTTTTTTTAACAAAATGCAAACAACAACAACAACTAATTATAGCAAATAATAGATCAAATATGCTTCGCAATACAATCTTTCTTTTAAACATGTCTTAAAATGTCACAATATTAATTGTGTAAAAGAGAGATAAAAAAAAATACTTGCAAAAAAAAATGTGAGACGATCTCCTAGAATAATACAACCTTCTTATGTAAAATAGTCCTACATGTAAAAGTATACTATGCAAACCCATTTCTTTTGGACAGGCCCCCATTGTCAGGACCTTCCTATACTTAATTACAATTACATTTAAATGACTACTTTACTTCTATAGTCATGGGCTCGCTTAATTAGGAAGGTCCCAGATCTTAATAATTACATAGAAAAACAATGTAATTAAAACATTTACATATACGTAAATGAAACAACAAACACATGATGTTTGATTAATAGAACTACTATTAACTATTATACTTTTATTAATAGTGATTTTAAGGATAAAGATAATATAAAATTAAATAATATCAAACTGATACATAGTAAACACAAAGGAAAACATTATATCTATACTAAATGGTTATTACAATTACAAGCATATGAAACGTAATATATAAAAGAATGTTATCAAAACACAACCGTTACAATATCATAGCCTACGCCACACGTCTCCACTGGCTTGGTCCTCAACGGCATCACACTGCCTCTCCTCTGACGCACCACCGGACGCACTACTGAAGTACTGATGCACCAAACTGCCATCAGCAACCAGTCTACACCGCGGCCGTCTACACGTCACTACTAAGCCACTGCCACGTCAACCACCGCCAGCCACCGGCCTTTTGCCACCAGTAGTCAGCCACTTTGCCACCAGCTGGCCACCGCTCTCGGCCATGTTGCTACGGTCACCACTGCTATCGAACTATGGGTCTCGAGCCTCAGCACGGGCCTGGGTACGGGCCTCGGTACGGGCCGTCACCTACATAATATTCAATAAAAAAAAACTTAATGTTGTCCTAAACTATATCTATATATTATATATTGTCTATTGGAAGGTATCGATGCAAAACTCAACTCACCCGTGTCAGAAAACACTCATATGTCTGTGGACAGTTGACTTGGCTTGGGTGTGATCCAAACATCAGACCACAAGTCCAAGTCCTGTACCCAAACCCTCAGTGTCTCTGCGTTAAATAGTTTTGCATCGAAATCGAACCCACCAAGTCCCACACCTGTCAGTGTCTAACTAGATTTATTATCGTGCTGGATTCTGTCTCTCTTTGTCCATGCAGAGTCCCCCTCACTGTCGCACTAGTATCAAGTATCACTAGCTCCAGTCTCGGTGTTTACAGTCCATACTAGCCTACACCTACACACTAAACTTGTCTCTAAACCTATAGATCGTCCTTGCCAAACATTCCTAAGTCGATCTATGTTTCTGTTATGTTGTTGTGATGCCGTGATACCAAGCCTCGAATAAAACAACTCCTTGACAACTTGCTAACACTAATTAGTTTTTTTTTTTTCCAAATCCTAACTATGGATTACAATATGGTAAAAACAACATAAAACCAAATGTAAATTTATAATAAACGTGAATCTACGTCTCATACTTTTGATATACGCTCCCATTTGATGAACGCAATAGAGACGCAAAACTAGATTTTGCCTGTGCATAAGACCTATTATTAATGCAACGCAAAACATTTGCTGATAGATCAATACATTATTATACAAGTCTATTTCCGCGGCCTACAATATGTCATTCATATTAGACTGAAGTTTATTCAAATAGTTTAGTAGAATATAAACAATTTAAAGCTGGAACGTTCGTGCTTCTTAATATTACGGTCAAAAACGCTATTATAGCTTTGTTGCAAGGTAATCGTTAGCCCACGATTTTTTAGTTCTAAAGAATTGTATGGTAAAGTGTAAAAAATCATATTATATTCCCATAAATTAGCCCCTTGAATGCACTGCAAACACTAATTAAGCTTTAACAATTTTTCAAATAGTTTTATAAAACTAAGCACGTTTACCTTTCCCGGCCTGTGACATCGCGCGCACCGAGGGCCGGGCGGGGCGAAATTCGATTTAAAATCGGATTTATAGAACCGAGAACCGGTTGGGGAAAAAAAACGGTATTAACATCCCTAATTAGGATACAACTTCGAGTAGAGCCAAATATATATAAATAGATTCATGTAGCTAATGTCATGTAGTTATTCTATAAATAAATATGTCATTTACTCACCTACAATGATCAGTACTGGATAGATGAAAGATGTTCTATGTTAGTCAACATGGTAAAATGGATACTTTACTAATTAATGAATAGCCAATGCAATGATCTCAATAACTCAGATAAACTTGTACAAGGAATAACTCAGAATAAGCTTATTTTATAAACACATCATTAGGAAGAGATAATTTTGGAGAACATTAGAACACAATGCAGCGTCAACGCATGTCTTTGTTATAACGGTTCAAACTTTAAACTTGTGTTAGTTGCCGTCTGTTTTTTATGTTTACATTGAAAGATCGATGCAGTTTAACGGTTATCTATTTCCAGGCAGATTAAGTCAATCACATAAAATGGTGCTTGGTAGGAAATTTACAATCAGATATGATTATATGAGAAAAGTGATGTTGGGGTTTCGGGGGAGAGGTGGGATACATAAAGTACTTTAAGTGAAATATTTAAATGTGTCTAGACGGAAAACAAACATGAAAATACAAATGCAATTTGATGGTCTGCTAATGCTGTATTTTTTCAATTTATGCACCGTTGTTTTATAAGCGAATTTTGTTAAAATGCAATCGCCTGCTGCTTATTACCGAACAACGATCGGTCCACCTGGTACTGGTAATAAGTTAAAACATCAACATATATAATTTTCACTAGTTCTTGTTAATTTGCTAGCTCAAGCATACTGTTAGAGCTGTTCAACTGATTGAGACTTTTAATCTAAATATCCAGCAAATATTTTCATTAGATTACATAATGCAGCTGTATTGGTTGATTTTTATTCGTCTGATCTAATCTAATCTAAATGTCCAGCAAATATTTTCATTAGATCACATATGTAGCTGTAATAGTGTATTTTTATTCATCTGATCTAATATAATCTAAATGTACAGCAAATATTTTCATTATATCATATATGTAGGCCTAGTTGTAATGGTGTTGTTTTTTTTCATCTGATCTAATCAATATTTTAGATCAATTAGTTTATCCTTTAATCCTGGGTTAAATCCCTTTTTTTTCCAAGCGCTTGATTTGGAAACGACGTACAGATGTTAGTGATGTTGGACATATTATATTATAGAGCGCATCTCCACATGCCTTATTGTAGAATGTAGACCATGCTGACTCTGCTCTCATAAAAATCATTTGCATACCAACATTAACACTAACACTAAAAGTAAATGTATAATTTTTGTTTTACGAAAAAAATACTTCGTATTTTCTAAAGGTTAAATGTTTGGAAATATATTTACTTAAAAATATATTCTGTGAATGTTAAAAATATATCCGATTCTTTCCTTTTTATTACAAACAGATAGCAAAGCCATGGTTATCAAGAGAGAAGTAGCCTACGGCATTGTCCGAGGTCTGAGCGAGTTCTGGAATTGTGAGGAGCTTCAAGATTTTACTGTAGTTGTGGGTGACACCAATTTTGGATGTCATAGGTTTCTTTTAGCTGCATGTTCTGGATTTTTCCGAGCTCTTTTTAGATCCGGGATGAGAGAAACTAAATTAAACTATGTCACGTTAGAAGAAGTCTCTAGTGAAACATTTCAGTTGATATTGGAAACAATATACACTGGTCGTGGCATTTTGACTAATGACAATGTCATTGACATTTGGAGAGCTGCCCATCAGCTACAAGTAACCTTTATTGTTTCTGAGTGTGAAATGTTTGTCATTAAATCATTGTCTTTGGAGAACTATACCCAATATTTTCATTATGGTAGAATGTTGAGCTCCAAAATAGTCACTGAGACAGTTTGGACCTTCATTTTAAAGAACTGCAACTATTTTTTCAAGACCAGCTACTTTCTCCATCTAAAGTTGTGTGACGTTTTGAGTTTAATCAAAAGCCAAAACTTGGCAACGAAATCTGAAGATGACGTTTTGAAAGCGATTTTAATGTGGGTACAACACACGCCTGACAAGGAACTTACGAACGAGGCAAACTACCTTCAAGTCGCCAAAGAAAATATTCATACAATGAGATCGGACATGCAAATAAATGAAAACGAAAGTTCAGACACAATTGATAAGATAGTTTCTGAGTGTACTACAACGAATTTGGAACTAAAAGATGCTACAACGAGTATAGATCTACAAAATGTGGTCCAATGTAACAATAGTGTGATGTGTGAGAAAATGGGAAAAAGCAAAGACGCATGGACTGGGTCAAATTTCAGAAAACAATATTTATTCCAATTATTATCAAATACGCGCACATGCCTTGCAAGTCACGAATGTCTGGAAATGGTTCTGTGTCATCCTTTGATCAGTGATAATATACAGGCCAGGGATGTTATCATCAGAGCTCTCTTGTACCACCTACAGATTGATAAAAGAAATGGACAATGGCCAACTGGGGCTACACACAGGAACAACAGCGTCTGCAAAAATGTTGCGATAAATTTTTTTAATGACTGGGACCACTTAGTTTATAGCTTTTCAGAAAACATTTGGATTAAATACGAATGCAGCAGTGTAAGTGATTATAATAGTATATTACAATTTATAATAATTGGCAGATCCTTGTATGGCCTTTATGTCCTGGATGATGAAGATGCTGAAACGGAAAGCCCTTTGTGTATTAGTTGTTTAACTGACAAAACATGGTCACAAATAGACCCAAACGTTGATATCAGACTAAAGAGTAATGTATTCTCTGTTGTAGCGGTCAATGAATTTATTTATGTTCTTCAAAGAAATAAATTCTGGAAAATAAATCCTTTGTCGCCATCACCTGTCCGGTTGCCAAATTTGCCAGAGGACCAACCAATGTGTCACTTGACTTGCTATGATCAAAATATTCTTGCTTTCTACTCCATGTTCACAGAAGGCGGTGTGGAGGAAACTGCAGTCTTGAGTTTTTATATATTAAACAACACCTGGACTAGACTCAACAATCTTGAAGGTCCAGCTAATGGAATGATAAGTTTCAAAGATGACCACTCAACTTATCTCTTACAGTCCAATGGAGACATGTGGAAATTTGTCAAACCACAGTCTAATGTTGTAGATTTTGAGTTTGTTGTCAAACTGTGGCGCCACGATTGGCCATTACATGGAGCGGTCACTTTTTTGGATGAACTGTATATTTATGGGGTCAAGTCTGAAACACTTAACGATGACCCTCAGTTGCAAAAATCTGTTGCTGGTTTATTCAGGAAAATAATCTATTTAAACAGTCTTGAGAGTGAGTCTACAAAATCTATGTTTGTACCATTCATTGCAAATCGTGACTTCATATCATAAGTGAGCACAACCAATTAGGTCAGAAGCCAAACTCACTGAAGGTGCTTTCTGATGGGACAAAGTTAATAAAAAGACTTGGGTTGTTGTTTTCCTTTTGTGAAAATACATTTTAAAGTTCCACTAAAGGTATAAACTTAGAAAGCATTAAATATTAAAGTTGTTTGAGAAAATATATCGCCCTTTTCATTGATCGTCACTCAAAGACCTACGTAATATCTACCTTCCCAAAACATCAAAGCCTTCAAATGACGCATATGCTAGTCATGAACAGTTGTGAAAAGTCTTCAGTTTCTTCACTATAGACTCAGGCAGATGGGCAAATGTCCCGTTGGCTGTTGGATCATGAGGATGATGATAAGGAAATATCACGCAATATATTGTATATTATAATATGCTATCGATAAATGCTTGCTACTTATCATATACACTATATACACTCATAAAAAGATTATAACTGCCTCCACTAATTTTTTTAAGCTTTATTTACAGTTTTTCATATTTGCTATTCTTTTGTTTTTACTAATGTTAAATAGAGTAACAAATAGAAAATATTTATCAATTTAGTATTTTGTACATTTTTTCCTATGATAAGTTGCACTTTTCTAGATTGAAAAAAAAATAATTTTTAGTTTCACATTTTTTAAATACATCTAGAGATATTTTAAATAAGCCTATTTCAGAATTAGACTATGTTTTTATTTTATTGTTTTGTGGGGTCAGTACGGGAACGTACAATTAGTCTCCCCCGCCCCATCTCCCAACACGACCAACTATTTCATTTTTTATTTACACTTTTTCTAAAACCGAAGATTTCTTAATTAATTATATATTTTTTATAAGTTTTAAATCTAATTATGCTTTTTAAATTAGAATTAACATGTATTTAAATAAGAATGAATTAGCATTTGATTTTTGATGGCATCAACATGTAAGATACGGTGGGGCACTTTTTGCCTCCCCACCCCCTACAACTTTACACGTTTTCCTCCTTTGCTCCCACCCACACCTTAGTACCTGCCTATAACTTGAACTATTGTCCCCCTCTCCCGCCCCCCCCCCCCCCCCTGAAGCTAATCCTACCAAACTTAAAAATCTATCTACGCCACTGACTCGATATAGTTTAACATTATAAAGTGTTGCGTAATTCTAGTACTTTCTAGTATTTTACTGTTTGTGTGTGTTTCATCGCCCCCCCCCCCCCTATGATATATTCTATAGCCTATTAGATTTTATCATCCACTGCGTCTGTAATGTATAAGATTAGTTAGATAAGATATCAATTTGCATTAAAGCCGCGATACGGTCATTACTCGTGTTTCCATATAGAGACATATAAAAACCGGTTCAATATGCGCTCTTTGTATCTGCGGCGCATACCAGTGGAACAGCTTGTACAGGAACTGTGGAATTCTAATACAAAAATGTCCTTTAGGGGCGAGAAATAGATATATCTACTATTTTTTTGGCCCGGAATATCACAGCACGTTAGACAAAATGGCAGATTCCTGCACCGTTTGTCAAGAAAGAAGACCTCCAAACGCCAGTGAAACGTTAAGGCAGATAGCTGAAGGAGACAGCCCGTGGGCAAAAGTTGGAGCGGACTTAATGAAAATCGAAGACAAAAGAACCTGATAAAAATATTAAAAAGATAAACAGAACGGTTGTATCTACTAAAAATGACAGAGGAGGGAAATATCATGGCGTAACGGATTTTAAATTAGAGAAAACATAAATCCTTATCTTTCGGACACTGACTTGGACAGCGAGGATAATGATGAGGCTGCGCGAGGGGTAATTACCAATCCCAATGAATGAAACTGTCGGCAAAACATGACACAGCTATTCCAATCCATGTAACGACTAATAGACACAAACGAACAGTGAAGAAACCAGCTTGGTACAATGACTATGTCATGGGAGTCTAGAACTACATAGAATGTTTTATTTGGCACTGATTGGTGTCATGTTTGTGTATTGATTTTGTCTGTTTCATTTTCTATCACAATAAAATTGTTTTCTTTAAAACTGGATTGGATTTGATGTTGTTGTTGTTTGCTTTGTTTTCTTGTAAAAGGGGAGGATGTTAATATGTTTATATAGGCCATACTCTCGCGTATTATAAGTGTGTATTTTAGTGCGGATGTTTTTGTCTTTTTGTTTTTATT
The DNA here is from genome assembly GCA_949126835.1 of Anisus vortex. NCBI lineage: Eukaryota > Metazoa > Mollusca > Gastropoda > Planorbidae > Anisus > Anisus vortex. Next base: position 4,079,341 of record OX421493.1, on the reverse strand, counting down.
AAACGACTAGCGCCATGTTGTAATTTTGTTCTAGTTGCTTTGTACATGAGAATTTTATAGAAGGATGTTCTGTAAAATATAACATAAGGTAATAATATGGAGGTGTCTATTTGTAGTCAACTACCAATAGCTTCTAGGCTGCTATTAGTACTCCAGCGAATCTAAATTAATCCAAACCAGAACTAACCTAAGCCAGAACTGGTCCAATGCTAAATTACTATATCTATTTTGTGTGTGTGTTTGTCATAAATTGTTTCTTCGTCCAGCGGTTAGTGCACTGGGCTATCAACCAGGTGACCCTAATTTTATCCCTGCGTCAAACTTTGTCAATTTCTTGCGTTAGTTAATTAGGATGTATAAAAAACATAAATGAACTTACAATGACTTACATGTCAAAAAGGCCTACAGGGGCAAAATATCGAATTGTAATAATATCAATATTAATAAATAGGACAATAATGAAAGCATTGCACATAATGCACATTCACACTCACTTAGTTAAACGAAAAACGGAATTCCGGTATTAGCGGCCGTATTCGGTCTTAAAGTTTTTGGTTTCCATCTTCAAAACCGATTTTCGGTTTGCTGGTTGGAAGGTAATCATTTACTTCAAGTCGCACCCAATTTTTTGGTTTTGATGGGAATACTTTCAAAACCAAGTGTTGGATTCTAACAAAACAATTCTTGAAATGCCTTGCTAACCCTAATTAATAATTATTGTTGTTGTGTTTTCCAAATCCTAACCTTGGCTTGCGATATGGTGAAAGCAACATCAAACTAAATTAGGTAAAGTTACAATTAACATGAATCTACGTCTCATCCTTTTGGTGTGCGCTCCCATTCAATGAACGCAATGGTGACCAAAACCTGGTTTTCCGTGACCCCTAATGATTTAGTTAGACACAGAGTCTGTGCATTGGGCTTATTATTAACGGTACTAATAAATACATATTCTTTTGATTTGTGCTACGCCAAACATTTTCTGATAGATCAATACATTATTACACAAGTCTAGGTCCGCGGTGTGCTGTTAATACAATATGTCATTCATTTAGACTGAAGTTTATTCAAATAGTTTAGTAGAATATAAGCAACTTTAAAGTTCACACGTTTGTGTTTCTTCATATTACGATCAAGGATTATCGGAAATTTGATTATCCCTATTGAAAGCTATTATCAGCTTTGTTGCAAGGTAATCGTTAGCCCACGATTTTTAGTTATAAAGAATTGTATGGTAAAGTGTAAAAAAATCATATTGTATTCCCATAAATCAGCCCCTTGAATGCACTGCAAACACTAATTAAGCTTTACCTATTTTTTTCAAAAAGATATATAAAACTAAGCACTTTTGCTTTTCCAGCCTGTGACATCACACTGGAGGGGGGGGGGCAAAATATAGTTTAAAATCGGATCTATAAAACCGAATTCCGGTTTTGAAAAAAAAAAATCGGTATTAACATCTCTAATTAGGATACAACTTTGAGTAGAGCCGAATATATTAACTATATATATGTAGCTAATGTCATGTAGTTACTCTATAAATAAATATGTCATTTGCTCAACTACAAGACTCAGTACTGGATAGATGTTCTATTTTAGTCAGCATGGTAAAACGGATATTTTACTAATTAATGAATAGCCAATGCAATGATCTCAATAACTCAGATCATCTTGTACAAGGAATAACTCAGAATAAGCTTATTTTTAGACACCTCATTAGGGAGAAATGATTTATGAGAACTTAAAAACACAATGCAGCGTCAATATGTGCCTTTCTTATAACGGTTCAAACTTTAAAGTTAGTTGGCGTCTTTTTTATGTTTAGATTGAAAGATCGATGCAGTTTAACGTTTATCTATTTCCATATTTCCAGGCAGATTATGTCAATACCCTCAAATGTTGCTAGGTAGGAAATTTTTAATCAGATATGAGGAAAGAGATGTTGGGGTTTTGGAGGAAGGGGGGGGGGGATACATAAAGAACTTTAAATGAGATATTTAAATTTGTCTAGACCCTAGACGGAAAAGAAATAGAAAAATACAAATGCAATTCGTTGGGTCTGCAAATGCAATTCGTTGGGTCTGCAAATGCAATTCGTTGGGTCTGCAAATGCAATTCGTTGGGTCTGCAAATGCAATTCGTTGGGTCTGCAAATGCAATTCGTTGGGTCTGCAAATGCAATTCGTTGGGTCTGCAAATGCAATTCGTTGGGTCTGCAAATGCAGTAATTTTCAATTTATGCATCGTTATTTGAGAAGGAAATTTTGTTAAAATACAATCGCCTGCTGCTTTTTTCAAACGAAGATCGGTCCACCTGGTACTAGTAATAAATTAAAACATCAACATGTACAGTTTTCACTAGTTAGAACCTTGTTACTTTGCTAGCTCAACTATACTGTTAGGGCTGTTTGACTGATTGGGTCTTTTAATCTAAATGCCCAGCAAATATTTTCATTAGATCAGATATGCAGATCTATCGGTTGATTTCTATCCGTCTGATCTAGTCAAGGTTTTAATTGGCTTAGATCAATTAGTTAATCCTATAGCACAGGGTTAATTGATTTAACTATTTCAACCGCTTGTTTTTGAAACAATGTACAGATGTTGGTAATGTTGAACATATATAGAGCGCATCTCTCCATGCCTCAGTGTGTAGCATGCTGACTGTGCTCTTATAAAATAGTTTGCATACGTTAGATGCCCAAAGTAAAACTAACAATTATAGTAAATGTAAAATTTTGTTTTACGAAAAAAAAACGTCGTGTTTTCTAAAGGTTAAATGTTTGGAGATATATATACTTATAAAGTGCTTTGAAATATATTCTGTGACTTTAAAATATTAAAAATATATCCGATTCTTTCTCTTTCATTACCAACAGATTCCAAAGCCATGGCTATCAAGAGAGAAATAGCCTACGGTATTGTGCGAGGTCTGAGCGAGTTCTGGAATTGTGAGGAGTTGCAAGACTTTACTGTGACTGTCGGTGACACTAAATTTGGATGTCATAGGTTTCTTTTAGCTGCATGTTCTGGATTTTTCCGAGCTCTATTTAGATCCGGGATGAGAGAAACTAAATTAAACTGTGTCACGTTAGAAGAAGTCTCTAGTGAAACATTTCAGTTGATATTGGAAACAATATACACTGGTCGTGGCATTTTGACTAATGACAATGTCATTGACATTTGGAGAGCTGCCCATCAGTTACAAGTAACCTTGATGGTTTCTGAGTGCGAAAAGTTTGTGCTAAATTCGCTGTCTCTGGATAACTATGATCAATATTTTTATTTTTATAAATGCAATTCGTTGGGTCTACAAATGCAATTCGTTGGGTCTGCAAATGCAATTCGTTGGGTCTGCAAATGCAATTCGTTGGGTCTGCAAATGCTATTCGTTGGGTCTGCAAATTGGAATTCGCTGTCTCTGGATAACTATGATCAATATTTTTATTATGGAAGAATGTTAAGCTCCGAAATTGTTACTGAGACAGTTTGGACCTTCATTTTAAAACACTGCAACGCTTTCTTCAAGACCAGTTACTTTCTTGATCTACCATTTTGTGACGTTTTGAGTTTAATCAAAAGCCAAGATCTGGAAACGAACACTGAAGATGACGTATTAAAAGCCATCTTAAAGTGGGTGGAGTACATGCCCGATAAGGAACGTCAGAATGAGGCAAACTGTCTACAAGTCGCTAAAGAAATTATTCATTCAAAGAGCTCAGATATGAAAGGAGATGAACAAGGAAGTTCAGGTAAACTTCATCAGTTGCTTTCTAAGAGTAGTACAACGGAATGGCAATTGAATGAGGCCGCTACAGATATTAGAACTGTGGTGCCGTGTGACAATAGTTTGTCATGTGAAAAAACGGAAAAGCTGGAAGGTGCGCTGACTGAGTCAGATAATAGAAAACAATATCTGTTTGATTTAGTATCGGCCTCGAGAACATGTCTGGTCAGTCAAGAATGTCTTGTAATGCTACTCTCTCATCCTCTGGTCATTGAGAACAAAGAAGCCATGGCTATTTTTAGCAAAGCTCTCTTGTATCATCTTCATATCGATAAAAGAAGTGGGCAATGGCCAAGTGGAGCCACACACAGGAACAACAGCATCCACCAAAATGCTGCACTAAGGGTTATAAATGGTTCTAACACATTTAAAGTTTTTACTTTTTCAAAAAACAAGTGGAGTAGCTATAGATGCTACATTACATGTTATAATATTAATATTATTAAACGTTTGATAACAATAGACAGATCCTTGTATTGCCTTTATGTCAAAGAATGTGACAATGAGTATGAGGAAATGTTTTTGAATATTATTTCTTTAAGAGATACTGAATCGTCAAATATAAACGTTTCACTAACACTATACTGTAGTATATTCTCTGTTGTAGCGGTCAATGAATTTATTTATATTCTTCAAAGAAACAAATTTTGGAAACTGAACCCTTTGTCACCATCACCTGTCCAGTTGCCAGATTTGCCAGAGAACCAACCAATATGTCATGTGACGGTCTACAATCAAAAGATTTTTGCTTTTTACTCCATGTCCACAGAAGGCGGTGTGGAGGAAACTGCTGTCGTGTATTTTGATATATCAAACAACACCTGGACAAGACTTAACAATCTTGAAGGTCCAGCTAATGGAATGATAAGTTTCAAAGATGACCACTCAACTTATCTCTTACAGTCCAATGGTGACATGTGGAAGTTGGTCAAGCCACAGTCTGATGTTGTAGATTTTGAGTTTGTAGTCAAACTGTGGGGCTCCCATTGGCCATTACACGGAGCGGTCACTTTCATGGATGAACTGTATATTTATGGGGTCAAGTCTGAAACACTTAAAGATGATCCTCAGTTGCAAAAATATGTTTCCGGTTTATTCAGGAAAGTAATCTATTTAGAGAGTCTTGAGAGTGACTCTACAAAATCCATGTTTGTACCATTTATTGCAAATCGATACCTAACATTATAATAGAGCACAACCAATTAGTTCAGAAGCCAAACTTACTCAATGTGCCTTCTGGTGGGACACAATTTATAAAAAGACTTTGGTTTTTATTTTCGGCTAGTGAAAATGTTTAAGCCTTAATAAAGGTATAAACTAAGAAAGCATTAAATATAAAAAAAAATTACCTTGAGAAAAATTTAAATATATTTTTAAAAATATCATAGCACTTAGGACTATTTTTTGAAGCAATTGATTGAAGAGGACCGGAAATGTTTTACACTTCAACCTATATGCATACATAATATATAAGACCTGTCAATATTTCTAATAGTATGGACTGAGTTTAGTCTTTGATTCTGATAGATAGTTGTAAATTACTTTTTGTTCTTGGTTATGTGGTTATGTCGACAATTATAACCTGAATGGCTCTATTGAAATCTCTATGAATTAGTAATTTCATACATAGATTTATAAAGATAGTTTTATCATGATGTCTTTTTGATTATTTTATTAGGTAACTAACAGTGCTTTGATAGTATTTGTATGCTAATATTTTATAATGTGTCTGTTTAAGAGTTACTAAATTGAATGATTTTTACTAAAAGCATTACACTTGTTTGAAGTGAATATTTACTTCATATTAAGTTATACAGATTTCTTTTGTGAATCACTTATTGTTTGATTTGCTTTGTCTATAGTTGAGGCATATTATAAAGCTCTGAAACATTTTAGTTTTATATTTTAGATACAATTATTAGTAACATTTACATTCTTTTTTAGATCAAGTTTTAATTGTTATTTTATTAATCGAATTTGTTTAGCTTGTCATCTCTGTTTGTCATATGTTCGTTTTATAGAAGTAAGATGATTAGTTTCTTTTATTTTTGTCTTAATGAAATATATTTGTTACTGTTTTCTTGTTTTAGATTCAGTAAAGAAACTTTTATTCATAGGAAAAAATATTGCTCGAGAAGTGATAGTAATTTTCTAAACTTCTTTTATGAAAAAAAAGTTAAATATAAATTAAAAAATTTTTTTCGTAAATAATTGTTTTTATTTTAATATAGGCCTACAAGTGCACATGTGAATGTTTTTTTTAATTTGGTAAAAATAATATTAAGGCCTTATCGCGGGTACTTTTGTTAAAACTAGCTCATTTCAGGAAAGACTAGGCCTACAATTATTTTTAATGTTTGTATAGTGGATATATGATTGCTAGATTCCATTTGTCATTACAGTAGAATTCACAAACCATTGACTCATGCATTACTCGTAGCATTGTATTGTGAATTGTTGACCCCGTTTTTTTTTTAAAAAGTTGAAATAAGGGGACAGTGTGACCAGTAGGGTGCACGATCACCTGCGCGCCCATCCGAAGAATGCGTGCCCCGTAAATGTGAACCTCTCCCTCGGGGCAGTCTACGCCCATCGATCACCGGCTTATCTATCTAGGAATATGATGGCTTGAACGTTTGCCAAGGTTGTGGAGTAAAACTTAGCATGATTTATTTTTTTGGTATTCCAAACTGATATTATTTTTTCGATATGTTGAGTTTCTCAGGCCTCTAATGTGTTTGTGGGGGGGGGGGGGGGGGGAGAGGGACATGTATTTAACGCCAACGTAGTTTTAATTTCACGAAGCGATTCGTGCTAATCCACCACTCATAATCTTCTTGTATCTTCCACGCACTGGACTCTTGTGTACCGGAAATGGAAAATGTCTACGTTATTTTAGTCTAGCACTTCTTTATTTTATGGAATCGTCTTTAGATGGAAATAGAAATGACATTTAGAAGTTCTGGTTCGTTTCGGTAGGCCCCTAAATTAGGTTTCTGTTCGGTTCGGTAAGAGCAAAAATTCAAGTTCCTTTCGGTTTGTTAATAGCCTAAATTCGGCAACACTGAAGTTTGATGACGTTCAGTAATTATACATCTACTATTATTATGTTGTTTGTGGTCTTTTAAAATTAAATTTTCATATAACAAAAACAGAAAACAAGAGTGCATATTATGCTAGGTAGAATAAAATTTTCTCTAACACTAATAGTACACCTGGATTTTTTTCATGATTTCGCTACTGTTCTGTTTTTTAAAGCTCTGTACCCCTCTATTTAACAGCTCAAACTATGCACAGCCTAGTCTTGATGTAAGGCGTGGAGGGAGGAGAGAAGCACACAAAGGGTTAAATTAATTTCATTTGGATTTTCTGGTCTTTTAGCCTTAATAGAAATGTAAGTATTTTAGTCCCAGTTAGGTTATTAGGATTGAGATGACGATCTATACGCTAACAGGGTTTAAGCCTAGGGCCTCAGTGTTTCGGGCGCCTTCAGCAGAGGAGTATTTTTCGTTTCAGTACCTTACCGCCGCTCTATTATTTATCGAAGCTTATTATTTTACAATGGTCCTTTAGGGACTTCTTCTTCTTCTTCTGTTAGCCAGTCTGCAGAGCTGTTCGCTCTCTTGCAGTCAGTGCCAGACAAATATATTAACATGTCTTTTTCAGTTGTTCAATACTGCTATATAGTGTGTTGGTAATGGTAGGTTAAGTATAGTTTGGCTTAGCCGTTAGCTAAGGGAGTTCAAACAGGAAGTGGTCCACAGTTTCTTGTGGGCAGGGGCAAAGTCTGCAGTTAGGTGGGTGAGTTGGGTTTATTATATTTAGGTGTGAGTTCAGTGATATGTGTCCTTTTCTCAAATGGAATATAGTGCATTGTTCTTTGCGGGGGAGGAACTTTATGTTGTCTTGTTTGTTGGGCTGGTTCATTTCTTTGTACATTTGTCTTCCAGTTGTTCCCTGAGCCCATTGATCTAGCCATTCCTCCTTAAAGTTGTTTTTTTAGCATGTTGCACACTGTATTGTAGCTGACAGGTCTTTCATATTGGTCCATGCTAGCTCCCTTTCTAGCCAGTCTGTCAGCTTTTTTCATTTCCAGGTATGCCAATATGTCCTGGGATCCATTGTAGAGTTATGTTGATGTTGTATGTGCTTATTAGGTAGTCCAGAGTGTGCTCTAATAGGGTGATTTCTTTCAAGCTTGGTGAGTTTTCGCTTGCTACTGTTTGAAGTGCTGATTGAGAGTCGGTGAAGATGACTATATCTGATGGGGCAAGATGTTTGTTGTTATATTTATGTTCTACTGTCTCAAGGGCAATAATCATAGCATCTACTTCTGCTTGAAAGTTTGTGCAATAGTTCCCACATGGTGCACTTATCTCAAGGCATTTTTTATCAGGGAAGTTCAGGTAAGCGCCTAGTCCAGCATTTATTGTGGCTTTAAATTCTGAGCCATTTGTATAGATGTGGGTGGCTGTATCTGTATATCAATCGATGGTTTCTAGTGCACCTACTTTAAGTTCTAGCGGGTTTGATGTTTTGGTTAGGCTTTTGTTGTTCAAGGAGGTTTTAATTCTTGGTTGCCTTTGTCTTCCTCCGGGGGGTAAATGCGAATGTCTTGTGATTGGTTCTCGGTTTTGGGGAGGTGGTGTTTTTGTTGAATAAAAGAAAATGTGAGCGTCCGCCAGAACAACTATGTAGGCATGCTTTCGGTTGTTAAGATAAATATGCCAGTTTGACAAGTAAGAAGGTTACCAGTTTAATTGCCAGTTTGGCATGAGCTAGTTGTAGCAAAAGACTTCGCCCTAACCAATAAATTATAAATTAAATTAATAAAAGACAGCCCTAACCTAAATATATTACGCTTAATTAAACTTGTATTTTTAATAGTAATGCCTGCACCTTATCTCTAGAATTTTCATAAAATGTAATAATAATGATCCTTATATAACGCATATCCAGTTGAGGATAGTTCCGTGTGCTGACAACAGTTACAGACAGAGTACAAGCAACGAAGAACAGACAGAAAGGTATATTAAATGTACAGTACGCTACTGAAATAAGTGAGTCTTAAACCGGCTCCTGAATGTGTCGAAGCTAGGGCTCTGGCGAAGCTGGATTGGGAGGGGATTCCAGGCAGAATAATATGGAGAACTCTAGACTAGGGGTCGGCAACCTAAGGCACGCACGCCAAACTTGGCACGCATAGCGATTTTCAATGGCACGCGAGAGACCTCCAAGTGTTGTTTTTTTATTAATGAAAAAACAACAACAACATTTTCCAGTTCTGAATGAGGAACACTGACTGTTGAAGCCGATTGTCTCTAAATGACATAGTGTTATGAAAGTAGTTTTATTTCCATAATTATATTGGTTCTATTATTATTAATTAAAGTTAAAAAGAAATAATCTTAAACCCGAAATGTTTCCGTGTTAGGAATAAAACATGTATATGTCTAGACACTACGTCATAGCATTAAAATACGTCATATGCACGAGGGTTGAAGATCGTTAGTCAGTTCTAGCTTGGGCGCGATTGTGTGAAGATTGTTCTTGACCACTTTCTTAAAAGATACGTTATCTCGGCTTAGTACGATATAGAAGAATCTCATCTGATTAAGTTTCATCCTATAATATTGGTACCTGTATTCTGTGTTGCTGTTATATTCATAATTTCAACTTGTTGGAATAAAATTGTGTTTAATCATTCAAACAGGACTGTGGATTTCCTCTATATTAAGGTACAGTTTACCTAATCCTAATTCACTTCATACACAGAAAACACATCCTACGAGCCAAATAAATATCAAATCTACTTCAATAACACCAATACTAATTCTTATACAACCTTGTAGGATCCAAGAGGGATGTGAATCAAAAGAATGTATAAATATTACATTCCTAAATATAATATTATACGTCAGTAGCGGATTTCGCACGTGACAATAGCGACACATTTATGTGAGTTGAACTTGCATTTACAAGGACCACTGGAGTGGAATTGCACTGAAACTGGATATATCTTGCCGTGAAATCATTCGCTCTTCTGCTTTCAGCTTTTGGTATCAACTTACACATGTGAACAGATTTTAACACACATGAAAGCTGTTTTAAGCATACAAAGAGGTCACCTTCTCTTGACCACTCAGAAATAACTAAATATGTATCCGGCATTATACAATTAGCGAGGAGCGTTCAAGACCACGCGCTCAGATACAGACTAATTACATTTTTACAAGTTGTATGCTCATCTTCTTTAATTAAACATAAATATAAGTTATTCTAAAACAAATGTAGTTGTATTATTAATTTAATAAATATAAGAGACTTGTTTAAGAGCACTATATTTTGTAATTTCTGTAATTATTAATGTTTAAAATGTACACTAATTAAATGGACATACAATTAATACAGAAAATGTTTATTTACAATTTACAACATTTTAACGTAGATTATTTTAATCCTGTAGGCTAATAATGTGTATTTATACAAAGAACTAATAATTAATCAGTAATATGTGTTATATAACAAAACATAGACTCTAACTTGTTTGCAATTAGATCTACTATTGAATTAAATATGGAAACGTGACCCTTTTCGCAAATATTTTTAAAAATTTTCTTGTTCTTTATATAATAGAATAAAAAACTTACAATTTAAAACTTTGAAACGATCAAACACTAAAAAGTATTTGCAAATTAAATAACTAGTATATGTCTAAAGAATTTATATGTATATCTTCAAACATTACACTAGCTACCCAGTTAGTAAAATTACAATATATTCATTAAACTTATCGATAATATACCGCTTTCTTTTGTGTACTTAATGATTAGTCAGTAATATTTGTTACATTACAAAACATAGACTCGTTTGCAATTAGATCTACTATTGAGTCATATACGGAAACGTGTTTTAATTAAAGGGAGATAATAAACACGTTTTCATTTCCCTATTTCTAACAAGTTTCTTTTTTTTTCTTTTCTAATAGAATAAGAGACTTACAAATTAAAACTTTGAAATGATCAAACTGTAACAAGTATTTGCATATTATATAACTATAATAAGCTTATGTCTAAAGAAATTATATGTATATTTTCAAACATTACACTAATTACCCAGTTTGTATGATTACTACATGTTATTATCTATTATAGATAATATATATCTCCATCATCTGTGTTCTTGCCAGAATATCATTAAAGGACATCTCAAATTATACTGAGATGAAATAAAAATATAATGAATAAAAATTGGTTTTAGATCCTCATCTTGACTACCAGTTGTAATGTTAAGACAAAGATATCCATAAATGTGAATTTTTAACAATACAATATTGTGTTAGAAAAAAAGTTAAAATACACATTAACGACGGAGACAACACAGGATGCTGCATAAAACTCGAAGGCAACATTTTGGAGGAGGTTAAAACATTCAAATACGCAGGGTCAACCCTAACTAGAGATGGAAGGTCGATAAAGAAAATAAAAACTCCATTCAGCCTGGCCTCCTCCATCCAGAGCCCACACAAGCCAATTAGCGCCCCAAGGCAAAAGTTTCAGAGACGCCACCTTGCATATTGTAACTGCTTTGTTTAGTGCTATATTTAGACTATATTTGCCGCCACTAGAAGTGTCTTTCGCCCCTCGCCCCATGTGAGGGCAGTCCCCTCACATGGGGGAGGGCAGAGGGGGGCATATGCCCGGGGGCGGCACTTCTAGGGGGGCGGCACATTTAGCCTAAGTTCATACCAGAAATTTTAGGAGAGTTGAAGGGGAAATCAATTTTGAAACACAAATTGTAAACAAAAGGAATAATGAATAAATAGCCTATAAACTAGTAGAAGTTGACTTCTTATTTAATTACACTCAAACTGTTTTATACAAATGTTTCACTTTTTAATAGGCTCACAAAGGTTTCATAAAAGATTTGCTCATCTAGAATATTCTTATTAAAAAATTGCATTTTAAAATGTCGTTAATCATAATAATTAACTAAGCGCCCCAGGGGGCGGTGAGAAGCTCTGGGGTAGGGGGCGCTGATGTTCCCGGCAACAGTAGGGATCGCTGAAGGGACAGTGGGTGGTATGAAAGTAGCCTACTTGAAATAGATTCAACACCACTGATTTTTTAATTACCAAAATTAAGATCTGCTTCACTTATTAGAAGGGTAATCTTGAGCTTTGACAAAGGCTTTATCGACATGCCTATTGTGTAATTGTGACGTAAAAGTCATATAAAGCCCATTCTGTACTTAACCTTGATCTATTGCTATATTTAGACTGTATCTGAGAAATGCAGATGGGGGCGGTGATTAGATTTTTAGAAGAGTAAGTAGGGGCTAGGGTGAGTAAAAATTAAATATCTGTCTCAGCTCGTTAGAAAACGAAGTTCGGTGCTTTTTGTTCATTATCACAGTTTCATTCAGATTGTTTTGGTTTTAATTTGAATAAATTAGATTTATATAGCCTTTGATTTATAAAAACCAGTTTTGATATCGACTTATTAAAGAAATATAAGTTGAGCAAAAGCACTATGCAGAGACGAATTAATGAAATGGCACGTGATGAAGTGAGAGTAGGCCTATATTCCACATTTTTACAACTTGATGGGAGTCCGCACACGCTACCTGACAATAATTAAACGTCATGGTTTTTTTTTTATTATAGAAGGGAACATTTTGCTAATTTTGTTAAAGAAAAATATTTGGGAACATTTTGCTAGTTTTGCTAAAGAAAAATAATTAAGGACACTAAAGGCAAATTATATTACTTTAACTAGAATACTTTTTAGGGAAAAAAGAAATTCTTCAATCGACGATGGTATGGATTCTATCATAACTTGATGTCGTAATTAAAGAAATCTCTGCAAGATGTAGGCCTACTAGCTGTGTTTGATTCAACGACAACATTAATTGGCTAAAAATCTCAGTTATCGCCTGCATCACTCACTACAATACGTAATTACTGCAGATAACAAAACAGAAGCAACGCACTCAATGATAGAATGTTCAGAGAGTTTGGCAGATTTTTTTAAGGAATAATTAGGATTACAAATTGTTTGGTACTACCACTTAGGTACGCTAGTCATCTAAAATTTAAATATATTGTATGTATATTTGTTTCGATGCTAAAGTTTTTGGAAACCAAAGACAAATATTTGAGAGAAAATCTCATACAATTGAAAATTGATAACAATTTTTAATTGAATTAAATTCGTTTAAAAAAAATGATTTCAGGGAATCGACCTTAATTAAAAGAAGACAAATAGTTTTTTTTTTTTTTGCATTTATGTCAAAACTTCTATTGTACAAGCACAACTTTGGACGCATAAGTCTTGACTTTATAAAGAACAACTGACGAAGACATGCTTACTTCAATACATTGAAACAATGATTACTTCAACAGAGGATTTAAAGATAATATTATAAACATGAACATTCCTGATTGGTTATTAGACATTTGTTTCTAATGGTGAAGTATTAAACTCAGCCCTACCTTTACAACTGCAAGAAGAATAAATAACAAATAAAGAATAAAAATTGAAAACAGAAATGGCCGCAAATGGGCTATAATCACGACTTTTCGTTGCAAAAGTACATCCATAAATTTCTCTAGGTCTTTTGGTTTTGACAAAAAAAAAATGTATTCCATTTCAACACCCTATTTATTGGAACGTAGAAGAACCCACTAGCAACATTCCAGGAACAAGCTTCACTTTAAAATTGTTGTATTTTCAAAACCTCTTTTGCAGTAGGGACTATATTTTTAATTTTTTTTTTATTAAACAACAATTAAACAAATGTATTAATTTCAGCTCTGTGTATGATCTTTCAGCAGTGAGAGATACAAATTTGTAAAAGGGGGCGGTGAGCCGAATAAGGTTGAGAACCTATGCACTAAACAATGCAGTTACAGTATGCAAGGGGGCGGCGCTGAAACGTTTGCCCTGGGGCGCCACAAAGGCATGTGAGGGCCCTGTGTGAGGGCACTGCCTCCATCATGGTCAAACTATGGAAAATATGGAAGAGCAATATCAATTTCTCAGTGAAAACAAAATTATACTCAACACTGGTACTTTCCGTATTTTCATATAGCTGCAAAAATTGGATGTTGAATGCAGAGGCTGAGAGAAGAATTCAGAACAAATGCTACAGAAAGTTATTAGGAACACGCTATCAAAAAAGAAGGACAAATGAGTATGTCTTGGTCCAGGTCCATAATCTGGCGGGGTAAAAGGAGGCACCCTTTTAACTGTAAAACTACGAAAGCTGAGATGGTTTCGTCATACTGTAAAGCAAAACCATCCTACAAGGAACACTGGAAGAAGCACGCAGAAAAAGTCACCAGAAAAAGAAGTGGTTGGACAACCTGAAAGAGTTGACCGAACTACCTCTTGATACACTTTTGTAAACGGCTTCTGACCGGGACGAATGGAGAAATCTGGTTATGCGCACCGTCGTAGCACCCCCACGGGTCTGATGATGATGATTTGATATGAATGCAAATAAAGAGAATGATAATCAAAAACACACATATTAAAAGCTATATATAAATCTCCTTTCATTTAGGCCTTGGTCTTTGTACGGAGTTAAATTAATTGTCCAATAAAAAGATAAAAAAAAAGGTATAATAGAACAGGTTGAATTTTAGACTATTGGCACGCTGAATGATTTAGAAATCCTAGTTTGGCATACAAATATGAAAAGGTTGCCCACCCATGATCTAGACGATCTCTGGTCGATAGTTCTCACTGACTTAGTTGCCCGCAATTAATCCCTTTACTGTTAGGTTCAAGTTTAAAGTAATACTTTTATTGGTTTTGAACAATTATTTTGGTTTCCTCTTTCGTTGCACGTCTATTATTGACGGTATTGTCATCAATCAAGCATCGAGACGTTTAATCAACAAGAGTATAGGCACCCGTGCTTTTCTTTGTCTTTATATACTTTTGCTCTTGTAGGAGCGTAGAGGATGAAATAAAGTGTGATGAACGCTAGTTACAATAAAGCTATTGAATAGATAAATAGATAAATGGATTAATGGATAAATAGATAAATTGGGATAAATAGATAAGTAGATGAAAATATAAATAGATAAATAAAAAAATAGATAAATAGATAGATAGATACATAGATAATAGTTATATAGATAAATAGATAGATAGATAACCAACAAAGATAGATTGAGTGAATGAGTGCGTGAGGGAGTGAGAGTGAGAGAGTGAGAAAGAAAGAGGGAGGGTCAGAATAATTCCTCATGTAGTAATACACACGTACGTTGCATATTATACTTTATTGAATACAATATTGATTTGATCACCAGTTCGACAGATGATATATCTTATACAATCCAACAATGAGTGGGAGGGGGGAGGGGTCGTGCCCGGATGGGGGGGGGGGGGAGGCCATAGTAGGCTAATTTTGAAATGATGCACACTGTCTCATTAAAATATGTATTCAAATAATAATTGTTAAAAAGTACAAATTCGAATTAATAAATATTTTAAAGTTTTAAATTGTCGATATTCGAAAATTATTCTCAGTAAATAAATATAAAGAACACAGAACTATCACAGTAGATGGATGGCTATTCAAAACAATCATAGGGATTGATGGGCGTAAGTAAGTGATATTGGTGTGAATGCAAACCAAGTTTATACAATTTTAACTGCATGTATAAACCTCCTCTAGAATAGATCTAAATGTAATTTCTTTCAAAAGAATAATAATGTAAAATGACAAATAAAGAAAGGGTTGTTTTTTTATTTTAAAAGAAAAACCCCGTTATGGAGAAGAAAATAAGACCGAAGTTTACGGTCTAATTATACAAAAACATATTCTGCTTACTTATTACCCAAACCTATATTGCACTACTTGCCTGTTCCTATTCACTAATTGCCCGACTAGTTCTAGTTATTCACATTTTGTTTTGTTTTTTTAAGCTTTTGGAAGTTTAGGATTTTTTGAATTTAGGATTATTCATAGTTTTTTAAATTGTGTATAGATTTTTTTAAAGTTTGAAAGTGTTATATTCATTACTAGAAGTTTATTGTTTTCTTTGTACAATTAGGTCGTCTACAAATAAAATATAAATTTAATTCACTGTTTGTTCTTATTTTTTTGTTGTATCAAAAATCTTATTAGTATATATCTATGATTTAATTATTTATGTATTTTATTGGGGTAAGTTCTTCCTTACGTCCTATATCTACGCTGAAAAGAGTTACAGATGAAATCCTGTTGTAATTATAGGCTGAAATTAATTTAGGACCTTTACCAGGTGCAGCCGGTACATTTCACCGGGGCGCTTTAAGTTCAAAGTAGGACCCCGTAACGACTTATTTATGTCAACAATATTTTCGCAGACTATCTTTTCTCATCCGGTACTTGCGTAACATGCAATGACTTGACTAAGAATCAACTATAAAACGTTTATTAACGTATGTACATCAGCTATATTTGAAAGTAAATATAATAACAATATGCCTGCCAGACAAGGACTTTAGATTCTTTCATCCACTGACTTCTATAGGCTACTACTCAATCTGCTTCTCACTTCACGCAATAGAGCAGGGGTCTCCAAGTGGATTTTTGTGGCCAGCAATGCTTACACAAAATGTTCTATTCGTGAAATAATTCGGACAGCCAGTAGCCCCCTACTGATACGTCACATCAAATTTTTTTTGTAATCTGTATAATTATAGGCCTACGTAACATACTTATTAAAATAAAATATGATTTAATCATGTAAATACAGCTGTAGTTTATAAACCGTTATTTCAATATAATGGATGCAATAAAATAACACAAATAAATTTAATTGTTAGTAGACATAGATCGTACGCCTACCAAACAATAACATTGATTCATTGCAACATAAAACACTTTTTATATGGAACAGCTTGTCTCTGTCACTTAGATATTCTGAGATACAAGATTTATTCAAGTAAGTAAAGTACCCTTTGGTCCAGATAGGGCCGATGAAACAGCGTTGACCAGTTTCTGTGGCCACGGCATACTAGGTGATTGTGGGGCAGCACAATGCACATTCGCCTTAACTCAGGTTAGACTCAGAGAAATCCTCCAAACCCGGGGAAAAAAATCATAGTCAACACCAGGATTCGAACCCGGGACCGACAGTACGCCAGTCGAACGCGCTGCCACTCGGCCACCGTGCCCTAGTAAGATTCATTCAAATTCCTTTCTCTTAAACTAGTTGTTTGTTTCTTTTTCTAATTTTATTTCTTTGGTTTGATCGAATTATTTCAATAATAAACTTCATTTTAATATATTGACCCCTCTATATAATTCTTGTCGATATTTTACGTTTACTTCTCAAAGGGAGAACACTTGCCGGGATAAAAAAAAACTACTAGTGACCGCCACAATTCAACTAAATTAATTAAGAGTTCTCCTGTTATTAAAATTAAGATCCAGAAGCTAAAATTCAGTTCAGAACAATTGGAACAAGTAATATTTTCCAAGTCCAACAAGTTAGTATTTAAGATCAATGGGAGATAGCTCATGAAAAACTAACTGTACAAAAGTCTCTACAAAGTTGCACATCTTTGATTGAATGCAATGCTAACACCATAGATTATAATATACATGGACCGCTTGCTTTAGTTTTTTCTGCTCTTATCTTCTTGTTTTGTAATTTCCGATTCTAAATAAAGTAGTTGCGATACATACAAGTTCCGTTTTATTAAATCGCATTTTTTTCGACTTTAAATGAATACTTACATACTTACTTACTTACGCCCGTCAACCCCTGTCGGAGTATGGGCCACCAACAACAGTTCTCCAGATTCTCCTATCCTGGGCCATCCTCTCTAACTGGTTCCAACTGAAGCCCATCTTGGTGATTTCGGCTTCCAGGTCACGCCTCCATGTATTTCTTGGGCGGCCCCTATTCCTTTTTCCTTGGGGTGTAATGTTGTTTGCTGGTTTTCCTAATGTGTGACCTATCCAACCTCATCATCTTTTCCTGATCTCCTCTTCAAATGGGGCTTGGCCGGTCCTTTCTAAAAGGCTGACATTGCTGATGGTGTCAGGCCATCGTATATGCAGGATTCTTCTAAGACAGCTGTTGGTAAATGCTTGGAGTTTCCTGATGGTGGTCTTTGTCATACGCCATGTCTCAGCTCCATTTAGTAGGACTGACTTCACATTGGAATTGAACAGTCGGATCTTAGTGTTCCTGGACAACTCTCTGGACTTCCATATGTTATTTAGCTGTATAAAGGCTGCCCTTGCTTTTCCTATCCTTGCCTTGACATCTGCATCTGTTCCGCCCTGTTGGTTTACTATACTGCCCAGATAAGTAAATGACTGTACTTCGTCCAGCTGGCTTCCATTAAGGGTGACGACATTCGTGCGGGTGGGGTTAATTTTCAGGATCTTGGATTTGTCTTTGTTGATGCTAAGGCCGATTTCCATTGCTGTGGCTGACACTAAATTGTTTTTTTCTTGCATCTGTTGGTGGCTATGTGAAAGGAGTGCAAGGTCATCCGCAAAATCAAGGTCGTCCAGCTGTTTCAACAAAGTCCATTGGATTCCAAAGGGGTGGTATGTTAGCCATCACCTCAGCAGCTGCCACTGGGGACGTTCGAAAGGTGCCACAGATAAAGCGTAGTGCTTGGTTCAGCAGTAACAGAGCATTTAACTTTATTAGAAGAAAAGATTGAATTTTATTTTCCATCAATAAGCGTAGAAACATATGACTGGATACGTAATCCCTTTGCCACGGTTGATACATCAAATAGTAAGTTGTCATACCAAGAAGAAGAAGAATTAATCAACCTATCATCGGATCGTACACTTAAAATAAAATTTTCCGAAATGGTTTTGGAGGAATTTTGGATCTTTGTGCAAGAAGGATACTCAGCTCTCTCCATGAAGGCACTTAAAATCTTGTTGCAATTTTCAACATCATATTTGTGTGAACTCGGTTTCTCGATAGTCAACAACATAAAAACTAAAAAACGAGCAACACTTACTAATTTGGATGAAGAATTGAGGGTAGCTATTTCTAAAATTAGGCCTAATATCACTGAAATTTGTAAAAACCGTCAAGCTCAGGTTTCACATTAGATCTGAATCTTTTTATTTTTATGAATTAAATTTTGCTCAATGTTATTTTTTACTTATTAAATTTATGTTTATTAAACAATTCTTTATTAAACTCTTATGTTATAATCTTTTATTTTCAATAAAAGTCGTACGTATGTGTATGTGTTTGTTTTTTTTACTCCTTGATTTTGGTGCTCCCCAAATTTTTGTCATGATCAAAAGTGATCCCCGACTTCGAAAAAGATAAGAACCACTGGACTACACAGACACACTCTTTTTAGAAAAGGTCGAAACCACCGTCGAGTGTTCTTAGGAGAGGTGGATTCACGTTAGTGTTTTTTTTTAGTATATTAACGTGAATAGGCCCTGCTAACAAAATTTACACATTTATTAACTCTATAAAACTTTCTTAAGAAACATGTTTAGTAATAAATAAAAGAGAGAAAAAGAAACAAAATATCTTAATCCACAGCTTTGGAAAAAATGTGAAGGTGTTAAGGGCGTGGTGGTGCATGTTCTCTATTCAGCTCCCTTTACCACCCTATTCCCTGGCTAAGCTTATGATTACCTGTAATAAATAAATTCAAATAACATTACAAGTACTAATATTAAAATTATGTATAATATATGAAGTTTCTGTTACTAATAAATTGTCCATAAAACTAGAATATTAAAAGGTTATATTATTTTAATGAAGCCTAAATGTAAACGGACAATTTGTTTCCATTTCAATACCTTTGCCAGGGACATAGCCAGGATTAATGGCGTATTTAGGCATGTTCCACATGTTCCGATGGAACAGGGGCCCCCACACAAAAAAGGCCTCCACACATTCCAAAAAAAATTTTTAAGTCTTTTCTTTTGGCAGTTAGAATAGTTTGGTAACCTTAATGGCCAACTCTTGCATCAGGTCAAACCATAGTTTACTCTGGAAGATCTGACGGTCAGCATCAGGAAGGTGTAGGTATTATCATGGACAAGCAGACAAGGAAAAGTCTGTTGTGCTGGGAGCCAATTGATGCCCGAATAATCAGAGCAAGATTTTTCTCAACATATGCTAAGATTACTGTCATACAGTGCTACGCCCCTACAGAACAAGCAACAGAAGATTTAAAAAACATGTTCTATCATAACCTGCAAAGTCAGATAGATAAATCTCCTCGACATGATATTATGATAATTATGGAAGACCTAAATTCAAAGATAAGATGTGACAACAGTGGTTATGATATTATTATAATTATGGGAGACCTAAATTCAAAGATAAGATGTGACAACAGTGGTTATGATATTATTATAATTATGGGAGACCTAAATTCAAAGATAGGATGTGACAAGAGTGGTTATGATATTATTATAATTATGGAAGACCTAAATTCAAAGATAAGATGTGACAACAGTGGTTATGATATTATGATAATTATGGGAGACCTAAATTCAAAGATAGGATGTGACAACAGTGGTTATGATATTATGATAATTATGGGAGAGCTAAATTCAAAGATATGATGTGACAACAGTGGTTATGATATTATGATAATTATGGGAGAGCTAAATTCAAAGATATGATGTGACAACAGTGGTTATGATATTATGATAATTATGGGAGAGCTAAATTCAAAGATAGGATGTGACAACAGTGGTTATGATATTATGATAATTATGGAAGACCTAAATTCAAAGATAAGATGTGACAACAGTGGTTATGATATTATGATAATTATGGGAGACCTAAATTCAAAGATAGGATGTGACAACAGTGGTTATGATATTATGATAATTATGGGAGAGCTAAATTCAAAGATATGATGTGACAACAGTGGTTATGATATTATGATAATTATGGGAGAGCTAAATTCAAAGATATGATGTGACAACAGTGGTTATGATATTATGATAATTATGGGAGAGCTAAATTCAAAGATAGGATGTGACAACAGTGGTTATGATATTATGATAATTATGGGAGACCTAAATTCAAAGATAGGATGTGACAACAGTGGTTATGATATTATGATAATTATGGGAGAGTTAAATTCAAAGATATGATGTGACAACAGTGGTTATGAGTATTGCATGGGCAAGGAAGCCATGGGGGAAAGAAACGACAATGGCCAACGCCTCATTGATATATGCCTAGAGAATGGCCTGGTTATAGGAGGTAGTGTTTTCCAGCACAAGAATATTCATAAAGTCACCTGGACCTCTCCTAACAACAGGACAAAGAATTAGATTGACCGCATTGTCATCAACCAGTAGTGGAGAAGAAGTATGAAAGATGTCAAGGCGATTAGGGGTGCTGACGTTGGTAGTGACCATAACCTTGTCTTATGCAAACTCAAACTCAAACTAAAGAAAGTCACCAAGTTACCAACTCTATGCCTCTTCCAAATTGAAAGATACACTAGTAAAAAACAGTTTTGTGTTGGAACTACAGAATAGATTCAGCCTACTAGAAAATCTTTTAGAGGACGACATCAACACACACTGCGATAAGATTTTAAATGTAAACACCGAAACCAGTAGAACAACACTAGGACACAAAACAAGACAGAGAAAGGAATGGATTTCAGATGCCACATGGAGCATCATAGAACAAAGGAAAGAGGCAAAGCGAAAAATGCTCACCAAAAATGGAGAAAGAAATACAGAAGCTAGACAGGATTACAAGAGACTCAACATTTGAGTAATGCGAAGTGCAAGACAAGACAAAAGAGATTATGTAGACAACATGGCACTAGAGGCACAAGTAGCAGCTGATAAAGGCGATAACCAAACAGTCTACAAAATTATTAAGTCCCTTACAAGAGGTCTAATGAGCAAATCGACGACTGTTAAAGATAAAAATGGAAATAATCTGACGACAGAGAAAGACCAGCTCCAGAGGTGGGCAGAACATTTTGAAGATATCCTGAATAGGCCGGACCCAGAAACAGAGGCTGGCATCACAGACATGGGTTTTGAGATTGAAGTGTCTAAAGGGCCCATTATGGAACAAGAAATAATAGAAGCCATTAAACAGACAAAAGGAAACAAGGCGCCATGTGAGGATAGAGTTACGGCAGACATGCTCAAGTCCAGTCCAACCCTGTGTGCAAGAACACTTATAGGACTCTTTAATAAAATATGGGACAAAGAACATGTACCTACCTCATGGAAACAAGGGATTATTGTCAAAGTTCCCAAGAAGGGCGACCTAACCATATGTGAGAATTGGAGAGGCATAAATCTATTGTCTGTTACAGGAAAAATCTTTTGTAGAATCCTACTGATGAGAATGATAACAGGAATAGAGAGAGTCCTACGTGAAGAACAAGCTGGTTTCAGAGCTGGAAGATCATGCAATGATCAAATCTTTGTCCCGCGTACCATAGTGGAACAGTCATTGGAATGGAACTCCTCTTTGTACATCAACTACATAAATTTTGAAAAGGCTTTCGATAGCATCCACCACCCAACACTTTGGACAATTCTGGAATCATATGGATTCCCAGGCAAAGTCATTAACATCCTGTAAGGCATCTATACTGGAAACCAGTGCTGTGTACGCCATGAAAACCAACAGAGTGAATGGTTCCAGGTGAAAACAGGTGTCCGACAAGGATGTGTGATCTCACCTGTTATCTTCTTAATAGTAATGGGCTGGGTCATGAGGAGAGCTACTGCAGACAAACCTCGAGGCCTAGTATGGGGACTAACTTTCTATCTAGAAGATTGCGATTTTGCAGATGACATAGCTCTGCTCTCTCATTCTCAACCAGATATCCAGGAGAAGACAACAAGAGTAGAACAAATAGCCAAAATTGTTGGCTTAAAGATCAACTCAGGGAAAACAAAAATCATGAAAGTTAAAACAAAGAGCTCTAAGAGGACAAGTGCCAATGGTGTGGAGGTGGAAGAGATTGAAAACTTCAAATACCTTGGCAGCTACATATCTGCTAATGGAAGCATGGACATGGAAATCTCCACCAGACTAGCTATGGCAGCTCAGGCCTTCAACAAATTGGGAAAAATATGGAAGTCATCCTCTCTGCAACTAAGAACAAAACTGAAACTATACAAGTCAAATGTACGCTCAGTCCTTCTCTATGCTGCAGAGACCTGGAAGACCAATACCAAAATTGAAGGCCGCCTTAGAGGGTTTGAAGAAAGATGTCTCCGACGTATACTAAGGATCGGCTGGGAGGACCACATCTCCAACATTGAAGTCCGCCAAAGAACTGGAATAAACTTCATTATCGAAGAAATCATGAAAAGAAGATGGAGATGGCTGGGTCACATCCTCCGCATGGACAAAACGAGGCTCCCAAGCAGCGCATTGAAATGGACACCACCAGGACAAAGACGAAGGGGAAGGCCAATGGGATCGTGGAGGAAGACAATGGACGAGGGAGCAAAGGCCACCAATAAAACATGGCATGAAATCCGATGGCTCGCCAAGGATAGGGAGTCCTGGCGGAACTTTGTTGCTGCCTTATGCTCCACGGGGAGCGATAAAGATAAAGACTAAGAATGGCCAACAGAAGTTACAAGGCTGCAGAAATATATATGAGTCCGACAGAGTGGGATACAGGTTATCATTCAGATTTAGCAACACTGTACACAAGCTAACACAGCAATGTCGGATGAAATATAAAGAGAAAGTACGACAGACTTACAACAAGCGGGGGCTAAAGACTTACCTCCGCTTATAGAGCGATTGCAATCACGTGACAAAAAGCGCGTGCTGTTTGTTTACTTTGTCTAGTGGTGATAAATGGCAGCCGTATTACTATAGCCGTAAGAAGGTTTTATTTTAAATGTGATCCTTTCAACAATATAACATAAAACATATATAAAAAAAACACTGTCAAGCGATGTAAATTAACATTTTAAGCTAAAATTTAAACCATTACAAATCAATGGAAAATGTTCCGTAAGTGCCGAATATTTAATTGAAGATGTCGATTGTCGAAAGTTAGCCTATCTTAACTTACTAGACTAGGCCTATTTAAAAGTAAAACAAAATGTACAATGTTTCAAAAGAGCTATTGAACAACTGTAAAAAGCCTAAAATCTTGTTTATTTCGTGGACGGACTACTAAGGACTAGTATCACAGTTAAATATCAAGATTTATAGTAACTAATTCCTTATATTTTGGGTTTAAAATACACATAGTAAGGAACAATGTTTATTTCTCATTAATGCCATTATCGCCAAGATGGATGCTATTTACACAAGTACGTCGCTAAAAAACCTAAGCCACGCCTACTGCAATCGCTCTATAGAGCGTTCTCAGTGGGTGTGGCTTAGGTTTTTACTCTATTTTTAGTGACGTATTTGTGTAAATATAAGAACCCACATGAGGTACAAATGTAACGTGGTGTAAGTGAAGTACTTCTTTATCATGCAAAATTCACATCTGAATATTGGCTATCCTACTCAAAAATAAGGAGGTAAATAGTAGTACTGTAGATTAATTGGTTAATGTGATTAGGCTAGGTCCGGCTAGACCTATTTACACTTTCAATTTCACTTTATAGGCCTACACTTTTAATGTTTCGTAGGCTAGGCTAATGGCTAAGTAGGGATGCCAAGTGATAGTGTTGGTGAATAGGCTATCTAGTCAAGTCACTAATAGGCTCACATCGTCTATGATCTATGTCTATGATAATAATAAAATAGCCTATTTTATTTAACAGACATAATACAGCTTAAATCTTAACAAGACTTAAAACACAACACATCATTTTAAAAAAGCTCGAGCCTATATGAAACTCTATTAATACAGCGGCCATTGTTACTTGTACACCATTACTCAAAGTAAACAAAAATCACGTGCTTTTTGTCACGTGATTGCAAACGCCCTATACCTAGACAGCCAAGTCTATTTTCAAAATCCCAGAAACACTGGATGGAACTATGGTAAATAATAAAAAGAGAAACCAAACGATCGTATCTAGATCTACTAAAAAATGACAGAGGAAGGAAATACTGGCGTAACAGATTTCACATTAGAAAAAACAGAAATCCTTATCTTTGGGACACTGACTTGGACAGCGAGGATAATGATAAGGCAAGAAGCGATGGGTCATTACAATACCAATTAATGAAACTCTGCTGTAAAAGGGGAGAATGTTCATATGTTTTTATCTTATCTTATCGTTTCTTATATCTTATATCTCGCGTTTTTTAAGTGTGTATTTTGGTGCGGATGTTCATTGTCTTGATTATTATGGAACAACTAGCGCCATGTTGTAATTTTGTTCTAGTTGCTTTATACATGAGAAATTTACAGAAGGTGTGTCTGTAACATATAAAATAAGGTAAGAATATGGAAGTGTCTATTTGTAGTCAACTACCAATAGCTTCTAGGCGGCTATTCGTACTCCAGCCAATCAAAATTAATGCAAATCAAAACTGACCTAAACAAGAACGGTGTGTTTGTCATAAATGATAAATTGTTTCATTGTCCAGTGAATAGTACTCTGAGCTGTCAACTATGTGACCCAGGTTCTAACCCTGCCGTCGACCTTTGTCAATATTAATTTGCGTTAGTTAATTTAAATGTATCAAAAACATAAATGAACTTACATGGCAAATATAAGGGCACTAAATAGAATTGTAATAATATCAATATTAGTAAATAAGGTCATTAAGGTCTATGAACAATGAGATCTATGCAGAATGATTTCCCGGTCACGTTATGCTGATTAAATACACTTGTAAACATTAACAATGGCTTACTGCGCTGCTGTTGGGTGCGCAAATTCTACCTCTAAATTATCATGTAAATAATCTACAATGTTTTCATGGATTTCCTTTGAAACATTAACAAATAGGTGTTGTCCTTTAAGGAAGACACCAGTCGGGATCGACATGTTATTTTGTTTTCAATGATTTTTTTTTAATTGGAAATTATTATACTAAAACCTTTTTTTTTTCTACACATATCTCAATTTTCAGTGCTTTCTGAAATTTTTAAATGAACTTTTTTTTACTTTGAAAATGATCACTAGTCGATAAAACAGGTCTAAAAATCATAAATTATGACAAAGTTGCAATATTGTGACCATAGCAACATGTAGAAACACAGTTTTACACAGGATTTTCTTTGATTTCATTGTGTATTTATAAACTGTGTAAAAAAAAGTACTTAAAAAAAATATTTTTTTTTAGTGATGATACATCCCCCCCCCTCCCAATTCCCCCCTCCTCCGCAGAGATTTTTAAAATTAATATTTGTACCTTTATTTCATTTCAAATTCAAACCTTTCTGAATTACATTTTATCAGCTGTATATAAAAACATAACATAGTTTTAATAAATACTAATAGTAAATTGTATAAACAGTATGGAAAAAACAAATATATAATTTTTTACCATTCGGTCAATTTTAATTTGCTAATAGTGACTTAATTGTAACAGATTAAAAACAATTATTTTTTTTAGCCAACAGTCTAATTAAAAAAAAAATTCAACTTCAAATATATCACCCTGTAATTTACAAAAGATAATAAATGTAATTTGCATATGTATTTTTAGTTTTATAGGTTTTTCTTCGTTTTTTATGTTTTTCTCTATTATTTGTTTTCTGGTTATTTTCCTAACATAAAAGTCTATAACGTAAAAAGTAATAGAAATATTGCATTTATTTTTTGCATGATAAATCATTATGTATATACCTTTAATTGGATACAGAGATCTTTTGATAAGATAACATTTGTTAGTTTTATTAACATTTGTTTTTCATTTATATAGAAAAAAAATACATTTTTCATCATTACAACAATAAAAAAAATCTTACAAATCAATCAGTAAAGATAATACAATTTTCTTCTATGCATATTTTAATCTTATTTTGTTTGTTATTTCTGTCGAAGAATTTTGTGTTTATCTTTTATAGTTAGTAGTTATAAGAAATTGAATTTAAGGTAATAATGGTTGTTAGGCGGCCATTTTGAATTGTAACCAAGGTAACCAACACATATTTTTGGGGTCAAAACCGATTTTCCTTATCTTATACCTAGATACTATTAGATATATATTCCCGACTGGTGTCTTCCCTTATTAATAATTGTATGTCTATAATCATTGTTGCATCCGTGAGCATCATTTATAATATCACAATATTTAAGGATTGGTTTAAAATAAACATTTTTAATAAGCATATGTGCCGATAATATCAATGTAAAATCAGCCATTTTTTTAAGTTTAAAAAGCATCACGTGATCGATTTTCTGTCTCTAAGGAATTGTGCATAGACCTCATTCCTTAGAGACAGACAATCGATCACGTGATGATTTGTAAACTAAAAAAAATGGCTGATTTTAAAACGATATTATCGGCACATATGCTTATTAAAAAAGTTAAATTTTCACATATCCTTGATTTTATAAATGATGCTCACGGAAGCAACAATGATTATAGATATACAATTATTAAAGGACCACTCCTATGTGTTGATCTTTCAAAGGAAATCGATAAAAAGATATTTTGGATTATTTACATTGTGTAGACGGAAAAGAAATAGAAAAATACAAATGCGATTTGTAAATTTTTTTGGTCTGCAAATGCTGTATTTTTTAAATTTACGCACCATTCTTTCTTATGTAAGCCATTTTTTTTTTAAATACTTGCACCTGCTGCTTATTACCGAACGAAGATCGTTCAGTCTAGTACTACTAGTAATAAATGAAACCATCAACATATATAGCTTCCACTAGTTAGAACTTTGCCTACTTTGTTAGCTCAAGTATACCGTTAGAGCTGTTCGACTGATTGGGACTTTTAATCTAAATTTTAATGTCCAGCAAATATTTTCATTAGATCAGATATGAAGCTGTAATGGTTTATTTTTGGTTGGGTTAAATAAATGCCTTTTTTATTTCTACCGCTTGACTTTGAAACAATGCACAGATGTTAGTGATTTGGAAAATGTATAGAGCCTTAATGGGTAGCATGCTGACTGTGTTCTTAGAAAAATCATTTGCATTCGTTAGATGCCAAAATTAAAACTAGCACTAGTACTACTAGTAGTAAAAGTTAATTTTTTTTTACGAAAAAAATACGTCTTGTTTTCTAAGGGTTAAATGTTTGGAAATATAATATATACTTAAAAGTACTTAAAAATATCTTCTGTGACTTTAAGATGTTAACAAATATCCGATTCTTTCCTTTTCATTACCAACAGATTCCAATGCCATGGTAATCAAGAGAGAAGTAGCTGACGGTATTGTCCGAGGTCTGAGCGAGTTCTGGAATTGTGAGGAGCTTCAAGATTTTACTGTAGTTGCGGGTGATACTAATTTTGGATGTCATAGGTTTCTTTTAGCCGCTTGTTCTGGATTTTTCCGAGCTCTTTTTAGATCCGGGATGAAAGAGACTAAATTAAACTGTGTCACGTTAGAAGAAATCTCTAGTGAAACATTTCAGTTGCTATTGGAAACAATATACACTGGTCGTGGCATTTTGACTAATGACACTGTCATTGGCATTTGGAGAGCTGCCCATCAGCTACAAGTAACCTTTATGGTTACTGAGTGCGAAATGTTTGTCATTAAATCACTGTCTCTGGCGAACTGTGTCCAATATTTTCATTATGGTAGAATGCTGAGCTCCAAAATCGTTACTGAGACAGTTTGGACCTTCATTTTAAAACATTGCAACTATTTCTTCAAGACCAGTTACTTTCTTTATCTACCATTTTGTGATGTTTTGAACTTAATCAAATGCCAAGATCTGGAAACGAGTACTGAAGATGAAGTATTGAAAGCCATCTTAAAGTGGGTGGAGTACAAGCCCGACATTTTTTTTTATATTGATAATACGGGAAACTGTCTACAAGTCGCTAAAGAACGTATTCATTCTAAGAGCTCAGATATGAAAGGAGTTGAAGAAGGACGTTCAGGTAAATTTAGTCAGGTCATTTCTAAGAATAGTACAACGGAATGGCAATTGAAAGAGGCCGCTACGGATATTAGAACTGTGCTCCCGTGTGACAATAGCATGTCATGTGAAAAAACGGAGAAAGTGGAAGGAGAGCTGACTGAGTCGGATAACAGAAAACAATATGTGTTTGATTTATTATCGGCCTCGAGAACATGTCTGGTCAGTCAAGAATGTCTTGTAATGCTTCTCTGTCATCCTCTGGTCATTGAGAACAAAGAAGCTATAGCTATTTTTAGCAAAGCTCTCTTGTACCAGCTTCATATCGATAAAAGAAGTGGACAATGGCCGAGTGGAGCCACACACAGGAACAATAGCATCCTCCAAAATGTTGCAGTAAGATTTACAAAGGGCTCTAATGTATTGGACGTTTTTACTTTTTCAAAAAACAAGTGGAGTAAATATAGAATCTACAGTAAACGTATTAATATTAATATTATTATACGTTTGATAACAATAGACAGATCCTTGTATAGCCTTTATGTTCAAGATGGTTTCGATGAGTATGTGGAAAGATCTTTGAATATTAGTTCTTTAACACAAACAACATGGTCAGATATAGACGTTTCACTGACACTAAGCTGTACTATATTCTCTGTCGTAGCGGTCAATGAATTTATTTATATTCTTCAAAGAAACAAATTTTGGAAATTGAACCCTTTGTCGCCATCACCTGTCCAGTTGCCAGATTTGCCAGAGAACCATCCTATATGTCACGTGACAGTCTACGATCAAAAGATTATTGCTTTTTACTCCATGTCCAAAGAAGGCGGTGTGGAGGAAACTACAGTCTTGAGTTTTGATATATCAAACAACACCTGGACTAGACTCAACAATATTGAAGGTCCAGCTGATGGAATGATAAGTTTCAAATATGATCACTCAACTTATCTCTTACAGTCCAATGGCAACATGTGGAAGTTGGTCAAGCCACAGTCTGATATTGTAGATTTTGAGTTTGTCGTCAAACTGTGGGGCTCCCATTGGCCATTACACGGAGCGGTCACTTTCATGGATAAACTGTATATTTCTGGGACTAAATCTGAAACGATTGAAGATGACCCTCAGTTGCTAAAATCTGTTGCTGGTTTATTCAGGGAAGTAATCTATTTAGAGAGTCTGGAGAGTGACTCTACAAAATCCATGTTTGTACCATTTATTGCGAATCGATACCTTATATCATAAGTGAGCACAACCAATTTGTTCAGAAGCCAAACTTAGGCCTACTTAAGGGGCTTTCTGATGGGACAAAATTAATAAAAAGACTTTTGTTCTTAATTTCTGTTTATGAAAAATGTTTAAGTCTAATACTAAGAAAGCATTAAATAGTAAAATTGTTTGAGAAAAATGTAAATAGATTCTAAAAAATATCATATCACAATGGACTGAGTTTATTCTTTGATTTTAATAGAAGTTGTAAATTACTATTTGTCCTTGGCTATGTGGTTATGTCGACAATGTCAGCCTGTCTGACTCTATTGTAATACGTCCGTTATAAATTAGTCATTTCATAAATAGATTTAGAAAGATAGTTTTATCATGATGTCTTTTTGATTATTTTATTAGATAACTAACATTGCTTTAATAGTATTTCTATGTTAATATTTTAAAATGTGTGTGTTTAAGAGTTACTAAATTGAGTGACTTCACTAATAGCATTACAGCATTACACTTGTTTGAAGTGAATATTTACTTAATATTAATATTCACTTATTGTTTGTATTGTTTTGTCGAAACTTGATACATATTATAAAGCTCTAAAACATTTTAGTTATATATTTTAGATACAATTATTTATAAAATGTACATTCTTTTTTAAATCAAGTTTTAATTGTTATTATATTAATCGAATTGTTTTAGCTTGTCATCTCTGTTTCTCATATGTTCGTTTTATAGAAGTAAGATGCTTAGTTTCTTTTTTTTTTGTCCTTATGAAATATATTTTGTAATGTTTTCTTATTTTAGGTTCAGGAAACTTTTATTCATATTAAAAAATATTGCTTGAGAAGTGAGCTAAATGTACAGTAATTTTGTAAACTACTTTTATGAATAAAAACTAAAAAATAAATTTAAAAAAAATATTTTATAAAATAAATGATTTCATTTTAATATAGGTCTAAAAGTGTACATGTGCATTTTTTTTATCTTGTGAAAATACTATAAGGCTTTGTCGCGGGTGCTTTTGTTACATCAAGCTCATTTCAGGAAATAATAACATTATTTTCAATCTTTGTATAGTGGATTTATGATTGCTAGATTTTGTTTGCCATTACAGTAGAATCCACAAACCATTGACTCTGCCATTACTCGTAGCATTGGATTGTGAGTGGTTGACCCCCTTTTTAAAAAAAAAGTTGTAATGAGGCGATAGTATGACCAGTAGGGTGCAAGATCACCTGCGCGCCCATCCGAAGAATGCGTGCTCCGTAAATGTGGACCTCTCCCTCGGGGCATTCTACGCCCATCAATCACCGACTATATGATGGCTTGAACGTTTGCCAAGGTTGTGGAAAAAGGCTTAGCACGATTTGAGTTTTTTTGGTATCGAAACCGATTTGATTTTTTTCAAGCTGTTTAGTTTCTCTGGTGTGTGTTTGTTTGTGTGTGTGGTGGGGGGGGGGGGAGGGGAAGATGGACATGTATTTATCGCCAACGTAGTTTTAATTTCACGAAGCCATTTCGTGCTAATCCACAACTCAGAATCTTCTTGTGCTGCATGCAGAAAAGTAGTAAAACCTATCTTCCACAGACTGGATTCTTACTTACACGAAATGGAAAATGTCAACGTTATTTTTTTTTTCTAGTCTAGTATAATTTATTTTTTATATGGAAGCGTTAGACGGAAATAAACTGACCATTAAAAGTTTTTGTTCGGTAAGAACCTAAGTTGGGATTACGTTCGGTTCGGAAATAGCATAAATTCGGGTTCCGTTCGGTTCGATAAAAGCATAAATTTGTATTTCGTTCGGTTCGATAAGAGCCTAAATTGGGATTCCGTTTGGTTCGGAAAAAGCATAAATTAGGGTTCCGTTCGGTTCGGTATGAGCATACATTTGGATTTCGTTTGGTTCGGTAAGAGCATAAATTTGGCAACACTGAAGTTCGATGACGTTCAGAAAATTACACATCTACTATTATTATGTTGTTTATGGTCTATTAAAAATAATTTTCATATAAAAAAATTAGTAAACATGAGTGTATAGGCCTATGCTAAGTAGAATAAAATTGTCTGTGACACTAATAGTACACCTGGATTTTTTTCATGATTTCGATACTGTTCTTTTATTTCAAAGCTCCGCACCCCTATTTTCACAGCTCAAATTATGCATAGCCTAGTCTTGATGTAAGGCAAGGGGAGGGAATAAAGCACAAAAAGTGTTTAACTTAATTTCATTGCAGTTGCTGGTCTTTTAGCACTAATAGAAATGTAGGCCTAAATATTTTAGTCTCAGGTTATTAGGATTGAGATGTCCATCTAAACGCTAACAAGGTTTAAGCCTAGGGCCTCAGTGTTTCGGGGGCCTTCAGCAGAGGAGTATTATGGGTTTATCACAGAGTTTCAGTACCTAGCCGTCGCTCTATTATTTATTGTAGCTTATTATTTTACAATATTCCTTTTCATCGGGCCCATGTGATTTCTATAGGGGCCTACGATATTCCAAAATTCTTGCTTATTCGGTGTGTATGCCAATTTTTCTCATGTTTGAAAAATTGTACTAATATTTAAAATAAATTAAAGCAATCTCTTGATCTTGTGATATTTTTCAGCAGGACAAACTGTATTAAAATTCAATAAAACATTTTAGTTCCTGCACCGTCAGTATTTATTATTATTTTTGTTATTACTACAAGTATCATTATTATATTATATTTTCCTCGCATTGTGTTCTTTTAATTAGCTTTATCATTCCATGTTACTCTAATCTTTAGTTTAAAGGCCGAGTTGGGGAACACCACAAAGGGAATGGCCTAGGGTCTTATTAAATCTAATCCAGTCATAGCCATAACCTTAAAATATGTTATTGGTTCTAATAAGTTTCGGATACTATCAAATCTCTTAGCTTAAGCTCAACGATGTCATAAGTTAAAAAGAGAATTTTCTTACACATAGTGAAGTAGATTAATGCACAACTATTTTTTTTTTAATGTCCCAACACTCTACTATAACCAAATTCCTTCAATTACTTTAGTAAAGCGAACGGTTAACAGACCTACAATTAAGCCTAAGAACTACATTTATTTATTTTTACGTGCCTACTTGGTGTAGGATATTGTAATAGACATTTATCGGAGGAGTGTAGTAATTCGAAAGTCTCTTATTTTATTGGGAAAATTGTATGGCTCTAGAGATTTTTATAGACTTCCTATAGAGAAGTTTTTGCATAAGATAGATCTAAGCCAAGAAGGCATCTCAGTCTGTAGAAAAATGCGGGATCAATAGGGCCCTACTGAGCTGTCTGTTTGAATATGTAATTTAAATTTGTGGTAAAGCTAGATGTACAATTCAGAAAAAAAATGCAATGATACCACCGACAGAAGTTATGTGTAGTCTAGTGCAGGGATCGGCAAACCCTGCTCGCATAGCTATTTTTAATGGCATGTAGATTAACCCCTACTAATACAATTCAAGTCTTCTCTATAAGAATGGTAGAGCAGGGTAACTTCAATGTCAGGAAAATACAGGCATTTGTTAACACCTGCCTCAGAAGAATCCTTAGGATAAGTGGGCCAGAAACCATCAGTAATGAATAACTCTGGCAACGAACTAAGCAGGGGCCTGTGGAAGAGGCAATTTCCCAAAAGAGATGGAAATGCATTGGCCACACCCTCAGAAAACCGGCATACTGTGTCACTGGGCAAGCGCTCACTTGGAACCCCCAGGGCAAAAGGAAAAGAGGTCGGCCGAGAAACACCTGGAGGCGCGATATAGAAACCGATGTTAAAAAACTTGGGCTTAACTGGGGTCAGATAGAGAAATTGTCTCCAGGATCGGAATACCTAGAGGACTCTTGTTGGCGGCCTATGTCCCAGGTGGGGCGAAAGGCGTAAGGCGTATGTAAGTAAGTAAGAATGAATTAGAAAACCTACCTTGACACACTAATATCAAAAGATTGCCTAACCATGGTCTAGTAGCTAGTGCATATGCGTAGAAAAATAATAATAGTAATGGCCCAATAGTTTATCGGCAGCTTTAATCTAATTAAGCTCAACTTACAGATTATTTAAAGTCTTAGGCAAGGTGCGCACGTGTCCCTTCCCCCTCACCAACCCATCCCATCCTTTCCCCCGGTCGTTTTTCTTCTCCATAACAAAAATGACCAAAAAGAAATTTTTCTTTAGTGGCCTTTTTAATTTTGTCCTGATATGATCAACTAATTATCTAACGATTAATTCGATCTAGTTCTCGCTATTTGTCATCAGCCGTCATAATATTTTTTTCTCCATTTTAAAGACCAAGTGAAGAGGTTTTTCTCAAAGGAACGAGATTTGGAATAGCCCCATACGGCAGTGACGTATCACAAGGGAAATAAATAAATAAAAATAGACGCTATAAATCTATATTTAACCATTTTGTTAAAAATAAGAACCGGGAAAAGATTCAAAACATGTGGCAATAGATTCAAAACACGTGACAATATTCAT
Organism: Anisus vortex; assembly: GCA_949126835.1. Lineage (NCBI taxonomy): Eukaryota > Metazoa > Mollusca > Gastropoda > Planorbidae > Anisus > Anisus vortex. The sequence continues at coordinate 4,044,914 of OX421493.1, read as the reverse complement.
TTTTCCTAGTCGGAATCCTTTATGTTACGTCACTTTCCTATATTGCCGGAAATAAAAACATCTCAAATGGCTACGAGATTTGGAGTAATCATCCGAAAAACACACACATTTAAGTGCAAATATTGAACTAATTACTTAAAATGTATCTTTGATATTTTGTATAAATGTTTTTTTTAACATTCAGATACTGAATACACTATTTACTATCAAAATCAAATGTTAACTCAATTTTGATAAAAAGCTCTTCACTTGGTCTTTAACACACAAAAAATACCTTGGTTTAGGTTCGATAGGGAACAGTCAATCGAAGAATCAGTTATCTCTTTGTTCGTAAGTAAGGGCGATTACAAGACTCGGCAGTTGGAAGATTTTCATTGTTTTTACTTAGACCATCTGGGTAGAGGGTTTTCAACTATTAAAGAAACGATGAAAGATAGATAAAGGGGGTGGGTAGAGAAAGGGACAAGACTCTCGTAATCTGACCCGATCAAGATGTCTGCCATATAAGAAATATTCCTCGCTTAATCCTATAGCAATACGGCTGCCATTCGTAACCACCAGACAAAGTAAACAAACAACGCGTGCTTTATTGGTTTAAATTTCCGTATATTAAAATTAGTTTACGTTTGTCTTTCATCTATTAATTTATATTGTTCAATTGTATGATATTAATTATTTCGATATAGCCTAGTGAAGGAAAAGACAATTTGAATGCCCCATAGCATTTCTTTATTATTTTAATATTAAATTTCAACGTAAGTAACTAAGGATATTTTTGTAAAAGCTATCAATAGTAAAAACAAATGCCTTGTGACTTTAGCCATAAAACGTTTTTGATACAGGTTTTACGGTGGGGTAAAATATTAAATAATAGGACCTGTGGATTAATTTAATCCGATGGGGATTATTTGATACTTTATACTTTATACTAATCCAAACCTTTTATTATAATAATACTCTTAAGTCCTTCCCATAACAATTTGTGTGAGAGATTTTGCAGCCCCCTTTATTACTAATAATAAAACGTAGGACGCAATAATCTTCTTTACAGAAGAAGTGTCTGTAATATAAGCTTATAAGATAATATACTAGTTATTATGCCCGTCAAAATGACGGAGAAACAAATAACTACAACTTGTTTTAATTTTTTCTTTTGTTTTAATGTTTTAATATCTTTATTCTATCTAATTGTCTGTGTTATATTCCTTCTTTTCTATATGAGTGTTCGGGAAAATGTAATTAAATTTTACTGGAACTCATGACGACCATGACTAGACCTATAGAAATGTCGGTAATAGCCTATTGATTTGGTCAAGAAAAAGAAATGATATGAAAGTAGGATGATTTGATAGACATGACGTCATATGCTAGTATTGTTTTTATTAAAAGTACACCTTTCTAGCTCACTATTTGTGGCACGTAGCTGAAACTAAAGGCAGGTTTAAGTAACAACATACTAGGATAATACAAAAAAATGAGGTTCCCGATAGAACTCGTTTAGCCTAAAATGGCCATTTGTTGTGAACGGCTTTGTGTATTTGCATAGTTAAATAACATTTTATTGAGGTATAAAATCAACACATTCATTATAATATGTGATATAATACAAATCTTTCCTCGGATGATAAAAAAAAATAACTTTAATAAATTAAATTATTTTTTTATTTTTTTTGTGATGCAAATAATGGGGATTTCAGAAAAGTAGAATTGGAGGAAATAAAATTGAAGGGAAATAACCTGTAACTAGATCGAACTCTTAAAAACAGACGGTGTAACGGAACTTTGACGTCACACAATTCAACACCTCTGATTAACATGTCTTGTCCCGTTTAAGTGTTTTCACATAAACTGTATAGAATATTTTACTGAATACAAAATTGATTTTGTATATAATTAGTAGAGACGATTTGAATGCCCGACTGGTCATTAGTTTGACAGCTGTTATATCTTGCAGTATGCAGAAGCCAACAGTGGAAAAAAATAACGTTTTCAAAAACACATATTTCTCTCTTTTTAGTCTCGTTGTTAGAATCGAATTTTATGTCTTACTAGCAGGTATGTGCCCGGTCCTCCGAACCGGCTAAAAGTTTTGTTTACATACACTCTAATTCTACTCAAGCAGTTATATTGATCGTTGTTAGAATCGAATTTTATGTCTTATGAATCAATATTGAATATTGATATCGAGGGGAGCATTCAAATCACGTAAATACAACGTATTCATCAAGTTGACGCATGACTTGACGCTTCATTTGATCTACGTATTCGAAAACAAAAAAAAATGGAATTTTCCCACTGATGCTGAACGCTCCTTTAACAGACAGACATACGATAGTCGTAAGGTTGCGAGATACTTGGACTTCAAAAGGAGGACATAGAGAGACAAAAAGAATGACATATTTAGTGTTTCACAATCAGTTCAGTTTTATTACATTAGCTGGCAATAATTGTATATTACTAAATATTAGTAAAACGGACCCAACATTTTATTTAATGTAGACTGAAAAGCAACTTGGGCAATTAAAAAAACAACTTTGCGGAGCATGTAAGGTTCTTTTCAAAAACGGTTAATTTTCTTGGCTCACGTCTGTCAACCCGATTTAGATGTGTCTGGGATTGTATTCATTTTCTACAAATATTCTTTTAATGTGTGTAACATATAGATATAACATCCACTGATTTTTATTATAACTATAAAGGTCTAAATTCATGACACTACAGCTTTTGACTTCTGCTAATCAAAATCAACTTTTTTTTTTTTTAAAGATTTCACCACGTTCTAAGGATCAATGGTCCTTCGTATTATTTTTTTAGTATAATCAGTGCAAATTTGTCTTTTCCAAACTATAACTTACTTTACCCGGGGCGGAGACGGGGAAAAGAAAATGGATAAAAAATCGGATATTTAGAACCGAAAATTGGTTTTGAGAAAAAAACAGGATATTAACATCCCTAATGTGAAGTAGAAGACTGAAGTTAATAATGATGGATTATTTAATCACTCCAAAGAATGGTTTACTCAAATAGAGTGCTCATAAACTAGTTAATATTACACATAAATGTGCAGACTTTTGAAATCATTTGTTTCGCATTTTCGGTTTATTTTTCGGTTTCGGCCGAAGTTGTAGTTACATTTTTAATTTCGGCTTCGGTTTCGGCCGAAAGTCAATGTATAATATTCGGAATGGTTTCGTTTTCGACCGAAACTAGGCCTATGAATTAGGTTTCGGTCGGTCTCTAGTGCTATTAATTCCATTACAATATTGGCGTAGCCAAAATAGCGACGCTAATAGTATAAAATGGGTTAGGGAGAAATGATGCAAAGTGGGAGAGGGGTGGTGTGCCCAGTTTTGGGGGAGGGGGAGCAACAGAAGGCTAATTTTGAAATGGTGCACAATATCCAATTATACTATTAAATAACGTATTAAAAAACTTTTTTTTCTTTTTATCAATAGCTGAAAAGTATAAATTATTAGGATTATTAGATATTTTAAAGTTTTAAATAGTCAATATTTGAAAGTTATTCTAAGTAAATAAATGTATAGAACACAGTACTGACACAGTACCGTATGCTAGTCAAAACAATCAGACAGCATATTTATTTTTTTTAATTGGAAAGTTAAACTTAGATCTATTCAGAATAGCAAAATATAACCATCAATAGGCCTATATTAAAAAACAGACATCGACAATTTTGATATTATTTTAAAGGTATGTTAACCATTATTTATAAATAATATTTAAAAAAGGTTCCCTGTAGGCACATGCATAAACTGTCTTTAGAATTCTTAGAATTTATATAAAAGAATAATAAAGTAAAAATGCAATTAAAGAATTTTTGTTTTATATTAGAAATCCGGTAATGGAGAAGAAAAAAAGACCAGGGTAAGGATGGAATGTGTTGGTTTTGGGGTAGGGATGGGGGGACACGTGCCCGCCTTGCCGTAGACTTTAGTTAATCTGTAAGTTGGGCTTAATTACGTTAAAGGTGCTTATAAACTATTGGATCATTACTTAGTAAAATTATTATTATTGTTTTTCTACGCGTATGCACTAGAGTCTAGACTATGCTTACAACTAATATTTCTCGCTATAATCATCATGTTTGTTTTGAATTCTACATAAACGTAAGTTACCAATTCAAACGGACAGATCGATTATTGATCCCAGATGTCCACAGAATGAGACGCCTTCTTGGCTTATTTATGAAAAAAAAAACTTCTCGATCGTTTAAATACAGATATAAAAATCTCTATAAAATTATCCGAATAAAATAAGAAGCAAGAAGCTTTTGAAATACTACACTTTACCGATAAATGTATATTACAATATGTCAAATACTTGCTTGTTAAAAAAAAAAAGTTAAATCTAGTTCGTAACTGTACAGTTTTTAACAGTTCGCTACCTATCCTAACGTTTTCATGCATCACTAATTGTCTAAAAAAAATTACATTTCAAATTGAATAGGTCAACGTGTAAAAAATAACTACAGCTTGCTAAAGCAGTATCTACATTTTGTATAGTAAATATTATAGGGAACGAGAAGATCCACAGCAAAACCAGGTCACTGTCGCTATTCTTTCGGTTTTCTCTTTCCCAGAAAGGTGTAGTCTATATTATTTTCAGTTTCAGTTTGTGTAACATCCATCCAAGTTCATGTTATTCTGGCGGCATAGATCTATATCATTTTCATTCCTGTGGCGACTCAGGCGGTAATGATTATTAATATTTTTCAATTAATTGTTAAGCATAAGTCTAAGATGCATAATCTTATTTATAGGCCTTGAACATGCAAAGATAAGACTCGAACAACAGATAAGCGCTAGGCGCAATAACCTTTTGTTTAGAAGGCGCGTCTGTAACATCTTATCTTATACATTACAGACGCTCCTTCTATAAAGAAGATTATTGCGTCCTACGCTCATCCGTGGTCTGAGTCTAGTCTTGCATTTTTATTAATGTTTTAAATGATGTTAAGTTACTGGTTTTCCTGGCTTGTCCAGGCAACCCATTCCATGCCCGAATGCCAAATGTAAGATAAGATAGGAATATTCACTTTGTACTTACATAGGCCTACAGTTAGATAATTTATTTGAACAATTTCGACAGTAGGCTCAGTTTATTAACATTAATCAACTTTAAAATTAAAATTTTAAATGTGTATTTTATAGTTGTTGGGTTTCTTATAAGTCACATAGTCTAAGGCCCGAATGCCACATGTAAGATAAGATAGGAATATTCACTTTGTAGGCTATTTACATAGGCCTACAGTCAGGGGCGAAGCCAGAAATTGTTTCCAAGGGGGGGGGGGGGGGGGCTGAACTTTCACGTGACAAATATTTACCAAATACCAGGGGGGGGGGGGGGGGGCTAAACTATCGCGTGACAAAGATTTACCAAATTTTTAGCAAATTTAGTGCATATATTTAAAAAAATCAGTTGAAAAAAATATTTTTTTTTAATTCCAGGGGGGCTTAGCCCCCCTCAGCCCCCCCCCCCCCCCCACCCTTGTGGCTTCGCCCCTGCCTACAGTTAGATAATTTATTTGAACAATGTCGACAGTAACCCTAGGCATTTATTTTCAAAACCGGTTTTCGGTTCTACAAAACCGGTTTTAAACCGGATTTCGGTTACCCCTCTTCCTCCCCCCTTCCCAGTAAAAAAAAGCCAAATGTGCGTAGTTTTGTAGGTATATATTTGAAAAATAGATCAAACTTATTTAGTGATTGCAGGGCATTTAAGGGGTTGACTTGTGTGAATACAAAATGATTTTGTACACTTTACCATAAAATTATTTAGAACTAAAAAAAATCTGGGCTAATTGATTAAAACCGATAATAATAGCTTACAATAGTGATAATCAAATTTCCGATTATTGTTGACCATAATATTAAGAAGCATATGAAGAGGATGACGATGTTACTCCAGGATGCTTCGTACGCAGGCGCGTACGCAGTCCAGTGGTACTGCCACCGCTCCAGCTTATCTGTTGGGAACATAGTTAACACCGAGCCATCTTTAAAGAAGTTTTTTCAAAGATGAGCCGAGAAGTAAAAAGATTCTTGTTAATTGTAACTGTAACTTAACATTTGGTTTGATGTTGTTTTTATCGCAAGCCATAGATCTAGTTGGTATTTGGAAAATAAGAAACACAATATCTAAGACTAAATAGTGCTAGCAAGGCATTTCAAGAATTGTTTTGTGCGAATACAACATTATTTTAAAAAAAATATTTCCATTAAAACAAAAAAAAGAAGAGGGTGTGCTACCAACAAACCGAAATCCGGTTTAGAAAATCAAAACCGATTTTAGGTTTCAAAACCGGAATCCGGTATTCTGGTTTTCGTTTAACATCCCTAGTTATGAGCACTAATGTCCTTTTATTTAATTTTACTGGCACTGGTAGCCTATTTCCTGAAAACTGTTTGATCTGCTTTTCTTTTTTCTACCTATATCAGTTTTTTTGTTTAATCTCAAGACTGAATTACATTAAAGTTTAAAATTTTATGAATTCTATTTTTAAAGTGTATTTATGGAAAATAGTCTATAAATATTTTCTTTTTTCATTTGTGTAGGCCCTAAATCTTACAAAGCAGAACCCTACTTGCAGATAATGTTCACAAAATTGCTGACATTGACAGCAATTCGTTTTGTTTTATTTTCTGATATCTTGTAAAATTTACACAATAGAAAAGATTCAATTTAAATAGTAATAAATTAAAATATCAACATAGAGTCTATTTAATTTCTACGTGTTAGTGCCTAGTTACTTTGCTAGCTCGACTATACTCTTTAGTCTGATTCACTGATTGTGACTTTAACTCTAAACATCCAGCGAAATATTTTTATTAGATCACTGTGTGCACCTGTATTGGTTGATTTTTATTGAAACGGGCTTTAATCAATTAGTGAAATATCTAAACCCTAATTTTTAATTAGACTTTTTATTTTAATTTCTAGCACTTGATCTTGAATCAATGCAAAGATGCTGGTCATTTATAGCACATGACATCATGTTTAGCATGCTCAATGCATTCTTGTTTTAAAATTCAGTTGCATACGTTAAATGTAAGCAGTAACACTAACACTAGACTAATAGTAAAAGTATAATTTTTGTTTTACGAAAAACAATACGTCGCGTTTTCCAATGGTTAAATGTTTGGAAATATATAATGAGCCGAAGTCAAAAGGTCGTACCTCAAAACTGATATTTTTAAAATCGCTATTAAAGGGTCAAAATGCAACGAAATAGTTAAAACTTGAACTTAGTTCACACCAAACATGGACAACGAGATAGCATGAGATAGCATTTTGACCTGGGTAAAATATGCCTCAAAACGCATTTTTGATGAAAATGTTACGGTTTTTTGCCGGTGATTCTAAGTTACTAATTACATGCAATTTTTCTAGACTTTATTTCAATAACCTAGGAGCTTTATTTGTATCTCAAACTCATTTGGTGAATACAAGAAGCCCTTAAATAACTATTTGCTACAAAGTTTGCTCAAATTGATGCAGAGATAATTTTTTTACAAGGGTTTAAAAGAAATAATGTTGCTTAGGACAGTTGTTGTCATTTCAAGTGAGTGAAGTTTATGCTCCTAAACTCCCTCTTTTGCAACTCCTATGCTTGTAATACTCTTGAATATCATAAATATAGGCTATGGAGATATGTGTGTTAAATTCTTGAAGAAATCCATCAAGAATTAGTATGTTTTTTTCTGAAGTCAATTTTTTGTTGTCATTTGTCCTAAGTGACACCAAGATGTCTATAGCAGCCATTTCTTTTCTTTCGCGTTTTTCGTCACTGTGTCTTTTCCAGTGTATAACTTATCTTCCCACTATTCAAATCATGTGTAGGAAGGTTCTGACAATACTTAAGTGCATTTTTACACTTCTCTGTGAATATGAAATTTTTTCCCTTGAAAAAGCACCTTTTGACTTGGGCTCATATTTAAAAATTGCTTTGAAATGTTTCTGTGACTTTAAAATGTTAACAATACATCCGTTTCTTTCCTTTTCAATACCAACAGATTTCAAAACCATGGTTATCAAGAGAGAAGTAGCCTACGGCATTGTCCGAGGTCTGAGCGAGTTCTGGAATTGTGAGGAGCTTCAAGATTTTACTGTAACTGTCGTTGAAACAAAATTTGGATGTCATAGGTTTCTTTTAGCCGCTTGTTCTGGATTTTTTCGAGCTCTTTTTAGATCCGGGATGAAAGAAACTACATTAAAGAATGTTACATTGGAAGACATCTCTAGTGAAACATTTCAGTTGATATTGGAAACCATATACACTGGTCGTGGCATTTTGACTAATGACAATGTCATTGACATTTGGAGAGCTGCTAGTCAATTACAAGTAACTTTTATGGTTACAGAGTGTGAAATATTTGTCCTTAAATCTCTGTCTCTGGAGAACTACGTCCAATATTTTCATTATGGTAGAATGTTGAGCTCCGAAATTGTTACTGAGACTGCGTGGAACTTCATTTTAAAACATTGCAACTCTTTCTTCAAGACAAGTTACTTTCTTGATCTACCGTTTTGTGACGTTTTGAGCTTAATCAAAAGCCAGGATCTGGAAACGAACCTTGAAGATGACGTATTGAAAGCCATCCTAAAGTGGGTGGAGTACACGCCTGACAAGGAACTTCAGAATGAGACAAACTGTCTACAATTTGCTAAAGAAAATATTCAAACAATGAGCTCAGAAACAAAAAGAAATGAAAAAAGTTCAGACAAGAATATTGAAGACCTTTCTGAGGATAGTACAACTGAAAAGGAACGGAAAGACAGTACAACGGATACAAAAGCCTTGGTCCCGTGTGACAATAGTGTGCCGTGTGAGCAAATTGTGCCAAATAACAAAACAGGATTGTGTGAAGACACACCAACAGAGTCTGATAACAGAGAACAATATCTCTTTGACTTAGTATCGAATACACGTACATGCCTAGCGAGGCACGAATGTTTGGAAATGCTTCTGTGTCATCCTTTGGTCAGTGAGAACAAACAGACCCGGGATATTGTCACCAGAGCTGTCTTGTACCAGCTGCAGATCGGTAAAAGAAATGGACAATGGCCAACTGGGGCTACACACAGAAACAACAGCAAGCAGGAAAATGTTGCAATGACGTTTACCATTGACTCAAAACTAATGGTTTACTCGTTTTCAAAAAACAATTGGAATGAGTACAAATCCACGCCATCATTTGATAAAGAGATTATAATTCGAATAATAACAGTTGACAAGTCATTGTATAGCCTGTATGTCAAGTTCGCAGACGTTAACGAAAACTTAAGTCCTTTGTTGGTTTATCACATGACTGATACAAACAAATGGTCACCAATTAACGTTTCCTTGAATCTCCAATATACTATATTCTCTGTCATAGCGGTTAATGAGTTTATTTATATCGTTCAAAGAAACAAGTTCTGGAAACTGAACCCTTCTTTGCCAACACTGGTCTCTTTGTGCGATTTACCAGAAGATAAACCTATAAGTCACCTGACTTGCTATGATAAAAACATTCTTGCATTTTTCTCTGTGTCCGCAGAAGACGGTGTGGAAGAAACTGCAGTCTTGAGTTTTGATATATCAAACAACACCTGGACTAGACTCAATAATCTCGAAGGTCCAGCTGATGGAATTATAAGTTTTAAAGATGATAACTCAACTTATCTCTTACAGTCCAATGGAGACATGTGGAAGTTGGTCGAACCACAGTCTGATGTTGTAGATTTTGAGTTTGTCGTCAAACTGTGGCGCTCCCATTGGCCATTACAGGGAGCTGTAGTTTTCATGCATGAACTCGTTGTTTATGGGGTCAAGTCTGAAACAATTAACCATGACCCACAGTTAAGAAAATCTGTAGATGGTTTATTCAAGAAAATAACTTACATAAATGGTTCCGAGAGTGACTCAACAAAGTCAATGTTTGTACCATTTATTGCCAAACGAAACATGATTGTCTAGATTCTTGATCAAATGCAAGGACAAATTTTCAAATCAAACACCTTTTACAGTACTATTTTACTAAATTCTTGTATTGTAATTTTAAGATAGAATTTGATGCTTTGTTGATGTTTTTGTAGTGCTTATAAATTCACTGATTTGTAACATTTTTTTAAATTGTAATATTTTATTTTTTTAATGAGCCTTAGTAGGCCTATAGATATTTTCTGAATTTGACCTATTGACGTAAAGAACCAGAGATGTAAAAATATTGAAAGTTTGTTTTTAAGGTAATCTGTGATGGTGAACTTTAACAAATGCAATTCTACTATTGCAAACGTTTGATTATAATTAAACTTTAAAAAAAAATCCCTTATAAACACTTATCAATTGGATTTCGTTATCTGTTTGCCTAAAGCTGTGTTAATGTATGAATAGGACGTTATGTCTCTTTATGATCTAGACTCTAGCTAGATATATGTCTTTGAGAGTCTTTTAAGTTTACAGACTAAAAACTCCTGCAGGATGATAGGGATTGGACGGCGGCAGGGCTAGAACCGGAAAAGGGGTAGGGATTGGGATATATTTACGATTTAATTATTGTAATAGAGCGTTCTTAGTGGGCGTGGCTTAGATTTTTAGTGACGTATTTGTGTAAATAAAGAAGCCACTTGAGGTACAAATGTAACGTGGTGAAAGTGAAGTACTTCTTTATCATGCAAAATTCACTTCTGAATATTGGCTTTCCTACTCAAAAATAAGGAGGTAAATAGTAGTACTGTAGATTAATTGATTAATTTGATTAGGCTAGGGCCGGCTAGACCTATTTACATTTTCAATTTCACTTTATAGGCCTACACTTTTAATGTTTCGTAGGCTAGCGGCTAGGCTACGATGTCAAGTAATATTGTTGGTGAATAGGCTATCTACTAGATAATCTAGTCAAGTCACTATTAGGCTCACATCGTCTATGATCTATGTCTATGATAATAATAAAATAGCCTATTTTATTTAACATACATAATACAGCTTAAATCTTAATAAGACTTAAAACACAACACATCATTTAAAAAAAGCTCGAGCCTATATGAAACTTTATTAATACAGCGGCCATATTTACTTGTACACCATTACTCAAAGTAAACACAAATCACGTGCTTTTTGTCACGGGATTGCAAACGCCCTATAGCCACAATACCAGTAGGCCCCTAAGCTTTGTAATTGGTGATAGGCCTATTATTATGCATTATACTTTTTATATTATTATAATGCATGCAATACTTTTATTATTATTATTTTTTTTTTTAGTTTCTTGTTATTCTTGATATTATTATCTTTTGTTTGCTACATGGACCACAGTTATTTACTTATTGATTAAAGGAAATTCTTTAAGTGTCTGTGTTAAATGTCGCACAGATGTTTATGTATATGTTTTTAACTTCTTAATAAGATGGTTTAAAAAACTGTTTATAGAATGTTCTTTTTTAATTGCTGCTGCTAACAAAGATAATAGTAAATATTTCTAAGTAGGCTTTAGGGCCTATATTTAATATATATCAGAATTTAATCATATTTCGTTTTATTTGTTGTTGTTGTTTTTTTTTTATTTCTTTATTGACTATTCTGGTAACAAATATCCAGCTTTTTCTTTAATGCTTTTGAAGTTTATAACTTTTTGTGTGCTTATTAAGACATTTTTATTATCTGCAGGTGTAGTAGCTTTATTTTATGTTAGTTTTATTTGTGCACTCTATTGCAAGAAGTTGTAATAATTATAATTATGTTTGTGTCTATCAGGTAGCCTAGAAATGCATAAATGAAATAAAACTATAATCCACTGTTTATTGTTTGGCGTTTTTTTTTTTTTATGTAATTTGGATAATTATGATACGGTAGGCCTACTCTCAATTAAGGTTTTATTACTACGAACGCCGAAAAGTGCTTGGGAATTACTTTCATAAATTGCATTTGTAGCCTGTCCGATTTCGGCTCATCAAAGAATATATCGAATAGGGCTTCTAATTTTGAAAGTGTTTTAACCATCAACGCACTTTGGGATAATAGCAAGCCATAAGGATTTAGACCCATCCTAAAGTACGCATCGACGGCAGGGGCGTATTTAGGCATGTTCTACATGTTCCATGAAACAGGTGCCCCCACACTAATGGGGCCCCCAAACATCCAAAAACACAGGCTAATACAGCAATGTTGGAAGACAGGGGCGAGTCCACGAGTAGCCCCCATATAACTTTGGCCCTTGGGAACAGGACCCCCACAATCCTAAATATGGCTCTGATCGGCGGTGTGGGACCCCCACCACCAACGCCCCTGATATCTACGCTGGAGATGACCCAAAGTCGTGAAGCTTCGTCGTGGGCTTTAAGCTTAAAACTTTTGTTGTATGTTATAAATATTACAAGTAGTAATGTACACGTTTGATCTCAGAGTATTCACAATCTACTTATCCTTTACATTGTGGACATTTTCATCGGGTATAACTGGGTCTCCGCAGTAGGCCTATAATAGTATAATAAAGAAGCAGACCAGATCCACCGACACAGGCATATTTTAACAAAAAATCCTTTTGTAGATAGTAGAAGCATAACCTGGGTTTTGTACCACTATGGTTTCGTTCTGGCATATAGTTCTTAAGTTAAAAGCTATTTAATTTTTGTTCAGCGGTGCCATAACATGCCTGCACACTTAGTTCCAATTGCCACGCCTATTTGCAATAATAACGATGAAATAAAAACTTTTTCGCCACAGACCTCCTTGCACGTGTAAAAAAAAAGTAAATGTTCATTAATAGCATGCTCTTAAAAAAAGAATCACGCGAAAAGCAAGGTTCTTATTAGACCAAAGACTATAATAAGATGGGCTGCTTGCCCAGTGCTTGCTTTAATAAGCTTATTTCTGGTATTTGATGACTCGAATGACTTCTTTTCGGAATACCCGATTCCGTTTTGTACTTTACACTTCCCGGCTAGACTGGCTAGACCTATTCATCAAAGCACAATATTATATGAAGAATGGGTAATCTCGAATATAGGCTAGTGGCTTATATCCAAATTACGAATAGGTAGATAGTACAAAAAGGTCTACGTCTTTAGCTAGGGACAATACAGTCCCTCTCGACAGGCGGATTTCCGTTCAGATCAAAGGAGTAGGCTACCGGCCCTGGAGACGTCATTGTCTTACTGAGTTATCAGAGTTCTTAGAGATTATTGTCGACACATGGTATATCAACCTAAGTATTTCTAGGGTTCAAGCATTCAGTTCTATAATAGACTACATCTTTTCCGTTCTTGGTTCCAAATTTTCTGTTTCTGTTATAGGTTCCAAGTGTGCTAATCTAGGGCCCACACATTATGTTCTAGATTCCATGCATTCCATTCTAGGTTCCACGTATTATTCTAGGTTCCAAGTAGTCTGAATATCTAAGGTCCGCGCATACTGTTCTAGGGTCTACGCATTCTGTTATAATATCTAGATCCCATGCATTCCGTTCTAGGTTCCACGTATCATTTTAGGTTACAAATATTCTGATCTAGGGTCCACGCATTCTGTTCTATAATAGCCTACATCTTTTCTGTTCTAGATTCCAATTATGCTGATCTAACTAGGGTTGATCTGTTATAGGGTCCACTTATATTCTAGGCTTAGCCTAAATTAATATATTTCCCTGACATGGGGCAATTTGATACAAATCTTTTTACCTTACCTTACCTTACCTTACCTTAAATTCAGTGCTGTATTTATTATAAATATATTCTAATAGATAAAATATGTTGCTAAATAGATGCAGGATTATTATGGGGACAAATAAAAGTAGCGCTAGGCTATTTATACCCACTCTAAATAAATGTAAATAAAATACATGTAAAATGTGTATCAACCTGCCCCACTCTCCTCTAATGAACCTTATTGCGGCTCTTTTCTGAATTTGTTCTAATGTTTTAATGTTTTCTATGGTTTGATGGCTCCCATCTAGCCCGTCGTAAAACTTAATATAGATTAAAAATGCATTACTAAATTACAGTTTTAAAAATCATTTACAATATTTTTGTATATAGTTCCAAGCGGTAATTTTCTGAATAAAAGGACCGTCAATAACATCTTATTAGTACAGAAATTTTGATATTTTTTTAATTGAAGGCCTATTTGGAACGAGCTTTTTTTTTTTTGTTTCTGTTTCAAATTTCCGGTAAGGAAAGGTAAACTAAAATATGGAATCGTTTCACTTCTAAACTTCTTTTAGGTAAAGACAATGTAGGCCCAATAATCACAATGTCTACTATTAATATTTGGATGTTTCTTCCTTTTTATTTTTGTTAACCAAAGCCCCTCCTTATTTGAAATATGCTTAAGTTCTCTAAATTTCCAAATTGTTGTGATAAAACTTAATACAAAAATATAATGATATTCTGAATGACTATAGTTACACTATAGTACTATAGTACTATAGGCTATAACTATAGACTAATATACTAATATAGGCCTATCCTATATATAATTACTAATTTAGTTAATAGTAATAGGCCTAAAAAGCCCAGGGCCCTAAGGCTAATGATGTGTAGGCCGCTGTGTAGTGTTGTAGGCTAATAAATTTAAAAGTGAACTTTTATCACACTTACACTTTTTACTTTGTCTGTGTAACTTTGTTAAGACCTGTAGAGTGTAGGGGTAGATACTTTGGACTCATTAGAACATTGGAGTAATTTGACATTGTTATGATTTTAACAACGCTGACGCTTGAATAGGCCTAAGGCTAAGTCTAAGCTTTAAAATTAATGTGCTTTTACTTTTAATTTAAGCTGTGACAAATATATTAATGTAAATAGAGTAACTGCTCAGGAACAGGGAAGAACACACTTTTTGGCTTGCTCACTGAATTTATATTGAAAAGTAGGCCTACCTAATAATTTGGTATGTAAAGTATGTAGTAGGGCCTAACAATACAACCTCTGACCTACTTTGACCTAGATCTAGTCCTAGTCAATATTTTAATATTTGCAAAAATTTTAAAAGGTAGTTTTATCTCAAGTGGGAGTCAAGTGGCATTAAGATTTGTTCTTTCTTATAATTATATAAAGGAACAAAAAAGATACGATGAAATTACTTTTGTTCTAATCCAAAGTTAAATCATTTTGCCATAGGCCTATATATATATTAATTACAATTCTTTTGCTGTTTGAAAAATTTCATGATATTCCTTTTTGATAATATCAGATCTTATCCTTTGTGTTCTTCTGCAGACATTGGTCAAACATTGGTTGTTCTTTTCAAAACTAAACTAAAATGAAGGAGTGGTCAGGCACCAGTAAACTCTATGTTGTAGCAGCGTTGACTACAGTTGCCGTCGCTGCTGTTGCTATGGCCGTGGTGAAGAGAAAAAGAAAAAAGAAGTACGAATTGGTGGGAGAAGTTTCAGCATTGTACTGCTACCCTGTCAAGTCTTGTGCTGGAATCACTAATCAGATTGCTTTCTGTACAAACTCAGGTTTAAGAATGTCTAATGTCTTAGACAGGTAATGGGAAATTTCTTTTTTTAGGAATGTGACACAAATAATTATATTATATATGCATTATAGAAGTGAAAAAATAACTTTTGGAGTTACATCAATCACTCTTCAGAACATTTTGTACCCAAGGTTTTATTATATCTGATTTCATTGATTTAAAACAACTTATGAATTTGCTTTTAGTTTTACTTCGAGATATTGTAGGTACAGTTGTTAATTCCTTTTTTTTTCTTTCTTAAGGCATTTTCTAATCATACGCTCCGACGGTACATTTGTTACACAGCGGCAAATGCCTAAGCTGGCTGGAGTGAAGACGTCAGTCGTCGGGCAAGAGCTGCAGCTGAACTACGATGGGAAGAGCCCGATAAGAGTTCCTCTATATCCCGAACGTGACGACGCAAATATTGTGCCATGCAGGTATGAACCTTTTCTTCACGGCACAGTACATATTATATTAATCCAAGGGACTTAATAAAAAACAAACTCGGTCAACACAAATTTCATTGTTTTGGTATCATACTTGCTTTTTTTAAATTCTTGTTAATGAGACTTTTATCATAGTAGAGTTGTGCCGTGGTGTTTGTGAATGACAATAGTTTTTATTTGATGGCATTTGAAGTATTGTTTCTATTAATTTTGTTACTTAGTTCTTTTTATTGGTCATCACTGTTGCTATGGTTATCATCAGAGGTAAGGAGACCAATCACAGGGCCTAGTTAGAGGTAGGGAGACCAATCACAGGGCCTAGTTAGAGGTAGGGAGACCAATCACAGGGCCTAGTTAGAGGTAGGGAGACCAATCACAGGGCCTAGTTAGAGGTAGGGAGACCAATTACAGGGCCTAGTTAGAGGTAGGGAGACCAATCACAGGGCCTAGTTAGAGGTAGGGAGACCAATCACAGGGCCTAGTTAGAGGTAGGGAGACCAATCACAGGGCCTAGTTAGAGGTAGGGAGACCAATCACAGGGCCTAGTAGGGAGACCAATCACAGGGCCTAGTTAGAGGTAGGGAGACCAATCACAGGGCCTAGTAGGGAGACCAATCACAGGGCCTAGTTAGAGGTAGGGAGACCAATCACAGGGCCTAGTTAGAGGTAGGGAGTACAATCACAGGGCCTAGTTAGAGGTAGGGGGAGACCAATCACAGGGCCTAGTTAAAGGTAGGGAGACCAATCACAGGGCCTAGTTAGAGGTAGGGAGACCAATCACAGGGCCTAGTTAGAGGTAGGGAGACCAATCACAGGGCCTAGTTAGAGGTAGGGAGACCAATCACAGGGCCTAGTTAGTAGTAGGGAGACCAATCACAGGGCCTAGTTAGAGGTAGGGAGACCAATCACAGGGCCTAGTAGGGAGACCAAGCCTTTTAAAAAGCTAAGTTTCTTTTCTGTTAGTAATTTTAGTTAAGATAAACTATTTGGTTTGAAAACATATCCATATCAGTAATCTTCCATTTGTACCAAACTTAGTCTTATAAACCACAAAATAATGTTTGAAATATTTTAGCATTATAAAAAGAAAAACACCCACTGTCTAATATTTGCCTTTTGCGCAAAATGTTCATTTTTTTATTAAAATTATTCATCAGAAAAAGACATTTATATACAAATATATATATATATATATATCTGATTTACAATAATTTTCTCTAAAAGGAAGGAATGTTTGAATAATCATTTGATTGCTTTGGTGTTTTAGAATTTGGAAGAGCCATGTCCAGGCACAGTTTTGTGGTCAGGAAGTGGCAGAGTGGCTGAGCTCTGCCCTGGGAGAGGAAGGCTTGAAACTGGTTGTGTACATCTCTGGCGTAACTCAGAGGCAGAGCTCTACGAAGAATGCTACAGACAAAGATCAGGTGCGTGAGTTTAGTATGATGCTAAAGTAGTCCCTGATGGACCTCTTTCAAGCAAAAAGTATTAACCCTTACAGCCCCGGGCTCTTATTATTCCGTCAACCTACTTCTTTCCCGGGCACGTATATTGTCAAAATATGTAATTCCCTGCGTCCCAGGCATGTATATATTCTTCAAGGAAGGGTGTCAATTTAAAGCACAAAATAAAGAATTTGACCATTCACCATAGTTTCTGGCAGAATATTTATTTGATAGCTGAATTTTTTTTATTTTTTTTTAAATAATTGAAAATTGACCAATTATTGAGTTGTTTTTTTAGAAATTGAAAGTGCGTTCTAATGGCCAATAGTTATTTGCCTTCTGCTATAATGGATTTATATTTTGATGAAACGTTTTCTTATGAATTAATATCACAAATAAATCCAATTATTTTAAGAATAATAAGGTAAGTTATTATGTTTCTAGCAATTTACTCTCTACATGATATTATCACTTTGTACCAACAAAAAAGTAAAAAAATAATTTCGGAACCCTATCGATGTCTCAGCCATTCTAAAATAAAGTCTGGGCCGTGGGGAGTAATTAGTAAAATAATGGCCGACACTGAAGGTATGCATGGCATAAATCTTTAATAGCATTATATGGTGGTGTGCAAAGACAGAAGGAGAGTAACGTTGTTTAATTGCATAGTGGTAGGGGCAGTCCAGGACCTATATACCAACCGCAATTTACACTGGACAACTTTTATGATGTAAAATATTAAAGAAAGAATGAGAACATATAAGATGTATAATTTTAAAATGCTTCCTGCAGGCAAGCACAGAGAAATAGGTGAAGAAAGATAGGTGGAGGATTTTATTTAGCAAAAATTAATTATGTGTTCATAAGGCATTGTCAAAATATATGAAGTTAATGTGTTTTTGAATGAACTTGTTTCCTTACGTAGATACCTTAATCCAAAACTGCTTAAACATCTTTTTCCAGTATATTTTGTTTAAATCTTTTTTTTTTATGTTCAGGTATCGTTCCCAGATGAGAGTCCCTATCTCCTGGCAACAGAAGAATCCTTAAAGAACCTGGTGTCAAGAATAAAAGATTCACCTGATGATGGAGAGATTACGATGGACAATTTCCGACCCAACATTGTGATTAAAGGGGTCAAGTCGCCCTGGGATGAGGTCAGTGTCAGTTTTCAATTTCACTTTAAATTTTTTTGCCAATTTTGTTTTTAATTTAGTTTAATTTCACATAATGGCAATTTTTTTTACAAGTTTTCATTTGACTGGGCTATTTTATAGTTAAGATTTGATTCTAAGGCTGGTATTGCTAGGGCTGGGAGTGTGAGCGTCCTCCTCGGAAAAATATTTCATTAAGCTTGGGCCTCGGTTATCCTCTGCTGACAAAGCCTGACTTTTCCTTGCATCACCAAGACTATTGTAATAAGTACATTGTTGGATATTTGCGACTCTCCAACGCAAAATGAGTCACAAGTGACATTTAGGTCCTTTTGAGCCTCTTAAAGCCATTTCAATGCCAAATTCAATGGTGAAAAGTGTTTAAAATATAAAAATCGGACAAGTAGTCTGTTAGCTAAGAAGTTTTTACTCTGTCTGAAACGTAATTTCTGGAAAATTCAAATTTACTATTGTTTTTGTTTTTTTTATTTTAGTCAGAATTTCAAAATGTATAAAAGTTTATAATTATTTTTAATAAAACCAATACAACACACCTTTACGTAAATGAATAAATAATTAGAAAAAATTTAAATCCTAAAATCGATAGTTTACATACACCCTTGCACACATTTTTTACTTGATCTCAAAATAGCCTGTAGTGACTTAAGACTCATTTTGTCATGGAGGGTTACATTTATATATATATTATATTATAGTGATTTACATTTATCTAACTATATATCATTAGATCGCGCCAATGAACTTTACATGCGGAAAAAATATTTTTCTTTTTTCTTTCCTGCGGTCTGGTCACATTTCTGAATAATAATATCTTTTCACTTCGCCTCTATGGCCTTGTGTAAAAATAATAAAAAAAATTGACCTCTAATGATTCAAGCAAATGGAAATGATGTCACTAATACAATACACAAAAATTCTCCTTTTAAATATGTTACTCAATGCTCATATATGTAGAAATACATGGACATCTTCTTTAAAGAAGGAGCGTCTGTAATATATAAGATCTAAAAAACATATTCAACATAATTAATTATTAGTATTTTGAATTTTGTCACAGACGTGTATCGGTCCAGTACTGTTTTTTTTATTTGGTCATATGTCAGTGTCATTTACATTTTTAAATACAATTCTTTTGTTTCAACAAATAATCACAGGATAATTGGACAAAATTGAAAATAGGCAACAAGCTTGAGATGAGAGTTCTAGCCCCTTGTGACAGGTGAGAACCAGTTTTGTTTTATTTTGTTTTACTTTAAGAATTTGGTGGAATTTATATTTAGCTTTACATTTTGTTGTATTTTGACAGTATTTGTTATCATTTGTACGTTTACATTTGTGACCCTCCACTTGAATTGAGTCGCATTGTGCCCTTGGGTCATTTTAATTATTTAGTAAAGTAATTTGAATGCTGAATTCAATGGTGAAAAACGTTTCAAATTCTGAGAAATAGTCTCTTACAGTGTTTTAATGTACCCGCTGTCTAAAAACTAGTTTTGAGAAATTTCAATTCTACCATGTTGCTTTTACAGATAAAACAATTCAGGGTGTTACTTTCAAAATATTTTTTTAATAGTTTATAATTATTTTTACAATAAAAAGTTACCACAGAAATGTGCTGAAATAAATAAATAATTTGAAATTAGCACAATCTGAAAATCCATATTTTACACCCCTACGGCATATTTTGGGCTGTAGCTCAAAATAGTTTGAGGCATAAAGCGACTCAATTCATGGTGGAGGGTCACATTTTCTATCATCATTGTAATTGTTTTGTTTTGTTATTCTTTATATTTCAGGTGTGTCTTGACCACCGTTAACCCTGAAGAATGTAAGAGACGAAGTGACGAGGAGCCACTGAAGACTTTGCGAAGGTAAACATAAGATTTCTATGGGCCATTAACAAAAAAACACCAGTGTCAAAAGCGTGACAGGCATACAAAAAAATAACTTTTTAAGAATTGCTGTACAAACAAACATTTATAAACCCTTGGGTGTAGGGAAGCACTTGAAAACAAAAATATAATTACATTTTTTTAATATAATTTTTTCTATAAATTCTTAAAATAAGCAGAGACCTGAGCAGATATTGGAATGCTGCGTTTTGCATTAGACTTGATCCACATTTTTTTTTTCTCTCTCTTTTCTTTAGTTTTCGAATTTTCCCAGAGGTCAGTAAAACTGCGCCATGTTTTGGAATCTTTGCCGGTGTTGATGTTGAGCACACTATCCGAATCGGAGATCCAGTTTACGCCATGCGCAATTGAGCCCCAAACCCTTTCCTTGTTGATTGGAATTTTTTTCAGTGATACACAGTATATACATTATGTTTTCTTAAGGTCTATAAAATACTATTAAATGTGATTCCTTAAAATATGAAATAAATTTTGGGCCCTAATAGGGCTCGGATAGAATTATGTATTTCTTTTAACATCATAGCATTTGACAAGTCCCCGTTCAAAGAGAGTTCAGTAATGGTCCCCTTTTGTGGCATCGTCTGAAAAATTCCTGGTGATGTTTCATTTAAAATATATATTTCAAAGAGCATTGTGCTGGCCACACAATCCCTAGTTTGCCATGGCCACGGAAACCGGTGAATGCTGCTTCACTAGCCCCGTAGATCAAATCCATCTCATGGGGATGGTTTAATTTTTTTTTATTAGTATATTAATATATCAAATTAATCTGAATGGAATGCTTTACATGTTACAAAAGAAAAATGTTTTATGATAGAGCAGAGTCACTTACCAATCTCCTTGTTTCTTGTGATACCATTTTGTTTTGTTACACTAGAGCACTATTGTAATAAACTGTTACCTGGGTTGTGTATTTATAATGCCCAAATTCAGTGATATATAGTCTATTATATAAGTACATACCGGTGCTAAGGGTGTTTAATTTTTTTTTTAGATCATGCTTTACATTCATCCTAAAAAGTTTACATATATCTTTTTTATATTCAGCATTGTTATAATGTTATGTGTTTATTTTTTCTTGATATAATTCCTCCCCGCAAATAAAATGTTGTAACGTTCATGTTAAATTCTAAATATCTGTTTATTGAATGCTGTTGATTTTGAAATCTTCCTTACTGTCTCAGTATTATTATTTGTGTATAGGCTATTATGTCACTTTTGCCTTGTAACTTTGTACCTCATCTATTTAGACTATGATATATTCAAGCATATTTTATAACCTGCTTTAAATAAAGAATGTTATCAGATAATTTAAATTGTTTTGTTATTGATTAATCTGTGCTCACTTAGAATATATATATTTGTTTGTGTGCGGGGTTTACCTGTGTATTGAACTGAACTTTTCAAATGAAGTGCAATAGAACCAACATGCAATACTTAGCTTTTCATGGTTATGTAACACCTCTGTGCAAGCTAGTTGGGATTTTAGCAGGACATCAGCTTTATTAATTTCTATATACACTGTAGATGTCATTGTGAAAATTTGCTATAGATTCATTTCTTATCATTTGATCTATTTAGATGCTTTTATCTATAGTTATTTAAGTTATAGTTTAGGCCAGATATTATAAATTAACAATGACTGTACCAAAATCTGTCCAGAAACATGATATTTAATTTATCAAGAAAGTCATGTTTGTTTAATTAACATAGAATTAGTTTTGAAGCCTACATTTTTTAAGTTATTCATTGTATTAATTATTATTTTTTCTTTCTTTAACTTTAATTATTTCTTTTACTAGGGGATGAGTGGTCAGCACAATACCCAGCTGCCTTTACTTCACCCCCAACTAATGTCAGGTACCCATCAGAGCTGGGTAAACTCGGGGACACCTTCGAGTCCCGGGAAAAACATCCTAGCCTCCACCAGGATTCAAACCCGGGACCTTCAGTACGCTAACTTAACTGTCTGTCGCTCTGCCACCGTGCTCCCCCCCCCCCCCCAATTAAAGTATCATTCATCATTATAATCATATCTAGTGCCATATTCATCCAGAACAACTGTCTGATCAGCACAACGCACAGCTTATTTACTTTCTCTGATAAATACCATAGGGTATATTCCCAAATAAAATATTCCATTAAGTTTACCAGACAAGAAACACAACAAATTGGGGTTCTATTTGGATGGCATTAGAAAAATGACCCAGGATAAAGGACTCTGAAAGTCTATAGTTGGCAACTTGGAAACTGTACAGGGTTTAGACTTAGAGCAGTAAGTATAAACATTTACAAAGGTTTGAACCCTAGAAACTATGACTTCATTGTTGATTTTGCATGACTAAACTAAAAATGTTGATTATACATCTTTTTTTGTTTTTATAGAATTTTACAAACCAAAAAAGTATTTTTGTTTCTGAAATTTGGAAAAGAATTTAATGCATTTGTATGTACCACTAAACTTCAAGAAAAAACCTAATCATTATGAGTAAATTATTATTTTATCAATTCTCAATGAAAAATTGAAAAAATAATAATGTAATCATTGATTTTTTATTTACTGCCCCTTCACAAGAATGTTTTTCAGTAATCAGTTACAAAAAAAAAATTACAACTTCTTAACAAAACTTTATTATAGTTACAGTTCTTGCAACAACTAACAGTAAAAAAAAAACGACCTTAAAAAAAAAGAAGCAATAGGTTATAAATTATAAGTCCACTAGGCCCTACTATGGTCCCATTACTGATCACTACTTATCATAATGTGTAGACAACCTGTGCACTGATCCTGCAAGAGGAATGTGTAGTGGACAAAGGAAACATTACAGCATAGCCTACAAGTATTACAAGGAAACCTTGGATATTTTTAAGATCCTACTGCTTTAAAAAATATTTACATTTCTAACAAGGTATGGAATGATGTTTTATCTTTTTTACAGTATTTTGTTTTACGTGTGTTGTGTGTGTGTGTGTGTTTTTTACTCGACAACCATAGAGTTTAAAGTCCATATTTCATGAAAAAAAGGGGGGGGGAGATAATCCTGGCAAAGCAATATATGCAGGTTGTCTCGCTTCGTGCGATGGTTCGTTTGTATGTGTGCACTGCCCTATGTATATACGGTACAATAAAATACAAACTGCATCAATTTTAACATTTAATTAAAGAGTGCAAGTCCCGTTGTGTTTAATAGCTGATTTTTTATCTTCTGCATTAGCTGTTAATATACGTTGATAAATTACATGATGCAGATGTAATTATCAATTATATGCCAGTAGAAGTTATATTTGTTGATACATTAGGTCGCATAGACAATAAATCTTAGGTAAATTTGTTTCTCAAAGGATAAAATATTAATTGATATTCTAGTTCAGGGGTCGGCAACCTACGACACGCGTGCCAAACTTGGCACGCCGAGGGATTTTCAAAGGCTTGCGGAAGAGGCCTTAAAAGTCTATCCAAGTCTCTTCTACAAGAAATTTAGCGCTACAACAGGATGACTTTTAGACTGTTGGCACGCTGAATGAATTAGAAATCATACTTTGGCACATTATTGACAAAATGTTGCCGACCCCTGTTCTAGTTGATATGTAATGTTCTCTGTGATTAACATAACATATTACTAGATAAATGAATTGATACATAATTAGTTGAAATGATAGGCTACATAGTAGGCTAGACGCTGCATGTAAAGGCTTATATATAGATCATAAGAACTATTGTGATTAAGAACGAAAAAGAATCTTACGAATTTAGAAATATAGATTATAGATTAGATCTATTTTTACAAAAACAAATGCCTTTTTTAAAAAAGTTATTATATTGAAGTTTGGCTAGCTTGGGAAATTCAAGGAGGATGTCAGGATGTGTTTACGATTAGGACATCAACCTGGCAGAAGCTGGACAATGAGAGGGGTGTGGAGTCGTAGGTGAGGGGGGTAGTAGTGGCAGGTCGTCGTGGGGTATGAATTACCGTGACTGGAATCGCCCTGGAATAATTATTATTTCTCTCTTGGCTCGTTAGATATTATGACGGACACACAGATAGTTCTAAGTAGGCAAATAAATCGCTGGTTAAGTTCAGGTGTTTATTATCATTTCAATTCTTCACTCAATGGCAAGATACATATATGAATTTGCACAGGCTTCAGTTAACACTCAACACATGGTACTGCTAGGTTATCCAAAATTTAGGCAACCGTAGCTGTGTTCATGAAAATACTTAGACTGACAAAATATCTATCTATACACATGCAGGCGGTATATCCTATGGAACAAACTGAATAAGTCGAGGCTAGAATCGAACAACCTTCTCCGCCTCACGCTTGAGCCAAAGTGTCCTAAACCTAGTTAAGCGCGCTTTCCTGAATTTTAGTCACGTGATCAGTGGTCAATTTGATTGGATAGCTACATTAGTTTAGAATTACATATGTTCTGGTTGGCTGGTTTGAAATATACTTGCATAAAGGATTGACTATGGGGGGGGGGGATTAGAAGTGGGTGTAGGTGAACGATTAGTACCGCCGACTTTTGCGGGGTGGGGCCCAGGGGAAAAGGGGGGGGTAGACGTATACGGAGATACAAAGGATAAGATAATGACTTATTTCCCTTGATGTACCTGTGTCTATTGGTTCTGGTCGAGTGCAGCCCAAGGTGCTTACGTATGTGCGAGACGCTTCGCTCCAGATGTCACTACGACGAGTGGATCAAGGGCTATGCCCACGGGCGCTGAGTAGGGGACGAAGAGGGGAGATAATGAAAAAGGGGTAGAAGTGGGTGGGGTGTCTACAGGTGGGTGGGGGTTTCACGTGTATGCTGAGTTTAGCAAAATAAATGAGTAGTACTATCAAAATACAACATGAATCATAATTGACAGCATAATAGAATATATATATATACATACATTAAAGAATACACACACATACAATCACACATACAAGTGTGTAATACCAATTGGCTGAATCAAGTAGCAAACTCTGAATTCGGGAATGAAAGAGTGTAGAGAGGGTTAAAGAGAGGTGAGGAGAAGGGATGGTTGGGGTGTTCCTATTGCGTCAGAAGAGGGAAAGAGGTAATGGCGTCAGGCTACTTTTCTACTCCCTAATCTAACTCTACGCTAACCTATGTTTCTAGTTCTACACTACTTCTGCGCTATGATCTATCCATAAGTGCTAATAAGGTTACGATTTAATTCCAGAATCGTGACAGAGGAAGTGTTCTTCTGTTTCATATCGATGTAGGCCTACATAATTGCGTGTCTGCATTTACTATTTATTGTAGGCCTATAGTATAAGCTTATAAGATTTATAATCTTTGTAAATAGACATCTTAATGTGTCTTATTAATATAACTCTCTGTCTATATAACAATATGTGTCAATGGTGTCTATGTTTTTTTTTCCTCTTTTTTCTATTTTCTTTCTCGCTTGCACTTTCCTTCTTGGTCTACAAAAGTGTTTCCCGCCTAATTCCTCTAACAACCGAAAGTATCTTTCACAACTAATTTCAGAACATTCATTTCAGAAATAATTTCAATTTTAACTAAACTGCATAGTTTTAAAATGGTGGTCTGGTCAAGTCTTAGTGACCACTGGCTAACTGTGCTCGGGGTCACTGCAACAGCTGTTCTGGCGACGTCTGCTGTATTTCTTTACACAAGGAAGCAGGCCGTATTCGTCTGCGTGGGTCATGTTTCTGGTCTCCATGGTTACCCGATCAAGTCCTGCGCAGGAATCGACACAGATGAAGCCGTCTGCACGGCCGAAGGTTTACAGGTGTCTGGTGTATTAGATAGGTTAGTGATTAGTGCATCAAATTACCGCAACATACGTTTATAACCTCTAGTGATAAGCGGTATGATAAATGGCATGATAAAAGAATCTTATTAACCTCAATGTTGGAGGTGTGGTCTTCCCAGTTAATCTTTAGTATATTTTAACGTAGGAAAATTAAATGTTTTAAACCCACTAATAAGTTCAATGAAAGCATATTGTTAAATTCAAATTAATTGTTGTTGTTGTTTTTTAGATTACATACCAGCAAATAATTTATATTTGGGAAAAAATAAACTAGATATATAGCCTGCATTTAAGTAAAGTTTTTAAAAATGTATGGTTCAATCATGTCTGAATACAATTTTGTTTTTCATCTCTCAGAAATTTTTTGATAGTTCGATCAGATGGAGATTTTATAACACAGCGCCAAGTGGCTAAGATGGCTGGGGTAAAGACCTCACTGGAAGATCAAGAACTTATCTTAGAAGCATCAGGAATGCCCAAGCTCAGGGTACCAGCACGACCGACGCTGGACAGGAGTAAAGTTGTCCCTTGCAGGTCAGTTAAGTCTGTTCGTTACCGTCTGCCAACAGGTGTTCGATTTCGGGGTGGGGGGGAGGGCGCGGGGTGGGGGAGGGCATTTTAGATACTGTATAGGTTGATACCCTGCAGTGAATGTAATGCAAATACTTCGCAGGGATGCATATAATCTTATTGTCTTTTAATAATAATAATAATAACGGTGCTTATATAGCGCATATTCCGTTGGTGACAGTTCTATGCGCTGACGACAGTTAGTCTTTTGAGACTAAGGAGCCAATAAAGTTAACGGTGATAGGTCTACAGTTTTCTTTTTAAAACTATAGAATGGGAAAGCAACCTCAGTCTATCGCCTTTTGCATGATAGCTCAAAATATGCGTTTCAGTGACCTTCTAAACTCTATAGATTTCTACTTTATACACATAACAAAAAACAAATGGGAAAGAAGGATTGACATTATTACTTTATTCTTACTTTGGAATTGAAATATTGTAATTTTTATCAAAAGAAAATGGCGTTTGCGATCACCTATTTTTATTATGCTGTTATATTTAAAATTAAAAATGAAAAGGAAGATTTGAACATTTCTTATTGGACTTTATGTTTATATTTCAACATTAAAATTTATTTAGAATTTTGTGTCAATAAATTGTACTGTCGACTAAAACATAAGACATTTTCTTGCATATGAACTAAAACAAAAGTTTTATTCTCTCAATCATTTCTATGTTGTGATTGTATATCATTTTTTTAATGTTTGTATTTTAGAAATCAATATATTGCAGTTTCGTCCTTGATGTTCCCACAGAAATGGGGTGCTTGTTTTCCCTTAGAAATTTTGTGTGCTTTATAGGCTTATAAAACATGTTATTTTGCAAAGCATTTCTGTGAACACATTTAATTTTTCTTTAAATTTAGTCATAGCAAACAATAATGAATAATAATAATTCTATTTGCATAGCGCTGCCAACAAACGTAATTTTAAGCTCAGGGCGCATTTAACATTTAGCAACATAGAACTTAGAACACGGATATAATTCTCTAAGCAAGAAAAAGCATAAAGCTAATTAATAATTTAAAACATTACAAACATAGGACAAAGCAAATAAATGTAGCATTGACCTACCTAATATACAAGTAAAAGAGTAGGCGTCTAAAAAATTTAACGAAAGTAATTATTAAAGTAATGTGTTTTCAAGGTCTTTTCAAAATTTGAGAAACGAGTGGAGGGAGGGGAACAATTGATTCTTGTGTTGTTTTTACGAATTCATTCATGTTTTCTGTTTAGAATCTGGGATAGCAAACTAGAGGCACAAGACTGTGGTTCAGAGGCCGGACAATGGCTGAGCGATGTCTTAGACGAAGAGGGTCTCAAACTTTTGGTTCTGACCCCAGGCCTTAAACTCAGGGGCGCAAGGTGCGTCAAAGCTAAGCCGAGAGATAAGGTCAGTCCCCACGATGAAAAGCGTAGATGTGTGACAGGCTTATACAAAATAAAATGTTTGATTTCTAGCACCGTAAAGCGGGAACGTGAGAACTGTTTAAAAATTACCGTTGAGATTGTTGTTGTTGTTGTTGTTGTTTTCACTTTCCGTTTAAACACAAATCTTAAACGTGAGCAAAAATTGATAGTTTCGCTTCCAACTCGTACAGGTGGCTTTTCCAGACAGGGCGCCATATTTGATAGCAACGGAAGAGTCCCTGGCAGATCTCAATTCTCGAATTGGCCAATCTCAGGGCGGGGAGATAACAATGATGAACTTCCGGCCTACTATCGTCATCAAAGGCTGCCAGAAACCTTGGGACGAGGTGAGTGTCACACTAGCGGATTATGTAAACGATCTAATTCTAACCCTTAATAGTGTTTTTATTTGATATAATATACTAAGTATAAGCACCAGGTGTGTAATAGATAT